>JAADKB010000005.1:1200000-1800000 GCA_009982845.1 Delphinella strobiligena | reverse complement strand
CACTTTAGAAGTAGATTACTCGCGCAGAGACCTCAGTGTCCATCTTTGATCCCTTGGATCAACGCGTCTTCCCCAAGCACCATAGCTACAAGGAAGCCACTCATAGCGATGCAAAACTCTTTGTTCTATGTCAAACACCCCTTTCTCCTGACTGAGGCAATTCAGTCTTGCATCCGTCTTCTCAACCAGCCCTGTATCCATTCCCACTCGTTCCTGTCGCACGTGAATCCCAACTTGCCTTTTGTCCATGGCGAGAAAAAGCCGGTCTCAGCAATCTCTCTCTCTCTCCACGCGATCTTCATTGCGAACACTGATTTGTTTCACGACTTATGCTCCTCGCGGTCTTCATTCTGAACACTGATTGATTCATGACTTGTGCTCCACGCAGCCAATCCACACATCGATCTACACAGTCAATACACATACCAATCTATACACCGATCTACATATCTAATCCACACATCCAGTCCACATATCCAATTCATCCATGAATTCATCAATCAATCCATCTATTAAACCATCAATCCATCAATCCCTCAATCCATTTGAACCACACACCAATCTACACGCCAATCTACACGCAAATCTACACACCAATCCATCCATTACCAATCAATCCACCAACAATCAATCCACCAACAATCAATCCATCAATCCGTCCACCAGTTCCTCCGATCCACACACCAATCAATCCATTGATCCATCCACACATCAAATTCACCTATCCATCCATCCATCCATCCATCCATCCATCCATCCATCCATCCATCCATTAATCCATTAATCCATTAATCCATCAATCCATCAATCCATCATTCCATCCATCCACTCGTCCAATCATATACCGATCCACAATCAATCCATCAATCCAGCAATCTATATATACTCAGGCAGGTATAGATATTCAAACAACTAACCTACAAGGCGAAAACCGTCAAATATTCTCGAAAAATCCGGGCAAGGGTAATAAGAACGAGCAAACCAATTGGAATGCAAACCAATTGGAATAAGCAAACCCAATTGGCATAAGCAAATCCAACTAGAACAAGCAAATCCAACTAGAACAAGCAAATCCAACTAGAACAAGCAAACCCATTGAAATAAGCGGCTATACTAACACAAGCAGCTATACCAAAATCTGCTTCTGCTTCTGCTTCTGCTTTTGCTTTTGCTTCTGCTTTTGCTTTACTAGAACAAGGATGATATACTAGGTAAGCGAACTTGTTAGCAAAGGGATAGATAGACTAGAGGGGAATAAGGAGATCTAGTCGAAATCAATAGATCATACTACTGGAGATCTAGTCGAAACGAAACGATCATACTTTATAGAATAAGGAGACCTGCCTTAGTAGCATGAATGGAATGAGTAAAGTGAGTATAATGAGTCAAATGAGCAGAATAAGCAGAATAAGTAGAATGAGTAACCTGAGTAAGAATAAGTACAATGAGTAGAATGAGTAAAAATGAGTGAAATGAGCAAAAATAAGTAGAAACAAGGACTCAAATGAGTAAAGATGAGCAAAATGAGTAAAAGTGAGTAAAAATGAGTCAAAATGAACAAGACACACTGGAAAGAGCAAGATACCAGAAGGAAAGAGCAAACCTCTTCATTTTTACTCTTCATTTCTCAAGAGAAGAAGAAAAGACGCCTAGGCCTTCACTGAATGTCAAACTGCGCTTGCTTACTTCTATCTCATTGGGCTGCCTTCCATCTTATATAAGATGAATATCTGACCTTGCCCTTTTAGCTTCTAGTAAGAGATACATGTATACATGCGTATACGGGTTTCGATGTTCAATGCCTGTTATAACAACTATGATTTCTTTTTCCGCTTCCCATTGCAATTCTATATTGCGACTTACATGCGATTCTATCACAATTCAACATCCCGATTCAACATTGCAATTCAACATTACGATTCAGTAGTACTAAGTCTCCGCAGGTATACGAACGACAGGCGCAACAGATATCTGGGATAAGACATACCTGGGGTAAGTGATATAATCTGGGACAAGAGACAATCTCCGGCTAAAAATGCATATCCACTATACCAGTCTGAGAAATGCAATATCCACTATACCAGTTACGAACAGTCACGGACAGTATCTAGTACTCAGCTCAAAACCGCTATTGTTTGTGGATTCAGAGTATTCAGAGTTGTTCATAGTTGTTGAAGACCTTCATCGATACCGATCTCAATGTCGATGTCGATATGAATGTTACGGGACTCTTGGTTTATCTGATGGAACTGCATGTCGATGATCGAGCGATCAAGTGGCTATGCATTTCATAAGGGCTATACGGTGTTCGCAATGGTCTGGTGAAATAAGATTGTGGTGAGATGGATGATGAGATGGATGAGATGGATGAGATGAGATATGAGGATGGATGAGGATGGATGAGGATGGATGAGGATGGATGAGATGGATGAGATGGATGAGATGAGATATGGGATCGCATGAGATGAATGAGATGAGATATGAGAATAGACGAGATGGATTCGATGTGATATGAGAATGGATGAGCAGAGGTATACAATCAATAAGATATCTATGTCAAGAAGATAGATCAACATAGGTCGACGAGAAGCGGGTCATAGAATCATAGATATAGAGCAAGCAGATAGGTCACCAAGATCAACGAGAAATCATCGGAAAAGTCCGTATATACCTACCCACCTTACTGGAAGATTCTGCTCCTGCTGATATCTGCTTTGTGACAACGGTACAGTACGTATAGTGCTTCACCACCTTTTCTAAAGACAACCGCGTCCGGTTCCTTGACTCAGCTATCACTAATCTCTCGCTGTCTAGTAGAACCAGTGTATTCAGACTCGGTTCCTGGTTTCAGAACAAATATGGTGTCTGTGAAGGTGTGTGTGAAGATGCTATTTTGGCGCAGTTGCCAGAGCGTATTGTTCTCTGCAGCAAATCGTTCCTTCAAGGCAGACCTTATCACTTGCACTGGCGCGGGGCCTCACTTTCCCTGTCTGCAGGCACGTCTCACCGCATACAATGAAAATATCCCCGCTTGCTGATAAATTATTGCTATGATTCTTCAAAGTCAGAAAGAGACCGGAGAGCGTGGCTCTGAGAGTGGGATCACTGATAGCAAGCCATTGGGTTTCTCCTGCTTGATAAAGATGTCGTGGCGAGAAGGGGGATTAGACGATGTTTACTTGGTGGCTGGTGTTTGCGTGTTCCCTTTTTGTGAAAGCGTCGTTTAGATCGCTGCTACAGTGGGGATGTTGACTACTTCTTCGAGTCAGGGTGGGTCGGATAATGGGGTGAACGGGCCGATGCTTGATAGGAGTGTCGAGGATAGCGTCGTAGAGTGAACGGAAGTGACTCAGGTTCAGTCGTATAGGCTTGCGGAAAGGTATGCGGTGAACGCTCCTGCTGCGGGTTTGTCTAGAGGTTGGTCCTTCCGAGTTTATGTCCGCTTCCCAGGTTCATTTGCGGGTCTGGCACCCCTGGAGGAACGGAAACCACAGCTGGTACGCCAGGCACCCATTAATCAAAGGCTGAGCGAGGAATAGATGTGTAGCCCGTACAAGTCGACTCGGATGTTTTTGTCTTGGGAAAAATGAATCACAGGTTGTCAGACGAGGCAGTAGGTATACTGCAAATACCAGTTCTTGCAAGTATGGGTGTATCTCGAGTCGTCGATTGGGTCATGGTTAAAGATATATATACAGCCAATAAAAAGAGAACGCCCAGGCTATATGCGAGAACGTTGAATGATAAAACAGTGCGTCAGTCGTTCGTCGGGAAAAAAAAAAAAAGTCCAACACCATATAAACCAACACATATCTTTTAATAATTCCTCAATGCAAGGATCTTTTCAGCTGCCTTCTCAGCGACAACAACGATAATAGCGCTTGGGTTTCCAGTGGTCAGGCCGGGCACAATGGAGCCGTCGACGACGAACAAATTGTCCATACCATAAACCTTCGTGTCCGTATCGACGACTGCAGAGCCACCGGTACGCCCATCGTCAGTACCCATCTTACAGTCCCCCAGCCAATGGTTGACTGGAGCATGGGAAGTGCTGTCGACGTAGTCTTCGGCCGAGATATCATTGGTAGGCGAAAGGATAGTCAAATCGCTGACGTTTTGGAGAGCAGCACGCATGCTGTTTATACCATGAACAATGGCGTCACGGTCAGCGGCATTGGAAAGGGATTCAGGCGAGGTCTCGACAATCATGTTTAGATCACTGTTGATTGTTGCGCGGCCGCTTGCAACTTGGCCGAGACCAAGGTAGTTGGAAATTGTCATCACGTGACCGTCTTGGGCGACGCCCAGCGAGGTGTCCACGCGAGCGGTCCATTGGAGTTGTCGGTAGTTGCCGTCGGTTCCAGTGACAGGTTCCCAGACCATGGGGTTCAGGTTTGGTGCACTTTGAGTTAGGATTCCGGAGCGGGAGTTCAGGTAGGCGGCTGCGTCTTCCGAGATGGGCGAGTTGTATGCTGCGCTAAAGTCATAGCGGACGACATTTGGGTGAGAGATCACCATGTCGGTGTTGATGTTGTCGAGGAGGTTGTAACCGACTGGAAGGTTGATCCATTGGTCTTGGGAGATCATCTTGTCGGGTTCGGCTTTTTGGACCGTCTCCAGCATGTCCTGTGGTCCGATGCCACTGCGGAAGAGGATTTTAGGAGTTCCAAAGGCGCCGGCCGAGAGAATTACACTGCCTCCGCTGGAAAGGTTTATGTTACCAGAGTGGCCACCCTCACCTGCGCTAGTGATTTCCAAGCCAGTCACGGCGGAGCCATCTCGGATGACGCGCTCAACCATGGTGTTTGTCCAGAGATCGAAGTTCGATCGTGCATCGGCCTCGACAAGATAAGTAGCCATTGGACCACCTCTCTCTCCATTCTCATACATGAAAGTCGTGTTTGTGAAGACCCTTGTTTCAGTTCTCTGGTTTGGCGTCTCATTGGAAACCTCTCGCTTCCAGCCTGCAGTCTCAAAAGCATATTCCAGCACTCCAGCTCCTTGTTGGAGGTTCAATTGACCGTCCGAAGAGGGCACATGTGTGCCAGGAATCTTGTTGAACACGCGGTCTACGGCTGCGGACATGTCGCTACTATACCAACCAGCAGGGAAGTTGTAATCCCAGTCCATATCTGCAGGCCGCCACCATAGGCCTGCGTTGATAGCAGTACCGCCACCCAGGACGCATGATGCAATCGCACCCTGCACATCGCTGCAGTAGATTCCGTCCGAGAAGTTCCCTTGGTATATCTCATTGTCGAGAGCAGGTACGTCATAGAAAGTGAGGTTTGTATTGGCTAACCACGATGGCTTTTGAGTTCCACCCCAGCGGCCTGATGAGGGAGGACCACGCTCAATGAGGAGAGTGCGAAGACCTGATTCCGAAAGCTTGGCTGCGAGAGGAATACCAGCAGCGCCTGATCCCACAATAACGTAATCGTATGTGGAGGTATCTGTATCTCTGGAGGTTATGGGAATTGCTGAAACGTGAGTTGCTGCCAGCGCAAGGGCTGCTAGCTTGAGTGTGGTCGATAGCATGATTTGAGTGTTTGATCGACAGTAAGGAAGAAAGAGCTATACTTTTGAGATACTCATATCAGAGAAGAGGAAAAGCCATACATATATACAGCTCGCCTCGTGACACCCAAAAAGGCGACTCTCGTATAGGCATACATCGGAGCCACCGGTAGGATGATGCTCCTCCTTGGCAATGATTCATAAATAGACACTTATATGGAGCAGCCGGGTGGTAAAATGAGCATTCCCAGGGCAAGCCCAGATAACTCAGAGCTAACGGTTGTCAAAGCAAGAAATATAGCAGTGCTTTGACGTCAGTTCTAGAAAACGGTGCACCTGGTGGCTGCCAAGGAGCGTACAAAGTGTAAATACGACAAGCTCGTTCCTGTGGCTAAATTTAGCCTACCACGCCGCTTTTCTCGTCCATTGCCATCCCTAGTACCCTTCCTATCGGCAATTGAACCGCAAAAACTCATGTCATTGCGCATTGAATAGAGTCATGAGGATGAATAATAATGAAGTCAGAGGCGCATTCCGAAGCGACAAATTCCTGCGCCGGAGGAAGCGAGTCAAAGGACGCTTGGCGGTTGCATTTTTCCTTGCCTCAGCTGCAGAGTATTCAGAGAATTGACCAAGCAAAAGCACGCCTACTGTACATGTCTTGCATAGAATTTCGAGAACATCGATAGTCCATCCTCTAATGTACTAAGGTACCTGACCGTGCTCCTCGCTCAGCTAGACAAGCTAGACCTATGAAGCTAACAATCTCCAGTCGATCTCTGGTTTCTTGATCTGCAATCCCTTAATATAGGCGAGTGATGTAGCAAACTTTCTCCTAGGCGTTTCATCCGCAGATCACTATACACATTAAACATTCCTGAGTTCTAGAGCGATATCTAATCTTCCAATCTCGAAACCTGGGCAAGTTTTATTTTGGCTTTGAATTAAAGTAAACTCTACAGGTCACAGGACGCACAATAGAACTACCTATCCAATTCTACGAAAAAATTGACGTCAAACACAAAGAGGCGAGCAACACGAGCAACCAGCACGAAGGGTAAAAGACGATGTAATCTGTATTGTCTGAATGAATTTTCTTGTATCAATCGTGTAAAAGACATGAAAGGCCCACCCATCCTGTTCCGTTCCACCCGATCAGCCAGCCCCCTGGCCAACTATACCTCCATTCCTGGCCCAGACTGTAAAAAAGCCATTGAGCCATGTTCAAAAAGAAGCAGGAAAAAGCTCCGCCCCTCTTACCCCCACCCAAACGCCATGCTAAAAGAAAGAAGTAAAAGTGCGAAAAGCACAATCACCAGACTATCCGCATGCACTGATCCGTCAAGCAACAAAGAATGGACCGCAATTTTTATGCATGCTCGCCCGCATGTCTCACTTTTCTTTCCTCTACCACTTACGTTTTTCGTCCGATTTGCATCCAGGATTTATCCCCCGCTCGGTTGCTGTATCTCGTCGATTGCTTGGGTTGCCTCTCGATCTCTTTCCGAGGGTTTTCTTCTACGAACCCTTCTCTATTTTTGTGATCTCGCCCACTTTTCGAATACCTGATCAATGGAAGACTTACTCACACTCAGGCTCACGTCTGGCTTTCTAAGTTCCAGGCTTCCTCCCCAGTTTGAGCTTCAGCTTCTTGCGCTCGGGCTCGATACCACTAGAGGTCGAGGGACCTGGGGTATTTCCGCCTGAACTGGTACTACCGGCACTGACAGCACCAGAAGCGGCGGCGGCGGCTGCCTTGCTGGGAGGTGGAATACCCTTCTTGATGATCGGACCCTCGCGAACACCAACAGGCGTGCCAGCTCTGCTACCACCAGCCCCACTCAAAGGCTTTGGAGTTCCAGCTCTACTAGGCCCACCATTAAGCCCAGGAGTACCGGCGCGACTGAGATTGAGCTTTGGTGTTCCACTTCTGGAGGGTGCGCCTCCGCTTCCACTGCCATTCTTGGGCTGTCGATGAGACATGGGCGAGATGGCAGAAATTGGCTCAGAATCCTCACCTTTGATTTTTGCCACATCGCCACCACCGCCGCCGTAGAAACGAAAACTGCCCAAGCTTGCGGTACCCGCTGCGGCGCTTTGGACGGCTGGGGAAGCGAAAAAGTCACTATTTGAAGCTCCACCTGTAGCTGGTGTCGCAAACTTGGTTGGCAGGACGGAAGCTGGAGTGCCGTGTCCCGAGCCTGCTGAGACATCCCTGGCAGCATTGGTCGAACTCTTCTTGATCGTGTCGGCCGTTGATACCTTAAGCGTGGGACGAGGCTTCTTCGAAAGAATGGAGCGGACGCGGTCAGGGTGTGCAAATTTTAGACGCACAATCTTGCTTTCCCTCTTAGGTTTCGCAATCTTTGGCCTAACAGGAGCAGTCGCAGCTGAAGGAGTAGGCGCCTTAGTCTTGGTTATGCTCGGACTGCGCTGTGTCTTGGGCGTAGCAGTGGAAACCTTTGGTGCTGGCGGGGAAAATTGTTGCCGCTTGGGACTACCAGCGCGACTCGGTGTCGCATCTGAGGTAGTGCTCTGCTTCCGCTTCAAGCTGATCTTGGGACCAGGTCTGTCATTCACTGGCGTCGGCAGTGGAGGAGGGGACATTGCCAGGGAAGGCTTTGGAGCCTGACTCGCAGATTGTTGTCGCTGGATTTGAGTCTGCAGAGCAGCAATTTGTGCCTTTTGCTCTCTTTCTTGTACCTTGAGGTCCTTTTGGTAGTCCCTTACAGCCTTTGAGAGTGGACCAGTCCATTTGAGGCCATATTGCTGGACTAAGTGCCAAGCTGCAAGGCTAAGACCGTTGACAGGCGTGGTTCGGAACCTCGGAGTCTCTTGCAAGGCGAGCACCTTGCTCTTTTGGCCGGCTTGCACCTCTCGCTCTTCCCATTGCTTAAATGTGTAATAGTGAGGGTAACGAAGATGGACCATCAAAGCTGTAGATGGCTCGTATAGCAGTGCCGCAATGTCTAGGAAAGCCACAACTTCAGCGATCGACAGCATCGGTGACTGAATCACCTGCCACAGAGTCTGCTTGAAGACGGCATCGTTCTCCAGAGCGGTCTTCAATGCCACCAAGGCCAGCTCAGGTGGACTTTTCTCGACAAGCTCAATATTCTCGAAAGTAGGTTCGGCAACCACCTCCTGCTCAAGGACGAGACCAGAATCTGCCTCTACTGGAGGCTTGGGTGCCGGCTTCTTGGGTTCTTCGTCCTTGATGGCAATGCTACCAAGAGCTTGTCCCAGAACGCGGGAGAGCCTGTCCCGGAAGTATGGTGACGTGTCGTCGGAGATGCTGAACAAAAGATATTTGAGTACGCTTGGCTTTTGCTTAAAAATCTTCAAGTCGACCATGCAAGAGAAAGCTTTCAGTCTCACGTCGTCGGCGTTGCCTGGTTGTGTATATTGCATAAAGTGCCTGATCTGATTTGGGATTGCCCCAGCTTGTTGTAACTTTTGCATGCAGTTCATCGCGGTGACCGAGTAGATGTTCTGATAGGAAGCTATCCATTCGTCAATCCTTCGGTAGCGCTCGAGCTCATTGATTGCTTCCTTCTTGAGCAAATCGTCTTCCCGCATTTCATCAAGCATATCATCGTCATCGTAGCCGTCTTCATCGCGGAAGCTGCCGGGCTTGTTCTCAGAAGCAACAAGAGCGTCTGCAAGGCAGTTCATCAGTGTGGCGACATAGAAATTATCAGAGTAAGCCTCGTTGTTCGAGTTGTCGTTGAATTTCAACTTGTCGACAAAGAACCTTCTGACGCTCATAGGGACTTTCCCACGCTCGTCTCTGATCCTCGCCATGGCTTTTGGTATGGCGCATTGTATAATATACGTAACACGATCGGAAAAGTCATTGGGACGAGGCATTGGCGAACCAGGGATACCGAAAAAGACTTCGAAGGCTTTCATGAGATGGAACATGCCCACGTAGTCCAAGACAACGTTCTCCGCATTCTTTTGCACGGCGCACTTGGCAAGCCCAGCAGCGGCTAAAGTGCGAATGCCGTGAAAGTACCGTGTGTCCATGAGTGTCCGAATAAAGATTGTCGACTGAAGAGGGTGCGCCATACTAGCCGCGCACTGTTGCAGTGACTGTAGCTTGTCAGTAAACACAACCAAGTCCAACGAATGACCTTCGTACCTCGTATTGTGCTACAACATCCCTATCCTGTTGCAGCTGCGAGACATACATGTAAGTGGGCATGACGAGATGGATCTTACCAATCCACTCGAAATCGGCATCCATGCGGATCCACTCATAAGACTCCTGATTCATTTTTCTTTCTTCCTCTTCGGCCCAATCAGCAAGCCGCCACTCTTTAACTTCCTCCTCGGATTGCAGGACATCACCGAGGCAATACAGCAGGACATCGTTCTCAGCATCTCCACTGGTCTCACCACCCGTGTTCGCCAAGGCCCGCTCCTTCGCACGCTTTGACCTCTTAAGACGCTTGTACTTTGTGTTGTAGGGAACCTCAACTTTGGTGTAGGCTTCCTTGATTTCAACAATGTGCTCATAAGGCGTACCGTCAGCCTCGTGGATCCGAATTGTCATTGGACCGGTAAAGACAGGCTGGATACCAGGAGCCCATGCTTCAGAAACTTGTTCCTTGATCTCGCGCATGAAATTGGAGGTCTCGAGCTTCGGTTTTGTCTTGCGCTCCATTTGAAGTTGTTTGATCTCCATATCGACGACCAGCTTCTTCTTGTTGAACTTTTGAGTGCAATGAAAGATGGGACACCCGGCGCCGTAGACCCATTGCCGCCAGAAGGAGTCCAGCTTCTGGTGACCAAGCTTCTCGCATAGCCTTTGGAACCAGTCGGTCGAGATCTCACCATTTTCTAGCTCGCCGGTCTTCTGATTGAGAATCAGTCTAGAGATAATTCGAGGCATACCCGCTGATCCACTAGCTTTTGCGAGGCGCCGATCTAGGATGAAAAGGACGAGTGGGGATTTCAAGGCCAAAAAGTCATATTCTGAAGGATCGATATCAAGGACAGCACCGAGTTGGTGGATAGAATATCGCTCATAGTCCAGTTCGAATACCTTCTCCGAAGCGAGCTTTTGTCTGAAGCGGTGTTCGTTGTTACCAGCCAGCTTCTTCATAAAGTTGTCACGCATGAAACCGGAGATACCAGTGATGACCCACATGTCCGTAGGCTCTTTGGCGATGATGTGGACACCGACATACTGACTGGCGAGAGCATGAACCAGGATCCTTGTATGTGAGTCCAAGGTCTCGATGATGTCTTCTGGAAATAGCAAGCGATTGCTGCAGATGGACAAGGATGCGGTATGGGCAACATCTTGGACCAAATCATCAACAAAGATGAGTTTGTAGCTAGCGAAGGGGTAGGAGCCGTAGTTGACAGTGAAATCGTCAATGCATTTTGCCATTGGCATACACGTATTTCGCAGCTCATCCGCTCTGCCAGGCAAGCAATATCCGTGGACATGTACGGCATTTTGTCCCAGCTTGTCATCCTGATCCAGTTCTCTGAATTCGGATAGATCAACGTGCTCGTAAGGACCGACGACAAAGCCGATGGCGTGTGCACAAACAGGATTCTCCTGACGAAATTGCACGGTATGCATAGTAGGGTCGACTGGATCAAGGATATCGTCGGTCAAGTCAGCGGAAGCGATGACGGTGAGATCGAGAGCCCGCTCTTCCTCGCTGAGATTGATAAGATATTCGTCCTTGACTCGGTCAGCGTGATCGTCGCCGATCATTGCCACGTCGCCACCGCCAGCCTGGCCATTGAGATCGGCTGGCCTTGGTTTTCTGAAAGCATCTCCCAAAGTCCTCGGACAGCGAATGGAAAGTTCCCACATGCAGCGTGTATTCGAGTCGTCGATGCATGGGAAAATTGAGCTCATGTTGCCCGGCGTAATGGCATTTCTCGTATAAACGTGTGGATATCGACTGTCGCCGGGCTTACAGCCAACAAAGTGCAGACCATCCCTGAAATTATCAATCTTGAACTCGAGCTCGACCTTTATGGGAGCAAATCTTGTCGTGGGTTCTTGAGCATAGGACGTCTGTGGTGTCTCTGCGCCTTTTTCACCATATTCACTGTCCTGCCGCTCGAGGCCGTTCGGAAGCGGTGCATCACTCGGCAGCTCTCTGATGGGGACTTTCGACGGGACTGCCACAGACAGCTCAGGCTCAGTGGGAGATTTGATGTATGGTTCAATCCTTGTGCGCAGATCTTGATGTTGATGTACCGTCGTCTTGGCTCGCATTTTGAGTTTGGAATAAGGGTCGACATAGTTGAAGGTGGTTGACTTGCCCTCGACCCGAGCCTCGGTGATGATGGCTTGCCGGCAATTTAGACGGACGCTTTTCAGCTCTTTTGAGCTCGGTGAGAGGGAGATTTCGGTTGTTCCAGTGATGGACTGGTTCGCGAAATTGACATTGATGAAGACGCGCTGCTGAAGTACTGTGAAGCCCAAGTCCGTGGCACTCTCAGTAGCAGGCACTGCTCCATCAAAGTAACCTGGCGCCATTGCGCCCCCCACGCGCGCTGTCTATCTCCTGCCGATGACTTCACTGACCATCTCCCGGACGAAGGTGCGCGACTTGAAGAGGTGTATTGCGAGCCGAGAAGCTGTTGCCGTCTTGCGACTTTAGGAAAGCGCGTGATTCGAGGAATATTAACGTGACTGTTCTAGAAAGCGTGAGCAAAGGCGAGACTATGGACGAACTGAACTGATGCCTGTATCTGGTGATTATATTGACGTGTGGCGCGATGATTAGAAATGCGATGCGTCAACAGTCGGCGCTGTCGCGAATAATTCCACTTGTTAAGAAAGTGACAGCCGGCACGAGACACTAGTGACACTCCCAGAGTGACGCCCGCTCATTCAAGGTGTAGGCGGTCCGTGCACACAGCTGTCTTCCGCCCACGCCGCCGTCTCGTCTTGTCTTGCATGCCAGTGAATGATCACACGTGAACGGGAGCCAACGGTCATAGCACATCACAAAAATGGCACCGGGAAATTTGCACAGTACAAATTCGAACACGTGTCTTCGTTTTGAAAAGAAATCCTATGCACTCCAAATCCACCCACAGAGGTATACCCGAGCCCAACGCCATGCACACCACCTAACGTTACTTCTTTACACTTGAGTCGACAAGACTCTCTCGCTTCATTCTACGCCGCCTCCTCGCGCTCTCCTTGATCGCTTCTGGAGTCATGTAGTCCCCGGGGAGGACGAACTCCACCTCGTCTGGCTCAGGGAGAGGTTGTCCGAAAGCTGTCAGATTCCTGCCATGCCGAGCCTTGCCCAGCGCCGCCGCTCTCAGGTGAGGCTTGGAGTAGAAGCTGACAAAGGGGCCCTCGGGAGTAGGCGGCCGAAGGACTGTGGGTACCGGGGGTGGTGCAGGAGGTTGCGGTGCTGCACGCTCGCGCTGTTTTCCTTTATCGCTCTTGCCACCTTTACCACCTTTACCGCCCTTACCTCCCTTTCCTTTCGCACCACCTGAAGCTTCCATTTGCAATTGGCGAGCTGCTGCTCCGTCAAAGTCACTGGACGACGCGTGGCCATCATCATCATCCTCCGTTTCCTCCGCCTCGTCCACTTCTTCCTCAGCCTCCTCTTCGGCCGCCGCAGCGGCTTCCTTTTCTAGCTTTAGCCGCCGCTCCTCCTCCTTCCACATCTTGAATTTCATCAGGAGCGCCTTGACTTCACTGACAAAGTAGTCGCGCTTGGACTCGTATTTCTTGGCCTCCGAGTCTGTAACGCCTGTGATGCCCATCATACGGAGCCAGTCGTGTCCCTGCAGACCTTCCAGTAACTTTTCAAGCTGTGCTTTCTCATGCATGGCGCGCTCTTTCTCTATGTTCCGCAATTGCTTTTCTTTGCGCTCCGCCCTCCGGTGCGACTTGAAGTAAAAGGAGTCGGTCAGGGGATCTCTGGGATGATGTCCCACGCTCCTTTCGATGGTCGAGAAATCGACCATCTGTGCGCCATTGAACTTGTTGCGGTCGTGCGATGGTGAAGTTGTGTTTGAAGAAGCAGAGGCATTGGCGCGAGGCGAGGCCAGATGGCGCTGGCCAACCTGAATTGTATCTTTGTCCTCGACCTTGTTCTTATCCTTACTCTTGCGTTTGGGCTTTACTGGCGATCCATACGGCTCATCGCTTATAGTAATAATGGTATCAATATCCAGGAGTTCTGGCTCCTTGTGTTCGTCGTATAAAACATCCTTGTATTCGGGAAAGTAAACTGCTAAGTCGCTCTTCAAGCGCGATCCTTCACCTTGAGACCTCAGACTGCGTCGGTCTGATGACGCTCTTGGTTGGCGTTGGGATAATTTGGCGGTGGTGTCCCGCGATGTGTCGGTGCCAGCGAGGTCTCGTTCGACTCTTTCAACTCGTTGAACTGGTTCAAATTTGAGCGTTGTTTGCACACCATTGGTTGTTTGTAAAAGGTCACCGTGCGGACGGGCAATGGTCAGCCTGGTGGGTGGTCGTGGCGGCAGAGGATTGGAGGAGCTGGAGCTGGAGCTGGAGCTGTCATCCTTCTTGGCACCATGGCCATGACGCGCCGCAGAAGACGCGATGGTGGGTTTCCTGACTGTCAATTTCAAGCGTTTGGTTGATCTTTCGCCGCTTCCGGGAGTCGTCACAGGCGATGGGACGTGTTGTGTTGGATGAAGATTGACGCTGTGCTGCGATGATGTGGCGTCATGTTGCTGCTGTGAGGTCGACGTGGAGGCTGACGATGAGCCTCGTCGCACGGCTGACGGCCGACTCGGTGACCGCGACTGCCCTGTGAGAGGTCGGAAGGGATTGCCCATACCGAATATTCCCGAAGACCATCTCGCGCCCGTCTCGTCGCTGCTTGCGCTGAGATGCAATGCTCGACCGGCCTGCTGCTGCTGCTGCTGCTGATGATGATGATGATGCTGCCTGGCTGTCTTTTCGACCGCTGTGGTTTCGAAGCTCTGCAATCTTTGCGAGCAGCTTCCCCTTTCCGACCCGTTGCCCGAGGGCCAGAGCAGCGTCATGGCACCGCCTACCAGATCATTGTCCCCCTGCCTATCAAGTCAGGTGGCACTGCTTTCGCTCTCGTGTGATCGAATCGACAATCACAACCTTTACGATACTGAAGCTCGACATCTCCGATCCCTATTGCAAACCCTCATCGCGACTGTCATTGTTCCTGCCAAGAATGCGGAGCCAGCTCGAGACTTCCCCGCCATCTGTGATCTTCCCCTCTTACCTGCATTGGCTCGATCGTAAGGCCATGTACCTGGATGTGATATAATGTCCCTGTCTAAGACGTGACTTTTCGGCCCCTTATCAAAATCAATTAAAGTATGATAAGAATGAGCACGATAGGCTCGAAACAAATCTCTCCGTTCCTTCTAACCGCGCATCACTACTTTTCAAGTCCAAAGATGACAGGCGCCTGGGAACCAGTCTGTCCCTGCAGATGCTTCCACCCTTCAGGCTTTCTCCCAACCATCATATAGCTAGTCGTGAAGATACCCTCCCTTCCACCATCTCTCATGCCCCAAACACTCATTCCCTGTGTCTTGAGCGCCTCCAGCATACCCTTCCTGGGCAATTGTCCAATTTTCCCCATGAACCAAGTGAATCTATACGCGAAACGAAAGAACCCTGGCTTCAAACGAAACACCAACCACCAGTCCGTTCGATTGGTAGTCTGTTTCGTATCACCATCAATGCAATACCACCATTGCTTATCCCTCGGTCCACGCTCAGCCATGTCTTCGGTATGGTATAACTCCAAGCCACTGGATTTGTACGCGGCCAGACCCTCAGGGATCGTGAGTAGATTTGTCACTCCATCTCCACGCTCGATGCGTTGCCGGATCTCTACGTGTTTGGGATTGGAGGGATCGAAATTGCGTGTCATGAGCCACTCGTAGGTCCCAAATACACCACCAGGTTTGAGCACGCGCGCAATTTCCGTGTAACAGGCTGCGAGGTCGGGGGCGTAGACTGTGGCTTCTGTGCTGTAGACAAAGTCAAAGTAGTTGTCTGGGAAGGGGATTTTCTGGACCACGTTTAGTATGATTTTGGACTTGACTATATTTCAAGAGACGAGAGCAATGCACGCAAGAGCGAGCTTACCATGAAATCGCCGATTTTGTAGTCAAGCAGGTGCGAGAGGCCCTCATTCTTTGCATAGGCAGTAGCTCGATCGATATGGATCTGATTGATACTGATACCAGTGATGTGGGTGTCGCTAAAAAGCGCAATCTCACGACTTGGTCCACCAGTACCGCAACCACAGTCAAGACCCCGCATACCAGGCTTCAGGCCCATGATCAGAGCCAGGAAGTGATCATGACGGCTCATAGCCGCATCAATACTTTCACCCGGCTTAGGGAAAGGACAGAAATGGAAGCGTGGACCCCATCCAAACTCGAGGTTATCTGTCGCAAGATCATAATAGCTGACTAGTAGTCAGTCTCACACGTCTAATAGGAGGTAACGAGGACAGGATACTCTTTGGCGATCTCATGATAGTGTTTCTTGCGCTCTTCGCGCCCCTTTTCGATTTCGGCAAGGTCGACGGGTTTGTTCTTGTTTTCTTGCTTGGTCCAGTGGCTGGCGTAACGCGCGCCCTGGTCGACGGTCTCGTCTGCGTTCTTTTTCTCTTCTTTGCTCATGACGCGAGATTTGTGACGGAATCAATGTATGTAAGACTCGATCGCTCAAGTCTGGACTCAAGAGAGACATGATGCGTGCATGGAATGCAAGGAACAATCAGGCTTCTTCGTATTGTTCTTGGGGCATTAACGTATCAGAGATCTTGAGACAACGATGACGCATGGAATGTGAGCAGAACAATATGAAGCTTCTTTACCACCAATAAAGAGCTATGATTGATAGAATAGTAGAATAGAGACGAAAATAAGATTTCGCCATCACGTTTACATTAAAAGGAAGAAGTATTTACCCGCTGTGCTTTTCATGTCCATTTACATATTAGAAGGATACAGTTGTCTGGCTCGTCGCTTAATTAGCTGTTATGAAAAGACAAAATCTTTCACAAGTGGTGAACCAGAAAATTCCGGATTCAGTAGTACGCAACTGCGAGTTTCAGCGTTAAAACCGTCATACGAATGTCGCCAACATACTTCAAGAAATGGTAAAGGCCAGCTTTCCTTTGCTCTAAGAATTTCGGTCTGAACCGTGCTATACGTTGTTAGCATATAGTCATGTATGTCGAATGTAGTCACGAGGTATTTACATATGACGCTTTTCCGAGGCAGTTCCGGGATAGAGGCTGCTGATTGTGGAAACGCGCGTACAAGATTTTGCCTCAAAGTGTCAAACTCGGAGTACCTTGAAGTAACTCGTCAGCCACCTCTGCTGCACGCACTACATTTCAAGCGTGACACAAACCTCTTCCTGATAACAAAAGGAGCTCCCTTCAGCGTCTCTACCGAACAATTCCAGACGACGTAGGCTCCAGCGATTGCCCCTCCGCCAATGACAACATAATCGTCGATGGTGACATGCTTGGCCCAACAAGCTCGACCTACTTCGTGAAATTCATCTGAATGATCCTCGAGCGTGATACGGGTCTGTCCCAAGCCGGTCATGGAAACATCGCTGGCCGCCGAGTTGGTACGATCATGACCTTTCCAGAATGGCGGGGAGAATGGCTCGGACGCTGCATCTGCAGTGGGAGAGGCGGTTCTGATCGAATGCTGATCGCCTACTGCATCTTCCTCCTCCGACGCAGTGGTGGCGACAAGCTCAAGTACGCCGCTATTGCGGGGGTACTTGGTGTCACCGTTCAGAGTTTCCGACTCCGAAGGCTGCTCCATCCATGGATCCGCCCGGATCAGCAGACTCTTGGCGTGATTTTCAGATGGTTAAAGACTCCCGACGGTCGAATCGTCTTGATTGTAAATGTAATGGCTCAGTTGGTGGGGGCGGGGTGGGACGAACTGATGACGAGAGGTTGGAGGATGCAGAGCCGCTTCCATATAGTGGCCTTGGCTTGGTATTGGCTCGTCCCGAGCCGATCGGGTCTTAAGAATTGTCGATCAGCGAATTGACTGCCGGTACTCGTACTCTACTGCAAGCCACTTTCTGTGGTTTCAACTTCTGGACATCCTCAAGAGTGATCTTGACCATCGCAACAAATGCATTTGGTGTAGCCATGCATGCGCAAGGGAACCATCGGGTATGCGGGTGCAGGTTACCGTATTGTGTATTTCTATGCTGCCAACCACTTGCTGCAGAAGTTGTTCTGGCGACATGCTTGCCTTTAGTCCTTCCTCTATTGGTTATTGCAATTCCTATGGCCAAGGGAGTATATCATGATACCCCTCATACCCTCCCCGTAGGTTGCATAGCGGCGAACGCAGACCATGCGTCTGTCCTGTCGTGTGAGGAAAGAGTGGTCAGTCGAGCGACTACCTTAGTGGGCGTGCGGGCTTGGTGCGAAGCCCATAAAGTCTCGATGCTGCCTCCTTCGCACGCACTTGCTTCATCGAGTGATCATACAAAATCGCGCGAACGTGTCTTTCTTTCCGTCAATTCATCGTTCTAGCCTTCAGCAAGGAAACAACCTCAAAAATCGACTGTCATCCACAGGACGATAACAGCTCAAAGACTGCTCGCGAGATCCCACAGGTAAGTGGATTTGACGCGATGTTGATGACTCTTAGACCTAATCAACAACACCTAGCATCATGCTTTTCACCAGGGTCATCACAGCCATCGCCCTGGCCATGGTCTCCCTCGCCACTGCTCAAACCAACACAACAGGAGGCGACTACTACATCGACCCCGACTCAGTCCCCATCTCAACCAGAGGCAAGCACCAGCACACTTCCACAAGACTCCAACTAACCAACCCCATAAGACTCCTGGTGCACCTCTCAAACCGCCTCCTGCCCCTTAATCTGCCTGCAAGTCGCACCCAACATCACCACCACTGAAGTCAATGACTGCAATGCCACAGCCCTTACCTACACCTGTGTCTGCGGCAACGGTCTTTCCCCAAATGCCTCCGAGTACTCGAACTCGCTTCCTTACTTCATCTGCAGTGACTGGGGCACCCAATGCGTGACGGCCTGCGCGACCAACGACACCTGCGCTTCTGCTTGCAGACAGGATCATCCTTGTGGAGCTATCGATCCCGTTCGCGTTAATGTTTCTAGTAGCTCGAGCAGTGAGGCTACTACGAGCAGTGTGGGCACTACGCGCGGTGCGAATGTTGCTGCGACTACTAGTGGTTCTGGTGGTACTACTACCGGTGGCTCAAGTACCTCTGCTGCCACTGCTACTGCTAGTGCTGCTGTCAAGAGTGGTGATGTGGCTGTGCTTGAGATGGGTGAGGCGTATGGTTTGTTGGTCATTGCTGCTAGTCTCTTTGGCGGATTTGCTTTTTTCCTCTAACCACAGTCATTGAGCTGGCGTTGACTCTCGCGCATTGAGGGGTCTTCAGGGAAACAGATGTAGCTGGTTTTTCCTCGCTTTCATGGTGTATTTAGTGAGTAGGCTTGTAGCAGTCTATTAGGCCGGGGGTGGGGTGATGGCGCAAAAGAAATGGTGATTGTTTAATAAGGACTGTGTTGATGGGAGCGAGATATGGGAATCACAAATACACGTTCACTCTTTATGTGAGGCGCAGAGAACATGGAGCTCAACCTCTTCAGGCATCGCAAAAAAAAAAGGAAAGCCAAGATTACTGGAAGTCTTTCATTCATATCTACACAGATAAGAGTAATAATACATCATTTCACCAAACCCATCCACCTCAAAGCCCAGTGGCCTGCTTCATAAAGAAGCCCTTCAAGAAAGGCACCTTATCCACGGCCTCGAGCCCCAAGGTGCGAGCCCAAACGACAGGTCCGCTGCCTACACTGTAAAGCTTGTGGAGCTTATCAACAGTACCAAGCATGGCGTTGTTCTTGGCCCATTGCTCAGCGTTATAGGCGTCGAGCGCCCAAGTACTGCCAATGTCCTTGCCTGAAGCAACAGCGTTACCAATGTGCTTGGCAAGCGACTGCGCATCGCCGAGACCTTGGTTCAAACCTTGACCTGCGAGAGGGTGGATGGTATGTGCAGCGTCACCGAGCAGGGCAACGCGGTGTCCGGTGTAGGTGTCTGCGTGTCGCATCTTCAGTGGGAAAGAGGCCACACTGCCTTCTTGGACATCAATGACTGCTTGTGGAACGCTGTGTTGGTCGAAGGCGGTGTTGGGCTCGCGCCAGGAGAACTCATCTGCATGGCCGGTGGTCATGGTGTGCATGTATGCTAGATCTACCGGGAGAAGCCTGAAGGCTGCATTGGCCATGGCGAGGAAGTCCTTGGTACTGAGGCTCTTCAAAAGGGCGGCGTTCTCGGGAGTAGTTGACCAGACCAGACTGGCGGTGTTGTCCGGTAGTGGAAGGAGGGCTATGGGTCCAGTGGGCAGGAAGCGTTGATACGCGATTTTGTGGTCTGGGCCACCCCAGCCTGGTCCTGAAGTCTTAAGGGTGGCAACAACACCATGGCGGTTGTAGTCCCATCCTCGAGACGGGATGCCCGCGAAATTGCGGACTGGGCTGTTTGCGCCGTCTGCGCCGATGAGAAGACGGGCTGCCAGTTTGCGGGAGTTCGAGAGAGATATCACGGGCCACGATGACAGGTCCATCTCCTCGGTCTCTTCGCCCAACTCAATCTTCTCCACACGAGTCTTGTCGAAGGTATCGATGGGGTTGGTAGCTGACAGACGAGCCAGCAGGGCTGAGACAGTGTTGGGGTTCTCGGTCATGTAGGCTACAATATCTCCTTGCTTCCTCTTTGCTTCGGCCGGAAACAAGAGGCTTGCGGGAGTGGCAGCAGGATCGAAGTTGATGCTGCTTCCGGACACGCCGTCCCAGACTTGCATCGAGTGATACGGCTGCACGCGCGAATGGGCAATGTGGTCCCATGCCGCTATCTCCTTTAAGAATTTGACAGATCCAGGTGTCAGAGAGCTACACCGATTCGAATACGTGGGGACACCATTATCGTGCTGCTGAGCTTTGGCGAGATCCTGGCCTTCGACGAGAGCGACCTGGAGGTCTGCAGTACGAGGAGATGAGCCTATTTATCGCTCAGTCTACCGTAGCTACACACAAACATAGATTATCAAGAGCCGATCTTACGCAGCGCACTGAGCAAGCTCAATCCTGCTGGTCCTCCGCCGACGCAGACGATATCATAGATCTCTGGTCCAGATGGCTTGAGCGGTGCTGCAGCTACCGGACTTCGTGACCAGAAGTTTCGGCGAGAGACTAGGGTTCTTGAACATCTCCATGATGTTATGGAGATTTCACATGTTGTTCGGGAGAGCCACAGCGGCATGCCGATGAGTTGAATAGCAGTTGTAGCTGGAATGTAATTGACGCGCAGACAGAACCTAAGTCTGTTCCCCAGATCTACGAGTACTCGGCCAAACACATCTCCGCCCTTGCACTTCTCGGCACATTAAACAGCGAATTAGAAGACCCTCACGCTGCAGCGTCTCGAATGCGAAAATCATGAATGATTGCTGTATTTACATTTCTTCAGTTTTATGCTAACTTCACTTGGTACATGACAAAGCACATGAAAGGTCACTTCAATCACGTGTGGCAAGTCTCACTTAGTTCTTTCGAGAGGTCTCACAAACGCCGAGGTGATCAATGTAGCCGGGTACAAGTTACAAGCTTACACCGAATAATCAGCTGATTGGCTGATGGCGTGTCCTTTTCTGATCATGCGGGCAAACACCGACACTCCTTCACATGCGAACATTCGCCGACATTGCGCATATTGAGCATTGTGTTATGTTTCGATATACAAGACTTACAGAATAGAAACTCTTCTCAGCTCCCATAATACATCTTGTGATGGGTCTATATGCCCAGTATGATGCCATGTTACCATCAATGCACTCCGACAATACCGAGCCTTGGGCCAGTTCATTGTGAATCTCGTGTTCAGCATGTGCCTCGGTCCGCGCAACCCCAGGTACTCCCCGCAACTTGGACTAGCGCAAACACTGCTGACTTTCATCTTGCTCTTAAGCCCGTCGATGCTCCCCTTCGGCGACTGTACTGTTTCATTCCATCTTTCCCCATATCTTGCTTGTTCTCTTTGTTGCTCGTGATACCCAATAAACATGCCTCAAAGAGTTATTGTCGTTGGCGCTGGACGTAAGTTTAATGACCTCGACCACGGAACACATTCACGGCACAACACGGCTGACCCGGGCGTATAGTTTCTGGCTTGAGTGCAGCCCATACCATTTACCTTGCCGGTGGAAATGTCGTTCTTCTGGATAAGAACAGTATGTGTGACATGGCATCGATTCACCGCAACATTACTGACCACATTCCTCAGACTTCATGGGAGGAAACTCCACAAAGGCTACCTCCGGTATCAACGGAGCCCTTACCCGCACACAAGTCGACGAGGGCATCAAGGACAGCGTAAAGCAATTCTATGATGACACCCTTAAATCCGCTAGAGACAAGGCCAGGCCAGATCTGATCAAGGTTCTGACTTACAAGTCCGCCGCTGCTGTTGAATGGCTGCAAGACGTCTTCAACCTTGATCTCACTCTTGTATCACGACTCGGGTAGGACCATCCAATTTCCGAAACGCAGTTAAAGTCTAACGTACAACAGAGGTCATTCGCAACCCAGAACCCACCGTGGTCACGATGCAAAGTTCCCCGGTATGGCCATCACATACGCACTCATGCAACGCTTCGAAGAACTCGCAGAAAAAGAGCCAGAGCGTGTACAGCTCATCAAGAAGGCAAAGGTCAACAAGGTCAACAAAGAAGGCAACACCGTTACTGGTGTTACATATAGTTTTAACGGAAAGGACACCACCGTGGAGGGCCCAGTCATCCTTGCCACTGGTGGTTACGCAGCGGATTTCTCAGACTCTTCACTACTGAAGAAATGGAGGCCAGACACTTTTGGCTTGTCCACCACGAACGGTGCTCACGCCACTGGTGACGGTCACAAGATGTTGATGGAGATTGGTGCCAACGGCATTGATATGGACAAGGTTCAGGTTCACCCTACCGGTCTTATAGATCCTAAGGACCCTGGCTCCAAGTGGAAGTTCTTGGCTGCTGAAGGTGAGTGCTATGAATATGTACGATTGTGTTGAATCCTGCTGACCTACGTAGCTCTCCGTGGTGAGGGTGGTCTTCTTCTCAACGGCAAGGGACAACGATTCTCAGATGAGCTTGGCCACAGAGATTACGTTTCTGGCAAGATGTGGGAAGAAAAAGAGAAGGGCACATGGCCAATTCGTCTTGTGCTCAACTCTAAATCTTCCAACGTTCTTGACTTCCACACTCGCCACTACTCCGGTCGCGGCCTCATGAAGAAGATGACTGGCAAGGAGCTTATCAAGGAAATTGGCTGCTCGGAGAAGGATCTAGAGAAGACCTTCAACGATTACAACGACATTGCTGATGGCAAGCAAAAGGATCCTTTCGGAAAGAAGTTCTTCCACAATGGCCCGTTCAAGGTTGACGACACTTTCCACGTTGCACTTATGGAGCCTGTGCTTCACTTCACCATGGGTGGTATCGAGATCAATGACCAGGCTCAATGTTTGAACCAAGACGGCAAGCCATTTGATGGCCTTTTCGTCTGTGGTGAGCTTGCAGGTGGTGTTCACGGTGCCAACCGTCTTGGAGGTTCGTCACTACTTGGCTGCGTTGTGTACGGCCGTGTAGCGGGTGATTCTGCAAGCAAATACCTCTTCCAACAGCTACTCGCTGGTGGTGGTTCATCTGCAGCACAACGTCTCGGTCAAATCAGCCTGCACATCGACCCAAGTCAACCCGGGAAGATCTTGGTGGAGTGGGCAAATGGTGTTGGTGCTTCCAGCGGAGCCGAGTCGACCATTCAGCAGCAATCGCAGAATTCGGCCGCTCCAGTCATGACAGAAGGAAGCGAAGAGCCTGGCAAGGTAAACAAGCCCAACTCGATTGAAGACTTCAAAGTACCCGACGAGGAGTTTTCTCTCGAAGAGGTTGCCAAACACAACAAGAAGGATGATTTATGGATCGCTGTCAAGGGAGTCGTCATGAACGTTACGGACTGGGTCGACGAACACCCTGGAGGCCCACAAGCACTTTTCTCACACATGGGCAAGGATGCTAGCGAGGAATTCGAGATGCTTCATGATGACGAGGTTATTCCCAAGTACGCTGCTGGCATCGTTATTGGCAAAGTCAAGGGTCAGGCGATCACTCTTGAATATTGAGATGGTTTATGTTTAGGTCAAATGAAATGTTTAGATATTCTGTAAACCTAGCGATCGACATTCTATTGTGATATTATCTATCGACCTTGCAAACGTGGAATAATGATTTCATTTTCCTTATCCGTGATATTCTTGGGTCTACGAGCAACGTCTCAACCATCCTAGATAAAAGGGAACAATCGACGATTCCCTAGATTCTTTGCCATCAAGCTGAAACGATATAATCTCACGTTGCACGAGTGGCGCATCAATATGAGTGTACTACAACAATGAACCATGCCAATATGCCCTCGACCTATCTCCCGTCTACCTGTAGAACCCTTGCGGCTTTGGTCGCTCTTCACAAAAACCACCAGTAACTAAAGAGAAGGAATATCCGGTCGCCCACCCGAAGAGCCGTTTCGATCTCAGACACGGACAGAGACACGAATAAAGTAAAACAGGCCAACCGCCTCGTAGGATCATCTAGTAAATTCTCCACTCTCTCGTTTCGTCTGGGTATGATCTAATCATCCTCAAGCATTCCATCGGCCGTCCCAACCCGCCTAGATCGCAAGCCGGATTCACGGTTCACGGTGTCGTCTCCCGGGCACCATGGTCTCGTCTCCCGAGCCATCGCGGGGCAGTCGGAAAGCTCAGGTGCTCCTTCACAAAGCCTTATCCATAGTCCCCTTCTTAACAAATTGTCCAGTCTGAAACTCGGATTGCCCGCCTTGGGCTATGCTTTCGTTTTTGGCTTGTGCGGTGGTGTCGCCTGTGAAGCCGTCGATGGCGCTGTTGATGTTGCCGCGGAGGGATTCACCGACGCCCTGGGTGGGTTACATTTGTTTGCTTGGACGCTGGAAAGGGGGGGGGGGGGGGTTTGGAGGTTGGAGGAGGAGGTTGGGGTGGGTATAGAGGAGGCGGATGGTGAGGTGGAGGTGGATATATAAGAGAGGGGAATGTGGAGGTAGTGGTAGAGGTAGTGGTAGAGGAGAGAGCTGGCTTACATGACCTTTGGCGAAGAGACCTTTTAGTCCTTCGCCGGCTTGGGAGCCGGTGTTGGCGGAGGTGGAGGTGGTTTGGTTGGCTGAGCTGGACATGATTGATGGTTTGTTCGGGAGGTGAAATGGGAATGTAGGTCGAGTTCTTAGTAGAAAGATTGAGTTTAGGAATTTAAATGCTTGTTTTTGTATAGGAGGAAAAGAAGATGTGTGAGTTGGCAAGAGAGGGATTTAAGTCACTTTGCCCGGTCTGTCCGATCTACCTTGTTTGCTTTGCTCTTTCGTCACTGGGAGTAACTTGATTCCAATCTCGTATGGGTCGAGAACTTTCGTGCGATGTCATTGTTCGATTTGGCATCACACTTTCACTAGTGTGACGTCATGGTATCACATGCCCCAGTGCCCCTCATGTCCGGGGCCCAGCCTCATTGCACGTTTCTATTATTAATTTGCTACCGTTCACTTGTTTCTCGTACCTGATTTGGCCTACTCGATATCGCGACAGACACGGCCATCGCAGGCAATGAAGGAAGGTGCGAGTGAATATGAGGCAAGGCGGCTTGAGAACATCAAGCGCAATCAAGCCCTCCTCAATCAACTTGGCATTGAGAAGGTAAAGGAAGAAACATCTTCGAGAAAAGCTTCATCGAAGAAACGTAAACTCTCTCCTTCACTTGCCAGACCAGCTCGAGCATCTGCTCGCATCGCTTCCTCTGGGACGCGTCCTTCTTACAACGAGGATGCTTCACTACCAAGGTACTCTTCATCACGAGTGCCAAAGAAGAACGAAGTGAAGAAAGAATCTGATGAAGCTGCTCTCATTTTTACTTCACTGGAAACAGTCCCACCTGATATTGAAGAGATTCGTGCAGGCTGGACCTCATGGGAATCTGTTGCCTCACCTCCTTCACGGGATGAAGACGGGAAGTGTCACTTTACCTCTCATCCTACATTTCAGCCTAACAAGTCTCCACTCGAGATGCTTCGTGAGGGCGCCTTTGGCGGCTCGTATTACCGCCCAATCTACTCCAAAACTCTCCGCACTACCATTGAAGGAGATTGGAAAGAGCTTCCCGATGCCTGGCTCAGAGACTTGGACGTCCAGAAATACTTGACAAGTCCGGTTTACGATCCAGAAGCCAACAAGTTTGGCGTCAAATGCGGTCAAAGTATTGAAGAATGGGAAGCTGCGGGCTGGATCGCCCATACGTACGATGTCCGCGGCTGGTTCCAATGGTATACGCGCTTCTGGCTTGGTCGGAGGTGTGAAGACGATGATCGCCAAGTTGGGAGATGGGAGCGCTGCGTTGGTAAGAATGGAAGGTGGAAGAGGATACTGCTCAAGAAGTATCTGCAGGCTGGCGTGAAGACTGTTGCTGATGAAGGTCTTGATGAGGAGGAGATTTCGCCCGTGATGCACTAGACTTGTCATCAGTGGGGTTGCGAGATCAGGCAACATGACCTTGATGATGCTTGGAAAGGGAAGACTTGAGCGTCATTCGAGGCTCTGTAATCCTTCTCGAGCCCTGATATGCGTATGATGCAGCCATGAACGCAGGCGGCGGAGTACTGCAAATCTGGATCACGACCATTGGAGGCGCGCCGAGACAGACCGTACACGATCTGCCGGACCAGAATTACGAAGCAGGCTTTCCACCCAGAGGGATGCCAAGCATGACGAGCACGTGGAAGTTTAAAGGGACCAAAATTGAATGTCTTATCGTCAAAATGGGTTAGGGAGGCCGGCATGGAATACTTGGCCAGAGGGAAGTTGGTTTGAACCACTCTTTTCTGCCGTATCCCTCTGAGACTGACGGCCTCTCCACCCATTGATTGAGTATGAGAGTTTCCAAGGTGGCGTTGGTGCAAGCTTTGCGCTGAGACCGATCTCTGCGATTTCTTCGCCGACAATCACGATGTCGCCTTCTCTATCAGCAGCCTGGGTACCTTCTTGGCTCCAAGTGATGCCGAGTTCCCATTGATCCTGTCAAAGACTAGAGTAAGGAGGGAGGCCGCCATGGAGCACTTGCAGAGGAGGTAAGTTGGAACGACTCCCCTTGCAGGTCTCCTCCGACACTGGTGGCCTCTCTCCATACAACCCAAGGCTGACTGTGGGCCATCTCCTCACCAGCGATCACGATGTCACCTTCGTTATGGGATGCTTGTATCTTTCTGTAACCTCGGTCATGTCTCCTTCATGTCCACTCCATGGCTGAGAAATTTCACCATGATCTATCGGGACAGCAGTACCCATTCAATGACCAGTCCGATCCATACGCAGTGCAGCCAATCGCCTACGATTTCTTCACCGACACTTGCATTAGGTCAGCTTGTGTTTGGAGCAGGAATATTGGAGACTGGATTCAAAGATAGGAAGCCGACGCCGATTTCACAGAGACCTTCGCCGTTGATGACTTCTTGAGCAACGGGATCTTCGGCCTGTCCAAGTGAAAGTCTACAGGGTTGCACATACTGCACAGATGATGATGTCCATACGCAGTGATGAGGATGATGGATGCATGATTTGGTCAAGGTAGTGTTGTCCTTCCGTGGAGTACTTGAAGGATCACCCGGGCTATGAGTACCAGTCTCGCAAGCCCGAAGTGCCGTACGATGAAGCACAAGGCCGCCTCACTGGCAGTTCATGCTGCATCAAGCACTTCTCAGCCGCCAGCCCAATTCCCAGATGATGCTTGCACTGCACAGCAGCTCGTCGATCTCGGCGACATGGAATGGACGTTAGGTTATTGGCAAGATGTGGCGTGATGAGCCTGATTCTGTGAAGAATGAGTGGAAGAACAAGTTGTAGAACGTCAAGTGCCAGTATTTTGAAGAGAGAGCGCCAAGCGCCAGCACCTGAAGGATCGATCTCAACTTTCTTTCCAATGTCCACTCAGCTGCAGAACATTGGGATAATCTGGTACAAAGTCCTCCTGCACATGACAAGCATCAAGGAGTCACGAAAAGCATATGCAAGATAGGCAGGCCTACTGCGTTGTTTGCAAAGAGGTTCGAGGCGAAGATGATAGATGCGGCCGGTGTTTATAAGACACTCAAGCACAACTTTCGCTCACACAGCATTTCGCTCGTGCACTCTCGCAAATCATATAATTGTCGCACAATGAGGGTTTCATGTAGGTCGTCTGCAAGGTGGAGACTCGATACATCCAAGCACCTCGGCAAGGCCAGGAATTCTAACCTCGGCAGTGTAACATGGGCAAAACATATAATGACACAATTCCTCTACACATGTGTATATTTTTATAAATCGTGCCTCATGAATGGTTGATGGAAAGTGCATTTAGTTTAGACAAGATTTTGATTCTCTCCCAATAAGGTAAAGCGATATTGCATTCTACATCACGTGCTCAAACGTATTTTCGACGACAAGCGCCGAAGCCTAACACCCGACGGCTGTCGATGCATGTTTGGCTTGCTCCATTCACACCTAGGTATTGTTCCAGCGACAATACAGTAATCGTTCTCCTCTCTTTCTTCAGTGGCAGAACAGGATGATGGTTTGTGTATCATAGACTCCACGATGACAAGGCCAGATGTGACGACTAATGGAATGCGACCCATATACACTACGCTAAACGCCTGACAGCTCGGAAGAGCAGTGACCTACCTGGGCGCGAATCTATCACCAGTAGGTTCGATATACATCCTGGTCGAAGCTCCACTAGAGAAGCCCCGGCAATCTGTACCTCTAGCAACGCGATAGCTATACCGACGCGTCGTGCACTCTTACCTACCACCGGGTATCTCCGAGCATGTCGGAAGTCATTCCAAGTCGCGTTAGCTGACCAATGCACATGGACACCTTTCTCAACACCTGGGCTTTTCGTTATTTCCTGGTCTGGAACTGTGTTGGAGAACACAAACTGCATTTGAATATGGATCAAGAGAAGGATATAGCACCGCGGTGCGGACATGCGCGGCATGGCCGATGCAGTCCAAGACACTTGCGACAGGAAAAAGGAAATAATGGTGCTGGCTGATGGTGCTACCCATAACGGACATGATTGAATGCAATTGAAAGGCCAGCAACCAACTATACTGCGCATTATATTCACCGATTTTGCGTATCGAAGCACCCTCCCTGACCGGAGCCAAGGAACCTCGAAGACAACCTCTATATCAGAGTTGCGGATCTCGAAACAAGACTAGATGGAACTCCTGCTTCACGCTGGGCGATATGTGGGTAAAATCAGTCCCGGCTAATTGGAAACTTTGGAAATTCATGCGGCTAGAATCGGTCCTGAAGCTCGGCTTGCATACAGTACCGTCTCCCACTGCAGATACTGCCTGGATGCCATCTAGCCCATGAGATATCACGAGGTGTCGTCTCCCCGAAAGTCTGGATACTCGCAGGAGCATGGCACCATGTAAGTGCGACGTGCCTGGTAATGCTCGCATTCACGAATACTCAATCTATCGAGTAAATACGCCTGTATATGCATGCATTGGAAGGACTGACCTATCCATGCTGAACCTAGCGGAGGGTTCTACTCGAGTGCACTTGTCCGCAAGATTGTATTTTCGAGACCTAATGCCATTGGGAGAAAACAAATAAAAGCCCGATTGCTTACCTTTGCCACAGCATGAGGCCGAGCGTCCCCTATCTTTGTACTGCAGTGGTGTTATTCTACCAGCCAATCACTATCTACGGTCAACGCGGGCAGTGTCACGCGCCATTAGCGGCATGAGCACGGCGATGCAAGAGACCCAGAAAAGGTGCCGATGATGCCTTCAACAGACCATCGAATATTCACCCTGGCTCCGCGAATCAAGGTCTTCTCGGCGGTATAAAGTACATGCTCAAAGGCCGCTGTTATGGCCTTTTGTCGAATACCAGCAATCTGAGAGTTTTGCGCGGTCTCGAGGCAGTACTTCTTACTTCTCATTTCACTGAGATTTCACTGGCAACACCTGGTAGGTGAATAAGGATGATGTGACGGAACGACTGGCTCTGCTGCGGCATTTTTCCGGACACCCCACGGATGAGACGGGTCAAGGCTTTACCGACGTTGGGCTGAGTGAGGAGATCATAATCCAAGCCAAGACAAGCCCATGCCTTTGATTCTCCATTACCAACATCCTATTTCAATTTATATTCCATCGGAGGAGCAAGAATACACGGTCAATACACTTGGCCAAGTTTTATTTTCTCATTATTCCTTCGTCTTGTCACTATTGTGTCGAGAAACCTCTTTGGTCACGTGATGAAGCTGGAGCTTCTCGCGTTTCGCTCATATTTTGAGCTTCGCGCTGCCTTCCCTTCCTTCCGTCCTCCACACAACACCACGCCAGCACACCCCAACCTTCACACCATCAATTCCACATCCACGACCTCAACGCGCATCACACCAGCAACCTCGTCTACCACAGACCGGACCGTCTGACCTCTACATACCACTGTCGCGCTCTCACTGCGCAGTTAAACGCGTCACTGCTACCCGTTCCATACGTCACAACGCGCCAGCGCGACGAGTAACTCTCACAACAATGGCTGAGGACCAGGCTACCACGGCCGCCGCCGAGGCGCAACCTGTACGACCAGATTCTACGCGTCTCGCTGGCCTCACCTCGCTAACTGACCCACAGACCACCGCGCCTGAAACTACCGAGACCAAGACTGAAGCACCGGCCACTTCGACTGAGGTCAATGAAGGTGGGAAAAGCCTCAGTATGCAACCCTCGAGTCAATACTGACCAAACGACTCTAGCATCGAACACTGCTACATCCGAAGCCCCCGAGGCAGACCCTGCTGCTGCTGCAGAGCCTCAAGCCACTACCGAAGCCAACGCTCCTGATGGAAGCACCGCAGAAGCTGAGACTGTCACATCTGATGCAGCTACCGCTGCAACACCGGCCTCGGCCAAGGGCAAGAGAAAGTCGGTTTCAGGAGTTCCGGAGCACAAGAAGAAGGCGGCTGGCAAGAGAAAGTCGATGGCAAACCTCATTCCTACTGCAAAGCCCGGTGATTACTTCTTCGCAAAGTTCAAGGGCTACCCTCCATGGCCATCGATCATTTGCGACGAGTCGATGCTTCCCGAGACCCTGCTCGCCACTAGACCCGTCAGCACAGAGAACTCTCAAGGCGAACTCCGCGCAGACTTCCAGGAGGGTGGCAAGAATGCCAAGGACAGGACCTACCCAATCATGTTCTTGGAAACCAACGAATTGTGGGTGACTCATCGTTCTCAACCTATTTGCAGTGCTAACATATTTTATAGCGCTTGGATTGTCAACAGCGCCTTGACTCCCCTTGCCCCTGGCGATTGTGCCGAGGAGAAGTACGGAAAGAAGATAACAGCTTCCCTGAAGAAGGCTTACCTCCTGGCCGAAGAGCGTCACCCGATTGAGTACTTCAAGGAGATCCTGCAAGAGCACCAAGAGGCAGAGAAGGAGCGTCAGGAAGAGCTCGCCAAGAAGGAGGCTGAGAAGGAGGAGAAGAAGGCTGCCAAGGCCGAGAAGGCCGCAAAGACTACCGACAAGAAGGACTCTACTGAGAAGAAGACCAAGCGCAAGAGCACCGCTAAGAGCAAGGACACTGTGTCTGACGAGGATGAGATGGATGTCGACGAGAAGGAAGAGACTGCTGCCAAGCCATCCAAGAAGCGCAAGAAGGAAGCCGAAAGCGACGCCGAGTCCGCCAAGGTGAGGGAAGCTGCTCAGAGCATAGACGATTCAGTGCTGACAAGATAATAGCCTAAGAAGACTCCTAAGATTAGCAAGCTCAAGGCCACTGAGAAGACTCCAAATGGAGACTCGGCCAAGAAGTCCGACAAGAAGAAAAAGGTTGTTTCCAAGCCCACTGAGGAGACCGAGGAGAAGGAGGTCCTCACCGAGGAGCAGAAGCTGGAGAGACGCGAGAAGGCTGGTGAGTTCATGTGATGTCGTGTTGCACGACCTGATGCTGATGACCCTACGCAGTTCTTTACCTCCGCCATAGATTGCAAAAGGGATTCCTGGCACGCAACGAGACTCCCAAGGAAGACGAGATGGATGCCATGGCTGAATTCTTCACTCAGCTTGAATCCTTCACCGATCTTGAGCCTCAGGTCATCCGGGCTACCAAGATCAACAAGGTTCTCAAGGGAATTGTCAAGCTCGCCTCCATCCCCAAGGAGGAGAAGTACAACTTCAAAAAACGTTCCAACGATATGCTTGCTACTTGGAACAACGCACTCGATCAGAGCAAGGATGATACCCCAACTGCTGCTGCTGCCACAGAAACACCTGTGGCCAAGACTAACGGTGATGCTGCCGAGAAGAAGGACGAAGAGGCTATCGAGCAAGCCGACGACTCCAATGACGCCAACAACGACGCTGCCGATGGCGATGCAACCATGGCTGATGCAGTCCAGGACGATAAGCCAGTGGAAGCTGCCGAGGCTGGCGCAGAACAGTCCGAAGAGAAGACAGAGGCTCCCGCTGAGACCGAGACGAGCGTGGCTTAGAGCGGCAAGCTCAATGCTTGGATCTCTCCACGTCGGAGCGGCCGAATAAAATGAAGAATCACCAAGGAAGAGCACACCAAGCTCCTCCTGCATAGGATGAGTATGAACTCACCGAAAACTTGACGTATGTCAAAAGGCGGCCTTACAATCTTTGTACTTAGCGCTGGATGGATTGCTAGCTGGGTTGATGGGTGACACTGGTGGATAGCTGCTGAGAACACGGACCGTGGGTGGATTGCTTTCACTATTCCCCAAGAGGCAAAAGACTGGCTTGCACGCTAGATTATTCCGGGAAATACAAAACACGACATTGATAAAGCTTCACTTTCCTGCCAGACAAGTCTGCGATAATTTCGTGATTCTCTATCGCTGTACCCAGTGAGCTTAGGATTATGTGGGTCAGTACCTTAATATTTCCACGTGTTCGGCATACCGCCTCTGACGTACGCTGCTGTGCTGTCTGTCCGTTGGAGCTCGTGCATGACCCCACACCGCCACCCCGCATCTTTTCATATTGTATCAAAATGTTGTACGAGTACTCGTAGAGCTTCGAGTCCATCCAAACATATTTCCAACAACGACCCAACCTTAGGTACCCTCACGCACACGACACTCGTTCGCCGTTTGATCACTCTACTCTCACGCACACAACACCTAGAGGCATAGTCCGACATGGCCGTCAATCTCTTCCCTCACGACTTGGTCACGTCAAAGGATCCTGATCACCCTGCCAATCTCATCTGTGAGCTTTGTCGGAAGTTTTATGCGCTTGGATGGGTGAGTTTTTTTTGCTCTCTTCTTTTATTTCTGCTGGTTATGAGGATTGGGAGGTGGTTGAGTCTTGAGGATTGAGGGTTGGATGGGTGGGCGATGGGGAGTTCGACATGTTTTAGGATTTTGGGATTTTAAAGGTGATTTATGGGGTATGAGGATTGAAAGAGTGATGGGTTATGAGGATTGGAAGGGTGATTTGATGGGTTATGAATTGGAAGGGTGCTGGGTGCATGAAAATCGAACGTGTGAACTGGCTGACAGTTGTGCATCATAGGTCACTGGTACTGGAGGCGGTACTTCTATTCGCCATGGCAGTAACATTTATCTGGCTCCTTCTGGTGTTCAGAAGGAATTGATGAAGCCTTCGGATCTTTTTGTTATGGACTTTGAGAGTGAGAGGTATTTGAGGCGACCCGAGGTATGTGCTTGATTTTTGCTTTACGAGGAGGGAGAGGTGGGAGAGGGGTTGGGAAGAGCTGCAGGGAAAAGAGCTGGAATCAATGGAAGAGGGAAGAGCTTGGAGATCAGGGAGAAGGGAAGAGATAGGAGATGCGGATAAGAAATCAGGCATAAGACATCAGGCATAAGCAACAAAAAGACGTGGAATTTGCGAACTAAAGAAAGGAGCAGTATCTCGTCAAGACGGAAATAAAACCTGACAAAAGCAAAGAAGAACAAGAACACGAGTCGGGCACGACAAAAAAGAGAGGAACGGAAAGATTGAAAGAATGGATAGAAGCGAAATGGGAAGAGAGCACCTCACTGCACAGTGATACTGAACAAGTCATCTTACAGGTCCTCAAACCCTCGGCTTGCACACCACTCTTCATGGCAGCCTACACGTTGCGCAATGCCCAGTGCTGCATCCACACACACTCCCAAGCCGCAGTCCTCGTAACCCTCCTCTGCGAGCAGAACCCCTCACTCAACAAAGACGTCTTTGAAATCGAGCAAATCGAACAAATCAAGGGTATCCCTCGGGGCTACGGCAAAGAAAAAGCAGGCAACCTGGGCTACTACGACAAACTCAGAATCCCCATTATCGAAAACACGGCGCATGAGGAGGATCTGAGAGATACGCTCGAAAAGGCCATTCAGGAATGGCCGGACACGTATGCGGTGCTTGTGAGGAGACATGGACTCTATGTTTGGGGCAAGAGTGTCGCGCAGGCCAAGACGCAGGCTGAGAGTTTGGATTACATTTTCCAGCTTGCTGTTGAGATGCACAAGCTCGGTTTGCCCTGGCTGAGGGACGATGGGGCAAAGAAGTTGTTGGATTGAGTCAGGTTGTGAGGAGGAGAGGAGTTGTGGTTTGCCATACTAGAGTAGATTGCGTATACCCGTTTTTTTCTTTCTTGCGATGGCGCTTGTCCAGAACTTGAAAATTCTTGTTCCCTTTGAACGAGATATCTGTAGAGGTTTGCACCGCAGAGCTAATGAGCTATAATAGTTCTTAAGACGCTTCGATCTCTCCTTCAACCTCTCTTGATACGCACCACTAGTCCTTAATTAAGCTTAGGTGGCTAGCCAACCATGTTCGGCTCATTCAGAACCCTCAATCCGAGTCTATGGGCGATCATACCTGCATCTTTGTGATATCAACATTTATAGGTGACTTTATCCGGTTTCCGCCCACAGCTACGTCCTTCTTGCCTTGGTTAATGTTCGCCATCCCCTTCCAAAACCCAGATTCTCTACCTATATTTTCTAACCGCATTCAGGTATTCTTCTTGGAACGCTCGAACATAGAGCCTGGGATGCTTATCGATGATCAAAGGCATTCACAATATTGTGTTTGCATCGCTGAGCATTTATGTTAATCGACTCTTGGCCAATAGGAAGATTTCATCGTGCCTTACTGTACTTCTACATAATGGCTGTATATCATACAGGCTTAGTTGCTCGTCAGTTACCTTGCAACGAATCATCTCGGAGCCGCCCAGGTTGAAGAAAAGCGATCGTACGCATATAATTGTCATGGCGCAGTAAGACGAAAGTGAGCAACAAATTTTCGGTTTTTGGTACAGAAGTGAATGAAACACCACTCACCATGGCCTTGAATGCATGAAACACTGTATTCATCTAGCGAGTATCTTGCTTCTTTTCTTTTGTCCAAACCTTCCTGCTTCTTTCATTTTGTCCAAACCTTCTTGCAGCATCTGCAGAACCAATATTCAACTCTTTGCTTTTCAAACGCACATTGTCGACTCGACACGTCAGTGTACGACCTGCTTTTGTTCTTTGATCGACCAAAATCTCTCGAGGACTATTACCTTGTGACATCGGAACAGCATGAAACGTGGATTCGAAAATGTCGAGTCGCAGGACGCTGGGGAGAGTGAGCAGCCGCTCCCTAAGCGTATTCAACTAATTCCTTCGGCAATCTCCAAACAAGACGGAGGTGAGCACTTGACAACGAGACAACACATTTGACTCCCTAGCAATTGACTGGTCTCAAGAGCTCACGGCTTCGTGCGAGCGAGAGATTTTGCAAATCACTAATCAGTGGACAGTTGTCAAAAAGCCAGTGGTGTCAACCACCGACAGTCCTGCGAGTGTCAAAGACACGCAGAAACACCGATCGCAGACCTTACTTGGCATTCTTGAGAATGAAGTCATTCGCGAGAACATTACCTCGCAGCTGGACTTGAAGGACTATCTGAAGCTTGAAAAGTATTCTCTAGACCTCGAAGAATTGCTCACAACAAGATGGAACATGAATGGCAGACTTCGTCATTTTGCTGCTCCAGAACCACTGCGACAGGTAATGGCCATTTCTGGTGCTATTGTTGCAGGTTTCTTTCCTCTGCAATTCTTCGAAAACACCACATGGCTGCATATCGGCCTTGACTTCTTCGTCATGTCGGGAGATAACGCCGATCAGCTCAAGCAACATTTGCTTTCTGAGGGTTACAAAGTCACAAATACGATCGAACTGGGCGCCAAGAATAAATCCACGGTACTGAAGGTAAGATTCACTCACTATCAATCATTTCTCAGTCTGACATTGCTTCCAGACCATCACATATTGTCGCAAGAACGACGAGTTTGGCACCACAATAATCCAGGTCGCCGAAACGTCAGCTGCACCATTCCTAGGAGTCCTTCACTCTGCACAATACACAGCCGACATCACCATCATGACCTGGGACCAGTTATACGCACCCTTTGCATACGAAACCCACCTCGAACACCGCCTGTACGCGGTCAACAAGCTCTCCGACAACTCCGGCGCTCGTCTAGCAGAATACTGCAAACTGGGATGGAGCCTAACCAACCTAGTCACCCTGAGCCCAACCTCACCAGGAAAATTCGAGAACATCCTGACAGGCATCGGCTTCTCAAACGCCCAGTTTCTAAAGCACTCTCGGTGTCTCGCGAACGCGAACGCCCTGTCCATCATCATAGACGAGATGGAGGAGCCCGAAAACGCACAGTCGAGCTTCATCATCGCGTGCGCATGGTGGGAGTTTATCGAGCAAAGAGTCGGAGTCAAACAGCCGTATCTCAAGATGTCGGCTTATGGGTTCAGTCACCCTCTTCTTCGGTACGATTACATCATGGCGAACCACTCCGGGACTCAGTTCGATTACGTGAAGCAGCGGCTGGACCGTCTCTTGCCTTTTGAACTGGCTAAACTGGGTCCGGAAGATAGACCGAAAAATGTTCTTCGCATTGCGAATGCTAACAGTGGCGAGCTGGTTATGGATGAGGCGGATGCCTCGTGGAGGAAAAAGCCAAAGCCTGAGACTTGGACTTTCCTCAGTGGGAATTTGACTCTGCTGCTGTACATTGGTTTGGAGATGGTCAAACTTAGGGAGGAGGGTGCTACAGGCGATGGAGATGAGTGACTAGGAAAGAACTACATGGAAGCACAGGAGGCTCTCGTGGCGAGAAAACAGAGTATGGCGTAGTATGACTAGGACTCGATGGAGATCAAGAGTGAGGCGAGCATTGGAGAAGGAGAAAAGAATTTGTCTTTGCTGTTTTTTTGCTGTTGGGCTCGCGTAGTCTGCTGCATCATTCAGAATCCGCGTAGGAGGGGATTGCGCTTTCGTTTTCCCTCGTTTATAGAGCATGGCTCGCGTTGCCTAAAATGCCAGATCACGGTATACCACTGAACAAGAACACAACATCTCAATTAAGAAAGTAAAGCCAATGATTGAAGGAGTATTGTTCGCGCGCCCGTCGATCGTAGCCCTGATAGACGACCAGTCCACCACGATCCCGTCATCCCTGTTACGACCATGAAAATGATGCTATAATAAGCTTGGAGTTCAGCACGCACCCCATCCTACTGCCGGGCTCGTTTCTGCGCAGCCATGCCAAGCCATTCAGGAACAAAATGATCCAAGAAAGTCCAATCCTCAGGCTTCGTAGACTCAGTCCATTTCCAGGCACCACGGCGGTTGTGGTTCATGACAAGAACCCCATCACCGATCTCCTTCAACACGTCTTTCGGCCTGACTGCAGGATCAAGCTTAGCAAGCTCAAAAGGAAGCAGCCTCTCGAGCCGCTCAGCGACATAGTCCCAACCCCCACGCGGAACCCGTGTGTAACTGTACCGCAAGAGCGGGTGCTCGAATCCGGAGATATCAGCCTCGACGCACTTTCCGCCAGGACGAGATATCTGCTTGAAGCTGAAGTGGCAGCTTTCTAGGACCCTGTCTGGGATTGCGTCTGGGATGTGCATGTCGTTGAAGATGATGAGGAGGGCGGAATTCACGGAGAAGGAGGGGCCGATGAGTCTGTTGGTTGGGAAGATGAATCCTGTCATCAGGTCTTCGAAGGCTCGGGGGAAGGTGTCGTCGCTCATGACTACGATGTCGGTGGTGCTCCAGCCGAGTTTCGCGTATGTTTTGATGACGGCGCCGGAGACGTTGGTGAGGTGGCCTAGGAGATACATTTTGTGCTGGTTGAATATCTCGTGGGAGAATGGTGCGTAGGCCTTGTTCCATGACATGATGTGTAGGTCTATGGTGAAGTGGGCAGATTTGATGATCGAGAACAGTGGGTGCTGCTCAGTCGTGTGAACTGTGATCACTGTCTTGCCAAATTCAGGGGTCGTCCGCTCATATGTACTAGTCTAAGAGTTGTTTGTCAGATGCTTTCGACCATTTTCGACTTCATCGACGTAAATACCTTCATGATCTTTTGGCACCGCTGAACGTGTGTGCTCCTGGCATCTTCTGATGTGCATATATACTGCTCTGAGAGGAGGTGCTGCTTTAACAGAGTCCCGTTCTGCCCAGTCATGACAAAGAACTCGAGTGGGTTCTTGAGCCATTCTGTGCCTCGTTTGCCCTCGAAAAGTTGAAGAACAAAGTAGCCGGCAAGCAGTGCAGCGCATTTTGCCATGACTTCTCTTAGTGCCTTGGGATTTTCGACAAATCGGGAAAGCTTGTCGTTCACATCGAAGCGACGGGAGAGCAGAAGGTCCGAGAAGCCCGGGGAAGTGTCACAGAGCGCGTAGAAGTCCCTGTGATTCAACTTGGAGACTATCGAGTCATGGATGAGGTGGTATTTTGCAAGCAGCGTGAAGAGCTTAGGTGTTTTGCTCTGCCCAGTGGTGATTGACTGCGAGATTGTATCTCCAGCTTACGGTCTATAAGCAATTGAAACAGTGAAGTTGATTGTCAAACATACGTGTAGTGTCTCCTTGTGGAGACATGAACGGAGAGCGTCGATTGCACTTGCTCAGCTGCTGTCGGTCGTCACCGGCTGTATCGCTGCGCATTCTCTTCATCCCTGGTAGCGCTGCCATTTTCGCCAGACAATTTTTATCCGAGTCGAATGCGCGTTGATGGAAATTGGTGCATTCGAAGCGTGCGCAATCAAGGATTCTCAGTGGGAAGGATGATAGAGACCACCATTTCTGTGAAAGCATGCGCAATTTGTGCCGCGCAAACGGTATACTTCACGGACGACATCACAATCTGCCGGTGCGTACATAACCTTATTTCTGAATCCTTGACCTATCAGGATGCCTCAATCATGACAGTTCTAGCTCTTTCTGGACGCGCAAGGACAGAAGCTGGGAGTATCAGAATCCAGATATACAATTGGCTAAGAAGAGTTGCAATTACGTTCGACCAAGACCAGAGCGGGTATTCTTATGTTCGATAGCTGTGAGAGGTCAGCACGTATTTCAGAGTCAAAACTGCCTGTTTACCCACATTAGAGGTTGAACAGATATGAATAAAAACCTCCGCCCATTCATACACGGCACCTTGAAGAACAACAACTTCGATTAACCACAGCTACGTACAGTCTTCATCCCTCAAGGCTTCTCTAGAAAGCTTTTGTTCTCCATTACAGACTCAAGCGCAGCCTTTCCTCCAATCATCCCCGTCGTACCAATGACAATCTTCCTCTTCTCCCCCAGCTGCTCGCCTAGGAATCTGATTGCTGCGACCTCAGCGAATGTGACACCACCCAAGAAGAAGACGATGGTCGTTTTGGGTCCGCCTCCACTGCCTCTGAGAACTTGACGTGCTTGACTGGCTTGTGGGCTGGAGCCTTTTTGTACTTCATCAACTGTAGCGCCTTTGATGCGAGAAAGAATGTCTTCAAAGCCCTTCCAGCCTACGTTTTGTTGCTGTGACAAGGCGCCATTGGTAGGATTAGACCGGATGTTGGCGAGCTGGCTAAGGTATTGTTTTTGCAGGATACACTGCACTAGACGGACACTCAGCGGTGCATAGCCAGAAAACACGTAAGCGACATCGGTAGGATCTTGCTCGTCTACTTCATCGAGGAAGATTTGAAGGGTCTTGCGAACAGCAGCGTAGTCCGTGGTGCCAGAATTGACTCCTCCCATTGGGTTCAAGTAGCCAGTGTTTGCAGTACGTTGGATGAAGAGACCGGCCTTTTCAAGATTGGCAAAAGTGAGCAAGTGCTGGTAACCGTAGGCTTGGAGAACCTGACGTTTAAAGTGCTCGTAATCTCGTTGACGCAGCCCACCAGCTATGCAAGATTCAAGACAAAGCAGTCGGAGGACAACTGATAGAGGTACGTCGCGTGCGATGAGTTCCTCGATGTTCTCGTGCATGCTGCTAGGGTCGGAACCAGCGGCGAAATTCTGCTGTACCTCTAACACTCTTCCAAAGATCTCACTGCGAGTCGTCTTCATGATCTCCTCGGCCAAAGAAGTGTGTATCTTCAGAGAGGCTTGCTCTGCCTGATACGAAGGCAGCTTTGCTACAAACGATTTGAGATCGGAGATAGACTGATCTGCCTTGTGTCGTGCTTCGTAATCTTGCTGCAAGCGTCTGGCAGTTTTGTTGAGAAGAGGACCGACGACGGCAAAATTCGAGTTACGCAGTGAGGGATACAGCTTGTCGGAACTGTCGAGCTGAAGCTTGCGTTTCATCCCTGCTTGAGCGGTACCCGGGGCACTTTGGGTGCCACCTGCGCTTTGCGCTCGTTGCTGCTGCTGCTGAACTGCCCCCACAATAGAGGTATCAACTTCAGCCTGATTGTGGTGAATGCCAAATATCTCATCTATCAACCCCTCGTACGTGAGCTGTGTAAGTAGAGCAGTTGGGAAGTCTGCTTCGCGATCTATGATGATGACATTGTCAACTACAGAACTAGGTGTCGTACCAAAGGCGGAGGTCGGCGTAGTCGACGAGGCAGATGATGCCGTGGTGTCCTCCTCCGATCGCATCCGAAGGAGCAGATCTGCAAGTTTCTTCGCATTATCACCCTTGCCAAGAATTCTAGGGAAGAGACCTGTTGACTTTTGCAAAAGCATCAAAGCTTTTGCGGAAAGAAAGATGGAGGTTGGGTCTTTCCGTAAGTAAAGGTCGCTGAACGAATCTTCAAGCTCTAGACTTAGCAAGTCGGGCTCGAGTGGTATAAAGAATAGCGGATACTCTGCGACTGTGACTTCACCGAGTACATTGTTCTCCTCCAGTACACGGTCACTGATGAGCGTGCGTCGAGGGACCCAAAAGACTGTAAAATCATGACTGATTTCACTCTTGTGCCGAATCTCTTTTATTGAGTCTGGAGTATGTCAGCATGTCTGATTGCATTTCTCCACGGAAGTGTGTTTGAAGAGACAAATGATATCATGCTAGAGTAACGAAGTCGATATCGGATTCAAGACTGGAATAGACAGGGTGGTATATGAACCTGCGTACTCTCTTTTGCGATCCCAAGAGTGTGTGAAGACGGAACACAGTAATGAAAACAAGAGGGCGACGGGTCTAGTACAAAGACAACCTACCGGCTACGGCCTGAGCGTGCTTTGGCTTCTCCGCTCTGGATAAGAAGACAACATTTCGCTGCGAAGAATCGACATTGTGGTTCTCTATGTAGAAAAGCTTATCGACGCCATATTCTTGAAGTGTGCTGAATTTGACAAGTAGACCCACGGGACCTGCAAGGGCTCGTTCAATGACGAGATTCTTCTTGCCAGGAACCTATGGAAATCAGCACGCGTTTCAGGATGAGTGAAAGTGGACGAAAGGGAAGCCTTACTTACGCTCTCTAGCAGTTGTAACAGGTCCCTCCGCGCCTTGTCGCTTATTTCTTGCGAATTTATTTGCGAATGGGGCGCCATTACATTGTGAGTAGATCACAGGACATGGTCCAGCAACGATGTGAGGTCGCGATCAAGGGTCTTGGCAGTCTGAGTCATGAAAGCTTGACTGCCCGACGGAGGTGAGTCGTGACTCTTGTCATGGCGAACTTTTGGATCGCAAACCAGAGTCATTGCAACCCCTCCACCCCACCACATCTTTCCTCTTGTGCAATTGATTTATGAGGGCTACCCTTCCTCTGACACAACTTATACGACCTCAAATCCTCACCTGGCAATTTCCAGGCCGTATCATATCCAGTCGCACCTTCACCCAGTCAATCAAGAGTAGAAAGTACGAAGAGCTAGACATTATGGGAAGGAAGGAAGAGGGCAAGGGCGGTTTCCAGCTCAAGGTGCCCAAGGGTACCAAGGACTGGGATGGAAAGGACATGGTGATTCGCGAGAAGATCTTCAACACCATCGCAAACGTCTTCAAGCGGCACGGAGCAGTAACAATTGATACGTCAGTGGTGTACGATATATGTCAAGGCGACCATGAAGCTGACATGTGACTAGCCCTGTATTCGAGCTCAAGGAGATCCTTTCGGGAAAGTACGGTGAAGACAGCAAGCTCATCTATGATCTCGCAGACCAAGGTGGAGAGCTGTGCTCACTGCGTTACGATTTGACTGTCCCATTCGCAAGATGGCTGGCCATGAACACTTCGGTCCAGAGCATCAAGCGTTACCACATCGCCAAAGTCTACCGTCGCGACCAGCCCGCCATGACCAAGGGACGCATGCGAGAGTTCTACCAATGCGATTTCGACATTGCCGGACAATACGACCCTATGATTCCAGATGCCGAAATTTTGAGGATAGCCAGCGAGATCTTCGATGATCTTGGCTGGAAGGGACAATACACCATTAAACTCAACCACCGCAAGATTCTGGATGGTATCTTCTCCATCTGTGGTGTGCCACAAGACAAGCTACGAACCATTTCCTCAGCAGTGGACAAGCTAGATAAATCGCCCTGGGAGGAGGTGAAGAGGGAGATGGTTCAGGACAAGGGTTTGGATGAGGAAATTGCCGACAAGATTGGCAAATACGTCGTGCGCAAGGGCGGCAGAGAACTGCTTCAAGACCTCCAGGCCGACGCAACCCTGACCGCGAACGAATCCGCCAAGGCTGGCTTAGACAACGTGGAACTCCTCTTCAACTACCTCGAGACTTTCGACGTCCTCAAGCAAGTCTCCTTCGACATGTCTCTCGCTCGTGGTCTCGACTACTACACTGGCGTCATCTACGAGGTCATCACCGAGGGCTCTGCAGGCAAACAGCAACAGGGTGCCAAGGAGAAGAAGAAGTCCAAGAACGAGGACGAGGACCGCAGCAACGACCCCAGTGTCGGTGTAGGCTCCATCGCCGCCGGTGGCCGTTACGACAAGCTCGTCGGCATGTTCAGCGGCAAGCAGAACGTACCCTGTGTCGGCATCTCCTTCGGCGTCGAGCGCATCTTCAGCATCACGAAATCCCGAATGGAAGCCGACAAAACCAGCAAAGCCGTCCGAACAAACGAAGTCGACGTCTACGTCATGGCTTTCGGTGGCAAAGGCTTCGACGGCCTGCTTCCACAAAGAATGGACGTCGCCAAGCGTCTATGGAGCGTCGGCATCAAGGCCGAATTCAACTGGAAGGTGAAGCCCAAGCTCCCCGCCCAGTTCAAGGCCGCCGAGACCAACGGCGTGCCGTTTGCCATTATTCTTGGCGAGGAGGAGTTGAAGGCCGGCGTGTGCAAATTCAAGGAAATGGGTCTGCCGGACGGCCACCCTGAGAAGGATGGCATTCCCATCTCGATGGACAGGCTTGAAGACCAAGTCGCCGAGGAGATCAAGAAGCGCGAAGGCAACAGCGTTGAGGCCTTTGCTGTCAAGCTGGCTGGAACAAGTCTTTGAGCCAGAGACAGAGAATATCTGCGCCGCAGTCGCAACATGGCATGATTCACGTTTAAAATAGAGATAACAAAACGACGTAGGTCACGAAAGTCCTTCTTCCATGTGCTCGTCCTAGTCCCAACCAGCCCGTCACTGTCCCACCTCTTACACAGAGGTCCTAAAAACGCAGCAGCTTGCTAAAGTAAAAGTGACAAAAGGCCAGGGTGAGCAACGATTATACTATGCCAATGTCAAGCGGTCATTTCATAACAAATTCTACATATACGGAATACTTTTTGTAGCAACTAATGATACAGTGCTCACAAACCGACCACTTTTTCCAACCCTTTTCCTTTGTCATGATGCAATCATATCGTATGTCATGCTGGCATCGAGAATCTTGATAGAAGGCATTCCTCAACGACCATACACCGATATCGCGTGTCGGTCTACAACAGCATAGACTACACAGCTCTGACTTTGAGCGGCGCATGACGAGGGGCGTATCGTGCCGAGTTCGAATCATCCACCCCCAAAGCCTTGATAATGTCCGGGAAGTACTAACAAAACATCAGCAAGACTCCATGTGCACACGGAGACGTTCACTTACCGGTGTCCCCCATCCGGTCACTGCATCCCAGCCGACCTCTGCAGGGAAGCCATCGGTATTACACCCCGCCGAGGAGCCCGATGTAATGTCATGGAAAGCTTTGTAGCCGCCGCCATACAACCAGGGGTTCATGAAGCCGAGCGGGCTTTTGCCAGCGGCGATCAATGCATCGTTCACGAGCGCTATCACGCCGCCCATGAGAGGCGAGGCAGCGCTTGTTCCGTCGACTGGGATGACAGAGCCGTTCCAGACGGTGCTGAAATTCTGCCCTTGAGCGGCCACGTCGGGATAGCCGCGGCCAGTCGTGTTATAGAGTCCGGTGTAGTTGGTGCCTACATACTTGGTCAAGTACTCGGAAACGACAGCTGACTGGTAGTTCGGGCGTGAGAAGTAGTTAGAAAAGCCACCACCAGAGGTGAAGGTAACCGAAAAGCGGGGATCATAGGCGGCAACTAGACGGCTTGTTAGAGAGTTTCGAAAGTCTGCAAATGTATATTTGACTCGCCTTCCGGGGCAAAGTTTCTTGTTGCGCCCACAGAGGTGACGTATGGACAGGACGCGGGAAAGGCGGGAAGGAAGGTTGAAGAATTGGTTCCATCGTTGCTGTAACAGTAGTCGTTCGCCCCGACACCCTCATCTCCAGAACTAAAGAGCACCGTGACGCCACGGGCACCAAGCTGCGCAAACATATTACAGGCTGGGCCAGCGTATGAAAGTGGTATCGTCTGTTCATCATCGCCATAAGATGTGCTGATGACGGAAGGCAACGCGCTGTCAGGTAGACTAAGAATGTATTGTAGCCACACTAGATATGGCTCATCCGAATCAGTAGCACCTGTGTAAAGGTCCTTCTGGTAGTCAGGGTTGACGCCGCCAGTGGAATAAGTGACGAGAGGCACAGGCCAAGCGATTCCAAGCATAGTCTGAGCGTCTAGATTGCCTTCAACACCAGTCTCATCTTCCAGTTGCGTGACATTGTCTGGAGTCTGCTGTAACGCGCCATTCGCAATCGAAATTTGGGAGAACTGGTAGGCTGCTCCCACTGCCTCGGGCCGGAACTTTTGCATGTAGATCTCTACATCCGATCGGTTGTTGACCTCACCGAGAAAGTCGTTTAGAGCCATGTAGTTCTTTCCTGCAGATTGGACCTTGTAGTTGACGGTGCCGTACAGCGTTCTCAGACATAGAGGTGTTACCAAAGCCGCATTGCATACATCTGCAATGGAAGTTCCGTTGGTAGAGGGAATGTCGTCTATGGGGAAAGTCTCACCGAGTGTCTTGACTCGGCTCTGGCGCTGTGGCCTGAAGAAGGAGCTTGTTGGCTGTATACTCTCAATATGCTCGTGAAGATGCGCGGGCAGGCCCCATTTCGGCGCTCGAATTAGTACATCTCCATCGTCGTGGACAAAGGAGTTGTATTCGGTGTCCAGAAGACTCTCGATTGACTTTACAGGCAGCGACACGGTGATCCAGTCCTTGGCTGGGCTGTAATGCAAGTTCGAGGTATCGATCCCATGGTCGCCGAGCCAATCGTGGACATATTCCAATGCCTCATCTGACGGTTTGACAAGACTCTCGACTTCAGCTGCAGACAGATGCTTGCCATATCGAGCATGAGCTGGGTCAGATACCTCATACAATGACTTGTGAAGTTCATCGAAACGACTCTGTTTCAAGCCAATTTTCAGATTAAGCATATGACTTTCAGGCGCTCTTCCTGCTTTTCGCCATCCTCGTGGAACATTGTGATTGTCTTTGACGATGTAGACTTTCCTAGTATTAAGTGGATTCGCGAGAACCTCACACGTCAAGGCAACCAAGATTGAAGCGTGCAGATACATGAGGCGACGAAGGTCTACCAAGGGCAGTGGTGTAATAGTCGAATGATTGTCTGGTGTCGGGTTTGGTCAAAGAAATGCACACACGGGGGGGCGACGTGAATGATAAGGACTCCAAATACAGCTCGGCAGCCATGAGCGAATACGAGTACATCTAGGAAAGAGCTAATGCGATCTGCAGCTAACAACAGCCTATCATCGGATTTTGTACATGGCGTAGCCTGCACTCACCTCGGTTCTCAAGCACCTTCCTATTGCATATAAGCTTCAGCTTCTACCTACTGTACAGTGTTCACGGTCTGGCAGGGACCGCTGAAGGCGCAATATCTGGGAAGAGGTATCAAGGCTCTGCGACTGATGAATGCATATGCATAGACGTAAATGGGCGCACATATATTAATCAGAGAGTTCTAAGGTCATGTAACACTTCGTGTAATGTATCAAGTCGGTGAGGCATGCGCGCCTTCAAGTCTACTATGCTATCATCATTATCATCATCAACAACGATAGAGTGCGTGCTTCAATCCATTTCAGGAAGCTGGTGCACGAACAAAGTCGGACCCAAGCGTCAGTGTACAACGATTGCTTGCCGCATACTAGCGCGAGGTCGATAAGCTCTTCGGAAAGACTTGTGAGACAAGAGTGCTAAATTTAGTCTCCGCAGTCAATCTCGTAGACGATAAAATAGCATCCAGAAAAATTGAAAGACAGCAGTTCAAAGCTGGACTACTGTCGTACCCGTACAGTGCTGTACATGCAGTGCAAATTATTGCGCGCGCACACGAGTATGCCAGCAGTGAAGTGCGAAATGATGCTAGCCAATCTAGGATTAGCTCATGGCACGCGACTAAATATAGTATAATGGATACGGAGCTTGATCCGAGGCAAAGGCCCTGCGTTAATTTGTGGGATATCATTGTATGTTCTACGCCTTCCAATGTCTCTTGTTACCCAGCCATCGGACGACATATACCAGACCAAGCAGTACAGGCACTTCGATCAGGGGTCCGACAGTTGAAGCTAATGCTTGATCACTGTCTGCTCCATATGTCGCCACAGCTACTGCAATGGCAAGCTCAAAGTTGTTACTCGCTGCTGTGAAGCTCTGTGTCGCAGACAGCTTGTAACCAAAGCCCATGCGATGCGTTACCCAAAGCGTGCAGGCGAATATCACAAAAAAGTATACGATCAGCGGTGCGGCGACCCTGACTACCGAGACGATCTGGTGTACGACTCGATGGCCTTGCGAGGCAAATAGGACGATGATGGTGTACAAAAGGCCAATGAGAGACCAAGGTGCGATCCATTTCAGGAACACTCGCTCATACCAGTCCCCTTTAGAAACTCGACGAATGACGACACGGGTGATGATAGCTGCTCCCAATGGAATACCGAGAAATGCAGCTACACTGGTAGCAATTGTCGAGTACGATGGCGTGATTCCGGAGTTCGAGTGACTGATGACATTTATGAAGAAGATGGCCAGTGGTGCGTAGAGAACCATTTGTAGCACTGAATTGACTGCTACAAGGATGGCGCAGTACTCACTATCGCCTCCACTCAAGCCGGTCCAGATAAGGACCTGCGTAGTCTTAGTCATGATCGTATGCCTTCGTTCGACGTGGGAGAAGAACTGACCATTGCAATACACCTAGCCAGGCCAACAAGGATAAGGCCCTCACGAAGCCCTTCTTTGTCGGGGAGAAAGGCCCAGGAAAGAGCAAGCTACGGCTCTGTCAGCGTTCTAAGGAGCCAGACATCATGATATGATATATAGGACTCACCATCAAGAATGGCGCAACGATCCAGTTCATAATAATAGAAAAGCCGATCTGTATCCACAACTCTTTTGTTTTGAAGGCCAAATGAAGTGTCTCGAATTTGACCTTGCAAAGGATTGGATACATCATGATAAGTAGCCCGATAGCTGCAAAGACTATTCAGTCATGCTAGGAAAGCTGGCAGAGTAGAACATACCTATTGGAACTGATACGCCGACAAACTTCCCTTTCTCTAATGCAGGACCAGTCTCTGGCACGAAATTGCCGAGTAGAATGCCAATAGCCATGGCAAGAATGATCCAGACTGCAAGAAATCGGTCGAGCCAACCCAGGCCTTTGAAAGCGGAGACCTTGTCTGGTTCAATTGTATTCTCAATGGCCTGTTTCTCCGAGTCGGTCGGAAATACATGAGGGATCACATCGTCCTGCTCTGTGCTGTTTCTTGAGACTGTAGGCTCTTCAACCGCGGAATACTTTTTGAATAAACGCATGATAATTCAGTTCTACTTTTCGCAATTTGAATTTTATGTAGGCTGCTGCATGACAATATCATCGCTTGATAGAACTAGATTTACTGATTACATGTACTTTTCGCAGAACCATCATCGAACATGCGTACCAATCAGAGGGGGCCGGTGACCATTCTCAGACTTGGCGTTCGTAAATGTCACTCACTTTTTATGATTGGCTATAACGTCATTGAGAACAACACACTAACAAGCTAGATGTTATTATTTTTTGCCTTCATCTTATACACAATATACTGCGTTAATAGAAGGTTCTTGCAACAGAGGGTATCGTATCAATGACAATAGTCAATAGATAAGCGAGGTCATCTGCAATCAAGGACAATGGACCCGACACCCTGCACGACGGCGCATCGACCAAGCATAATAATGAGCATTTCAGATGTGTTACAAGTTATTACGTAAAGGTCAGGATCTTTTTTAAAAATCTATGCTGGTTGCATGACAGTGGTATAGTATAGTCTTTCGGTTCTCATTGAGTCTTAGGTTCATCTCGTGGAAGAGGGAATCGTGCCGCTGCTTGGTTAGCCAACTTCATTGACGATCAATAGAATCAAGGCAACTTTCCTCCTCTGGAAGGTATCAAAGGCTATGAACGTGTGGGTTACGAGCATGGAGGACTCTATCGAGACTGATGATCCAAGGGCGTGGCAGAAGGCATACCTGCTTCATAGAGGCTGTGTCAGTGACCATTCCGGGTTTGCACAATGAGTCTTAACCTTGCTGCCATGAAACAGATCTCTGTTTGCGCACTCCTTTGCTTCATCCAGAAATGAAACAGTAGCAACATCATACATACAATGATTACTTCCAGCGTCAAATGGTTCATCATGAAGCAGGGCGTGACGCGTACTCAACCATATCGACTATTCAGGGAGGGATTTTCTTCAACCACAATTTCAAGATCAGAGCTCGGCCGTATCGCGGTGGTGTTTACGTCTATAGACCACGGTTTGGCCATATTAGATGGAGGAGGCAATAAGCATCGCTAACATCTGGGAAACCTGTGCTCGTACCTGTTCAGACGAGTCCGGAAAGACTACCAATAATTTTCCCGCTAGTTGAATAGTTGTACGCTGAAGACTGCAGAAGTGGGACAGCATCTCTGGACACGTAATGGTCCTAGCGCTATCTTGGCAGTGACATCTTTCGTCCCGTCGTATGGTTAGGTTGATATCCGTGGACCTTATTCTGTGAGCCCTGCGTCTTGGCGGTGACATCGTCCGTTGACACCTCTATAGTGACATCCGCCGGTGACATTTCCACGGTGACATTCTCGCCGATAGAAATCTCGCAATAATTCCAATAGAGGGTGGACATATCATAGGTGGTGAGGATGGCGTTATCCAACTATATTTCCATGTTTCACGAGTTACTCACGATTCCATTATGCAGCTTACCTCAAAATTGTCTGTAGGTACCTGAAAAATAGAGACATTCAATTCTGGACACTGTTCCATTGCTCTTTCTTTTTTCGCTGAGGAAGCGAGACTCGTTGGAGCGTTGATTTTCTACTGCTATCATGCTTAGACCTGTCAGGTGCTTACAATTCCACCGCCAGTATCTTTGCACGTCTTTTAGGGCCTCAAGCTTCCGTACCGCTGTTTTGTCTTTGAAGTGCATACATACTTCTTCAATTAGAATGGCTTCCGGAGACTTGAATAACACGAGTGCTGGACGCATAGCAGTCCACCTCGAAGTGGACGAATCCTTTATCGGAAAGAATCTCGCCATACAATCATCTGATGACAACGCGGAGATCCGACAAAAATACCGCACCTTTTTGCTCGATGAAGAAACGTCAAAAACGGACTGGGTGTCTCATCTCGAACTGAGCACTGTCATGAAAATGGCTCAGGAGGACATGAACCGCACGGGGGAAAGGCTGAAAGTGCTTGTGCTCTATGGTAGCATGAGGAGTCGGTGAGTTACACCGTCCCATCAACACTCAAATTACATCAGTGCTTAACAGTCGGGGCACAGCTCATATTCCCGCCTGCTTGCACTAGAAGCCTCCAGGATTCTGTTCAGGCTGGGATGTGATGTCAGGGTGTTCGATCCTACCGGATTGCCTGTCAAAGATGACTCGCAGCATGATCATGTCAAGGTACAAGAACTGAGAAACCTTAGTCGTTGGAGTGATGGGCACATTTGGGTCTCTCCAGAACAGCACGGAAACTTGGTATGACATGTGGAGCATCATTCCATGTGGGAGAGCAAGACTGACCGACATCGTAGACAGCCGTGTTCAAGAACCAGATCGATTGGATTCCTTTAAGTACCGGAAGTGTGCGGCCAACTCAAGGTCGTACGTTAGCAATTGCCCAAGTCTCCGGTGGATCACAGTCTTTCAATACTGTCAATTCATTGCGCATCCTGGGACGCTGGATGCGCATGTTTGTGATTCCAAATCAAAGCTCGGTCCCATTGGCGTATAAACAATTTACTGAACCCGATGGGGCCGAGGGTGGCAGCAGAATGATTCCAAGTGGCAACAGAGATCGCCTTGTTGATTGCATGGAGGAGTTCGTCAAATACACAATAGTCATGCGAGAGCATTTCCACTTGTTTGGAGATCGTTTCAGCGAGCGTGCAGAAAGGAGAGCGAAGCAAGTTGCCGCAGATGCAAAGGCTGCAGCTACTACCAACACTGGTAACTCAGATGTGGTCAACGGGGTGAATATAGGGGGTATATGACGGATCAGATCCCCACAAATTAGACGCTAGTAGAACTATGTGATTCACCATGGAAGCAAAGGGTCTCTTCAACTATTCATACGCCGCAATAGGCACTGATGAGCAGAAATCTGCTCTTGATCTAGCACATATCCGCAACAATCAATACAGAAGTCGCGCAAGAAAGCTTGAATATGTTGCTAAGCTGGAAGGAAAGATACAGGGGCTACAAGTTACAGAGTCTGGCTCATCGCTACTTCTGCAACTATATGTACACAAACGAGTTTACGCAGAAATGTGTAAGTCTCGATATAAACGCTCATGAGGGGCATTAGGGAAAACTTTATCCAGCGACCACAAACTCTAAAGCCACGGCCAAGAGAGCTTAACAGCCTGTCGAAAAAGCTTTTAGTATTACTTTGGATCGTGCTGTACTCTCAAAACACCTCACAACGTTGTCTTTCGTGCTTTGGCATATTTCAAGGTGGAAACAATATGAAAATTCCCACTCTGCCCTAGCATATCACGGCCGTGAAGCATAATTTGCCACCCCACACCATGCTACACAGTATAGACTCCCGAAAGTGGAACTCCCATGACGAAAATAAGATCTAGCGTGCATCTGATTATCGCGCATCTTATCCGATTTGCCGTTCTATCCGTGCCCCCCATTTGTTCATGATCTGATTAACGTGTCTCATAGCCCGAATCTTCAATCTTATCAGACCTTTCTTGTGAACTCTCTTCCAGATTTTAGATCATTATACAGTATGTGACTTATCATTCAGTTGTTGTTTGTTGTTCTCTGATACATGTTTCAGGCATCGACATAATCATTGGCACTGTCAAGGTCCCGGACCATATGTATCAGATTGAAGATGCCAAAACCGACGCCCAATTCGACCATACAAGCGACATGAGCAATGGCTCGTCCTACATTGACCCTAAGATGGAACGGCGAATTGTCAGAAAACTCGACCTGCATTTGTTACCCTTACTGGCACTTTCATATTATCTCAACAGCCTCGATCATTCCAACATGGGTAATGCAAAGACCGACGGCCTTGAAAAGACACTCGGTCTAAGCAGCAACCAATACAATATAGCATTATGCGTTTTCTACATCACATATGTACTTACTGGACCATTTTTCGGCATCATTGGAAAGGTGTATGGACCTCATATCGTTCTGCCGTGGAGGATACTGTCTTTCGGAGTAATAACTATTCTGTTCGTTGCCGTTCAAAACTTTGGAGGACTTTGTGCGATACGCCTGATGCTTGGTATCATGGAGAGTGGCTTTTTCCCCATAGTCATCTATTACTTGACAATGTAAGTCCAGTCACCTGCTTACAGGACTGAACAGCCACTTATTGATATCTAGGTTTTATCGACGAGGAGAACTCGCTACTCGTCTTGCATTCTTTCACTGTGGACAGGATCTTGCCAATGCAACCGCAGGCCTCCTAGGCTTCGGTGTCTTTCGCATCAAGGGTATCAGTCTTGCTTCCTGGCGCTACCTGTTCTTGATTGAAGGCTGTGCCACGGTTGCTATCGTTCCGTTTCTCTTTTGGCTCTTCCCGTCCTCTCCTGAACATTGTCGCTTTCTCAACAAACAAAAAAAAGACGTTGCCATGTACCGGATCCAGACTGACAGCTCTTCCATTCTAAATGAGAGGTTCAGTTTCCGAGAGGGGCTCAAAATCTTCAAGCATCCAACAACATGGTTTTACATATTCCTTGAGTTTTGTGTCGGAGTACCTCTTCAGGGTACGCAGGGCTGGCTCAACCAAATCATCAAGTGTCTCGGATATGGAAAGCTGAACACGAACCTATAGACGGTGGCACCGAACGTGGTAGGTTCTGTCGTTCTCATCCTTCTGAGCATTGCGAGTGACAAAACTCGACTTCGATTCCCTTTTGTCGTACTCGGATTCCTCCTCACCTTTATTGGATTCATTGTCTACTCCACTATACCGCATTTCGCAGCGCATCATGGTGTGGCCTACTTCTCGTGCTCCCTAATGGTTGCTGGCGCCGCTGCTCCCTCGGTATTATTGGATGCGTGGTTCAACAATAATACCGCAGACGAAAATCAGCGTATAGTCCTTACGTCTTTTGCCGTACCGTGCAGCAATCTCATGGGCATCGTTACCTCCAACATATTCGTCAACTCTGAGGCGCCCGAGTACATTCCAGCTCTCTCGGTATGCGCGGTCTTTGGTGGAGCTGGCATTATACTAGCAACAAGTCTGGGACTTTGGATGGTGTACGACAACAGGAAACGCGACGCTCACCAGGGTATTAAGATCGAGGCACAAGATATTCCTTCCAGCAAACTCAAGGATGGACCAGCGTCCGAGGACTTTCGATGGCAGATTTAATGAATGATTTTGACGATAGCGTTTGGCCGACAGGGTTAGAAAACGTATCATGATGAAACAAAAGTACGGTGGCTGCTGGACAGTCTGGATTCCTACAATTACTACAGCACGATATGTGTATGTTGTTTGCTGTACTTCTATACTCGTCCCGAACGGTAGTGCATGTCCCGGGTCGTTCGATACGATGACTTTAGTGTCAGGAGGTTAGTCTCTTCACCACCCCTTGACATGGTATTCCAGATAGACACCCACATCTCTCTTATATCCCTATCTCAGCCGTGACCAAGATACCAAACGCGCGAAAGTATCTGAGTTTTGTCACTTGTATGCTATTTGGCACCGTTATGCTACTTGGCCGTACGCACCACGGACGATCTCCGCCTCAATGCTAAATTCATGCGCATCTTCACGGACACGCACACCTCGTGAGAACTCAGAAAGTGAAAACTCCCAATACCCTGCTCGTCCAGTCTATACATATCTACGTTAAAGAGTACATGTAGGCTCGGTTTGCATGCTGAAGAAGTTAGTGTCTTCAATATGCATTTGCACATCTCGCAGCTTCCTTGCTAGGACTGTGCATGTTGAGGACTTTAGATAACTTCGCCGCTACAGACCGATACCATCGTTTTCGATAAAAGTCTGTCGTCCTAGTAGTTGGGCTGTATTCTGCAGGGACTTGACGTGCTGGATTAATCGGACCTAAGGATCAGAATCTCATAATCCCATGCGAGAAATTGAAGATATGACTTGCTCTGGTCCGCGTATTCTACTCCACTTCCGTACGGGTGTGTCAACGTGTAACGCTAATGGTCTAGAGAAACCAATTCCCACAGCACTATTACATCTGGACAGATCGATGCCAAGGATACCGATCGTGTCGAGATCACTGGTGGGAGAGATCTAAATGTCTGCTTTTTGGCCAGTCAAAGGTATGAGACACTAGACGGTGATCTAGTCGTTCTCACATAGGGATTCGAGATTCAGATCATTGCATACGTCTATGCCGATGGTATAACTATGCTCGTTGTGCTAGTGCTCGACCTAGTGCTCGATCTACTGCTCGTCCCTGTGATTTCATTCCCTTGCACGGAATTCTACTCATAACGATCCACAGTCTCTATTCCTTGCGTACAATTGGCTACACTATCGTAGTGCACTAGTACTTGACCGATCACATTCAAGATCTGATGAGTATTGATTTCGCCCGCCATCCTAATTACCAACAGTATCATAGACACACTTCCATCCAGTGTGGCATTGAGATTGGAAAGCATAACCTGCAAGTGCGCAGGACGATGGCCAGGAGTTGCAGGAGCCATGAAGACTGGGTCGGCTGTATGTCCAAAGTGGTATATCCCTGTATATTTTCTGTCCTGGTGAGACCCGGCAATCTCCCACGCGGTATTGGTAAATCTAATCTACTAGCAGCGAGAGCATCAGGATAGGTCTCAAAAATCAGGGGTAGGATTTCCAAAAGTCAGAAGGGACAGCAAAGCTATGACTCCGAGGGAATGTCCTGTCAGCCATACATTTGCTCCTGCATATCGCAAAGTGACGTTGTATTAGATCTTCAACGCTGTCCAGTAGTACTGAGCTTTTTGTTTGAGTTTGTGGTCTAGATATGTCGAGTCGCAGGTGTAGGCTGATGTCTGGCAAGAACATACTTGGTGCCAGAAGTATTGGCCCCCTTGCCTACAGCAGCAAGTGGCGAAAAGTTTGTCGGTTGGTTTATCTTTAGGTGCTGTTTCTGTGTCCGAGAGCCATGGGAAAGCTGATATTGTTGTTATTGAGTAGTTCAAACAAAAAGTGGCATCGGGAGACTTACAGGTCCCTTCAAAACTTATAACGATTGTGGAATTGGTGGAGTCGGCGAAGACATGTCCTCGTAAAGTGTCGTTATTCCAGCCAAAACTTCCCGAATCACTAAAACACCTCCGGCCTTTCGAAATCGTTGGCGGGGATTATCAATGAATATTGGTGGTTATTCAGTATACAATATATATCCTCCTGGCCTCTGTTGGCAAGACGCTCTATCCTTATTGACTGCGCTCGAGCATAGAGAGTTCCCGTATGAGCCAATATTTCATTCTCGACTACATTCACAACAGCCGGACTGTGAGCTTCCATTCTCTGATAAAGTCCGAGATGCTCGTGTACTCCATGATCGTATATGTGGTGAAGCGTCTACAAGGTCGTTAGTATGGAGTATAGGAAGCGTCTTCTGAAGTACATACAAACTCGTGATCTCTAGATAGTGGAGATAGCGAACGAGGCTCGGGTTCCGTATCGGGAGGAATAAAGACCTGATTGTTTCCGTCTTCGCGATTTTAGGCTACAGCTGTAGATGGAAGAGATGAGCAATGCCACCTTCAGGTACATCATGGATGTCCGACCAACTTCTTTCCAGATTATTCAGTCAGTGGTCCATGTCCGGAAAAGTCTCTCTGCATCTGCATTGTTACTGATGGTCTGAATACGGCAGGAAGGTGCTAATTGTCTGAAGATGGATGTTGTCGCGATTAGTCATGATAATCCTCCCGGCGTCGTCGTGCTAAGTAGCGGTTTCTGACGGAATGTACTGTGAGTTGGGGCGTTCCTGGAACCTAGCAGCAACATCTCCGATACCTGGAAAGCATTAAAGTGAACTACCCACGGGCAGGTTTGTCATTTCATAACGATCTTCAACTATGAGACATACGCGTTCCCTTATCGGAAAAATATGTGGAAAGTATGTAGAAGAACATATCGATCGTCCATGCGAGAAACCATCCGAAAGACAGCAGAAAAGAAAGAACAATTCATATTCGCACCATAAACGATGAAATCATGATTTTCCTGACTTCAAAATCAGCATGTGATCTTGTTCAGTATGAGCGCGCGAGGATTGACGTGTTTAGACCATCTGACCAGCGGTTCGTCGCCGCAAAGGTGGACCGAGATGTTCGGCATTGGACTGGCTACTAGAGCTCGACGATGTAGGTTCAGGGAAGGTACTAACTGTTCGAGAATGAAGACTGCTTGGACCAGTATGCACAGCGCTTCCTGACTCGTCGTGCTGAGTCTCCGATTCATGAGATACCATGGAGTGGAGTTCGATGTCGGATGGAGCAGATTGGAGATCAGCATGGCCCTGATCACCGGTCCCACTACCTGGGCTAGCTGGAGAGGGTTCACCGTCGTTTGTAGTTTGTGGTGTATGTATCTGAGACGCAGGACCAGCAACTAGAGACTGCTCTGCTGTTGCGGGATTTGTGTCTTTTACAGTCTTCTCGTTGTCTTTAAGCTCTAATGAAGGTGTCAGGGTGCCACCTGATACATATGAAATAGGATCGCATACTTCGAGCCCTGAAGACATGGGAAGTAGAAGCATGACCATTGGTAATACCTGACCAAAGCCCCAAACATTTTCAGCTACATCGTGCGTAGGATAGGCATCCCGCCCATCACAGCCAGGTATGAATTTCTGCCAAATAGCGAGGAAGAACGTACAAGATAAGCCGGCCATTGTTGCAGTAAGATCGAGAGAAGGCTTACTGATTCTGGAAATAAAGGGATATCGTTTCGTCCTTTCCAGCATCCACTTTCTCGAGCTTGGGATGAGTTTCAAGAGTGTTGATGAGTACTCGAGTAGAAAACACAGACACAGGATACCCAACACACTGCGTGTATCATGGTATGAAGCACTTAGAAAGCCTATGGATAAGATGAGCCATACGCCAAAGCATATCATGAGAGCGAATCGGATCCGAGTAAGTGTCGGGTGGTTATCCAGGTATGTGCCCAGCGTTGACATGCATGTGAGATGCGTGATTCCAGATATACCACTTAGGTAGATCACGAGAGCAAACTGGGCTGGTTGTTGTTTTCCGCGATGAGAGAGCGGGGACGGAAGCCTCGAATACGCGGTGACTACCAGGGCATATCCTGTCACAATCTGTTGATCTGCTAGGCTGATAATGATGCGCTCGAGTACATCGCACCAGAAAATATAAAGCTTAACAACAGATCCTTCGATATGGTGGTCCTTCAGTCTTTTGATCTTGTTGCGTAAGATTGCCTGGCAAAATGAAGAGATCGTGGCAGCAAGTCCGATTACCAGGGAAGACACGAATACCTTCTCAATATTAATGATAGTGAGGTACGTCAAGTTGAAGATACTGACGCCGATGCCTGATATGTCCGGATTGGCCTGAGGACATGGGTACTGTGGACTGCTATAGTCGCAGAAAGACATTGTTGAAGTTGCGAAGAACCATACAAGATGAGAAATGGATTGATGGCGGTCCATATATGGCTGTTGGTAAATGTCAAGTCACATGGTTTCTGCCCCGCTTGTATAACACGCCACTTTTTCTTGTTGTACGAGCCAATCTATGCTCATGGTGGCGTTTCGAGATTCAGCTTGTCAGTCACGACAACCGCCCTAGTTATGTCTCCGTGATCACTCTTGGCAATGATTTTACCTTATGATTAAGGATCGGGGTGATACAGTCTCTGCAGTTCTGCAATCCTGCCTCTCGTCCCCTCAATCTGTAAACTTTGTGCTTCATGATCTGCGTTTGGGAAGCTGTAGGAATCCATTTCAGGAACAGACATGTAGTGCGACGTGGCACTGCGGAAAGTAGGCGTCCTTCCGAATGGTCCACCAATATCAGGACTGGGCAAGGCAGTAAAGCTATCACGCGGGCTCGGTGTTGGCAGACTGAGAAGAGCGACGGTAGATCCAGCACGTGAATGCCGTGGAGTGTCGGGAGCTGCTTTCGCATGGTCTTCCAAAGTTTCCATCTTTTCTTGGTGCTTTTGTTTCTCTTCTGCAAGTCAGAGTGGTGTCAGTAATAGCGAACGCAAGTGGGGATCGAGTAAGCGCACCAAGATACGTCTCTATCGCTGCCAGAATGGGCAAGACCAGTACGAACATTGACAGCATCTGTCCAAACCCCCATTGATTCTCGTTTGGATTGTTCAGACCTTGGCACATGTACGGATAAAGGCAATCCGGACAGATATCCTTTGAGGTGGGACCAGCGAACTTTTGCATCAATAAGAATGCAATAGAGATTTTGGCGAATAAAATCTGCAAAGCAAAGATCATCGGTGGGTTGAGAAACAGAAGCCACCAGAATATCTGCTTGATCGCAGACGTAAACTTATTTGACCACTTGGATCCCAGGACTCCCATCAAGACTTTTCTGGGCACCAGCCTGCTACCATATCCATGATAGAAATGTCGAATCATCTTTTTGATCCGATGACGTGCAGATGGCCATAGTTGCATAACGGCAGTCCAGTAAACATGAAGAGCTATCAGCGGAGGCAACCCATAAAGTAGAGCACCGCCAATGTACAGGGACAGAGTATATGCCGTGTTGCTATTCACTCTCCAGAGGATCTGGTACTGGATGTACCCCACCACTGAGAAAGTCTGGCCCAGACCGATGGAGATAGCCAACACCATAGCAAAGAGGATAATGAAGAAGATGCGTAGTTTGGCGAGGCCTGCGTGGCCCTTCAGATATTTGTGAAGCGTCAACATGCAAGCCAGATGGCTGCTGCTGGACAGGCAACTGAGATAGATGACGAGGGACAGTCTTGATGGCCAGCGTCGTCCCATGGGAGATAGAGGCCAAGGCTGAACGATGTAGGCGATGATTAACAGAGAAAACCCGGTTATGAGCTGCTGATCAGCCAAGTTCAGAATGAGTCTCTCAAAGATATCTCGCCAGAATCGGCATCTCTCCCTCTTCACGTCGTTCATACGGCGTCCTAACCATCGGTGGAGAAAGCCAGGTAAAAGTATGGGTCCACCATCGTTGATGCGACTTTCCAGTATTGCCGCTGTTATGGATGCGAAGGTAGTCATCAGCCCGGCTATGAGAAAAGAGGTGACTACGCCGATGCCTGCTATGTCGGAATCGGCATTTGGACAGGTCAAGTTTGTACGTGCCACTTCTGGAGTATCCGGTAAATACACTCTACCTTGCACATCGACATTCACAAAGCCATACCGAAGATAAATAAAGAAGGGTTCCGTGGGCATGATGTCAGTGTGTGATACAATTCAAAGTAGAAGAACTATTGCCGGTCAAATGCGTGTACGCTGCTGATGAACAATCGAGACCTGGGTATAGGCCACGATTGATATAAGGCCCATCTCAGATTCTGTCGCGCAGACACCTACATCCTTACCAGTTCTTTTCATAGACTCTTGGCTGCAGCCTGGTCTTCACAAGAGATAGCAGAGCTGAGGCGTAGAATGATAGCCTGGTATTGGTGGCTCAGTGACCAGTGACCTGCATAGAAAAGGCAGCTGCGTGCTTGTGCGACCTGTCTGAATGCACAAAGGCCAGACGACAGATATGATTGGTCCGTAGAAGGGATAAATTTAGGGACCAAGTAAGCAAGATACCGGGGAAGAAAATGTGAGTAAAGCACAGGGTCTGTCTTCTTCTCTCTGAGTGCGAATGGTGGGGGCTGTTCATGTGGAATGATATCGGATTAGGCATTAAGAGAGATGCCTTGCGATCGTAGCAAATTATAGCCCAGGGTGTACAGAGATCGTACTCTCGGGGTGTACAGGGATAGCTCGGGTTACACGGGAATACCTAAGAAATAAAGGGCTTGGCCATCTATTCTGGCAACGAATTTGAATGAGAAGACGTAGACTTTTGACCACCAATTTCGGATAGGTCAGCAATTCGTCATTTTCTTATCCTGCCCTGCGTTATCGCGAGGGGCCCGCCACGATCCCGTCTTCATCCACCAACTTCTCCGACCCTCTCTGTCACCATACAACCACTGCAATATTGTATTGCGCTTACAACAGAACAATTCCAGCCTCGCATTCAAAACCCTACCCTGCAAAATCGCGCACAGCCACAATTGCGCTTCGACCGGAAATTACATTCACATTGACCCGACACTCAAAACTCGACCCTAAATCACTAATTGACCGACACTCGACTCCAGTCCAATTCATATTCACACCAAACTATACCAAACCAAATCACACCAAACAACCAACACCAAACATGGACAAAGACAACGCAAACCCCCTCATCCTCAACCCCTCCGACCTCCCCACCCGCCGCACCGAAACCCCCTCTACAACAAAACCCACAAGCCACAGCAGTCTCTTCGACGGCCTGATCCCCGCCTACCCCTACTACACCAACATCCCCCTCTCGCCCCCCTCCTCCCCCACCGCCTCCTCCGCGTCCTCCACCGATTTCGACGAACCAATCGAAGAAATCGACGCCCAAGAAATCTACGACCTAATCTCCACGATCTGCGACCCCGAACACCCCCTCTCCCTCGGCAGTCTCTCCGTCGTAAACCTGCCCGACATCACCATAACCCCGCCCACATCCCCCCGATCCCGCATCTCGACCGTCACAGTGCTAGTGACACCGACAATCACGCATTGCAGTCTCGCGACGGTGATAGGGTTGGGGGTGAGGGTGAGGTTGGAGCAGGCGTTGCCGCCGAGGTTTAGGATCGATGTGAGGATTAAGGAGGGGACGCATGCGAGTGATGGGGCGACTAATAAACAGTTGGGGGATAAAGAGAGGGTTGCTGCTGCTATGGAGAATGGGACGCTGGTCGGGGTTATTGGGAAGATGTTGAGTACGTGTGAGTGAGGTCTGGGTTTGAGCTTTTGGCTTGGCGTGGCATGGCATGGTATGGCAGGCGTGATGATGATTGAGGGAATGAGATGGTGAGATGGTGTCTCGTTGGTCATCGCTTGGAAATACATCATGTTCGCATGGGAGGGGGACGAAAAGGTGCTGTATCGCATTCCCGGAAGTCGCGGGTATGCTACGAATTCATGAAAGCATTTATAGACGAAAGGCATATTTCAAGAAATTATTCGGCCTGGAAACAAGTCTTCATGGTCGCCCATGCTTGATTCATCGTCAGGGCTACTATAAGCCTGCATTGTACCGCGCTTGCTCCAAAACTCCATATGCCAAAAACAAAACAGCGTATCCGGGTATATCTAAACATCAAGCCCTCTTCTTCCTCGCTTTCCTCAACCCCAGTCCTGATTCCACCTCTCACTGAGTGATGACATGATCGTTCCTCTCCACCCGGTGCACCTGCTCAGGAGCAACGACGCCCGGCACACTTGCACTCTCCCCATTCTGACCTCCAATGTCCCTCACGGTAACATTCTGTTCAGGTGAGACTTTTGAGCCCCCGACAGGTGGCTGGTACACAGGCGGCGAATCCCACTGATCCTGGCCATAGGCGGGAGGCGGAGGTGCCCACCCGGCTTGAGGTGGGGCTCCACCAGGCGCATAAGGCGTGTACCCGTTCATGGGATATCCCTGGCCAGTCGGCGGCGGACCGTGATGCGCATAAACATTATTCGGGTAGGCGGCATTCGGCGGATAAGTGTTTTGTTGCGGGTATGGATTGAAAACATTTCTGCGAGAATACGGGTGCGAGCGACGTACCAGCCATCGGTGGTATGCGAGGGGTTGTAGCCCGCGTTTTATGCGGCGTCGGGCGTGGATATAGGCGACGAGGATGAAGAGGATTATACCAACGAAGACAGCGGCTACGATTGCATAGCGGACATAATAACCTTCCTATGTCATTGTGTTAGCAAGATTGTTGTGATTCCTTTCAACACTGGAGAGGATGGACTGCAGGCATTAAACGTACATTTGACCACCAGAAATTATTGCTATCGCCTGTATCGTCATCGTCGTCGCCCGAGTTGTCGAAGCCGAATTGTCGTTTTGGATGTTGTGATGGTGCCATTGTGATGAGCAGGATGTGACAATCTGTCTAATCTCTGTTTCCGGCAGTAGATATGGGCGAGTATGATATAATGATTGATTTGGGCGCAGTATCCAAATCTGGTAAATAGCTGGTGTTCAGGCAACCTGAAGAACGTGGCAATATCAATGCGACTGACTGTTTCAAGATCAAACGGCCTGTCTTTGTTCTACTGAATCCGCGGCGCAGATTAGGGTTTCGCGGCGAAAAAAGAACAAGGAACAAGGAAGCACAGCGAGTGAGGACAACTTCTCGTCACCAATAAATTAGGATGGAAGTCAGAGAAAGAGAAGGGCAGGAAAATGTGTTTATGTTGGTCGAGGGCATACGCAAGCAAGGCGGGCAAGCGCCCACTAGCGCGCGCCGGGAAAACGTGGGGTTGGGTTTGCCCAGGGACGGCATGATTGGGCGTACCTTGATTCCTGATTGGGTATCTTGTGTGCCCAGCGGCAGAACAAGGAGTTGAAGCACCATAGCTTACCTTATAATACAAAGAAAGTGATGTGCTAGAGTCGAAAACACAAGGCTTATCAGGCACTTCGCCTCTCCGCCTTTCAATACATGGACGATACAAGGACAGTACAGATAAATCCTTCGGCAATACTGTACCAAAATCCGTGAGTTGATGAAACTTCAGCCTCTCGTTGCACTGACCGCTATGCGAAACTATTCATGGCCGGGCGACATGACATGTTGACATGTTGATAATGCCTGCATTTGACTAACATTGATCGTTCTTCTCTTCCAAGATCATGAGCTGCTATCGGCCAGCGACAAGCAGTAGTTCTGGGCAGAATATCAACAAGACCTGTCTCATGCTACAAGTAATTACCACCAGCAAACTTTGATGAAAAGTCAGCAGCCTTTTTCAACATTTCCTTTCTCTGGACATTTCCGATTTGTGAACCGCCAATGTCCTTCTCCCTGTCGAAAGCTCTCTTGCTGGGATCGTCGTCCTCGACCTTTTGCACCTTTTTATGTTGTTCAATGAGACTCGGCCCCCTGGTTTTCTCGGCGTGCTCTCTGGTCTTCCTGGCCTGCTCTTCTCGCTCTTTGCTTTTTGCATATTCCCTGGCGTCAAAGTCGGTGGCTGCACTGCCCTTGACACCCATAGCTTCGTTCTGCAAGCGCTTAAGTTTCTCGTCGGGCGTCTCTGTCCAGGCGGCAGCTATACCTCCTGACGCAGGTTGAGGGGCGCGAGCGCTTTTTCCTGTATTGAAACCTCGGGCGCGTATTTTTGTGGGATCCATTCGGGCGGATACGTCGTCTGCTTCGGGCGGTACCATCATCCAATCGTCGCGCTTGGCTTTTGTTGGCTGTTCATCGGGACCAGGTCGAGATGTTCTATGGATAGGATCGTCGTCTTCTCCTCCCCGTTGTAAATCGGCGGCACTTGGCGGCGCAGGACCAAAATCGTCGTCGTCGTCGCTACTGTTGTCGTCATCTGGCTCTGGGGGATCAGAGGGTCGCTCATCTAGAGGAGCTGGAGGTGGGATCGGGCCAGCGACTTTTGGTGATGGTGGTGCAGGCCCTACGACTCTCGGTCTCTTTTCTTGTTGAGAATCTTTTGCAGCAGGACTCGTAGATGGGTTTGCGCCGGGATTGGTTGTGGCATCATTCTGAGCACTTTCTTCTCGTTGGCGCTTGCGCTTTGCAAGGAGATGAGGAGGTAAAGATGGACCAATGCCCGACATTCTAGATTGTAGTAAATGAAGCGACGTTGAGCAGAGATGTGGTAGGAAACATGTGAAATGTCGGGGATCTCAAAGCTTCAATTGGGTGGGTGCACAAGCACAGAAGCACAGAAGCACAGAAGTGTCATTGTAGGCGGGGGATTGTCGGCTAATCTTGCCTTCCGCGGCTTCTTATATAGGCACGGGATAGCGTGGATAGGCACCAGGCAGTGCTAAGGTGGGTACCTTAGGCAGAATCACGTAAGATGTGCATGCTGCATAATAACAAGAGCTTCTCGACCTATAGCACTTGTATATAATCATTCTGCTATTAGCCGGTATTCCTTGGCCGACTGGGTACTAAGAAGCACAAATACGCGATTGACTCTCTCATCCTAGTCAAGCTCGACAGACGACATTGACCCGCGAGATTTGGTGATAGACTGGGCTTCCGCCTGGGCAGAATATAGTAAGAGGAGGGAACACAAGGCAATGGTCGCCTCTTCATAAAGCTCATGAGCTCCAACGACCACGATGGCGACGCCGGCGCACCACTTACTACCATTGAGCCAGACAATGAGGTCAGAGACTATGATGAAGCTGAGGATACCTTCATGACAGCTCAGGAGGAAGGGGCAGTTCGCACACCAAGTCCTGCACAACACAATGGACAGGGAAAGTCGTTGGAAGATGAATTGGGTGACGAACAAGTCACTCCATCAGATGTAGACGACATACCAGACTTTGGCATGCGATCGCCCATGCTCTCCCCACACATGTCCAGTCCAGCCAATTCCGGCTCGATACCGGATGATACGCCTTCTTTACAAGGCTCGCAAGCCTCGTCACTACCTCTCCGCCCGGGGCTCAGCCCTCGCAGCAGCCTCCCACGCACTCCCTCGGGCGCACTGCAGCCTTTCGACCGCCGTTTCAGCTCGAGGTTCTCCAATCCCTCTGCCTCTCCCTCGCCCTCGCCACGAGCCGCATCCCCCGCCTTCTTGTCACCTCGCTCTCGCCAAGTCTCTATATCCTCGCAGCTACCTGCTTCGCAGACGTCTGAAATTGCCGACACGCCTGACGCACCCTGGGATGTGGTGAGGTGGACAAAATTGAAGAAATTGACAGGTCAAGCCTTTTCCGAAGTAGGAAAGCGCAATTTTGGCACTCCCACATGCCTCGCTGTCACCTCAGTAATCGTCATCGGTACCACCAAAGGCCTGATCCTCATTTTTGACTATCATCAAGTCCTTAAAAGTATCATTGGACAGGGCACGAAAGCTGTCGAGTCGGGTGCCATTACTTCTCTGGCAATTGCTGCCGACCATTCCACCATAGCAGGCGGACATGCTACTGGTAACATTTTCACATGGGAAATCTCCCGTCCGGCGCGTCCCTTTCTACATATACCACCTGCGATCAGGACAGATGGTCAAGCATATGATGGCCATCTTCCGGGCCGATCTGTCCTGCACATCGGCTTTCTCGGTACTCGTCATACTGCTTTAGTATCTGCAGACGATGGGGGAATGGCCTTCTCCCACTTGGCGACGAGAGGTTTGGGCGCTGTAACTCGTACCGTCAAGACCACTCGCTTGCTCGGACGCTATCCCGTCCCCCAATCTCCAGAGAAGCCAAAGCAGAAGCCAAGTTCAGTCCTGGCCTTCGCTCCTTTACCCCTTGGAAATGTGGAGCAATTGACTGATGACATGGGCTTGACTGCTCTTCTGACCCCCTATTTGCTCGTCATCGTCTCCACCACTCCCATTGCACAAACACAGCACAAGGCTTCACGTCCAAAAGATGTACATGCTCATGGCGCTATGAGCGGCTGCTTGGCCTGGTTTCCATCCGTCAGATTAAAGACTGCAAAGAACGGAAAAGAAAACTCAGACACCAAGCTCGTCTACTGCTGGTCAAATGTTCTGACCGTTTTGGATGTTGAAGTTCGTGAGGTGATCTCCGAAAGTGGCAAGGAGAAGCCGCCATCTCTGTCTTTCCACCCAAGGAGTCGTTGGCGGTGCGACGAGGCAATTGTCGCCGTGCAATGGCTCAGCCGCTCTGTTCTTGGTGTCCTCACCATCAGTCAGCAAATGATCATTCTGGAAGACCCGAGCCTGCATGTCATGGAATCTGTTGATCTCCTGCAGAAACAAATCTATCATCGAGATTTCTTCTCCACTCAACTCCACCAAGTCGTTGAGCAGACAGACAACGAGAACTCGGATATGCATGGCGTCGTTGCTGATGCCTTCTTCCAAAGCTTCAAGGTCTACAAAGGTCGCATCTTCTTACTGGGAGTCAGTCATCTTTCCATCGGTGTCGTATCGAACTGGGCAGACAGATTGACTGCTCTTCTTGAGCATAGTGATAACGTTGCCGCTATACGCCTTGCCAGGAGTTACTGGACTGGCGAATCTGGTGGCGTTACTGTTGGTCTACCTGAAGATCCAACTGCTAGACACGCACTTGTCGGAGAAAGACTTCTGGAGCTCATCACAGCATCCGTCAGATACACTCTGTTCGAAGCTCAGGAAGAGAGACCACTTCATACTCTGGTTGCCGAGTGCTTCGATGCATGCGTGACTATGAATGAGCAAGACTTTCTGTTCGATCAAGTCTACGAACCTTTCAAAGACGCCACCAAGGAATCTGCCTTTCTCGAGATTCTAGAAACTTACATCATGGACGACGACATTACCTCTGTACCTCCCCCTGTCGTCAAGGATCTGGTCGAGCTCTTTGTCGACAGAGATCAGACTGCCCGTCTAGAGGAGGTGCTGTGCAGGCTTGACCCTCGAACCTTTGATATCGACCAGATCACCACGTTGTGCAAGTTACACTATCTCTATGATGCACTGATCTTTGTCTGGAATGAAGCTTTGATGGACTATGTGACCCCACTTATGGATCTTTTGGCCCTGGTCCGAGACACAAAAGACCTTGAGATCGACGAACAAGGCCTGAGAGGGGAGTCGGCGAGGAAAATATTTCCCTATCTTGCATTTGCTCTGACAGGACGGAAATATCCACAGGGAGACTTTATTGACGAAGACGAAGCAGAAGATCACAAAGCTACTCTCTATAAGAACCTCTTTGCTGACCAATATGTGCCATGGCCAACATCTACCTCACCTCCCTTCATCACCCGGCTAGATGGATCCAATGCACCCTCGTTTCCATACTTACGGCTACTGTTGGAGTACGATGCAGCAAGCTTCATGAGTATGATGAGCGAGGCCTTTGAGGATCCATTTTTGAACGGCCCCCAGGATGACAACGATACTCCCACCACGAATGGGAACAGAGTCAAGATCACGAGACAGTACATTGTCAGCATTCTCCTGAACACCATGTCCGACTCGGCATTCACTCCCGAACACACAATTTACCTCGACATGTTCATCGCGAGGAATTTACCAAAATACCCACAATTCATGATCTTATCTGGCTCTCAATTACAACAAGTGCTCGATCGGCTTTGCAGTTTCCGGTCAGACGACCTGGATGCTGATTGTCAATTGAGTGTAGAGTACCTGCTTTCTGTATATCATCCTCCGGTCACACCTTCTCTTATCGAGCAACTAAGAGAAGCGCGGTTCTATCGTGTCCTAAAGTCACTTTATCGGTCAGAGCAGAGGTCTCTGGATCTGATCAGGACTTATTTCGAAGATCCATATGAGAAGCAGGAGACTTTTCGCGACCTTTCAGACTGTCTAAAATCAGAGACACTGCCAAAACAAGTGATCGAGGTCAAGCAACTTGTACTCGAGAAGGCCGACCAGCTGGCGGCAATAAATACTCCACAGACTGCAAAAACTCTTGCAAGATATGCTCCTGATATTCTGGATCGGTTTTCAGAAGCACTCAAGGACACCTACCATCAATTCATCTTTCTTCGAACTATACTTGAACCATCCAGGCTTCGTGGCCGTGCCGGTCCCTCCGTTACTGACAATGCATCTGACGAAATGACGTCGCAGTTCTGCGAAAAGTATGTCCAATTAATGTGTATACACGATCCTCGCCATGTAGCCGACTACATTGGCCTCCTGAGTTCTGGAGATCTTAATCTGGACCGCGTCCTTCCCGCCATGGAATCAAATGGCGTCATCGATGCCGCTGTGCTCTTGCTCGCTCAAGACGGCCTTGCAGGGGACGCGATAGCTCGCCTCTGCGCGCACATGAAAACCCTGGGAAATGCGCTCTGTGGTCTCATCAGCGCCGCTGCATCAGCTCCGGATCGAGAAACCACAGAAGAGACAGCCAACGACCTCACCTCCGCTGTAGATAAATACGCACGCCTAGGGATATGGCTCTGCCAGGGCCAGACGACTGTCATGCGCCCAACCCGCCGTCCACGCCACCGTACGAACGCAGCTTGGCAGATCAAAGAATCAGACCTCGATTTTGACGAGCAACTTTGGCTAAACCTCATCGACGCCGTAGTATCTCTCGCCAAGTCAGTCACGTCTTGCAGCCTCGATATCCCCATGTCCCAGTACCTTGACATTCCATCTTTTGACGAAGAGAAGATCACCAACGCTCTTCGCTCAACTGTACAGAGCACCTTTACCGCTCTCCTTGTAACGACATCTTCAACACCAGGGACTTCGAAAACCCCTGCCGCTCAGCGTACTACCAATCAATCGTTCCTCTACATCTTCCGCGCCTTCCTGGCACGAGCATCATCCTCCTACGCACCCACCCTTTCCGATCTCCGCAAAGTGCTCCTCGACATCTTCACAGCTTACGCACACGAGTCGTCGGTACTCTCGCTCGCCTCTTCTCTGCTCGACTCAGACGTCTTCACCGAAGTATCGGACATCCACACGCTCCGCCAACGCGGCTGGCGCCCCAAAACCCAAGTCTGCGAACTCTGCAAACGTCGAGCATGGGGCACAGGCACCTCCATCTCCACCGACGACCCCAACCACGGGGAATCGCTCTGGCGAGAGTGGGAATGCCGCGAGCAGGAACGACTTGCGCGAAAAGTCGAAACCGACAGAGCCAGGAGTGGCGAGGATCAACTTGACAGAGGCAAGGGCAAGCGCCCTTCCGTTCACGCTGTCGAGGAGAGAACGGATGCCGAGAAGGCCCTGCGCGAGAAGGGCACGCTTGTGGTTTTTGCTTGCAGACATGTTTTCCATCGGCACTGTTTGGATGAGAGGATCAGGATGGAGAATGAGGTTTCTGGGGATGAGAGGGAGGGGTATTGGTGTCCGCTTGAGGAGAGGAAGGTTGGTGCGTGAATGATTTGATTTGATTCGATTTGATTTGTTTCGTTTCGGTCCCATTGGCTTCGTTCACTTGTTGACTTCCGTTTTCGCTTCTTCTATTCAATTGATTGAGCGTGGCGTTTTTCGGGCATGTGCTGGGGATGTCAGTCACAGATGGATGTGGGTCAGAGATGTGTGCAAGCGGTTCGGAGTAATATATTCTGTTCTGTTCTGTTTCTAGGTTCATTCAAACCTTTTTCTGTCGAATGGAGCTGCTCGTGATGTTTTTCCACAAGGGGAGAATGGATATGGGTGAGTGACTCGTAGAGGGTAGAAGAAATGGCAACCTCAAGGTGGAACCATGGGCTGGAGTACAGAAACAGTACAGTGTCTTTGAACGAACGAACAGAAACGCGAATCTCACTTTCTACCTTACTCACGCAGGTTTCACTGAAGGGACCAAGGACATGTAGACGAGTGAGAAAATCACGTGTTCTGGCGAAGACCTATTTTCTTACAAAGCATGTGATAGTACATCATATATTATCGAATTAAGAAAAAATGTACATTCGGGTCTATGAGTATTAATACAAAGAAATAGAAAATCGAAACAAAAGGGATCCTCCTGTTTCATGCACATGCTAATGCTAATGCGATGTATACCATGATGCCCATCTCTGAGCCGATAGATGCATGGTCAAACGTGGAAATCATGACGACGAATGCTAATTTAGTCGACAGCTCCGTCGTGAATCTCCCTGAACTTTCTGCTGAGCGACATCCGCTTCTTCAGACCCTCGCCAGCCTTTCTTAGGGAACTAGTCCTGGTCACGTGCGCATCCACGTTGGAGTGACGATCGTTGTGGCCCGAGGCGTGCTGGGAGACATCGATGTCGTGCGCCAGGTCTGAGTATCTTTCTTGGCCACCGGCAATCTCAACAGGGTCACGAGAATCGAACTTCTTGCCGTCCCTGGCAGGCTGCTTGCCGTCATAGTTGGCCATGAGCGGTCGGTCGGACAGTTCAATGCCACGACTGCCGTCGAAGTCGCGCTCGTGGATGGTGTGATTCCTGAGAGCCCTGTCGAGGGAGTAGCCGGGCTCGCCTCTGCCTTCGAGATCATCCTTTGCATAGTCCTGCCAAAGACGATTAGTACAAGGAAAGCAGCGAAGAGGAATGTTGAGAAACTTACAACACCAGGCCACTGCTTGTAAGGACCACCAGAGGCGTTGGGATCCCTCATCATGTCGGTACCCTCTTCGTAGTTGTAGACTCTACCTAAACTATCTCTCTGACCGGGTGGTACGCTGGCGACTCCTTCGATGGGCATGTGTCTATCAAGCGCATCCTTGATCTTCTCAGCGGGCGTGGCCTTCAGAGCTTCCCTGTTGGAATCGGCGAGAGCGGCGAGGGGCGAAGATTCAAAGCTATTGTTTCTTGCAAGCGACGCAGCGTCGTAAGGACCCTCATGGTGGTAGGGGATGGCAGGGCTCACATCCAGCCGATCCACCGTGTCAGCGCCGGGGAGATGTTTCTTGGTAAGGTGAGGAGACCGGTTGGCCTTTCTGCTGTCTTTGCGAATGATGTCAAGAGGCTTATGCGAGTCGTCACCAGGGTAGCGTGCAGACAAAGAGCTAGTACGACGACGATGACCCGACTCGCCAGCTACTGGGGAATAGGCAGGAGGTGTTCCTCCACTGCCACTGCGAGCACGTCCGTCATTCAACTCGGAAAAGGCGGATTCGCGATACTTGGGGAATGGCTTAGGGCTGCCACCTGGAGAGCCTGAGGCATAGTTTGATCCAGCGCCGTATGTGATTTCACGGCTAGTGTGACGCGACTGGCCCTTTCCGACGGCAGTATAATCACGGCTGCTTTGTCGCGAGTGGCCGTTTCCGACAGCAGTGTAATCACGGCTGGTCTGTCGCGAATGCCCATTTCCAGCGCTGCTGACTGAGCTCTTGCGGAATGGGTTGGTTGATGAACTCGGCGAAGCCGGCGATACAACCTTGACCGATGTTGGCACTTTTTCACCAGGAGGATAAAAGTGCGTTCCAAGTCCAGTTTCCTGAGAAGGTTCAGGCGCGTTGAGAGGATCGATAAGATAGGCAGCGGCCTCATCAGGTGTGAGCTTAAGATTAAAAATGTCTCTAAGCTTGGACTTTCATACCTCTTTTGAACTCATTGGTTGCGACATGATTGCTCTCGCTGTATTGCAAAATTACTGCAACACTGCTATGCAATTATGGAGTGAAAAGTAACAGATTTCGAGGACAGCAGTCGAATCAGATGATGTATGTAAGCTGCCTCAACCGTTTCAATGGAACAAAATAGTCTCCGGCAGCCCAATCGCTGCATCCGCGTGGTTCCTTCCACTAAACACATCATGTATCGACGTCATTCCACGCGGCTTCCAAAGCTTAGCTTCGAAGTTGGCATTCCGGTACCTTGCCGGGCAGCAATCCACTTGGCGTATTTCTGAGCCAGGCTGCAAGCCTGTAAGCGATCAACAGGGCAGCAGGCAAACGTTGTTTGAAAAACAAGGAATCCAGTATGTCGCCCAGTGCTTGATTCAACCTCGTGGCGCAGTTAAAACATGGCTTTGGTCGCCTACTCAGACTCTGAGGAAGGTTCAAGTCCTCCTCATCTTTCTTCGCAACCTCCTCACAGAAAGAGGCGCAGACTAAGTGATCGATTCGAGCAAACGTCCTCGTCGACCCCTCCTCCACTCCCCGCAAGCTTTCACAGCCTCTATTCGTCGTCTGTCCGCGTAAGCACAAGCGACGATCCATCACTCCACGGTGGGCGAAAACGCATAGTACCGCATATACAAGGAAACTGGCCAACACACGTATACCTTGAATGTGAGCAAACTTCACTATCACGGACGCGTGGTCCTCTGTGTTTATCGTATATCTAAGTAATTATGATTCACAGGGTTCCCAGAACCTAGCCAGCATAGCTTACTTAAAAGTCTTGTCTCTGCAGTCGCACAGGATTCAATCAATCCGGATAGCAATGATAGCAGTAGTCCCGACAAAGATACAGAAATACACTCACTCTTAGAGACATCATTAGGAGTATCATTGCCATTGCACGTATCTCTCAGCGCGCCTCTAGTTCTGCGAACAGAAAACAAAGACGAGTATCTAGAGGCTTTGCTGAGCGCGTTGAAACCGTTGGCCAAATCATATAAGCAAGGCATCACTGTTTTACCGCATCATTTATCCTGGCATCTCAACGAGGATGGTAGTCGCGGCTTTCTTGTCCTTCGTGTATTGGAGGACGCTGACCGTAGTCTCGAGGGTAGTAGAGCATCATCAGAGCCGCGACGTGAGAAAGGAGGAACGTCGGAAGAGCAAAAGCGAAGGCTGCGGAATGTCACCAGAGACGAAGGACAGGAGAAGAACCTCGGGAGTGTCCATCAAGAGGAAGAGGTCGAACGCCTCGACATTGCCCAAGAAAAGGAGAAAGTCCAGCGCGTCGACCAGGCTGACACTCAGTCGGGACTCTGGGACCTCAATGAAACCAGTAGACTCAGCAGAACCAATGATTACGGTACCAGTGACCGATTCGAGGGACGAAGCAGTGGTACCAGATTGAACGAGCTTCTCAGCGCAAGCAACCGCATAGCAAAACAATTCAACCAGCCCGAACTTTACGCCTCCGGATCCTCTCGGACAGGATCCAGCACGAGCAAACCGAGCCATAATCAAAGTCATCCAAGCAGAGAAGCCACAGACACGAAAACCAACCGCGGCGACTTCTCAGGCTATTTCCACATCAGCATCGCCTGGGCCCTGAAGATACCAGAATCACAGCAAGACAAAAATACCAGCAGCGAAGAGAAGACTTTCGGCCGGTCTCCCGAGACAAACGAAACCCTCTCGCTAGTCAAGCAAACACGCATAACCTTTGATGAAGCGAAAGTGCGCATAGGAAAAGACGTCACCAGCATACCCTTTGGCACCAAGCGAGCAGGCAAAATGAGTTTCTTCAGCAACGAAAGAACTTGATCATTAGAAACGCCTCCAGCACTTACGAAGCCTTGTATTGTATAAATTGACAGAACGGCATGGGCATGGGCATGAACATGAGTATGTAAATCACAAAGAATCGACCACCCACCTATCTACCTTAGCATACCTCGCCAGAAAAATGCAATCAGTAGTCCAACCCAACCATGCACGGACCCAGGAACAACGGCAGATAAGCTACCTTACCTTACTTATTGCATGCACCTGAGATTTGGTCCCATGCACGCATTGACCGTCTGCATCACTCAAACGATTGAAAAACCGACCCGTCACTCCCGTTCCGTCTTTCCTATCATGTCCGTTTATTATTATCATATCCGGACGACTTGTTCACGGTCGGCTCACTTCAGTCCGCTTGCGCTGTGCTGTTATGATACGCTGTTATATGATGTGCTATGCCGTGCTGTGCTTTACCATACTTATCCAATCCTCGATGATAATCCAAAAGTCTCAGCTCCCTATTAGCTTGGACTAAGTAAGGTAGGTAGGTGTAAGTATCCAAGTGAGTAATCTCTCTCGTAAAAGCATCATGGAACATTTTTTTGTTGTTTGTGAATTTCGGTCGGTCGATTCCTATACTAAGTACAAAGTGGTTCTTCTGCCTTGAGTAGAGAAAGGAGAAAGAACAAAAAGGTCATGCGATTGATCGGCGACAGTCTTTCCTGTGTACCGTCACCACGACCAGCCGCCCACCATCCATCGAGTTTGCGAAAGGAGCTTGGAATAAGCTACTGGTTCGATTAAGGTTGTCTGTTCTGTATGTACCTTACTCAATTCATTCCCCATCTTACTCCCCGGAAACGCCATGAATGCCGGAAAAAAAAACCAGCCCAGCCTCATATCCATGTCGTTAATAGGAGCAAGTCAGGAAACGATGATGATAGAGTGCAAGAGGTAGAGTGGAGTAAGTTAGGCAAGCTAGTAGTAGACTTTTCTCTGCGCCATGTGAAAGCACTTCGAGTGAGTTGGATTGTGATGATGATGACGATGTGATGACGACGACGACGATTGCTGGAAATCAGTTTGGTTTGTCGAATGATTTCAGGGAGTTTGCGCCGGATGATGGCTATCCCCAATTATCCCCAGTTTCAGTTCCCGATGGCCATATCTCTTTTGAGGTCGCCTTTCGCCGTGCGCCGGAATGACAGATGTTCGCATTGTTTTCAGCTTGCCCAGGTCGTTGCGCCTTTGCTGGCTTCAAATCGATTTCAAGCAAACGCGCGCGCTAAAGATCAATGCATGAAGGGTTGCATCCGCTGGGCATGATTGATTCAGGGGCGGAGAGCGGATGAGTTGTTCAATGTCCATGCCTAGTGGACTGGAGGTTGGTAGTTGATGGGACGCCTGTCACGCGAAATCAGTATTTGGACCAGGTGGAAGCTAGGGAAGTTGCGATTCGACTCACTTGAAAAGCAGGATGTGTGGCTCTGGCTCATGCACTTCGTAGTGTTCCCATCCTAGACTCTGCGATGAACGTCAGCTTTGGCGCAAGGCTTAGTCAATTCGGGAAGAAGCGTCGCATACCTGGGTGATTCCAAGCGCTCTCCACTCGTCTTCCCAAAGGAGCTTCAGAGTGCCTCTCGTGCCGTCAAAGTATTCCTTGGGTATCACCTTGAGCATCTGCTTAGGAAGCTGGACGTGCCTGTACTCGTAGTGGTCGTCGGAGTATCTGCAAAAGAGGGTCAGATGAGTCATGTGCCAACCTAAGTTTGGACCATGGCGCATAATGCCACTCACCTGGAAGAGTAGTGTATGCTCTCGATAAACTCCTCCAAGCGTTCGCGCTCAGGCTCGCTCAGGGGGCGAGGCTTCTTGTTGCGGCGCGTCATGTCAATATCCATGTTTGCCATGTTTGTCGTGTGAGATTGTTATCTGATGGTTCAATCCGAAGAGATCGAGATGATCGGCTCCGTTTCAAGGCAAAAGTGTGGATAGGAGAAGTGATGATGGAAGCGGCCAAGGGCGGAGATGTCGGAAAGTGAGGTGGTCAATGGCTAGTCGCTGCTCAGCAATACAGACAGCTTGCTTCTTATTGACGTCGGGCGCTGCCTAGATTCAGTGCGTCTCGGAGCACGGGGCTGGTGTTCTTGCGACGTGCGTGATTGCAGGGCAGTTGAAGAAAAGCGTGGCGGGGTTGTGCGAATGCAAATGCGCAGTGCCTGCAGGAAATAAAGAAAACAATGGCGTGACCTTTGTTATGCCTGTGCAGGTGGAAGAAGCGAAATGCAAAAGGATAATCGAACCACAACAAGCTCAAAAAACTCCCTATGCAAAAGTTGAGTGTGGATGAAGAGGAAAAAGCGGTATGTTGATCTGTTGTTGTCTTGTTGACAGGTCGAGTGGATCAAAGGTGCTCGTGCTCTTGCTGTTTATTAAGTCTGAGCTAAACCCAATCAGGAACAAGGTGGGAACAAAGGTGAGCGTGCGCGCATGATGAAAAAGGGTTCTTATGTACGAACCCTACATCCGATCAAGGCTACAAGATAAGACCTCGGCCGTCATCAAATAAATCCATCACAAGGCAACCACTGTCAAATTCACATGTTCAAACAGGCGGTCATAATAAACAAAGACAAATTTTGTGTTCTGAGACAACTGTCTTCTGCTGCTTCAAGAACTGCAGGGTCGTTCTACCTCGTTCCTCCACCGCAACGCCTGCAAAAGACACCACATGTCCCAAACGTTTGTAAAAATATGAAGATCGTAAATGAGTGAACAGGAGGATTCGACATCGATATCGCTCCCAATAGAGACTGCGTCCGAGTTGACGACCTGGCTCACCCGTAGAAAAGAGCTCGTCACGTCATTATAGCCGTGTCCTCCCCAGATGACGCCAGTGATGATCAGGAACCAGTCTCTGCTAATGATGACAAATAAGGAAAGGATGTTGGTGAAAAGTGTTGCACAAGAAGTGAAAGGTCTGGCCTCTGCTCTCCATATGCGAATCAGCTACAAGAAACCAGTCTTGTAATGCTCGACTATACCAGGGACTATGGACCTCAGATCCACACAGTTTGAACTTGCTCCTCCTCGAAGACGGTGTTGAGCATATCGTGGATCTCCAGCATGTAGTCGGTGGCGCAAAAGTAGCCCAGACCATGTGCTTCCATGAAGGCGTGGTCGGCCTCGGCTTCGACGTCCCGAACGACACCGCCAAACTCCTCAGCGACCTCGTTCAACTGTTCGAGCTCTTTGCCAAATGGGTGAAATTGCTCACTGGAAGACTCGCTGAAGAAGTCTTTTGTGATTTCTTGAGCAGATGAAGGTGGGCTTCTCACTTTGGAAATGGAGCGTTGTCTGCTGACGTGCATGTGTGCCTTCTTGCTGTGAGATGGAGCGCGCTGAGGAATTGCAGGTGCATCAGGAGATGTGCTTCCAACAGACTTCATCGAGTTTGAGCGACTTGGGTAGACTGAAGGCTTGAAGTAGCAGCTCAGGTGATTAGGCTCTGGCGAGTTGGGCTCGCTGCCACTGCAGGATGAAGCATCAGTCATGGTGCCCATCGAGTAAGCATTGCTGCTGACGTCGCTGTGGTCTGCGGAGCTTCTACTGCTCGAATCGGAAGCTGCCGAGGATACACCAGAGTTGAAAAGAGGCACTGGGTTAGATCCGACAATGTCGGGAGCGTCGAATGAGAGAACATTGGTCGACGAGATCAAGTTGATTGGTGCGGAGATCTGAGCACGGTTGATCTTAGTGGGCGATCGCTGGCTAACAGCACGCCCGAGCAGGCCGGTGGTGGGCTTGTCTGTGCGGATGCGCCTGGTGGTGAAAGCACGAGCAAGAGACATCTTGATTGACGACTTGAATAAAGACGTGCGAGATAATAAGAAGATAGTCTCAAAGATCTAGTGTCGAAGGGTCGTGCAAGTCCGCGTGATCACTTCGAAACTTGTGACTTTGGCTTGGGTCAATCAACTTCTGGCGCGATCTTGTGATGTAGGCGATGTGCTGTGACTGGTTTTGTTTTCTTCGTTGAATCGCAAGCTGACTGGCAGCGCGGAAGGAATGTTAAGGCCTGGTGATTGTCTGTGTGTCGACCTGATGTCGATTGTTGCTAATGAGAGCGAACCAAGACGCTGTCCTGAGGTCTTGGCAAGTGAGTTTTGATGGTGGAATGAAAGAATGTGTTGAACTGGCTTGCTTAAAGGAGGGAAGCGAGCAGTTTTACGCGGCAGTCGTGCGACTAAGCGCTGCTTGTCAAGGAGTGACTTGTAGGGGGAACGTGATGATTTTTGTACTGAGAAAAGAAAGGTGGGCGCGACGGCAGAAGCATATGTTTGAGAATGATGGCCAACAATCAGCAGCGTTTGCTCATGCTCCACACGCTAAACTTTGCACAATGCGGTAGCCCGCTACGGGACGTGACGATGTGTGCAGGATGGTGAAAATATTCAGACCACACCCCCTTTGTACTGGTCAAGCAATATTGGTGATTTTGGTTGTCTTTGTGGGTCGTAGAATTGCAATCTGGCTTGGAGAAATCGCAGTATCTCTTCTCATCATATATGCAGTCGTCACTCTAGTCCTTGCCTACTCTTATTGAGATTGCAACATCACCAATTTCGTCCTCACAGGACTGAGCCGCGTCGCAAGCCCTGACCTCTGCTACACGCTTATCTGGGGAGAAGCGGCTGTCCTTAGACATGTTCATACTGTCCGTAGCAAGGTTTTGGTCTAGATCAGGGGAATCCGAGGACCACAGCATCATGATTGGCCTCGGTGGGACGCCCAGTTTCAGGGAAAGTCAGCCCGAGGGCCCAATACCTTTAGCCGAACGTTCTAAAGCCAGCGATCAGCCGCCGTCCTGAAAGTCTGATTCCTCAACCCACCTTTTTGCGTGACAAGTACCTGTGCACAACAGATCGAGGGGGTAGGGTACAATGCTGATGAGAACTTTTAGACTTCAGCTCTTGAAGTCGCGCAATCGTGGTGTCACTCTCATGGTACTTTTGTTTCTTCCGTTTCGAGAAAATGGTTACGCTGTGTTGTGCTGCTGCCAACACCTACGCGACGTAAGGGAAGAAATATTTTCGAGACATCCGCTTGCTAAACCTGAAACGTTTCGCACGTTAATTCGTCGACGACGTTGGCGTTTCTTCGTTGCTCGTTTGCACTTCTATCGATAGGGAGATGTCGCTTCCATGCGACCAGGAACCCCTGTAGCTGGGCTCGGCACCACTTCCACTTTCTCTTTTCGAATTAATTCCACATGAATGAATCAACGAAAATACGGTGTCTCAATGGACAGTGGTGGGCTTATGATTTCATGTGACGATCATACAATAGTGGATATAGCGCGTAGAGTATTGTCAAAAGCTCGTAAGACTGTGGAGGTACGGAATGGGCGAGATCGACTGACAGGTGTCATGCTTGGGCGCAAGAGACATGCCCACGTACCTGCATCCAGACCATTTCCAATATCTGCGTTTCTTCTTTCTCGGCCTTCCTTCGCTATTGTTTTCCCGTCCTCTTCCGTGCCTAAAGTCCATACTGCTCCCCATTCTCGATCATGGCCTTCTTCGTCATCTTACTCTTTCGGCACGGTGACAATCGAGACAACAATCGTTGATGATCATACGACCCTCTCCATCCTTGCCAACCCAATCACGGATCGAGGTCAGGCTCTGGTCTTTGTGACAGACCATGTAGTAGTCAAAGTGTTCATTGCGAGACTTTAATTCATCCTACGAGTATATCAGCTGCCATGCTGACGCAAGTACAACTCTCATGTTCATAACACAAGCGGAGATGGTATGAAAACTCACACGACACTCGTTGCAGTGGCTTGCCAGTAAGCCTGGTAGAGGGGCATGCTTATCTGTGAAGAGTTCGTCCGGGAAACGCTTGTTGCACATGAAGCATTGGAGACCAGTATGGACTTTCGAGCGCAGTGGATTCGCGTTCCAGACGATCCTAGCAATATCTCGATACTCGACCGTCTTGTCTCTGCTGCGTGCGATCATCAGCAATGCACTGCGATCTATGGAGGAAGGGTCATACTTGCGCATGCCATTGATGGCAGCTTGTAGAACCGGATCCATCATTGCGGTGGTAGCGACTGTTTACGCAGCAGACAAGCGATCGATTTTGTAGCGAACAGTTGCACAAATCAATGGTCTTTGTCAGCCCTTGCAGGTGTATACAGTGGGATAAGATATTGTAACCAAATGTGTAATATCAATGTGTCGTGAGAAGAGTCGAGCAAAGCAGGAGAGAAAGACAAGAGTAATTCGAGGGCGGTGGCAACGAAGTGAAAGCGTCCAGTCCATTGCGCCTTCCCTGTCTCAAGAACGATGACCAACGTGCAGGTGCCTGGGGCAGTTTGACATGCTTTCACGCCTTTCACTTGCTCTGCTTCAAGTGGCTTCCTTGCTCATAAGGCATCTCAGCTGGAAGGATTGTATCGAGGCGGTCAGTATCCAGTGAAAATGATGCCTAGCCGACAAGCCAACAAAGCCAACACGCCACGAGCCAATATCTTGTCAACACGAGGGTTGGTTCCGGAACACCAACGAAAATGAGAAGAGATGGGTTACGAGAGTCACAATTTCCACGGACGCTGGGACAGTCAGGATTAGTACTGACGAACAGGAGAGGAAAAGCAGAATAAGAGTCTAGATTATCAATATCCTTTTCAGGAAAAGATGACAACAACAACAAGTCAGAACAAGAGCCTGCCAACGCCGACGCTCAATTATAAAATACAGATCAAGGAACCAGCAGCAATATGAAGAAGAGACGAGAAATGGCTCATCATAGTTCTCGCACATCTTCGTAAAGATCCTCGATATTTGGGAACTTGAACTCGATGATACGGGGCATGACCTCCAATCCCAACCAGCGTTGGTAAACTCTGGTAATTTCGACGACTATGATATCGAGCCTATGATAGGAAAGGTCAGCAAGGCCACAAGCCAGGGTGTGCATGAGAGCAACATACATTGTTTTGGGGAAGTTGACCCAGCTCTTGAGAATGAAGATAGTGGCACGCCATAACAGCCTGAACTCCCGCTTAGTGGCTTGCCACGTTGTCAACTTCTTGCGTTTAGGCGTGTGAGTGTCGGGGTTGTTGAACTCTGTGAGATCCTCTTCATCGTCGTCCTCTTCCCCAGTCATGGTAGCGGCCTTCTCAGAAAGCTTTTGCTCTCTCTGCTCCTGCTCAATCATTTCCCTGAACTCGCCGACAGCCTTCAGAGCATGGCTGATCTTGTCCAGCGTGTTGATCAAAGCGACAAGTTCGGTCCTGCGAAGGGTAGGTTTTGGCTTGGTGGCATCGTTATCTCCAAACTCAAACAAGACTTTCAAGGCGGTACCGAAACCGTTTGTTTGCAGCTTTCCCCACAATCGGCACTTGTCGCAGCCAACGCAATCCATGATGCGGCTGACGTTGCGGAAACGGTTGCGGAAGTCTTCTTTGAGTGTGATACCTGTCTGCTCGGGGTAGTTGTCCTGGAACATGACGGTCTCATCGAAGATTTCGGATCCTGCGGGGAGTTGTTGGGCGAGCTTGATGATCATTTGCTTTGTACGTCTATCCTCTTGCGGGTCACCTGTGCAGAAGGTGTAGTCCTGAACGTAGTCCTTGAGTTTGCTGACAGCGCGGGAGACAAAAGCAAAGTTGAAGTAGAGGTTCGAGAGACGCTCTGGGTGGGCATGGAGGCGCTCCTTGTAGCATTGCAGATTGGGGCCCCATTGGCCAGTGGATTGATTCAGGTAGTCGTAGCAGAGATGGGTAGAAATTGAGGCGTGCATACCGGAGATGACACGGTAGAAGACCCGCTTCTCCAAGCACTCGTCCTCAAAGTCGGATGACTCGTCAAATCCACCAGTTCGCATTGCTTGCTTTCTGCCGTGCTCCTGAAGAACAGACTTCAAACCGTGTACAGCTTCACCCTGAGGTCCTGACAGGGGTGATGCGAGACCAGAAGAGCTACCAAAGTTTGAGTGGTCAGAAGGTGAAGCGGGCTTGGAGAAGCAGTTTTCGTGGTAAATGGCTTCCCAGACTTGGTTTGCGTCTTCTCCAGAGTAACCAGTGAAGCGCTCAGGGTTCTCGACCAGACTGACATAGTCGCCCTTTGCAGTGGCGTCCTCATCCTCGGGGACGCAGTAGTCTCTCTCATCGCATTCGTCATCATATTCCACAACGCAGCTCTCTCCCACATTCTCTCCCAGTTCGCCCATGAGTGGCTTCTGTGGTCTCTCTTTCTGTATTTTCTTGCCTGGATGTTGGGCCTTTGGACCCTCGAGCCTACTCAACTCTTCCGCCCTCCACACCTTGGGTATATCCTCCTCATTGTCTATTGTGCTGACAGCGCAGGCGATGTTCCCACACAGACCGTTCTCGTCTGACCAAAAGGGGCACACTTTGTTGTATAGGTTCAGTCGGTAATAGGAGAAGAAGTCGGTGTCTCTGCATAGACTCTTCACAAAAGGGTTCAATCGAGAATTTAGTTTGTCGAGGTCGGCATATGAGGCGCAAGCATCCGATACTGTGGCACCGGGGTTGATCTGATTGATGTCATTAGGCCTGGACGTGGCACACTTTTGATGCCTCGAAGCTGTCAAAGAGAGGCTTACTGCGCAAACATCGACATCTGGCGCCACTGATTTGCTTGGTGTACTGCTGGAAGCTTGAGCCGGTCCTAGCAGAGCAAACACTGCCAGGAAGAACATCTCGGCTGCCGACTTTCGCATTGTTGCAGAGATATATCCTGTTCTTGCTTGATTGTCAGTGTGTTGATCATGATTGTATCCAATTACAAAGCCACGTGTGACCAATGTCCGGAGCCAGCTTACATGTATAATCGACCAAACGATTCGATTTCTAAGCACCACTTTTTGAACCCAGCATTCGGAAACTGAACTACAAAGAAAGGCGATGTGTTTCGAGATATGGATAGACAAAGGTCGTATCCAACAAAAAAGTCTAATCAGGCAAGAAATATGTACACAGGTGGCCAACAAACTGTCTTTGAATAATAGACTTTGGGAAATGTGTCTACAACAGGCGCGAGTCAGTGCTGCTCCCCCTCCGGCCTCTCTCACCAGAGATCAGGCACAGGAGTGGCGTCGAGACATGTGCCACAAGACTTTACGTTTCAGGGTCCCGCCGACAATTATTCGTCCGAGCTTTCTCACCAGCCACAGTCTTACCGAGACCGACAGAGACAAGCCAACACGAATTTTCTCTGAGCCCAGCTTTCTCTCTTTGTTCCATCAACACAACCACCAAAATTCGGAGAAAGGAGTTTTCGTTTTTCGTGCTCCGCCTGCGCTGCTACCAGTGTCACATCTATGCATATGTGAATGCCCATCGCAGTGCTCAATCCGGTCCACCCAAAACATTCCTTTCTCCGAATACACCCAAAAATCAAGTGAGTTAACCACCACCTTTTTTCTTTTGTTTCTGCATCTCTCTCTTTTGCAACAATACAAGGATGAGCACTTTCGATACCCAATTAGCTTCAGGAAGAGCCGGAAAAGGTACACTGGTATCGACATATACTTGTTGTCGCTGCTTAGAAAACGGTATTCTGAAAATTGTTATTGTTGACATTTGATCTTTGCGGATTCATTGGGACGATGATGTTGTGGACGTTTTTGCTGACTGCAATGTTACAGATTTCGAGGTTTGCTTTGGGAGTCGGAGTTGCTGATGGCTTGGGTGGTGGTGGTGCTGATGGAGAATGGAAGGATAGGACCGGTGTCTGGTGGTCATGTATTGAGCAAAATGACAGACAATACGCGTTCAATCAGTAGTATGAATTCTGCCTAATGACCACGTCTTACGTCTTGTCAAAGTCCCATCGTTCTCGTGTACTTGGATATTCAGACTCCTGCCTCCGCCATATCGGCAGTCGTATCGAAACAATCCTGACATCAATCATCACAACCCAACTCCCTCTGTACCAAGAACAACGAATGTAGGACAGGTGTAGGTGTCTTGTGGAACTCTCACGAATGATGAGCGATTTCACGAGCACACCCACGTTTGTATAGATTGAATGATGGATGGATTGATGGATAAATGGATGAATGGATAAATGAATGAATGGGGGAATGCTATTATACGACTATCAGAGACCAAGGCTATCAGAGGCCAGGACTATCAGAGACCAAAGCTAGACGAGGAAAAGGACAGGGTCGCCAAAAAGTAGTTCAGACGTTTCTGCTCGGCCATAATCCCACGTCCAAGGTACGGGTACGTACCTAGAGAACTTTCATGATGGATAAGGTACGAGAACGTGACATGTTCCTGCAGAAATCTGTCTGCTATTAGGACTGAAGGAAAGAACAGCACCTTGATAATTATGGACTCTAGAAATTCTGATAGGAGAGTGTGGTAAAAGAGCTACAACGGACCGAGATACAGTAGTCTGACTCTGCGAAGCGAATCACACTGATGATGTTGGGTCGCCCTTTCTGACATGGAAGCTCAGGAGAATTTCAGCAAAGAGATCGCTTCTCGAGACGAAGGAACGAGAAAATGATAAGAGGTGTACGAAAAGCGAAAATTTGGTATCATTTTTGGACATTCATCTATATTCCCCTCCATACTTTTGTTCAGGCATAGACAGAGATTTTACTCGCTCATGCTTTCCCAACCTCTCTCGTCAGCACCGGCTGGCTCTTCATCCTCGTCTTCTTCGTCACTGCTCTCCTCGTCATCAGCCTCGACACCGACGAGCCTCTCGACGACATCCTCAGAAGCGGGCTTGACACCCTTTCTGCCAGCGAAGGCTTCTCTGACGGCCTTGTTGGTGCTGGTGTCCCAGACTTGCACGCTGCCTTTGGAACCGGCGACTGCGAGTCTGAAAGCGGTGGCCTCGTCGGGAGCGAATTGGGCGGAGAAGACACGTCCGACACCGAGATCGCGGGAGACGACCATGGAGGGGCCTGAATCTTGCACGTTCCAGAGCTTGACGGTGCGGTCGGTGCCACCGGTGGCGATGAAACCGGGAAGAGAGGGGTTGATGGAGAAGGAGGAGAGAGAGGACTCGTGAGCCTGCAGTCTCCAGAGAGGTTTCGTGCCTGCCAGATCGGAGGGAGCGTTCCGGGCATCGAAGCAGTAGAGGATTCCAGACTCGGTGGAGGCGTAGAATTTGTGCTCGTCGAATGAATCCCATCGGACATTCTCGACATCAGAGTCGACACCCCATCTTGGAACCTTGTCCATTTCGGAAAGACGAAGATCGGCGGTGCAGAGGGTACGGTCGTAAGAACCAGAAAGCAGAATTGTGGCGTGTGATGGCGAAGGGTGGAAGTGGAGGGAGCAGACCTTGTCGGAGTGATATTGATAACTCTTTGCAGCCGTGCAGGTGGTCAAATCCCAGAGCTTGACGGTCGTATCGGCAGAGGCAGAGGCGAGGAGATTGCGGTGGGAGCGGTTGGCGGAGAGGGAGAGGACGGCGTCAATGTGGTAGTTTGGGTTAATCTTGGCCGTCTTGGACTTCTTCTTCTTCTTCTTTTGTGTGCTCAGGGCAGCAGCTGCAGACGACTCGGCGGTGCCTTGACCGAGGATTGCAGAAGGGTACATGCTGTCGATGGTGTCGAGATCCCAGATTTCAATATCGGGGTCCATCGTTCCTACAGCAACAAAGTTGCCTTTGCTTTCTGGGGTTGTGTCCTTTTTGTTGACGGGCATGTCGAGCCATTCTACGGCAAGCGGGATTGCGGGAAGCATAATATCGTGGTGGACATAGAGGTTGTCGGCCTTGTCTTCGTAGACATAGACTTCGAGATGGGCGACTTCGTCCTCGATTCTTGCGGCGAGGACGAGATTGTCGTCGGGCTGAATCTCCAACTCCTCGCGCTCTTCATCGTCACTAACGTCGCCTTCTTTGAGAGTGATGTACGGATCTTCGGCGTTGGATGCGTGATAGGCCAGGTCGCGTACGTTGCCGAACATGGACATGTTTGCCTCGACATTCTCGGGGTTCTCTCCTTCCTCATCGTCGTCGTAGTGCTCGAGGTCGTATTCTTTGAGGTCGTCATCGTTGAGATCGCTGTGCTCGAGTCAGTAACGAATGTGGTGAGGTAAGGCATGTGTCTTGTTCACGCACACGTCCTCGTCATCCTTGTCTTCGGCGGGAGCAGCTTGTCGGGCAGCAGCAGAGGCCTTGCCAACGGCGTCGTCGTTGTTGTCGCCATTCAACTCAGCTTGCGCCTCGGCAAGATCTTCCTTTGCATCGTCGAGTTCAAGTTTTGCGAGTTTTGAGATGCGCTCGTATTCATCGTCGTCGAAAACGTATTTAGTTGGGAAGGCAGCGGCATAGCCCCGCGGCACCCATGTTGTCGCTGTTATCATAGACATGATTGGATGTGATGTGTGAAAAATGAGCAAACAAGTACGAGTAGCTACGACGGCGTCGCATGAATATAAATTTCGGGTCCAACTTTCTTACTTTTGAATGCGGGGCGGAGAAGATTAGATAAGATGCGGAAGTGCCAAGACATGACCCGATAAGATACTATCGACTTTCTGATCACCATTTGGGTCTACACTCATTTCTCCCACGAATACCACCTCATATACCTTCCAATCGGCGACAAAGGAATACTATGGCACGCGACGATGTTCAACACAGCCCAAAGCGGCGTAGAATAGACAGCAGTGACGACAGTGACGCCCACTTCTCCATGCAGCCATCCCGCCGACCATACCGCCCTTCACACCTCCGCCATGAAGATGGCCCCTCATCATCCCGTCCCTCTCCGACCCCTCGTCAGAAAGAATTTGATGGCCCCGAACCTGGAATCAGTACCGAAGACTCAAACAACTTGGACCGAGACTGGTATTTGGGTGACGAAGGAGGTGCCACTCTGGGCGATGAAGCACACAATCCCTTTGGAGATGCAGAGGCCACATGGGAAGACCAACAGCGCGAGGCCGCCATATTCGAGAAAAAACTCGCCGCTCAGCGTCGTGCAAACCCACGCGCCATGCAGAGACAACGCGACAATGATGCCTGGGAGACGAATCGTATGCTCGGTTCTGGTGTTGCCCAACGACGAGATATGCATTCTGCATTTGAAGATGATGAGGAGGGCACGAGAGTCCATCTGCTGGTTCATGACTTGAAGCCGCCTTTTCTGGATGGAAAGACCGTCTTTACGAAACAATTAGATCCCGTCTCTGCTGTTCGAGACCCTCAGAGCGACATGGCAGTCTTCAGTCGCAAGGGGAGCAAAGTCGTCAAGGAGAGAAGGCAGCAAAAGGAGAGAAAACAACAAGCTCAAGAGGCCACAAATGTTGCCGGCACCGCTCTTGGAAATATCATGCAAGTCAAAGAAGGCCACCAAAATCAGGAAAGCACCACTCAGACTGCTACTGATGGTAACGACGAAGAGATGGGTCAGGAACGTAAGGGTGGGAGCAAGTTTGCTGAACATCTAAAGAAAAATGAGGGTCAGAGTGCCTTTTCCAGAACAAAGACTCTGCGTGAACAACGAGAATATCTGCCTGCTTTTGCCGTCAGAGAAGAGCTACTCCGCGTCATCAGAGATAACCAGGTCATCATTGTCGTTGGCCAAACTGGCTCGGGAAAGACTACCCAACTAACCCAATTTCTCTACGAAGACGGCTACGCCAAACATGGTCTGATTGGATGCACTCAGCCACGTCGTGTCGCTGCCATGAGTGTCGCCAAGCGTGTCGCTGAAGAAATGGAGGTCAAGCTGGGAGGCACTGTCGGATACGCTATTCGCTTCGAAGATTGTACCAGCAAAGATACCGCCATCAAATACATGACTGATGGTGTCCTTTTGCGTGAGTCTCTTGTCGAGCCTGATCTGGACAAGTACTCGTGCATCATCATGGACGAAGCTCACGAGCGTGCCCTGAATACAGACGTTCTGATGGGCCTGATCAAGAAGGTCCTGGCCAGGCGTCGGGACCTCAAACTCATCGTCACCTCTGCTACCATGAACGCCGAACGCTTTTCGAGATTCTACGGTGGTGCACCAGAGTTCTTCATTCCCGGTCGGACCTTCCCCGTCGATATTCAATACTCCCGTAGCCCATGCGAGGATTATGTTGACAGTGCTGTCAAGCAGGTCCTTGCTATTCACGTTTCGCAAGGTCCTGGTGATATTCTTGTCTTCATGACTGGTCAGGAAGATATTGAAACCACCTGCGAGCTGGTAGCCGAGCGACTCGCCCTCCTCAACGACCCTCCAAAACTCTCTATTCTACCCATTTATTCACAAATGCCTGCCGATCTGCAAGCAAAGATTTTCGAACGTGCTGCTGCAGGTGTCCGCAAGGTCATTGTGGCAACAAACATTGCCGAAACCTCGCTCACCGTCGATGGCATCATGTATGTTGTCGACACTGGCTTTAGCAAACTCAAAGTCTATAATCCTCGCATGGGAATGGATACCCTGCAAATCACTCCCATCTCTCAAGCCAACGCTCAACAGCGCGCAGGTCGTGCTGGACGTACCGGCCCTGGCAAGGCTTTCCATTTATACACAGAACGCGCCTTTAGGGACGAGTTTTACATTGCCGCCATTCCTGAAATCCAACGCACCAATCTCGCCAATACCGTCCTGCTATTGAAAAGTTTGGGCGTCAAGGATCTCCTCGACTTTGACTTTATGGATCCCCCGCCACAAGAAACAATAACCACCTCTCTCTTCGACCTTTGGGCTCTCGGTGCGCTAGGCAATCTGGGCGACCTCACACCGCTCGGTCGTGCCATGACGTCCTTCCCAATGGACCCCTCATTGGCCAAGTTAGTCATAACATCATGCGACTACGGTTGCAGCGAGGAGATTCTGACCATCGTCTCAATGCTTTCTGTGCCATCTGTCTTTTACAGGCCTAAAGAACGCATGGAAGAAGCAGATGCCGCGCGTGAGAAATTCTTCGATCCCAGCAGTGATCATTTGACCTTGCTTCATGTTTACCAGCAATGGACAGCCAATCACTGCAGTGACAAGTGGAGTGTCGCCCACTTCCTGCATCCCAAAGCTCTCCAGCGCGCCCGTGAAATCCGCGAGCAGATCAAAGACATCATGGGCAAGGAGGATATGGAATTAGTCTCCTGCGGTTACGACACCGAGATAGTACGTAGGTGCATTTGCGCAGGATACTATCATCAAGCAGCAAAGCGCAAGGGTCTGGGAGAATACCTGAACCTCCGCACCTCAGTCTCTATGCAACTTCATCCCACATCCGCGCTATATAACTCTGGAGACCCGCCAGACTACGTCGTCTACCACGAACTCATCCTCACAAGCAAAGAGTACATGTCCTGCGTCACCAGCGTCGACGCCCACTGGCTCGCCGACCTGGGAGGCGTCTTTTACAGCGTCAAGGAAAAGGGCTATTCAGCACGCGAGAAGCGAACGACAGAACTGGAATTCAATAAGAAAATGGAAATCGAAACGCAAATGGCCGCAGATAGGCAGAGAGCTAAGGATTTGAAGGCCAAGGAGGAAGAAAATGAAAAGGTCAAGTCAAAGGGCAGTGCGATCAAGAAGGTCTCTGCCGTGGGTGCAGTGAGGAAACCCATTATACCGAAGCGAAGAGGGTTCTAGTTTTCTAACACGATTGATGATGGAGGGGCTTGGCTGGATGAGTTGTCATATTGGATAGTAATGCATCTGTAAATATGATTGTTTCTCTTCGAGGCCTTGGATCTTATCGGCAATTGGGAAGGCATGAATCAACCGGACCTTAACTTGCATCCCGAGCAAGAGTGTCACTTTATTTCCAGACGTGGACACACTTTAAGTCGTGCTTCTTTATCAAGTCTCCAATGATTGTGCCGCATGAGAAGATCGGCCAGGGATAAATAGTTGTTATTCGGCTTATGCTGCAGCCGTGGTTATTCTTACCGAGAAAGGAAGGCATCCGGCGGGCAAATCTTGGCGGGCTGTCTATCGTCGGCTGAGAGCGACAGGGTCATGCGGGCGATCATGCTTCACACCGATACAACCCGTGCCGTTTCTCTCTCATGACTTTTAGAAGTGTTCCATCTGTTTCCGACTCCGAAATGATGAGATATTGAATAGCATACCTATCCAATCGTTCATTCGAACATTCGATACAGGGTCAAAATTGATGCTTGCATTGACGTGCTTGTATAATTAACTTCAACTTCACAATCCAAAGACAGAGCAAGATGAGGGCATATTACTCCATTTCCATCCTTTTATTCTCGCTTAGTGCCAGCTTATCCCAAGTACATGCGGTTGACCCGGAGTTGACGACATCTCATGAGCCCGGGCGAGTTGCTGGGGCGTATCACCAGTCAGAGAGCCCCTTGGAGATCAGCCAGAATTCTGAAAGCCATGACGAGGATCGTCTCTACCTTGATCATGCTATTGAAGCTCTCGAAGTGATGCAAGCTGAATACCATGAGCTCTGGATTGGTACCTGGCCCTCGGCAATTGACTGGACCGCAGCCGTGGTCCATACTCACGTGTCAGCCCTTTTGGACACTGTGACTAGACACAACCTTGGCAACGAAACTATCAGGCCACCAGATATCATTCATCGATATTTTGCGCACACGATTGCGTATTATTTTGGAGAAGATTTCTTCAGTCTGCGAAATGAGGCTTACGACGATATGCTGTGGGTTGTTCTTGGTTGGCTCGAGAGCGTCAAGTTCATCAGCAATCATAATCTGTCTCACGCTTCATGGTATGGCACGGAATTCATCCCTGGCTTTGCCCATCGAGCGCGAATATTCTGGGATCTTGCCTTGCGAGGTTGGGACACGTCAATTTGCGACGGTGGAATGCTCTGGAACCCAAGATTTAAGCCGTACAAGAATGCAATCACTAACCAGCTCTTCATATCGGCTTCGATAAGCATGTATCTCTACTTTCCTGGCGACAATAATTCATTTCCATTCATGGCTCAGGAAATGACATCCACAAACTTCACCCCAGGGAGACAGTATGATCCAAAATATCTGAAGGCGGCGATTGATGGCTATGCTTGGCTCAAGAATAGCAACATGACAAACTCACAAGGACTCTACGTTGACGGTTTCCACGTTAAGAATTGGGGCCTCAACGGAACGGTCGGTACAGGCAAATGTGATAGACGCAATGAAATGGTATACACCTACAACCAAGGCGTGATATTGTCAGGCTTGAGAGGATTATGGGAGTCGACTGGAGATCCGACATATCTGCATGATGGGTACACGCTCATACATGATGTGATGACAGCGACTGGTTGGTCACAAGGATCCCCGGACAGTTCTGCCCAGTGGGCTGGTCTAGGTCATAGCGGCATTCTTCAGGAACGCTGCGACCCCAGTGGAAGATGCAATCAAGACGCGCAAACATTCAAGGGCATCTTCTTTCAGCACCTTGCCGCCTTCTGCATGCCTCTCCCACGCAAAGCAGCTGCTCCAGGGAAAACTCATCATGCCAGTACCGTACTTGCAGCTCTACATCGGTCGAATTGTCTAGTTGTTGGTGTCTGGGTTTCACACAATGCGAAAGCAGCATTGAGATCACGAGATGCTGAAGGCAGATTTGGAATGTGGTGGGCAAAGCCGAGCATCAGCGATGAGATTGCTAGTGTTTTGCCCCCTGGAGCAGAAGATTACAGGAACGATCCCACTATATTGACGCACGCGCTCTGGTCCAAAGCTGGCCTCGATTTCGACTCACGTCAGAACCTTCCACAACATCATCTGGGATTGAAGGAACCCCAGGCTACGATCCCGGATTACGGCATGAAGTCTCATTCAAGACGTTCGACAACAGCCACTGGAAACAAGGACCCAAATGATCGTGGAAGGGGTCGTACTGTTGAGACACAAAGCGGAGGCCTAGCAGTCTTGAGAGCAGCTTGGGAGTTGATGTATCCGGGTTCGGACTAGTGTATCTGACCCTCCAAGAGCATTCCCAGGATACGACAGTATAGAATGAAATCGCTTCTGCCTTCCCTCGAGTGGCCGAGAACCTTGTCAAGTGGTGAGATCAGTGGTTTACATTATGAGGCCCTGACCCAAATCAGCTCTCAGTATAGCCGCATAACCAGCGTGTCACTTTCGTTTTCTCTTATCAAATCAAGCAAGAAGTGCTACAAGTCTCCGGGGCAAAGAACGAGGAAGAAGGTCTCCTACTCGCAATCGCCCCATTCCTTGGGTTATTGCAATCCACCGCACCAAATTCGGCACAGTACAAGGTCTAATGGTCTCTTTGTGCGTGTGAGAGCTGATTTTCAGGCGCGAAAGAGTCTGTCAGACCTGTCGCATTTTCTCAGAGCTCGCTAAGGCTCCAAATGACTTGATGTTATTGATTGGCTTGCACATTACGCAACGAAAAAGATGACATTGGCCCAAGATTCCACACAACACAGCCCACGCATTGCCAGGATTGACACAGGGGTTGAGAAGCCGGATTCGGCGATATTGCTGGACTCAATCGCGTCCTTTGTTCTATTCCGAGTTCATCAGGATGTCCGCGTTGCATATCTAGATTGTCACCAGATCCACCTCCTTGAAGACAATCACCCAGTAAAATCGCCCCATCTACTCGAAGTAGCCGTAGTAGCAGTGGCAAATCTGAGCTCGGTTGGGACCGTCTTTGGGGCCGTCCTAGGGGTTCTGTTCCATCTAATAGCCCAAAGGCAAAGCGTAGTGGCATTCCTTTACCCGATAGCCCTACTCTGGGCCATACCACCAATGCCTCATCTATTCGAAGAAACCGTAGTGACAGTAATAAATCCAATAGCTCTACGCTGACACGCCCTGCCGGTGTCTCGAAGCCTAAAGGTACCAAGAAGAAGAGTCCTACATCCGAAAGCCCACCTGTCAAACAAAGAGATCGCCAAACGTTCAAACCAAAAGATCGAAGACGCGGTGCTGGAGTTTGGGACGCTGCCTACGAGGCTATGCTCACCGACCCAGGAATTATTCGTCCAACAAAGACCGACTCTAGCAAGTCTACAAAGTCTAGTAGCAACTCCGGTAACAGCCTCTCACCAATCATCCCTGGCAGTGGCCCTCTCAGTGGCGCCCGCAATGACCCTCCCGATGGCCAAATGACGCGCAAAGGTAAACAGAAAGCCTCCACCTACAAAAGCCACCTCTATGACGTAAAGAACAGAGTAAAAGCTCTAAAAAGCAAGTCCGGAGAATTCCATCACCTCCCCCACAAAGCTGACCTGTATCAAGTCACCAAACCCCCCAAAGAAGCCCCGAGACCCCGCAACAAAAAGCCACAACCTCCAGACCAAGAAGACGAAGCCCATCGCCCCAACTACATCGACCTAAACCCCAATGGCACCTTCACAGTCTCCGAAGCAGGCTTCCACGCAATCCGCACAAAAGTATCCTCAGTCCTCCCCCTAGCAACCTCCAACCAACACGCCGTCATAAACCGCTCCCTCAACCGCGCCCGCATCGACGCCGAGAAAAACCACCCAGAACTTGCAGCAGTCGCCAAAAGCAAAAACCTCCCACTTCTCGAACAAGATGGTCTCGTGGCCTATGCGAATTCGAGGGATGTCTCAAGACGCATCTGTAGACTTTTGGAGGAAGATCAGGACGTGGATCTTGTGCATGCTTTTGCGGAACATGGATTCGATGCGTTGAGGCATTATAGGGGGAAGGCCCAGGGTGAGCATTTGAAACTTGCGGCGCATCATTTTCTTTGGCTTGGTGTTAGGATTGGGTTGAAGATTTCGAAGGGGCAGGATGGGCTGGGTGAGTTTTTCTGAGAGGGAGGAAGAGGGTGCCTGGAATCTCATGTGGGAAAAGGGCGGCTTTTTGGGTCACGTTTCGACTATTGGGGTGGTCAGGCACTTCGCTACTTCCTTTATTTCTCTCCATTCTTCTATCCCGGTGACTTTCAACATATTTACGAAACGCTCGAATATCACATAGACCTCAACATATCGCGGAAGAAGTCCTTCAGTATCCCGACGTCTTCTGAACCATGTACCCTTCTGTCTATACTCCCACTTCACCCATCCTGTCGTCACGTTTAAGCGTGTCTCCAGAGTAAACGTCTCGTCCACTTTGTCCGTCTCTCTAAATAGGTCCGTCCCTGTAGATAGGATAGCCAAGATTTCTCAGTCGATACAAGTACGGTATGGTATGCATAACTCGACTTTTCCACCCCTTGTCTTGTCCTCCATCATCGCGAAATCACGGGCAAAAGAAAATCTACTATGCATGCATGAATTCGACATGACTTTCACCTCGTTCGGCACTGTATCCATGTTAGCTTCAAAACACTTTCAGACTGACCTTGATGTTAGCATAAATGAGTACTGATAAAATCCTACATACATAGGCAAGATGTATGTTATGGAGCATAGCATGAGGGTGCTACATATAGCATGAAACCTCCATCATGTAAAACATCGTGTCTGTATTGGCCGCCCTTCGGCCTTGTATGCAGCATCGTTGCTTGTTCTTATTCTTGTTTCTGCTCCGGCTGAGGTCCACAGCCTAAAGTCAGTATAACGATCTGTCTGGATGGTCTGACTGGTGGATAGGTGTAGAAGGACACTGAGAAACTGCAATAATTATTCCTCCTTGTGTTGATATATCAGTCATTTATAGATCCTCGGCATGTTGAAAAAAGATCTGAGAGCCTGAGAGCGAGGTCTGCCTCCGCTCTTTACTGCTACTGGTGAGGCTATGGAAAGGACTTTGAACGAATCAAAGAGTTGATAAGGCTGGAAACTGGCTTGTAGTCAGAAGAGAATAGCAATCAAATCTTTGTGAAAGATGAGTGCTAGGTAAACCACTGTAGATACCTGGAGAATTATTCATTGATCATTGTTCCTTGTCAACACCTCTACCTCCTTATGGCTTGTTGAGCAGAGCGAAGTGAAGCTCTCTATCATGCATTAGCTCCTTCCTCTTCGATTGTACAGTAGGGGCTCGAAATTCTCAGACTCTGACGCTAAAACCTACTAATCGACAGGAGACGGCGGGAGACGCAGGACATATTGCCAAGCGTGCCTTCCGATTACAAGAGAATCAAAGAGGATGATACCTATCATTCGAAAAACTCTGTACGCAAGCAGATCAAACCATTTGGAGAGTGAGTAGATTCAAGACTTACTGTACTTATGATGTTGTAGGGATAGTCGTGGGAGCTCTTCGGCTGAAGCTCTACGAACTCTATTCTTCAGATGCGACTATCCCTCCGAAAACACCATACTTTAACAGCTCTCTGATCAGATGTTATTAACACTTTACTGGGCGTAGTCTTCCATACTTTCCGTGATCTATGTACGCTTATCAATGGGGGGGATCTGCATCAATACCTGGCCGATCATGCTTACTTGATCGATGTTTGAATGTCGTTCAAAGCGATAGGAAATCATTAAATCGCGCTTCCTAGGCCGTGTGCCCACACACCTTTCATCTCACCGTCAGTCTAGCTACGTTCATCTTCACTCGCGCTGTTCTGCGCTACATCACGCTTCTCTGTGTTCCTTCTCAAAATTGAATCTGCGACACTGCCGCACTTCATTTTATAGTTGACATCATCCTCATATCCTTTCACATCATCTCTTAACATACCTTTACAATCTGCGACGTCTATATCCGTCACAAAGAATACTCAAGTCACCGTTGCCTTGGCTGCAGAAAACATGGTTTCGCGAAATTCGAAACGAAATTGGGCGGCGAATATCCGGAAACCTCATTTCGCAGCGTAAGTGGGAAGAAAATGACTCTATGATACCAAGCATCTTTGATATCGTTGGCATGCGATCTCTTCTATCCAATATAATCCTCATCCTTCTTGAGAGTTCTATACCGCAGATCGTTGCACATACATTTTTGGACTTTGACACTGACGAGCTGCGTTTCAGAAAGCTCATCTCTATGGATCCAACCATTGTCAAGCTCACAGCCGAATCTGATGACAAGGTCTCCATCAGTGTCCACAAAGAGCTTCTATGTGGATTCTCGCCCTACTATCGAGCCGCTATCGACGGCTCCTTCGAGGAGGCGAAAAAATCGTCTTTTACAGCCAAAACTACCCCTGAGGCACTTCGCATGTTTGTCAAATGGGTCTATACCAGAAGACTGAGAGATGACGACGGCACCATCGATCTGGATACCGTTGTAGACCTCTACATCTTTGCAGACATGATCGACGTTCTTGCCCTACGTCGCGACATCGTGACTTTCTGGCCACGGGAATCGATTCTGATAGCATAAGTCTGGTCAGCTATTTCACAACTAGAACGATTCAGACCAAGTTACCAGAAAGCTCCCCTCTACGTATATTCATGCTCCAAGCGCACACCTGGCACTGGGATCCTGGAGCTGAGGTCTACTTGAATGAAGAGCAGCGTATTGCATCACTGCCATTTCTCTTGGCGGTGGTTTCAGGAAAGCACAGGATCATGGCAGAAGGTGTCAACTATGCTGATTACCCTTGCTGTAACAAGATCTGCAAGTATCACGAGCACGTCAGCGAAGAAGAACGACTTGCTAGTAAGTAGGCCCATGGATGGTTGGCCAGATTCTCATGATTGACTTCTTCTAGCTTGCGGATCACAGGACGACGAGAAGTGTGAAAACCTGCAAGAGGCGATACACGAAGAGCTGAGAACCCAACCAGAAAGGAACATGATCGGTGGGGGATCGCAGGAATGGTGCCACAGGTACGCTACCTGCAAGGAGATACCTTCAATGCTGTGCAAAAAGACTGGGACTTCATGCTACAGTCGTGCTTCATACATTCATCTTCAAGTCATGTCTACACCACCCCCCCCCGCACAGCAACCTATCCTCTCACCCCAACAACGATCAAACTCATCCCAACAAGCCACCAGACCTCATATACCGCTCAAAGCTCTCGGCCACTACACCCCCACTGGCGAGCTCCTCTCGAACAAGCAAGAACTATATCCACCTACGATCAAACCCCGCACATTCGCGCCTACATAATGACTCTAACCAACTTGACCAAAACGAGTCGCCACAAGCAGCACAGGTCTCTACCTTCGCACTCCACGCACGCTCGCCTGACGGGATATCATGTCTTTTCTTCTACGAATGCAATTTCCGCTTTTGATTTATTACCACAAGGTGCCGCTCTCTTCTTAAGCCCTGTGCTCAGCCGATATCAACAGCAGTCGTGGATACGAGAGATGTAAAGTGGGACACTGGACTAGACGGTATTTCGAGACTAGTCAGTAGCGTTTGATGTATCCTCGCAAGGCGGCTGGTTTTCAGTTAGCTTGTGCGTATCATCGAGATTGATAACATTATCTCATGTCACCATTGGATACAGCCCTACTGAGTTTATGGGCCATTACGAACCACCACTATCGCCATCCCTGACATCGCCAAATTCGCTATCCTCCATGGTGTCTTCGATACCAGATCCCTCTCTGGATCTTATTGACAGGCAACAAGCTGATGCTATTAATTACGACTTCTTTACAACCCCGCATGGAAAGACTTACTTGCAGTACGCTCCTCCTGGCTCTCGTGCGCGTGAAAATCGCAAAAGTCTCCGCGGCACATGGGGCATCGTTTGGAAATGAACTTGGCAATGTTCTTCCCAAAATTGGGACCGGCATTCCGGTCTTGGATGAGCTCTGCTTGTCCCTCCATTACCGCCAGAAGGAATTCTACGGGGGCATGGATCTGGCGTCGTTCCTTCACTTCGGCACTCTCGACTTCAGGATTCCAGTGGTGGACATGAGTGGAGACAATGAAGTTTATCAATGGTGAGTCGGTTGGTAGGCGGCGATAGACGTTCCCGATCGTGGCATAATCAAAGCCACAGAAAACCTTGCCTTCGAGATGATCGTCCAGGAAAGTGTCAATGATATCTCGTTGCAGAGCTATCACAAGCGATGGGGAAGCGAAAGCGTATACTTCGGCCAAGTCGTCCCATCGCTTCACGCCCATGGCATCAGTGAGGTCGTTTGTGTAGAGCCATTTGACAAATAGGGCGAGCGCAGGTTGGGTGGTCTCGGCCACGAAGGATCGTCTCCTTTTCCCGTCTTCCCATCGGCCACTGAGAAGTGTACGGTAATAAGGTGAATAATAGCACAATAGCTCTTTGTGTATGAAGAATCTTTTGGACTTTCCTTCTGGAGAGAGTGAAATCATCTCAGACGAGGCAGCGATCAGCTTGCTTGCGAACGATTAGTAGTGAGATCACACAGCCTGCGAAGGGATAGCGTACCTGACTATCCTCGAGTCCCAGCGATGGTCTCCCCAATTCTTTTCGGGATCTGGTCGGCAGAGGTAGTCATCATCAGGTTCTGGTGTCACATCAAGAGGAGCTGCCGGAACGGGTTCCTCTCTTGTTGAAAGGGTTCTCCGTTTATTGGAATTGGGACCATCGCTTGGTCCTATGCATGCGTCTAGATTTCTCTTGCGCGCTGATTGGCTGGTCCATGCTTGCGTTGCTGGGCTAGATGGCTGTGCTGTGTCGTTTGAATCCCCCTGTAGTAGACGCGAGAAAGAGCGGAATGTGAACATATGTGTAACTTTTTCTGCCTGGTTTTGGAGGAACTCGGATTTTATAAGTATGTACAATGCGACGCGAACTTTTTGTATAACAGAGTAGAAGACGCGATTCGTTTAATGGAGAAGTAAACATTGAGGGCACGGTCACAGAAAATGTGGAACTTGCGGGGATACGGTAATGGGAAGCGCATGTATCGATGCGACGAACAATCACCTCTTGAGCGCGTCAGTCGCACAGCAGGTGAATATATTGTTTGTTTTCACTCTGTCTTGCCACATGAGAGAAGTGTGGGTATATCAGAAGTCAAGCAAAGTTCAACGGGTTGAACAGCAAGACCGAGGGTTTGCACCGGGTACTTTATCCATTCTAGGTGTGCTTCAAGCCGAGGTCTTGGCAGCTTCGGCCTTTGATGAGGGCGCGCAACCAGTCGCGAGCCCGATGGGTGATATATATGCGCGAGCTTTGCTCTTTCTTCAAGCTGGCATGGTGATGAAGCTGTAAAATTTGATATCATGGCATCTCCCGACTTTGCTGCTGCACAAGCTCGTATTCTCGCCCGTCGTGCCGCCTCTGTACGTCCTCCACCTCCGGCACCATCATTACCGCCGGCACTATTACGTCTCCCCCCAAGCCTTCGCACTTTAGCAACATCTTTACTGTCCACGTACCAGTCTCTAGCACATCAGGCCTCCAATGCACCAACACCTCATTTCCGGGTCGGCCAAGTAGATGCTGAACTGCTTGACGAAGAGCTGCTTTCCTTACTTCAGGGACAGGTTTCAGAGGCACTGAGATATTTCGGAGGCCATTTATCAGATGATTGGGGTACCGAGATTGGCGCCTTTCTAAGAGCTGTGATATGGAAGTTGAGTATCTGGGATCGCGGGACTAGTTACGGTGCTTCCCTGCAAGGACTACACTATGTGGACACCCGGAATGAAGGAGTAGGTGCTGTGAGAGAGGGAAGTAGCATGGCTATTGAGGTGACACGATGGCAAAGAGCGGCATACGGTCTGCTCACAGTAGGCGGGCGGTATGGCTGGCAAAAGCTTGAGGATTGGTTGCTTGACAAAGAAGGAGGATACGAAGAGCCATCACTACTGGTCAAGAGATTGAGCAGGCTCACAGCCTTCTTCACTACAACACATGAAGTCGCGGGGCTAGCCAGCTTCCTGGTCTTTTTATACAATGGCAAATACAGGACTCTGGCTGATAGGCTACTCAAAATGAGACTTGCACCTACATCGGCACAAACGAGTAGAGAAGTCAGTTTTGAGTATCTTAATCGACAGCTAGTATGGCACGCCTTTACCGAGTTTCTACTGTTCCTGCTGCCCTTAGTGGGTATTGCACGATGGCGACGCTGGCTAGCGAGAGCATGGCGTAAAGCCAAGTCCGCCTTTACTCGGAAACCTGAAGAGGAGGACGACACGGCGGGCGGAGAGTTGGGATTCCTCCCTGAACGCACATGCGCCATATGCTACAGGGATCAGAACGTCGTGGCTGGTGGATCAGAAGCTGAGGTCATGGCACAATCATCGGGTAGCGGAGGTGTCATTGGTAGTGCTCAGACCGATGTCACAAACCCTTACGAGGCAACTGCATGTGGATGCATCTACTGCTTTGTCTGCCTAGCTCAGAGGATTGAGGCAGAGGAGGGCGAAGGCTGGACTTGCCTGCGATGTGGAGAAGTTGTCAAAGAGTGCAGACCCTGGAATGGAGATGTGCTTGAGGATGCCAGACAGAAGATCAGCAGAAATAGCTCATCCGACAGTCGACCAGGTTCGTCGAGGAAGAGCGTGGTCTTTGTTGAAGAGGACGACATCGAACCAGTGGAACGCAAGATGAGCATGGTCGATCCTATGCCCATCCAGGACGACGAAGTCGTTGAGAGTAACGAGGGACTCGGTGATTCCAATGAATGGGATCAAGCAGAGTCAGATATGGACACTTCTACCGAGAGCGAATATGAAGAGCCTGACGGGGAGGAGGAACAAGAACAGGTGGGACCATGAAGCAAGCCCTGTTACGCAACGCTGTGCATATTGCATCGGAAGCAACGGGTCACTAATTGCGGTCTGATTCTAAAAACCTTGGAACAAACCACTTCTCGCGCCCGTGGTGTTCTAATAAGGCTGCTCTGGACCTACCTCGGAGATAAGGTAACTAAGCTTTCTCACGCGTCGATCTGACGTTGTACCTACCCCGGATACGTCACAAATCTATCACCACCCAGTCCACAAAGTCAACATCTGGAACGTCTACCGCCAACTTTTTCCCAACCATAAACTGTGTAAGATACAATTATAATCTGTGCAAGAGAAGAAGACGTCCTAGGTTTCGATTTTCGAGACAATAATAGCCGCACATCGGGGAACGTTCCATCATGGCACCACTCGACATCAAGAAGGTTTGTTGTAAGCGCCAGGCATGATCTGATCAAGCTAACACTTATTTTTTGCTAGATTGCCATGATAGGCTGTGGGTCTATGGGTGGAGGTATGGCCTTGCTTGCTGCCGAAAAGGGGTGCGAGGTTTCCCTTAACGACCCTTCTGAAAAGGCCATGGACACCATCATTGAGCAAGCCAAGAAAGACGGGGTTGCCGGCAAATTCAGTAAATACACCGACTACAAATCTCTTTGCGAATCGCTGGACTCGCCAAAGGTATTCTTTTACAGCTTGCCCCATGGCACCGTTGGCGACAGCGTCACCGAGGGACTTCTGCCGTACCTTGAGAAGGGTGATATCATCATTGATTGCGGCAACGAGCATTGGGAGAACACACAGCGAAGACAAGGCAAGTGTGTTGTCCGTGGTGTCCGATACGTGGGATGCGGTGTCAGTGGTGGTTACCAGGCTGCTCGTCGGCAAGTTTGACTATTGAAGCGACCTCAATGAATACCTACTAATTGTATCGTCTACAGCGGACCCTCAATGTGCCCCGGTTCTGATGACGAGACTCTCGACCTCGTTCTTCCCTTCCTTCAAAAGATGGCAGCAAAGGACAAGAAAGGCAACCCTTGTGTTGGCAGGGCCGGCACCGGTGGTTCAGGACATTACGTCAAGATGATTCACAACGGTATTGAGCATGGCATGATGAGTGCCATATCCGAGGCATGGGGTATCATGGTCAATGGTCTGGGCATGACCTACGACGAAATTGCAGATGTTTTCACTCAATGGAATAAGGAGGGCGAACTGGTACCTTTAACCATACCCATTTCACAAGCCCACCACTAACAAATTCCCAGGAAGGAACCTTCCTCGTCTGGATTGCGGTAGACATCAACAAAGCAAAAGACAAGGATGGAGAACGTGTCCTCGGCACTGTCGAAGACAAAGTCGTCCAAGACATTTCAGGCGAAGAGGGAACAGGCATTTGGTCAAACGAATGTGCCGTAGCGGAGCACGTTCCTGCACCCTGCCTTACATCTGCCCACTACCTGCGTTTAGCTTCTGCTTATCGCAACATACGCGAACGCGCACGGAAGACCTTCGGTACAGACTTCCCACCTCAGAAACTCGATGTGAGCGACAAGGCTGCGTTCCTTGAGGACCTCCGCCGCGCTACTTATACCGCTTGCCTTGCTTCCTATGTTCAGGGTATCAATGTCATCGACCAAGCCAACCGTGAAAACCACTGGAACATCAATTTTGCTGAAGTCCTCCAGATATGGCGCGCTGGGTGCATTATCCAAGCTGACCACATCGCCGATATGCTGGAGCCCATATTTGCTGACTACAAGAAGAAGGATTCTATGAACCTGCTTTTCCAAGCACCCGTCGCCAAGGATCTCAAGAATGGCCACCAAGCCTTGAAGAAGATTGTGGGGCAGGCCATTGCCAACGACCACGTTGCTCCTGCTTTGGGTTCCTCTCTGGAATACCTGAAGTACATGACTAGCTTGGATTTACCAACCAGTTTCTACGAGGCCGAGCTGGACTACTTTGGCAAGCACATGTATGACAAGAAGGGCGAGGATCCAGAGGGCTTGCCCAAGACTGGCAAGTACCACTACGAGTGGAAGCCAGCATAGAGATATGCATGATAAGTAGATCCTTTCAAGAGAGGGCCGCCAGAATTCACAATAAGAAATGAAAGTGATGATTATTCCTTCTACTTTAAGAAGTGATCGATGCATAGCGGAAATTTCCATCGGAAACAATGATATCTCCGCCCTTTGTCATAGCAGTCAACCCTTATTGCAAGTCATAGTGATGTGAATCCTACATCTCACATTGCGGAAACCACGTTGCTGCCCGGCCTCTGACTTTTATGCCTTGCCATACTCTAGCTCAGTCAGGTCAAGTGCCCAGTGTCAGATCAGAGCAAAGAAAAGACGATTCCACAACAAACGTCCGAGATGCGCCAATCTTTTACTCAAATCAATTCTCACCCGCTAGCACCCACAACACCGCGCCGCTTCCACACCTGCACAAAACACAACAACAAAATCCTTAACACAACAGCAGCCTCGGCCCGAGCGGAAATCCACGCGTTTCATGGATCCTAGCACGCGTGCAACGCTTGTTCTCTGAGATTGCTCGGACCTCTGGCCGTGTCTGGAGCAATCTCACCAGTTACTGCCGGTCCAACGATACCTACTTACCTTACATGGAGAGCGCGGTTACGATCTTGGCAGAGCTGGTTCCAGTCCCAGCCCAGCTGCGTGTTTCCTTAGTCGTCTGATAGAAATCTATACCCTTTGAACTGACGATGAGACTGACGATGAGACTGCGTACTAGTGCTGAAATGTGCTGTGAGAATCCCTTGGTCTCCCAGAAGGGAATAATACACCATCATAAGGCAGCTAGTTTTTACAGAATATGCAGTCATGCGGAGATATCAGTGATGACTTGGCTTCGTATTTTCTTTGATCCTACTTGGTGGGCCTGGCGGGCTGGAAGATACGCGTGCATTCTGGTGTAGGACAGTGTAAGAGGGAATGTAATGCAAAGGGGATTCAACGATCTGGATAACTGATTGGCAAATGACTGATTGGCAAATAGCTGATTGGCAATGAACTGATTGGCAATGAACTGATTGGCGAACGAGGGTTGGTATATGCTGAAGCTAGGAATCAGGCCAATGATACCAACGGATCTAGGATGTCAGCTGCGTCTTTGCCCTCACTATAGCTAAAGCCTCTGGCCTTATTCCGACTGTTAGACCTCCACATTGGGTCCTTGTAAAAAGACCTGCTGGTATGTAGCCAAACTCGTCCAAGTGTCTGAAGGCATAGTCAACAACGGCCACATCCTCCTCATTCTCGACTTTCTTCCGTAGTTCATCGAAAGCCTTTTTGGCTCGAGGTGTAAGGATCCATTTAGCGTGGTTCCTCACCGCCTCTGAACGTATGGTCTTTCGTTTATCGGGATCGTTAAAATGTGTCCTGTTCCAGGAGAACATAGAAACGAGGCTACGCATGGTACCTAGGATGGGATACCGGTGTGCTTTCCAGTCGAAATTTTCCGCGTCATGGATTCGTCCATCAACCCAATCGGCCAATGAATTTGCTACAGGAATTCCAGAACCAGTTCTGTTGTGCAACCAAACTGGCTCGAAATCTTTATATCGGATCTGTATTGCCACCCGAGAGCCGGCGTCAGCATCTATAGCTTTTTCTGCCCACATGTGATTGTGAGGTTTTTGGGTGACGTCCACTCTGACATGCACAGTCAAATCTTTTTCGGAGTCTCTGTCCATATCCCACAACGTCGCAACTCTTTTGGGAATGCGAAAAGTTAGGATTCCCATTCTGAATTCGTAGAGGAGTTTGCCAGTCTTTTTGTTGCTCATGATTCTAGTCACGTGAAAAATCCCGAAACCAGGCTTCTTGAGCAGGTCCATCTGCGTGACTTCCTCGGTTCTTTCGCCACTGTTTTGCAGCCCATTTTGCGCCTCAAGGTCCTTGGATATGTCTTTCCTTGCTCTCGCAGATCGTGCATCAGGATTCTCTCTGCGCCATTTTCGCAGTATCTCAGTCGCCATACCAGGATTTTCCCAGTGCCATTTTCGTAGTGCATTGGGCCCTACATTGGGATTCTCGATTGTCCATCTACGGAGAGCTTCTGGATTGCCTCTTCGCTTAGTCTTGAGGACATTCTCTTTTTCCGAAGATGACGATGAGGACAGTTGATGTTGGATACCATTTGTGGAGGAGATGAAGTCGCTTTTGAATCGTGATGCTCGAGGCGTTCTACAGCATATCATCATCGCTATTGCTCCACGTGTAGTACCTGATGAATTGGAGTGTAGGATGTTCGGATTCTAGCCCAGGCGCGTGTCAGGCGGCAGCTTGGGTCAACAATTGCTCCTGCCGGATTGGTTCATTTCAATGGATCAGTAGCTTGTTGCCGCGTTGTTTTTGTCAAGCAGAGCGAAGGGAAGCTCTCTAGTATGCATTAGCTCCTTCCCCTTCGACTGTACTGTAAGGGTTTAGAGCTCTCAGTTTTCGACGCTAAATTCCACTAGCCGATGGGAGACAATGGGAGACGCGGAACATATCGTCAAGCGTGCCTTCCAACTATTCGAGAATCCAAGAGGATAATATCATATGAAAGACTCTGTACCCGAACAGATCAAACCATCTAAAGAGTGAACAAATTCAGCACTTACTGTACTTACAAATTAGTAGTAGCGATAGTTATCAGAGCTCCTCGACTCAGCGGAAGAAGCTCTACGAACTCTATTCTCGCGCGCGACTATCCCTGCAAGAACGTATTTCATATGACTAATGATGGTCAACCTCGATATTCTCGCGTTTAGATATTCGAGCGGTTGTGAATGACGTAGTCGTTACCAAGATGGAGATTCTGCGTTGTCGGCGCTTAAGGTAAGGTACCTAGGCCTAGTCTCGCTGCCCTCGTACCTCGGCAAGCTCTTCTAACTTGATTAAAAGACAGCCGCTGTTGTCTTTCGAATGACCCACCATGAAATAGTTTGGACATACCTGGTGATTTGATGTCTGTTTGTTACTCATTCTCAGTCATGATGACTTGGTCAATATGTGCCTGATACTTTTCGCATAGTACAAACCGGATGTATTTCCAGTCGGGCTCGAGGTGCATGTACTCAAGTAAGTGCTATTTTCTTTCTGACAAAGGACTTTGGAGACGATACAGTTGTCTTCAACTCATGCAAACTGCACGGTCATCTGCGCCATACCTCGGTATGCACATAGCGTGGCCGGCACTGACGGCTTCCTTCATGCCTCAGAAAAGCTAAAAAGTATATGTTTGGGGACCATTGCATGATGGATAGAGACTGAAGATTTCCCAACAGGTCTTTCACCATCCATGGCGCTCAGGCGGTGTCGAAGCTGTGGCTGCAGCTATTGTGCTTCTAGGCTCCTAATGGATTCTATGGCGGTCAGACAGAAGCGCAAGAGCAAAGTCCAAGCCAGTCAGGAGCGTGAGCTATACACGAAACCAGAACTGCCTGGCGATCCTGTGCGGAAGGATCCTATGGCTTCACACGTGGAACTCGATTCCGGAAACGGCGCCAAAGAGATGCAAGACAACAGCAACCCTCTAGAAATGAGCGCAGCAGACCTAAGATCTGAACTCGAAGCTCCACAAGCGTTGCATGAGTTGGCTTGATAGTGAAAAGAGGTGTGTATGTGCTGAGTATGAGGGAGATCTGGCGGGCTCAGATTTGAGGAGGTAGCCATGTTTTTCTATCCTGTGCTCATCTTGAGTCACTCCCCACGTGTGAAGGGCATAAAGTGCTTGCAGGCACTCCTGTGAAATCAAAAAGCTAATCTCAACATTTGTAGCATTGCTATAGTATGCCAGACCAATTCACGATGCTAAATAGGCAAGCATCCCGGATATTTGAGGATTACTCTATGCGAGTATCAAATGCAAGCAATGTGTAGAGCTGGGCAGGGTTATTATAGGGCAAGCAGGGCAATGGATGGATCTCGGCGAGAGGCTTACTTGTGCACAGACGTCGGATTGTCGATCTCCTCGGTCCGTCTCCGCAGCACGAAGACCAACGTCATTGTTATCTAAGTGCGGTGGTGGAGATCAAGGTTCCTATCCACGATAAACGTGCTGGATGTCAACATGATGCGCTACGCTCGAACGCTGGAAATTGCTGCTGGTACACATCTTGTTTCTATTTCCTGGACAAGTGACGCTATCTTCCAGTTGACAACAATCTTCAATGATTCTTCAACGAGCACAGAAGCTATCTTTTGGCTCAGCAACCATCCAAACGCAAAAGCTATCTTTCTGCCCAACATATATTCCAATTCTTGCGAGTAGAAGGCGTTTGTCTCGAGGATTCGGCACAACAACAGCAACAATGAGCAAGTCCGACAAGTTCTCCCACCTGCCTCTGGCTACGAACAGACCAATGGACTGCGCGCTTACCGTAATCGCATCTCTTTGTGCTCCATGGCCCGGTGCGGCTACTGACTCATCTTCCAGGGCAGCGCTCTCCTGAACTCACCATACTTGAACAAGGGCAGCGCATTCAGTCCCGAGGAGCGTGATGAGTTCGAACTCAGTGGCCAACTCCCCACAGCGATTGCCACTCTGGACGACCAAGTCAAGCGTGCATACGCACAATATCGCTCTAAGCCAGATGATCTGGGCAAGAACACTTTCATGACCAGCTTGAAAGAGCAGAATGAGGTTCTTTATTACAGGGTATCTTTCTATCCTTTTCTTCTCTTTTCTCTCTATCTCTTTATCTATTGCCCGAACCCTAGTGATGTCTGCTAACCCATAATTAGCTGATCACTGAACACTTGAAAGAGATGTTTCCTGTCATCTATACCCCTACTGAGGGCACCGCAATTGAAAACTACTCGAAAATCTTCAGACGCCCCGAGGGATGCTTTCTAAATATAAACGAGCCGGAGAAGGTGGAGAAGGACATCGGGCACTGGGGATCTGCTGAAGACATCGACCTGATTGTCGTTAGCGATGGCGAGCAGATCCTGGGTATTGGAGACCAGGGTGTCGGTGGCATCGCGATCGGGGTCGCAAAGCTGGTCATCTACACCCTATGTGCCGGTATCCACCCACACAGAGTCTTGCCTGTGGTCCTTGACTGCGGCACAAACAACGAAGATCTGCTTAAGGACGATCTGTACCTCGGCAACCGTCACAACAGAATCAGGGGCGAAAAGTACGACAAACTCGTCGACACTTTCGTACAGGCCGCAAAGAAGAAATATCCTAACGCTTTCATACATTTCGAAGACTTTGGACTGCCCAATGCTCGACGACTCCTGGACAAATACACTCCCAAGATTGCATGCTTCAATGACGACGTTCAAGGTACTGGGTGCGTTACTCTTGCAGCAATTTATGCAGCTCTCAAGGTCGCAAAGCTTGAGATGAAGGATCTGAGGATTCTAATGTATGGTTCTGGCACTGCTGGAACCGGTATTGCCGATCAGATATCTGATGCTATCGCTGTCGAATCTGACAAGTCCAAAGAGGATGCGAGGAAGCAAATATGGTATCGGCTTTCCACGTACACACCTTGTGTGGAGACTTAGCTGACCGATTTAGGTGCGTTGATAAGCCTGGCCTTCTGCTCCAGTCGATGAAGGACGATCTCACTCCAGCCCAACGCCCATATGCGAGAGATGACTCCGAATGGGATGGCAAGAAACACGACGATCTTGTCGAAATCATAAAGGAGGTCAAGCCTCATATCCTTATCGGGACTTCCACAAAGCCAAAGGCTTTCACCGAGCAAGCTATCAAGGAAATGGCAAAGCATACTGACCGACCCATCGTTTTTCCCCTGTCCAACCCAACTAGACTACATGAGGCCAGTCCAGCCAATATTTTCAAGTGGACAGATGGCCAGGCTTTAATGGCTACTGGCTCTCCATTTGATCCCGTTGAACACAACGGTACCAAGTACGAGGTCGCCGAGTGCAACAATAGCACATGCTTCCCTGGTATTGGCCTTGGCGCTGTTCTATCACGCACAAAATTGCTACCGCCGTCATTACTTGTCGCCGCAACCAAAGCTCTGGCATCGCAAGCTCCAGCTTTGAAAGATCCCAATGCCGGTCTTCTGCCTGATGTGGAAAACGTCAGAGAGATCAGCGTGCGGATTGCTGCTGCTGTGACCAAGCAAGCAGTCAAGGAAGATCTCGCTCAGCAAGAAGGCATTCCTGATAACGATGGAGACTTGGAAGATTGGATTAGAGCGCAGATGTGGGATCCCGTATACAGACCACTGAAGAAGATTGCACCGGATCAAGCGAGTCGCGAAGCGAAGGGAGAAGCTGGCACTAAAGGAGCTACTATAAAGTTATGAGTATTAGACTATAGATAGTGATCAGAATATGATAGCACAGTTATTTCATTTCAGATCAGTCTGCATTGATTCTACTCCCAAAACTAAAAATGAGAACAAAAGTGCAACAGATGTGACAATTGGTCCGTGCAATGCCAAGATTTTGCTTTCTGTCTAGCGGCAAATTGCAAACACCAGACGGCGAACAATCATTGTAACGCAACATAACAGGTTACCTCACTATTGATGACCAGCATTTGTAGGGACTGCTAGACCGAGGAACTATCTGTTCAATGAACAACCGTTGATTAACAAAGCTGATATCAAGCTGAGATACACATCGACCATTCCAAGTCAATATGAGCTTCGCCATAGAGGTGCCTGGTGAGGCGAACCCCTTGAGCGAAAGCACCTTACTTCATGTCTTGAAGTCTGCCGCTTCACCCAATCCACAACAGATTCAAACCGGCACGAAACAGCTTCAGGAGTGGGAAAGGGCTCCTGGCTATTATAGGCATCTACAAAGCGTGTTCATCGATAGATCTCTTCCCGTCGAAATCCGCTACCTGGCCATTATCCAAGTCAAGAATGGTATAGATAGATACTGGAGAAAGACAGCCTCAAAGTGCGTTCGATCATCCTCCGCTCGACTCTTAACACACTCCAATCGAACTTGGTGGACAATCCTCGAAATTTCACAAAGACGATTTGATTCTAATTCTTGCAACAGTGCAGTAAACAAAGATGACAAGGCCATCATCCGATCTCGACTAATAGAGAGTGGTCTCGAAGAACAAGATCAGCGACTTGCACTTCAAAACGCCCTTATGATCGCGAAAATTGTCCGTCATGAATTTCCCAGCGAATGGTAAGCCCAGTCCTGCTCTGTGCACATGTAACAGCACTTACAAGAATCCAGGCCGGAAGCTATAGCCTCTGTTCTTGATGCTCTTCGATCATCAGCTCATCCGGGTGCCAATCCCATAAGACTTCCTCGAACGTTACTTATCCTTCTTCAAATCACGAAAGAACTTGCCACAGGCCGCCTACTTCGCACTCGTCAGAGTCTGAATGCCATCGCTCCAGAAGTCGTCCAGGTCCTCGGCCAGATTTACGTTCAGAAAGTACAATCGTGGCAGAACGCACTGAGCAGTAAATCAGGTGATCTAGCTACTCTGGGTCAAGAGATGCAAACCAGCTTGCTTGCAATCAAGACCCTTCGTCGCCTTGTAATCACTGGTTACGAATTTCCAAATCGAGAATCCGAGGTACACCAGCTTTGGCGGCTTACTTCTTCCCAAGTAGGTGCATTCATCAGCATTGTTTCAAATCCTGCCGCATTTCCAACGGATATGATACAATTAGTAGAAAGGCATTTACTGCAGCTTTCCAAGCTTCATTTGGAGATGGCAAGGACTCATCCAGCAGCATACGTGATGCTGCCGGACTCATTAGACCTTGTTCGCTCGTACTGGTCTCTTGTCAAGCAATATGGTGAGACTTTTGGATCGAGGACCGCTATTACCAATGCTATTATTGGCGACAATGGCGATCAAGGCGAAGAAAAGTCTTTCCAAGAGAAGCTCAGCCTAAAAGGACTTTTGCTCATTCGTGCTTGCATAAAGATGATTCACAACCCAACACAGAGTTTCAACTATAAGCACACTCAAGAGAAGGAAGAAAGGTCTTCCGCAACCCAGAGCCTTAGAGATGAACTACTCAATCAAGCATTCGTCCAAGAAGTCTTGGAAGTTGTGGTTACCAAATTCTTTGTTTTCCGAGAGAGCGATCTTCGAGAATGGGAAGAAGAGCCCGAAGAGTGGGAGCACTCCATGGAGAGCGAAAGCGAAGGATATGAATACAGCATCCGTCCATGCGCGGAGAAAGTGTTCCTCGACCTTGCTCTCAACTATAGAGAAATTGTCGTTGAGCCTCTTCTTGCAGTGTTCTACCAAGTGGCTAGTAAGTTGATACTAGCATCATTGCCTGTAGGTCTTACATATACTGACCATGATATAGCCCCAGAGAATGCCAACATTCTTCTCAAGGACTCGGTCTATACCGCGGTCGGTCTGGCGGCTGCTGTCCTTCATCCCCACCTCGATTTCAACGCCTTCCTTTCGTCAACACTGGTCACGGAGATACAGAAACAGCAGCCTGGATACAACATCATTCGCAGACGTATTGCCATTCTGCTCGGCCAATGGATAACTATCAAGGTTTCTGAGGAGAACAGACAGCTTGTCTATAAGATATTCCAGCACTTACTAGATGCTGGTGACACATGCAACGACCAAGTTGTGCGCGTTACTGCTGGTCGTCAGTTCAAGAACGTTGTTGATGACTGGGAATTCAACGCTGAGCAATTCCTGCCGTATGCTCAAACCACAATGTCTCGTTTGATGCAGCTAGTCGAGGAAGTTCAGTTGACTGAGACCAAGATGGCACTTCTCAACACCCTCAGCGTCATAGTTGAACGACTAGAGCACCATATAGCCCCATACGCCGAGCCCATAATTAACCTGCTTCCCCCACTTTGGGATCAGTCTGGGGAGGAACATTTGATGAAGCAGGCAATCTTGACTATCTTGGCTCGTCTTGTCAACGCAATGAAAGCCGCTTCCGGCCCATTTCATTCGCTCGTTCTTCCTATCATCAAGGGCGCCATCGAACCTGAATCCGAAACTCGTCTGTATCTTCTGGACGACGCTATGGACCTTTGGGCTTCCATACTTCTCCAAACACCTGCGCCAGCTTCTCCCGAACTGTTGAGCCTCGCGCCATACCTTCTGTCGGTCTTTGAACTTGACTCGGAGAACCTCCGCAAGGGTCTCGAGATCTGCCAGTCATATTTCCTGTTGGCCCCTACGGAGATGCTCTCCGACTCCATGCGTAAGCCTCTTATCGCCGCGCTATCATCTCTGATCGAAGGCTTGAAACCAGACGCCAGCGGTCTTGTCAACAATCTTATCGAAATCATCATCAGAGCCGCTGAGGGTATCGGCGGAGAAGACGCCGTCCGCACTGTGACTGGAGATTTTGTGGACCCTGGCTACTTGTCTAAGCAATTGAATGGCTTGCGAGGTAGCTGGATTGCCCACTGCACCACAGGGCCTCGCGCTATGGCGCCTGCTATTGACGGAGTTGTGGAGACGGACTATTTTTCGGTTCTTGCCAGGATCATCATGGGTTCTGTTCCTGTTTTCTTGCAAGCTGTGCAAGCTTCTGCCCCCACAGTCGATGGCGACTCCACCCTCGAAAGCACGATGAAGTGGCTCTTGGAAGAATGGTTTAGCCACTTTGATAACATCGGCGACCCTTCTCACCGCAAGTTGATGACCATGGCGCTGACCAAGCTGCTCTCCCATCCTCAACCTTTCATTCTTTCTCAACTTCAACTGCTCATGAACATGTGGACAGATCTGGTGGCAGAGCTTAGGGATGAGAATGAAGACCCAAATGCCGACTCACTTGTTTTCGAGAGTCCAGATCAGCTCACTGCGCTGAATCCATCCGTCCCTGAGGCGCCGGAGGATGAGCGGAGAAGACACTTGAGCTATGCAGATCCAGTACACTCGATCAAGATTACAGAGTGGATCAGACATTACTTGAACCAGGCTATGGAGGGTTGTGGTGGACAGGCCACCTTCCAAAACGAGTGGCTTATCAATGTTGACGGAGACGTTGTTGCTGCTTTTGGCAAGCTTGGTATCATGTGAGGGGTGAAGTTGACTCCTATTGAAAACCCATGGCGATTGCCTCGCTCAGGAAGTGAAGTACTCACGCGGCATTGCTAGAAGACTTCTTAAAGGTAAGGTCTTGGATACAGTAGATTCAATCAAACAAATAATTATCTCATATCCAATGGACTCCGTGACATGACGTGTTATCATATGCTGTTTACATCCTCTGAATATCATATCATCGAGATTAATTTACGCTCTCCCCACCATCAAGAAAGGGGCAGACTCAACTCCAGGAACTCATCGGTACTAGCGTATTCGCTCCAGAGATAGGTTCAGTATCCATTCGCTCACGTATCCACTCACTCGCGGCGCTACCGACCAACTTTTACATCTTCGCAAAGAATTTTTCGAATCATCCATCTTCCTCAAATCGACACGACGCAAAGTCTTACATCCAACTCTCTCTACCAGAATCAGTTCACCAATAACAACAATGTCGCGTCTCATCTCCTACACACAGATCTCCTACACACAGCGCACTCTCTCCACCCGCGCAATCGTAAGAAAATCTCCCCCGCCTGGTCTACACTTGCATTTTAACTAAAAACAGCAGAGATCCCTCTTCATAACCACCGCCGACGCAAAGTCAGGCATCACCAGACTCAATCTGCCCATCTCAGCGCCCACACGTCTCACCCCTAAACCCACCAACACCCCAAAGACTCTCTCAGAGACCAAATCTCCAGAAAATGGGCTGGCTGGTAGCGTCGGTGAAGATGCTGTTAGGTGAGTCTCAGAGAGCAAAGGGGTTTATGGCGGGATATGAGGTTGATGTGATATGATATAGAGCTTTGAAGACTAGTGGAGGGTGAGGCTGAGATTAAGGGGGGGAAATAAGGGGGGTCCTGGTTGAGGTTTGAAAGATATATGGGTTTTTGCTTTCCTTTCTGGTGGGTCTCTTTGGGATGGGACTGGTGGGGCAAGGATATTTTGATTCAAAGCGGGTACATTGCTCCGCCGTTTTAGCGATGTTATTGCATTGTGGCTTGATGTTTCTGGATGAGGAATTTCCCGCTCTTGTAATTTCTATGCTGTTTTACTCTAGACTGTTTGATCTTGCACACGTCTGATTTGCGATATACGTGAGTGAGAATTCTCATGTGCTGTTGTTTCCTTGGTGATATCTGGATATCTTACCGTGTATCATAGGCACTTATAGTCGATCACGTACTACCACGTATGGCCCTTGATTAACTGGGATTTACTCTGCAAGAGTATGGCACTCCAAAGCCATCATCACAAGAGTACATGTAAAGAGAGATATCAAATTGACGTTTTGAGAGGACTGTGACTAAATCGCTCGCTCGCTCGCTCGCTCTCAAGCCATCATATTAGACGACTATTCGGCACCAAAGAATGAAAAAAAATCCAGCGCAAGAAATATCCGAACCGAATGGCGCCTTTTTTCCGTTTAGTCATCTTTCCAAGTCACATGGCGTCCACGAGCACCCGCTTCCCGCCTGCGAATGTAATCAGCAGCGTTGTCGAGCTGATCCTGCATGCGAGACTGAGTACGAGCTGGAGCGATAGCCCCGCGGCGCTGACGGTGCTGGTACGCACCGCCACGTGAGTCGCGATAACTGTCGTAATCGATGGCGGTCTTATGATTTCCGCACTGGACGTTCATGGCGACGCGAATGTTTTGCTGTCCTTCGTTTTTGATCGCAGCGAGGACTTTGGTTGTTGCTTTTTCGGCGGCTGCGTTTGCGACGTCTTGGACGTGTTGGTCTAGGCTGGAGAGGGGTTAGTGGAGTGGTATGAGTAAGAGTGGAGGGTTAGACGTACTTGCGTAGGTTACGCTGCAGGTTCTCGAGATGCTGTTGCATGGTGCGGTGGATCTTTCTGAGGGGGTTCAATCCGGAGTTGTGAGAGTCCCGGGTGTGCTTGAGCTCGGATTTCATGGCTTCGAGCTGGTCTTGCAGAGCGATCAATTCGGTCCACATCTTGTCGCGGAGAGACATTTTGATGAAGATGACTCTGTGGTATTTCACGGGGGCTGTATGGATGGAGAAGAGGTAGAAGCTTCGCTGACACTGAAACCCAATTGTTATGTCTGGAAGAAACAGATTAGAATGATGAAAGGACGGGGGAAGCTTTTGTATGGAAGTTAGATGGCCACGAGTATTCACTTACAGGAGAGCTAACCATGTGGATGAATTCATCCTAGATACTCTGCTTGTAGTGAATAAAAGCAAGTGATTGCCACAAAATCTGTGTGATTATGCGCATTATTGTAGAATAAGAAAAGCATGACAAGTGATTGATTCAATGAGACCAGGCTCAATCCGCAGAGAAAGGAGAAGGAGCATGATTGTCTAGCGCACGATTATAGACTTGCACATACCTTCTTCCCAGAAACCACGTATCAAATCCTCTCATCCCTGACCAAAATCACAAAAACAAACACAGCGAATCCATCAATCAATTAGAATTCTAGAGCAAAAAACGAGATCCGAATGCTCCCAAATGCTCCCTGGGGAAATATCCGTATCAAAGCAAGTCACTGGATGAACCAGGTGGGAATTGAACCCAGGACCTTTTTTTTGTGCTTTGGGGGGCCGGAATTTTCTATTATTAATGCCTTGATCGTACCCATCAAGACACATGGGATATATGCGACATTTTGAGATATATAGGGGTTAGGCCTTACTAGTGGATGGATCGAGGGGGTGGTGGTTTGATGGTGGGAGAAAGGGATGTGTCAGGGGTAGAGGTCCATCTGGAGTTGATGAAGCATCTATGATAGCACAAGATGTCATGGCGTGGAACTGACGCTAAGATCGGAGAGTGCAGCATTTGTTATGGAGATTCTAACATTTGCGTACAATATTTGCATATGTTGCAGCAAAACATGCGTCCGAATATCTACTCAGCAAGACATAAACGAGGATGTGCCGCTCTGCTCGCGCCATCTGCAACCCTAACCTCGCTCTCTATTCGCTAGCAACGATAGAGAAAGTCCAATGGCCCTGAAGATGGCCCTGGTAGCTCCGCTCGCAAAAGGAACCACTGCCGTTTCCGCCGGCGTTGTGGTAGAGTGCGCTGACTTCCTGGTCACCGACCCGAAAGCTCACGGCTTACCTTCTGGGTCTCACTGGGACCCTGCCACCCCTGCGGCCAGCGACCAAAGCCTTATTCGTGACCTCCTCAGAAGCCTTCTTGGTGGCTCTGGCCAAAGTCCCCTCGATGTCGTGGTCAAGGCTGTAAGAACATTAGGATGTCTTTGCATAGAACTGACTGATTTGAAGACACTTACTCCTTGACTGAGATACGCAGTGTGTTAAGCTGATCTTCCACGGCATCGATGGATGTGTGAAGGTCATTCTGGGTTCCCAAGCAGTGCTTGATATCCTCGAGGAACCTGACCCTCAGAATGGCCAACTGGGCTTCGAGCACAGCGACATCGGTAGCCATCTCGACATGGGGAGAAGACATGTTGAAGTTGCTGCTATCTGCCATTAGTGATCATCAACTTTGTCCACATACATGGACGGAGATATCCACAGAAACTATTGAGAAGAAAATTACAAAGTAGTCTGAACAGTCTTAGAGCTTCGAGCTCTTTGAGAACTGGATTCGTGGTTGTGATAGAAGGATTGAAAATGCTGAAGATCGGACCGGAAATATATACACGAGTAGACGCCGCTCAGCGTGTGGCATTCCTTTCACCACCATTAGCGGGTCTGGAGAAGAGATTCACCAAGAGCCTAGCCGACAGATTGATATCAAGTGACTCTATGGGTAGACATCAAGGTAATCAGCTCGCCAGCTCCTAGCTTCGAGTGGCTTGTTGCAGGAGTGAACTCCTAAAACGAGAAAATAGCTACAGCGCAACAAGAGACTGAAATTAGGAAAGACTATCAGGAGATCTCCAAGAATTGATGCGGGATTGTATGGGCTCATGAGAAGACACGACCACGTGGACGGCATATGTACAAATGGGGATTGAATGAGAAGATACCAGAGTCTTAAATATCTTGACCCCGTTTGCTGGATCAAAAAGGTGCTCAATGATTTATAAAGATTGTAGTTTCGTTTCACCACAATCGTTTCCATGATGAAGCCTTTTTCGAGAGATCGAAATGGATGGCGGATACTAAGAACAGGAAGGGTCTGTAGCAATAAGAAGACAAAGGTAGACGGTAGCACAATCCACAGGGCCTTACTTACAGTAACGAATAAACAATATACCCCTTACTCCCCACCCGAGCCCAAGCAGTTATCTCCGACCCCCCCCCCCCCGACCTCTTGTCTACACCAATATCACAAGGCCAAATGTATCAAGATACATGGCTTCATGAAAACGGATGAGTATAAGTCATCATATAATAATGCAAAAGTCCAGCCCACCCAACAAGAAAAGGTTATTCGTTCCACTCCCGGACCTTATCCCTTGATACTGGTATTCCCCCAATTTTCAAGTGCAATGTCATTCTAGTATTGGTTCTTTTGCTCGGCTATGATAATTGATTACTTTACTTTTGCTCTACTTTTGATCTAGTTTCGATCAACCCGTCGCTTTGTTTTCACCTTTTGTGTCTGCCAATCGTCTGTCTGAACCGTTGAAGCTGAGTTGAGAGGTCGTTATACACGATGGCAAGATTTCCTTGCGAGTGAGTCGGGGACAGACATGTTTACTTATGTATAAGCATTGGACGACTTTACGACCTGAGAAGACGGAAGGTTTATCAAGAGGCTAAACGAAGACATGTGAATTGAGCAGTATGTATGTGGCCATCTCTATCATCGCCGAGAACCGCGCTGCCTGAAGAGACAAAATCGCCAAAGTTTCTTTCGCGGGAGAATAACCAAAGTAAGCAAAATCAAAAGCGGAACAACTACACGATTTCAACTCCGCCATTTTCCGCCCGAGTGGAATAGTCAACCCTCGTAGATCCCGCTGGGAATCTGATCACCAAGAATCTGCTGGCACAGCTCAGCCAAAGCATCCTCATTGCCAGCACGTTGGCCGGACACACCATTGCCCTCCTTGCGCACCTTTCTACCAGTCATAGCCACGCGCTCGGCCTGAGAGCTGGGGAGACGATATCTGTTCGAGGTTCTGGCGGTTTGAGCAGGAACAGTGCGCTCAAAACTCTTCGGCGCGTTGCCAGTCTCAGCCTTGTCTCCGATTCTACCCTTCACGATCCGGTCGCGGAAGCGCTCGTCAATGCCGGCTTCAATCATGTCGCCAATTCTCTGATGTAGTTCCGTGGCGATGCTGTGGGCGATGGAGCTGGAGATCTGCTTGACGAGCTCGGCGTCAATTCCCTCGGTAACTCTGGTTTCGATCTGCTCCTTCATATCGTTCATGAAGTCGAATTCGAGCTCATCGGCGACCTGCTTGGAGGTTTCGGCCACATCTGCCTTGACCAGCCTGTTGTCCTCCTTCTTGCTCACGGAGTCGTCAAGCAGTCTGCTCAGCTGTCAGTGAATCTTGACTGTCTACGACTTATTGAGGCGTCTTACCCGTGTGCGGCCACGCGCAACTTTTGCAAGACCGAATCGGCGATTCTAGCTTGGATCTTAAGTGGGAGAGCCCAACTGTTGGTATCAGGCATGTTGCTGATGAGTGTGTGGAGATAGCCGGTCTCCTTCTTGAGAGCCTCCATGGCGGTGCTGAAGTCCTTGTTGGCTTTGTCCATGTTGATTTTCTGTAAGGAATGATTAGTATGATGTTATGAAGCGCAAACACGATAAAGGACTGACCTGATAATTCCTTGTTGTATAAGAGGTTCTTTTGAGCTAGGAAGATATAGTTGAGCTTCGGATTGCTGTTGAAGTGGATGTTATGAAAGAAAGAAAGGATGGTTCAAGTGGGAAGAGGTAGAGCCTTTATAGAGCTTGGGAACGTTCACAGAAACCATTCACATCGTGTTTCTGGACTGGCATGGTGAATCCTTGAGCATCTGCAAGCATTCACGTAGCTGGAACTTGGCAGTGAATCTCGATTGCGTATGTATAGTTGAGGATTGATCTGAGTACGCTGATAAGGGGTCCAATAGAGTGAATCCCTGTTGTCAGAGGGGCTCCAAAAAGAATCCAGTCCTATGACATTCATTGACCCGTATCGGGATCTCTGGAAGATACCATGACATCTGAAGATATAATAAACAAATCCAGTAAGCAAGAATCACTATATTAAGCAGCCTGCAGCCTCCATCCGAAAAGATAGATGAACCCCAAAGAAAGACTTCTCATATAGCAGCGTCAAAAGTCACAAAAACATGTCAGGAAAATATCCAGAACACGAAACTATACTATACCAAGATACGTTTGCCGTGTCAAACTCAAAGAGAGCTCGCCTGGAAGGCGAAAGCCCATGTATCCTTCAGAGCGCAGAGCCTTTCTGCTCTAAAGTGACTCACAATGGCATATCCATGGTTCGCTAATTCCTACCCGCTTGCTCCTTTGCGTTCCCTCCACCACCGCACATACATCTTCGCGCACCCAATGCTAGAAAGACCGACTGCCTACCTTAGTCAGTGAACATGATCAGCCGATACGCATCCCCTAACCCGCACGAACGCAGCAATCATCCAAGCCATCAAACCCCGCCTCTGCAATTCTTACTCTGTCAAACCTTCACCGATCATACCCATCAAGACAGCAAGAAGGTCAAACCACCCATTGAGCAGTCCAGCCTAATAAGCCACTGACTTAACACTATAAACAGCACAGCAAAGCGCAACTGACCAAACGAACAATGGACGCGGTTCATGACACTCTACTCGCCGATATCAAAACTTACGAGCAGCAACTCCCCCTTCATCCTCCCAACAGCAGCCAGTACAAGACCATCAAAAGCGTAATTGAAACGCTAAAGACAACTCTGGCGAAGCAAGTCCCTCAACTACAAGACCTCGAAAGGACTGACAGGCCAAAGCATAGACAAATATACCGCAGCAACCACCCCTCCCCTCCAAACCCCTCACACTCTCAGCAAAAAGCAGCCAAGCCCAAAATCATCAAGACCAAAATCACCAAGACCAAAATCACCAAGAACAAAAGCAAGTCTAGCTACCACAATCACAACGAAGCAGAAAAATCAATGCAAGAACTAGTAAACAACATAAAAGAAACGGAGACGCGCTTCCAGAATCTGCACGAGAAAATCACCCCTTCTACTAAGACGACTGGACTTGCTGATGCGGCGGTTAAGGAGGAATACGAGGATGTTGGATGAATGTCTTGCGGCTTGTGTGGTTCTTGAGGCTAGGGGTGGGAGATAACGACAAAGACTTCTCTTTTGATACCTACTGTGACTTTTTATGCTGTACTTGTGACTTTTTTTTTCTTCGTGTATCTCCTGATTGCTTTCGTGCATCTCCATGATTCGGCGAAGACTGGTATGGTACTATGACCGGGTGTATCGCTGATTTTAGAATACCCATGAGTGGAGATGACTCTCGAACGCACCGGTCCACACGCTAGTCTCGAGCAATCCCCACGTCAGCCCCTCTGAGTTCGCAGCGACATCTCTGCCCTGGGATAGCTCGAATAGACAGCCATCGCCACGCCTCCCTCAAGACGGAAACATCATCTCACTCTTACCGAGGACAACTACCCCTCCTCACCCTAGCCACCTCGACCTCGTCCTCGTCCTCGAATCTAGTAGATTTTAAAGGACTAGTACTAACGAAAGCCCTCTCCACCTCCGGCGCCCACTTGGGCACGCTCTTGTCAATGAGACGGGAGAGGACATTGTACCCGTGCTTCTCGAGCTCCTCGCGTGCTGCCTGCATGGCTTGAGTGTTTGGTGAAGGCGGGGGAGGGGTCTCGAGTTCGATGCCCTCGCGGGTGAAGAAGGTGGTTCTTCGGGAGGCCATGGCGTTGTTGTTGTTGTTGTTGTTGTTGTTGTTGTTGTTGTTGTTGTTGTTGTTGTTGTTGTTGTTGTTGTTGTTGTTGTTGTTGTTGTTGTTGTTGTTGTTGTTGTTGTTGTTGTTGTTGTTGTTGTTGTTGTTGTTGTTGTTGGTGGTGGTTTGGGATGGGATGGATGGGGTTGGGGTCGAGATGCAGGTTTGATTCGCGAGGCGAAGGATTGAGAGTAGAGATGGGACAGTCGCAGAGACCTGTTGAATTCTGATTTGTGGATATGGCGATCTCCTGCTGTGTGATGATGGTTTCTTGACTGCGTGCGCGAGTCGATAGTATATCAAAAAGGTCAGTCAGAGGCAGAAACGAGTGTGCTTATTTCTGGAGGACTGTTGTGGAAGTGCGCAATGATCATGAGGATGTGGTTTGGCTAGATGATCATGTCAGTATTGATGGCATAGACAATGGTGCATGCGCAAATGTATGAATAGACTTACCAGAATCTGAATGTCATTATCACCGACTTGAGTGAAACAAGTCGGCACGTGGGATTGCTTTTGTTTTTATATTCTCCTGTCTTCACTGCAAACGCAGCGCTCGCTTTTGTAGGCGTTCGGCGCCCTGTGCTTCTTCTGTGATGTCGTCGCTGCCTTGAGCTTACCATTCAAGGACGTGAAAGACGTTGATCCCTCGGCGCTGAGCAGTCCTCTAATGCTTCAAACTCAATGTATCTATCAAGCCCATATCCGTGATTCTTTGGCCGTTTCAATCAACAATGTCATCATCATCATCCCTTCTGGCTGGAGCACCAGGACTCCTGCTCCTGGCTCTACCACTTCTTCCACCACGACCGCCTCTACCGCCCTGGTTGTTGTTGCCGCCCTTGCTGGGTGGAGGACGAACAAAAGCAAAATCGACAGAGATGGTCTGCTCTAAAAGCTTGGTGTCATTTGCGCCTTCGACTGCAGCTTTGGCTTCATCCATTGTCGGGTACTCGATCAAAACGTAGCCCTATACTCACCTCGTGATCAGCAGTGCTCCTGCATATCACAACCTCCTTCATCTGGATATTCATCTTCTTTTCCTCCTTCCTCTGCGCCAGCTCAAACTCACCTTGACATAACCAGTTCTCCGATCCAGATTGAGATGCAAATTCCTGACCTCTCCAAACTCGCCGAACAAGTCCATCAAGTCCTCCTCACTGGCCTCCTCATGCACATTGGTCGCAATGACAATCCAGCCCTCGATGGAGCGAACGGCGACAGCGCCAGTGGTGGTTTGGATGTCCTTGCCAGAGGGCTTGGCTGCGGTTTCGCTGTCATCGGCCATGGGGGTTGGGGAGCGAGAGGTGGTTTCAGGCGCTTGGTGAACTTCGGCTTGTGTGTCGACTTCCATCTCTGTGTCTGCCATTTTGTCGGAGTGTATGCGTTGTTCGAGTGCAGGTGTGTGGATGGTGGGGTTGATGAGGGCTGCTTTTGCGCCTAGGAAGAATATTGGAGCCGACGTTGCGCGCACGTGGTATTGATCGTGAATCCGATGCGCGTGTGTTCAGATCAGACGCGCGACTTTTTCCTGTATAAAAGTAAGTTGGTTGTGAAGCGTGACTATTCGATTGATTATGTTGTTGTCTTTGTCACAAGCTGAGGTCGTTTGATGCTCGCGCATTCTGCCGAAAATGACCCGATGATCAATACAAAGGTGATCGAAAGGCTCGAGTAGATAGAATGAGCACAGGAGTATATCCAAGTCTTTCAAATAAATGATCTGCTTCTATCTATACCTGCTTCAACACCATAAGAAATGGTAGTTCAAGACCTGATTGTCGATCTCCCAGCCGGCCTTATGTCCAGCAACACTTCGTCTTCAATTCCACATTATCATGATCGTGCCTATGAGATCTTCCGAGCAGACAAGTGATTAGGACGCCTGTATCTTGCGTGGCAACTTCACCATACCTCTTCAGGCCCCAGCTATCCAAAGAGCTGCTGTCAATGTCTCTTCTCAAGACACGAATTGTGCATGTTCAGACTACTCACAAAATCGAAAGACACCAGGCACCGACTTTTATAAAAGTCCGACCTGACAGTTAGAAAGCAGGGCAAGTAGTGGCTATGAAAGCACCAACCGTAAATGACCGAAGACTTACAATAAGGAAGCTATGTAATACAGTGCTTCCGCCCCCGCCGTGTCGCGACTAACCAGAATCAACCAAGCAGCGTAGCTTGCTTTGGCCTGTCAGTACACTCCTTTTCTCCCGTGCTCGAAACGATGACCACTTCCGGGGCAATGAGAGCAACCACTTAGCTGCTGTAAATGCGGCGACGCACGAGGCCTCTTGGCATGCTTGCCCACCTTGTCCTTTGCAATTCCCGATCCTGAAAGCAGTCCCATCGAATGTCGTAAAGAGGCCGTTGAATGATCGAGGTCGAGCGGAGGGCAGTTCTATCCATTGAAACAAACAAATGCGACCAAGAGGACTATCAGTGACTCTGTGCATCAAGCACTGTATCGGAACCTTGTACTGGGCCTGTAGCTTTACCTTCGACTGGAGCGAGATAATGTTCACCGCCAGTAGGAGGGGTAAATGTGTAGCCTGAAAGGGAAGACATCTTCTCTTCAGGCGACGTCTCTTGCTCTGGGTATACAAGCTTGGCAGATCTCTTTGCTTTCTTGCCGCTCTTCTCAGCCGTGTCCGGTGCTGGAGGAGGAGTGGCAGCCAATGGTTCGGCAGCCGGTGCTTGGACTGATTGCTGGACAGCGCTCGAGATCAGGTCGTCAACACTCTGTGCGTTCGCGCTGACAGTGTTGTGTTGATGCGGCGGGGCTTGCTGTTGCTGCTGCGGAGGCTGCTGTGGCTGGTGCTCACCAGTGGCACTAACATTTCCTTGATGCATGCCAGCCAGCTGTTCACGACTGACATGCGGAGCATTGAACGAAGGACGTTGCGGCAAACCAGGCGCCGAGGGAAGGCTGTTCTGACGTTCCGGTAACCCATGCGATGGAGTTGCCGACGGCGGCAGGCGTAGAGGGTAGGGATTCGAGGGGCTCGCTGAATGTTGTGGGAGCTGAGGTGGAGGGTACTGCTGGAAGGGAGGTGGAAAGGCGGATGGGCCTCCATATTGCTGTGTAGCAGGTGAGAAGTGAGGCTGTGGAGGGAACTGACCTGGAGTGAAGGCTCCTGGTGCTGGTACTGGAGGTGGTCCTCCAAATCCTTCACCGTAATTATATGATTGCGGTGGCGCGCCGTAAAAGGGCGTGGGAGCAGGCGCTGCAGAAGCCGATGGCTGGCCAAAGGGAGGGTAAGCTTGCTGCTGGAGAGGACTACCGGCTGGTACTGGGAAGGGAGCCTGGTACACAGGCGGCGTAGCAGTTTGAGCCTGTGATATTAGGTCAATCCACTGTTCATCAAGATTTACTCCGAATATCCGACTTACAGGTGTGTTTGGATCACTACTGACTGATCCTCCAACTTCTGCAGCCTTCTTGGCCTTGTGTTCGGCAAGTCTCTTTTTCAAATCTGCTGGAGACTCGAACTTGGGCTTTTTGACTCCAGAGCTGTTGCCCTGATTGTTGCCCGAGCTGCCGCCAGGTGCAGGATTACCAGATATGGCGCGACGTTGAGCTTCGGCGGCAAAGAACTCCTGGCTGATGCGCTGGTTATGTGCCTGCAATATATCCTCTGGAATACCTTCCATGCCAAAGATTTCGATATCAGGAGCAGCCCGATTAGGTAGGGCATTCTCAACTTGCGTCAGGTTCTCCTTGTGAACTTGATTGAGATGAACGGACAAACCTGCATCTTGTCAATACTGCCTTCGCCAAAATCAAAGAAAGGCGCGTCTTGACAGACCTCCAGCAGTGTTCAATCTTCGAGCACATCTATCGCACTTGTAGTGCTTGGCCTTTTGATGCGATATGAGAATCTTCAAATCATCAAAGTCGCGCTCACAATAATAACACCAAGGACGAGAGAGGATCTCCTCGATGTCGGGGTGGCTTCTCTTCTTCTTCCCCATATTGGTGAGTAGTATGAAGTGGTGTTTTATGACAAAGCGACGCGACTGTTCGAAAGCAGATTAGTTGACAAAGTGGTGGATTAGACTTTGACAGTGAATAGTAATAGTGACAACTGGTTGATGCGTTAGAAGGGGAAGCACCTTAACATGTGAATGAAGCAAGCAGCCGCAAGGTATTGCGGGACGTGCTCATGACCACGCCAAGTCTCTGCTGACTCAGCTGTCTCCCTCAAGCTTCTGCTGTGAAAAGCTGCTATTGAATTTGGCCATGTTCCCTTGAAACTTCGGTCCATTGTCGAGATGCGATGGTCCTTTCGCTCCTGGAGCATGTCTGACTGATCGATTACGAGTACAACCAAAGATGAGGGTCTTTTCTGTTACGATCAGCATGTCGCGCTGTGTAGAGGACCAGTTTAATCGCTCAGATATGGCATGACGGACTCGAGTTACTCGAAGACATCATCTGCAAGTCCAAACAACCAATGAGCTAGAAGAGCTCTATAGCCCAACACAATGCTCTCCCTCCATTTCACATTTAGCAACACCCCAAACCCAGCCACTCACCCACAAGGAAACCCAAAGAGGTCTTGCTGTCGCCTAAACCCCGACAGCGAGAGCAGTCCGTCTTGTTCACGTCTTGTGTTCGGGCGATGCTGTGGGCTGGAAACAGGGAGAGGAAGATTCGGGCTTTTGTTCGGACCTTCTGGATTCTTGTTGCAAGACCAAAACACCCTGAGGTGCCTCATAGTTCATATCTTCACGTCTCTTTCAAACTCCAACCACTGGGAAGGTGTGAGATTGGGATTTCGGTGGGAGGTGTGACTCCGTGTGTACCGACATATTCAATAAATAGTGGCTATATATGCTCTGGCCAAATGTTGCAGTTTGAATCAAGTTTCATTTCTTCAATATCGTGCACACGTAGAATGCTGTATATCCAAACCTTGAGTTGTATAGTCTTCACGGCGCCATTTATATCAATGAAGTGCACTTTCTAACACAATATCATCATAGAATCACATCAAAAATGGTATCTCGCATTGCAACGTTTTAGATAATGGAGGAAAAGGGCGCCGGTCAATTTGAAGAAAATGCTGCGCTGCGCTGCGACTGCAAAAAGCATACCCAGTACCGTAGCATGTAGCTCCCAACCATGTTTGACATTTCCATAGCCGATGAACTATCTCCTCAACGCCTATAATGCGCCCTTTTCACACCAACTCCCCCTTTCAACCCCTGAAGCTTGAATGCTCATCTTGACTTTTGCGGGAAGGAAAGATTTACTCGTCATCCTCCTCCTCCTCCTCCTCCTCGGCCTCGAGGGTGGTCATGGCAATACGGTCCAAATCACGCTGACCGGACTGGGTGATGCGGCGACCTCCCTTGTCCTCGTCCTGCTCAAGGACACCGATCTTCTCAAGGGACTGCATGACCTTGCGGTCAACAGAGCCAGAGGCATCGACGTGGTGGGAAGGGCGGGAGCCACGGTTCTTGGTGGCACCGTGGACCTTGCGGAGACGGCCGACACCAACGGTCTTGCGGAGGTAGACGTGGCGAGCGACGGCGGCAGCGCGGACGTAGTACCAGTCAATGGATTGAGGAGGGAGCTCCTTCATGTGACCGGTCTTGACGGTGTCAACCCAACCTGTAGATAATGTCAATATGCCATTCTGATGAAGAAAGCGGACATTATCCCCCGATGTTTCACGGGATTCAGGTGGGACGATGTTTCACGGGATATTCAGGTGGACGAACCTGGGATGGGGAGCTTTCCCTGACGCTTCAGGAATTGAGCGTAGTTCTGGATGAACTTGTCCGCCTTTTCTCTCAGTCAGTTACCGGTCGTGCGCAAAGATAATCATCTCTTCCATGGAGAGTTGGAACTGCGCAACATACAGGGACATCGCGCACAGAGACACCGGGCATTTTGGCGGTATTAGAGATGGATTTTTTGTCGGTGGTGGAGGGCTTGTCGTGCGGAAGTCGTCGTCCTTAAAGTCAAGGGAGCGTTCGGAGTCGCGAAATTTGCGTCGTGGATTTGAGCATGGACCGTGCGTTGTGTGAGTCCGAGCTTTACCTTAAGCGGCGTGAGCCCCAGGTGCAAAGCTTGGCAGTGCCCGCGGCTTGATCCAGAGCTCAGCACACAATCACTATTCGGATCTCGGCATGTACTACTGATAGGACTATATCTTATTATCACAGATATTGAGAACCATTGATGGCCCTTTGTCATTTAGAAAGGATATCTCAAGAAGAAAAACTGTTTACAACATATATTCAATACATTATTCGAAAAGTCTAAACAGAAGTAGAGCTATGATTAGAACTGAATGCTAGGAATTGCAATGAGCAATAAATTACCACAGTGGGAAAAGTGAACCAACGATGATTAGAAATGAATGCTACTGCAATAAACTAAACGCTAGGTTCGGGTTGTGAAGCCTGTTACCAAGCAAGAGGGTATCGGATCATCACTCATCAAAAATAAAGCAATACAAAAAGTGCGTGGCCGTCGACTTAGCAGATTGTCGGCCGTCTCTGCAGGCTTACGGAGTATCTTACGAAAAGTTCGTTGACGAAATGCTCATGCCTGATGCCCGGCGCTCTCTTCTCTGCGAATTCGTCGAGAGCATCCTGCAGACGGTATCCAAGCTGCTCGACCATGTAAGAAACAAGAAAGAAGCCGGTCCTGTTGAAGCCTAAAGATATGTCAGCAAACGTCCTCAATGCTTCCACACAGGCAAGCTCACCATAATGGCAATGTGTAGCAACCACTGGATGCTTCGTACTCTCTTCCCGAGCTACTTGCTCTCTCAGGGTATCGACCAGTGAAATGAACGAGCGCACTTCATCTACAGTGGGCGGAAGCTTGCTGACGGTAGGAAACTTGTGGTACTCAATCCCCCCAAGCTCCAGTCCCTTAGGATCGTACACAGGGCTCTCATGGCTGATGTCGATAATCATTCTTATTGGCTGATCGGTTCCGCTTTGAGGACCCCATTTCTTCACAAACACCTTCGGCGTGTGTGTCTCGTCGACTTCTCGTAGTGTCTTCATTGCTCTAAAGACGCCCGCAATCGGTTCTGAGACAGAGTTGACAGCTTGCCATTTTGCCAGATTTTTGACGTCCCATTTCCCTTCGGTCGTGAGATGCTGTAGTTGCCATCCGAGTGACAGTCTGTGGTCAACGTGGACGGCCATGAAAGACTGGAGTAAGCCTGATAGAACACGGACTGTTGATGCTGAGTAAAGTAATGCATGAGATGCTGGAGATGGGAAGACAGTTGTCTTGAGGACGAATGCAGGCTTCTTGTCTGTCGATGCTTTTGGGATGCCGTTGGGCTGACGAGTCTCGGAGAGGATCTCCTGAGGCCGCTTGTGCTCAACCGTGACATTCTGATGTGATGCGGAATCAATTGCTTGAGTCGCATAGCCGGGGGGTATCTCGCCGGCGGCTGTAGGCAATACAGTCCCATCAGCCGGGACGGAGGTAGCCTCTGTTCGTTGTCCAAGCCACTTTGCAATGAGTTCGACATATGCTGGAGGACAAATGTGGTCCGATTCTCCTGCGATAAGAAATGTCGGCACCTTCAGACCAGACCAAACATTCTTACCTGGCAGGCCACCTTCGTTCTTCCCATCTACTTGCTGGGGTACAAGACCTGCCGCCATTGCGAAGAAAACGTCTGATTTGCTTTGCTCATTGAACCGCAACTGAAGTCGTTTCGTTTCGGCATCAGCATTCAGCCCAGTGTACCTGGCGACACTTGGACTGTCGACCCCTCCTCGCCTGTCATAGGCGCGATAAAGGTCGAAAATAGGAAGGGGCATGTAATTTAGCGCAAGGCTAGTAGCTGCGTCCAATTTTGGTGGTTCCGCACGGGGACAGAGAGCCACAAAACCAGCGACATCAATAGTGTGAGAAATTGGCGATGTCGATGAAGCGATTAGTGCAGCTAAAGAGCAGCCCATACTGTGACCAATGAGGATTGCTCTTTGACCATTTTCGATATCTATGTGCTGCCTGATGGTCTCAGCGATGAGCTCCGCTAACGCCTCGGTCCTATAGGCTTTGGGAGTCTTGGGTTCGAAAGCAGAGAGACCGCAGCCGGGAAGATCAATAGCTAGACAAGGCGCAGCATTAATCAGACTTGTGAGTAGAGGCTGTCCCCAATTACTATCAGCGTCCAAGATAATACAGGGCAAGGCACACGTACAGCAAATTGTGCAGCGCTGCCACCTAGACCGTGCACGAATACCAGAAGTGGTAAAGGCGTTGGCTTTGACGGAAGCTTGGCTGCTTGCGGATGAGGGTGGAAGAATGTCCTGATAGACGGATAGATGATGCCACCAGCAGTGTAAGACTTTAGTGTAGAGTGCTTCTTGAGCAGTCCTGGGTCGGTGGAAGAGGCTTCTAAGTCCGAAGTCAGAACCATACTTTCTTGTAGGAATAGATGAGAGAGATATTGAATGTTCATATGAAGTGGAAGAATAGGAGAAGAGTAGAAAAGAGACTGGCTCCAGGATCGGCCACTTAGATATGGTAGTCGGACGATATACAGGGTAAGGTACGCAAATACTAACCGGTATTAGAGGCGCCGCCATTTTGACTTCCACCAACAAGCGGGCTCGCCTTCTGTCGATAGAACAGGTAAAGCGACACAACAGTGACCGCCGTCAAAGTACCTCCAATCACGGAAAACGTGGGCATCTGTGACTACGACCGCGATCCCGCGTTTTCTGAAACGTGATCTTCAAGGACGTGTGATTTTCGATCGCGGCTCTTCGTGGCCGCTATGACGATACAGCAATTGATGTGAAGTCTTAAATAGTTTGAGGCAATTCCGGATACGGTTCGGTACAAGGTAGTGCCCGTGTCAGCATTCTTCTACCACAAAATAGTGTAGAAGTCAATCAGAATGAAGCATAATTGAGCGTTTTAAGACGCCGAAAAAGAAGTTTGCAGAAGACGATGACGCGACAGCCAATCAGCTTCGACCACACTGCACCTGCTTGATGTAATGAAATTTGCTGGCTGCTTCACAACATTTCTTCTCGAAAACAGTCACCTACAAGGTGAACCCTCTTTATTGGACGACCACTTGTGACAATGACTACTTCTAGTCTAGATGCTTCGAAGACATCCAGCATGGAGGGTCTTGATGATTCGATTGGTTGGTTGTGATTATAGGCTTATTCTGCTCTGCAGATCAGGAACACGCGCTTCATCGCGAGCATTGTATTCATTGCCCACTTCGATAGTATCAATCTCTATCATGCTGTCGAGGGATAGTGTAGCTTCCAGAAGGAGAAGAATTCATGCTTACAGAGCGTGGAGATTTCGCTGCTCGTAAATTGGATAAGCGAGAAACCGAAGCTTTGTTTCAGATTGACCGACACTTGGTCATGCACAGAAACAACACTGTAATTCGTGGCACAAGAGTAAGGCTCATTAGCCGCCTCTTTTGTCAGCCTGGCTTCTGCTGCTTGCTTGCTGCTATAGCGAAGTTGGGCCCGATACGTGTACATGGAGTACCACGAATCGACACCTGCAGTAATACATGCATATACGACATCAAGGCTTTATTTCCGTTTCGAATAGGTGGTCCTGCCTTCGCCCAAGTATTCTCAACCTTTCTTCCTGTCATCTTTCGCTTTGCGATGCCTCCATCTCGAAATTTCATATCCAAGCTACTGTTGCTATACGCATTGATCATTAGTGATCAGCACGAAGCTGGGTATCGGGATAGATAACCCGGTTGCTGATTGATGCCGTATACATCAAATGCTGGCCTCTGTTGACAGTGTTTCTAGCACTTGGTCTGCAATGTGTGTGTAGCCAGGCACGCCAGGGTCGCCCCACAATCGATCGTCGGGGCATGCTTTACCGAAAAGTGGGGTTTGTGTGGGGTGTTAAAGGTACGGCGTGAAGTGCGAAGCGGCACCAACGAATCACGCGGCAGGCAAATGTCAAGTGGAGTTCACATTGCCATCATAATTGATTCAAGTTTCGTCTTTGAATCAAGATCTCTAATAACTACAACTCCCCTTCTACACCCTTGAGAAGCGTTTGGATCAGCGAGATTCAACAGGGGATAAGAACGATTGACAATGGATCCGGCAAACTTGCAACAGCAACAGGAACCTGAAGAACCACGACTTCTCAACTTCCCAAAAAACGAAACCAATGAGCTGGGAGAGCCCATCTTGAATAAGTGGTCGAGCGTTCTCACTCGTGGTCATGACTTCCCAGCCGCTCAGGCTATGTTGTATGCGGCGGGCGTGCCAGACGAAAAGACGATGAAGAATGCTCCACATGTGGGCATTGGGTCTGTGCATTGGGAAGGTAATCCGTGTAATACGCATTTAAATGACCTTGGAAAGATAGTCAAGGATGCAGTGCAAAAACAAGGCATGCTCGGCTGGCAATACAACACAGTTGGTGTCTCAGACGGTATCACCATGGGCGGAGAGGGAATGCGCTTCAGTCTTCAAACAAGGGAACTCATAGCGGACTCAGTGGAAACAATTACGTGCGCGCAACACCACGATGCTAACATCACAATCCCTGGTTGCGACAAAAATATGCCCGGATGCGTTATGGCGATGGCCAGACATAACCGCCCATCCCTCATGATCTATGGCGGAACAATCCAACCTGGACACTCGAAACTACTCAACAAAACAATAAACGTTACGACTTGTTTCGAAGCCCAAGGAGCCTACAACTTTGACACACTCATGAATCCCGATGTGCCAAGTCAAAGCAAGGACGAAATTCTCTCCGATATTGAGAAAAACGCATGCCCCGGACCAGGTGCTTGTGGAGGCATGTTCACAGCCAACACTATGGCTACTGCGATCGAAACTCTTGGTCTGAGTCTCCCAGGATCGGCAAGTACACCTGCTACATCTCCTGCTAAGCAGCGGGAGTGCATCAAAGCGGCGGACGCGATCAAGGTGTGCATGGAGAAGAACATCCTACCTCGAGATCTCTTGACCAAGCGCTCTTTCGAGAATGCACTGGTAACGATGATGGCACTTGGAGGTAGCACGAACGGTGTGCTTCATCTCCTTGCGATGGCTGGCACGGCTGGTGTTGAGCTTACCTTGGACGACTTTCAAAGAGTCTCTGACAAGATCCCATTCATCGCGGATCTTGCACCGTCAGGCAAGTATATGATGGCGGATCTCTATGACATTGGTGGTATTCCATCAGTTCAGAAGCTTCTTATTGCAGCCGGCCTGCTCGACGGAAGCACACCTACAGTCACTGGCAAGACAATGGCTGAGAATGTCAAGCCTTGGCCCTCCTTGACAGAGGGTCAGCAGATTATCCGCAGCCTGGATAACCCAATCAAGCCTACTGGTCATATTGAGATCTTACGCGGAAACCTTGCTCCAGAGGGTGCTGTTGCCAAGATCACGGGTAAAGAAGGAATGAAATTCACCGGCAAAGCTCGCGCCTTTGACAAAGAGCATGAGCTTGATGATGCGCTGAACAAGGGCCAGATCTCTAGAAAGGAGAACTTGGTACTTGTGGTCCGTTATGAGGGTCCGAAAGGAGGACCAGGTATGCCCGAGCAATTGAAGGCAAGCGCCGCCTTGATGGGCGCAAAGTTGACCAATGTCGCCCTGATCACCGACGGACGATATTCCGGGGCAAGCCATGGGTTTATATGTGGTCACATAACGCCTGAGGCCGCCGTTGGTGGGTCCATCGCGGTGGTGAAGGATGGCGATGTCATCACAATCGACGCTCAGAACAATACCATCAACATGGATGTGTCGCACGAAGAGATCGCGAAGCGCTTGGCTGCATGGAAGAAGCCAGCCGCGACAGTGACTAGAGGAGTACTCGCAAAGTATGCGAGGTTAGTGGGCGATGCCAGCCATGGTGAGTTATCCGAACATGACGAGCAAAATTAGCCAAAAACAAAAAGATTGGTCTCACAGTGTACTGACCTTCTATCAGGTGCCATGACCGACTTGTTCTAGTCTCTGCTCCGTGTCCTAGGACCGTAAAAAGTTTGGAACTTGGAGATTTTACTTCAAGAAGAGCTTTTGTTGCACATGTCTTCATAGCTGTAATCGTTATCTCTGAGCTATGATAGGGTCAGCAAACCTACACGACAAGAGATATGTGACTGATGAAGAACATGAAACATGAGATCATATGAAAAAGGTTTGAGGATATATTGAAATGAAAAATCTTCTTCCAATGATGAAACTAGAGGAAAAAAAATAGGAAACCAAAGCAACGCGATCTATGTATGAACTCCAGCGACAGGATAGTACCCACTTCAACAGGAAATTGAGCGAGCGGGTTGGGGTATCATCCGAACCAAACATGAAGCAAACAGAAAAAGACAAACGAGCGGATTGGGGTATCTTCTAACAATGAACGAGCCACCGAAACAATATTTTGAGGTATTAGACCAGATTGTCCATGACACCAAGCGCAAGGGCAGACATATCGTTGAATATGCCAATAATAGAAATAGAAGATGTTTCATAACTGTGAGAGCGGAGATTGAGGAAATGTTCAAAGTCTGAAAGAAATGTATGGTCGAAGGAGATGCAGCCATGAAGTTGAAGAGAGTCAAGAGGCGGAGAATGTTCGCTTACTGCGGTATGTAGTAATAGTAGGCACCAGTTTCTGGGCTCGAGTATTGGGAGACCGAAGGAGTGGAAGTGGCTTGCTGTGGCGTCTGGTCAAATTGAGCAGAAGAAGTAGCTGGCTGTTGTTGAAGTAGCGTCTGGTTAGGTTGAGCAGAAGAAGTAGCTGGTTGTTGTTGAGAGCTAACTTCCTGGAGCTTATCCATTTTTTTCAACTTCTTTCGACACATTTCTGCTGACCACCCGTACGTGCTCCCGTATTCACGCATCTGTAGTAACATGTCAGCCTATCATATTCATGTAGCTTTGGGTGCGATCAAAATAGATTTGTGAAGGACATACCGATTCGAGAACAATTGTCCATTGTCGATTGCCTCTAGGCATTTCATTGTTGTTTTTCGCTAGGTAGTCGTCGATCGCCAGACGTAGCGCCCTGGAGTCTGCATCTTTCCACTCTTGGAGTCTTTCCTTGACTCGCCTCGATTTCATTTGAAGTGCAGCATCCGAGTACCGCTTTCCAGTTGAGCTACTATACTGGGCTGCTATTTGTTTCCAGGAAAGTTCCTGGCCTTCTTTCAGATCCATCAGAAGCTGCTCCTTATCGTTCAGAAAATCGGGACCAGGTGGGGTCCGCCTTCCACGTTTGGGAACAGTACCCGACGCCGACTCCTCTTGTCCTTCTTCTTCCATTCGTCGCTTGGGTGCCAGGATTCGATGAGAAGATGGAGCTGGTAGGAGGCTAGGCGTTGCGGAAGTACGATCTTCTTGCTGCGACGGTACTGCCTGATGTGGTGGTAATACTGTCTGGAAGGATGCTGAGGAACCGGGTGGAGTGGTGATTGGATATCTTCGCTGTGTTAGATTCGATTGTAATGGCATTGTCGTGGTGATATAATCTTCTTGCTGCGGTGGTACTGCCTGATACTGAGGAATTGAGACATTGGTTTCGGCTGCCTGGAAAGAATCTGAGAGATCCAAGGGCGTGAAGGATGGATACATCAGGTTTGACGAGTAGGGTTGTTGTATTGCCGTGGGGTTCGACCTGTCTGGATCGAATTGCTCTGACACGTCGTAAATACCAAATGGGTTCTCAGTGGCAGAAGACCCCAGATTATCAAAATTGTTTCTAGCCATTGAGGGAGCTGGGTACATAGCAGCCTCATCCACCGAGAAACCTCGTCCATCATAACCGGAGACGAAGTTAGGATTAGGGCTTTCAGTGGGCCACGAAGTAGAATGTCCAGCCGTATTGGGGGGAGTCGTGAACGTGGATGACGACGAAGCAGGAGTCACATATGGCATATATTTGAAATACAAACTTCCATACGTGGATGGTGAAGGCAAGTGCGCACCATATCGTCCAGTCTCAGTGGGAAACCCCCCGGAACTGGATGATGGAGTCAGATACGGTGGAATGAGTTTGTGGTCAGGCTTGGAAAATTAGCGGAGTGATCATTGAGTATGCGCAGCATGCGTACTGAGCTCGATTCATAGTATGTAGTTTCCATCTTTTCAGTGCCAGAAGTGGCGTTTGTTGGTGGTTGTTCGGCCTGAGAGGCAATGTTGGGAGGAATTTGCCAACTCGACATGATTGTATGGCGCGATTGGGAGGTATGGGGTTAATGGCGGGACACTAGCGATGAAGGAATAGAAGGAGCCGATAAAAAGGTACCAGCTGCTTATGGAATACCTAAGTAGCACTGATATAATGGGATCCACGCCGGAAAGATCGATTGATTTGTACTATGAAAAGCACGATGAGAGCTGGTAGTATGGGTACACAGTGAGGCTTGGCTTACATGATGGAGGAAGATATTTTGAGTCTGAGAGTAAGTTGCAAGCGTGGTCGCAGTCCGCATGGGAAGGATCATTAACCTACATGGTGTTGACCCGCACAAATTGTATGGTGGTCGATTCTCGAGAGAATATCCCAACACACTGCTCGTGGCTGGCCTTAGATTGTTTTAAGCGCGGACTACTATATCATGACATGCTAGATCGAAGGTGGAAAATCTTATCCGCAGCAGTGCGCTTTGACACTTGGTGGAGAAATGGGCCCGTAGCCTATGTTTGCGCCTGGCAATTGAATTTTTTTCGGCTTGCACACCGGCAAGAACGATCACGAGTCTTTACTTACCAGTACATCGCTTATAGAGTCAATAGATTGCTGACGTGTGACCTGAAAAGGTCAGAGAAGTTACAGTATCTGGAATCTCGTCAGCGTAGATTGAGCTGCATGGTATTGGCAGCTCGCGCGTCTCCGATGTCATGAGATCCTCGAGAAGCGGATAATAGTAGGCAGACACCGCTGGGTCTTCCTATCACCTGCGAGGCATGGCTGCTAGCACGCATATATTGAAAGGTGAACCAGTGGAACCGGCGGCTAGATGACTGGCCACGAGTAAAGGATGGAAGGAGTGGGAATAAGCATTTGGAGCGGCTGGGAATTTTAGCGCGGATCCATCGAGCCCTAAAATAGGAATCTCACATAATTTACTGAGAATATCACCAATGCTATATCGACAACAGAACTAATGTCGTGCTAATTAACATCCTTTAGGCTCGCTTGTTTCAAAGATTGAGTATCGAAGATGAGTACACAGCCTCAACCTTTCACCTTGATGTCTTATCACACCGTCAAGTCATCACATCGAACTAAATTCCGGATTGAACTGAGTGTGGGATAACACGCAGTATCTCTAGACGTCATATCTCCCCACGCTCGGCGTGAATTTAGGGCAGTGCTACGAGGTGGCCAGGTTGCACTAACTTTTTGTTCCTGACTTCTGTCCGGAAGAAGAGAAGCAGCATAGAAAAATGTTGAATCAAGGCTTGTTACCGAACCATGACGGCTTCCAGGTCATCGGGTACATAAATCAAAGAGCGGCTACCCACAAGAGCACGATACCTGCTTGTGGATACGCTTCAAATCTGGTCAACACTGAACGAACTTCGCCTCACAGATTTTTACATTGCACAGCCTGTTACCGGTCAGGCATCTTTGACTGCAAACCTCTGGCATCAATATGCCCATAGATTGGAGTGTAGGCGCTTTAAGCGACTGGCTCTGATATTTTCCCAGTGTTTTCCAAGTCTGAATAACCCGGCAATGTGTCTTCATGATATCATGGGATCTAAAATGGGCCCACCCATGATGCAACAGGCAACTCATCTTTCTTTCTTGTACGGTTGGTCGTTCTGAATTATATTGTTTATACTGCCTTCAGATTCGAACAGCAATGGCACTGTAAGCAACTCCCCCCAATGGAAGCCACACTACAGGAAGACAGAGCTTTACCACGAGAGATACGAAACCCCTTAGACCATAGCGATGGTCTAAACTTGAGTAAAGGAGGGGTTGCTTGTATAAAAGAGAAGGACCGAATGGCTAAGGATGAGAGACATTTTGAACACAGCCTCAAGCGTTGCCAGTCGTGGAACCCAATCTACACTCAAGTGCAGAACGTCCTTCAACACCATGATCCTGCCACCGTCGCTCTCAATTGCATAGGGGAAGCTTGTTGTATCGTCCCTTTAAGCAGTGCGCCAAGCTGCGTCGTCATCATCGTGAGAACGAGCTCAATTAAACAGCCTAAGCTCTGAAAAACCACACCAGGATATCATGGATGTTATCGAGTCGAATTGAACCTTGCTTATCTTCTTGCTGCGTCAACTTGTGTCACTTCTTACTGTTTCTAGAGATGTACAATACGGCAAGGGGCAATCACTTTCTTGCTAAAACTGGCTGTACCTGGGCTAGATAGCCCGTTACGAACAGCAGGCATTCCCAACGACTGTTCATAGCATGCTGCCATGGAAACCGGTGGATGGATGTGCGGCCTGGGTGGGAGATGAAAGCAGCAACATCAACATCGATAAAAAGAATATAGCTCTGATACTCTTGATGCCAGTGAGGCTCATCGAAGGGAGATTTATGTATGCAAAGCAGGTGGTCCACGCATCCTTTGCTAAGCTCGTCTTCGGATGATTTATAGAAGTGAGATCCCAAAACCGTTTGACGCGGTGTCTTCGACTACGTCGATAATTTATCTTACGTATAACATAAATATGTATCTCGGCCTTGCTTAGATGCTCCTGAAGGTGTACATTCATCGACTGCCAAGGTGTTCTCGCTTATTACAATCTTCTCCCAGGACGGTCCGTGAGTTCCTGGTTCGTGGCAACATGTCCTCCCAGACAGCTGGCCTTGAACCCCCGAATATTGGTACCGCAACCTCATGGCTCTCACGTCATGGAGGACAAATATATATAGACACGTGTGCTTCGATGGGACGATTGCAGATTGGCCGGTGAAACACGGACGTGTATGGATTCTAGGGGAGATGAAGGCGCACCAATCATAACCATATATCGCGTCAGAATGGACAGGGGGGTGGAGAAAAATGCAACCAAACCAGTCGTTCGTATGTGCTTCGGAATTATAGGTGGACCTCCTGTACTTGCAGTGTAAGAAGCTTCGATTCGGGCAGTGTGACGTTACTCCAGCGTCTACAAATCGAGGTCGATACCAAATGTCGGTCTCTAAATCAACACCTCATCACAAACAATACGCATCATAACCAGCTTAGCTTAATTGTGAACATGTGCACATGTGAAAAGATTCAATGTAAGTTGCGTCATGTAGGGCCTTTTTCGGTGTAGATCCTCCAGAATTTCTCGGGAGCCGGATAGGCGAGATGTTTATAAACAAGACTCTAGGATCAACGAATGTCTGAGGGCTTCTTAAGGACCCCAAGGTGCTCTTACCTGGTTGCGGAGACGTTAGAGACTGAGTGAAATGTCTCACACAGCCACAGAGCACATTCCTAGCCAGGAGCAACTCTTCAGCAATGTCAATATATAACGTTCATACTTTGCAATGTGTGCGTCAGGGATGTTGATTCATGGCGTAAGTAAACAAAGGATACGAACATCTACTCCGTAGTAACGCCATTGCGAAAGCGACTTGCGAGGATCTTTGCCGTATCGAGCACATACTTTGGATAACATCAGACAGGCACGCGACTTTGATAATAAATCTTATCGTAGAGCGTCCTCCCTCCTCCATGGGGTAATTGAGACATAGCGGTGTGAATAGCTGCCATGCTAACAAGAAATGGCGGTACAACGCCAATATCAAAAGCCGCCGATCTCCGATAGGCACATCGTGGACTCGTCGAGTTTTCTGTTCTTCCAAGTCGGCCAGAGTCGAATACACAACGAACAGACCGGACCAGGGTGTGTTTGGACTCACGATTTGTCTCAGTTGGGCTCTGCCAAGGAATATAGAAATCTCCGAGAAGAATGGAAGGTCGAGCACGGACTAAAAGTCGACGATAGGCTCGAGTGCACGGAGATAGTTTAATATCAACAACAAAGCCATGGCGGTGAATGAAGGACTTCGCCCTGAGCAGTGGCCGGACAGAGGCCATAGTCTCAGGTCAAAGCGAGACCAGATAAGATGTAAATGAACTCAAGATCCTCTTCGTCGTTGGCCTAGAAGGTGTCTCTGGACTGTAGGTCAATACTGCACTGCTATGGATACTGAACAAGAAGACGTGTGGTATAACTGGCTTGGGTCGTCTTATCAATCTATTCGGTTTTTAAGAGGCTCCTCGAAAAGTCCCGATCCTTCTCCGCCGGGCAGGAAGCTTATCTCGAAAGTCGAGGAACATATCAACAAACTAACGCAATCACTATCAAATACCCAGCTAGCTCTCGAAAAAGCCAGTACAGCAGAACAAGAACTTCGTCGTGAGCATGCAGGTTGCTCTAATGCCTTGAAAAAGCAGAGGGATGAAAATGGTCGACTGGAGAGGGAAATCAAGAGACTCTACGAGGAAGTCGAGGGTTGTTATTCTAAACATGCTGCTCAAATCCTCGACAATGATCGACTCGATGATCTTGTACATGATCTTGTCGAACAAGTCAACAGGGCGGAAAGAGAAGCCGAGGCAAATCAGCGCATCATGGATAACGAGCGACTCCTCCACTTGCAAGAGCGTGAAACCTTGCGCGTTGTACAGGTAGAGCATGAAAACTGCCTTGTATCACTGCGCGCTGCTCAAGACACATTGGCTGAGTACGAAAAGGATGTCGCTCAACGAGATATATACGTACAGAACTTGAAGCGCCACAAGTCCAAGATATCAAAGAAACTCGGCTATTTCACCTCGTCTCTCCGCAAAGCATCCACAGAGCTCGCCGATACCAAAACCCGTCTTTCAGAAGTCTCTGAGCAGCTCAAACAGGCAGAGGCGGTAATTCAAACCCACTTTACCATGCTCTCGTCTCTGGAGACTTACAAGTCACAGTTGGCTGCAGAACTGGGTAACCTTCGGACGAATTATGAGACCAAGACAGCTCAACTGGCGACCATGCGTGAGACACTTGAAGCACGAAACGTTGACATTGAAGAGCTTCGCAAGACAATCGCTGCGAGAGACGCCCAATTACGGGATACCGAGCTTGCTGCCGCCACTGCACGGCAGGAGTTGTCAGAGACTGTTGTCGAGCTGTCCATGTTCAGGCATACTGCAATCGCCGCCGAGAAGGACCTGAATGAGATGAGAGATTACCATACCAAGCTTGAAGAAGAAAGAACACGTGAGATTGCAGAAAAAGATCATGAGCGACATGAACTAAAACTGGCCTTGAACGATGCTCACCAGGAGAATGGAACTCTCAAAATCAATCTAGCAGCCGCCGAGGCAGAGGCGAAAATCAAGGACGAAAGACTATTTCAAGAGATCGCAGCACACAGCCGCACTTCAGAGGCCGCGGCAGCACAGGAACTCCGCCTCCAAAGCAGTATCGAGAATCTCAAAGATAACCTTCAAAGAACTAACACCGACCTCCGAAAAACGAGAGAGACACTGTTCGCTCTGAATGAGAAATGTCAAAGTCTCGCCAAAGCACAATCGTCACTTGCCAGCTACCGAGCCAGGACCAAGATCCTTCTGGATACCAAGCAAGACCCCACCAAGCAGAGCAACCTCCGCGACAGCGCAGTCGGCCTCCCAGGCATCCAAGAGCTACCCAACATCCACGAAGACCTCGACGAAGAGCAATTCCACCAAGAACTCGACGAAGAGCAACACTCTCAAAAAGGGCGCGCCTCGCTGCACTCGCTCCACTCAACACACTCGCGCCGCGGCTACTTCGACGAAGAGCGCACCACGCCCTCGGAGTACGGATACGGACAGGAAGAAAGTGAGCACGAGCACCCCGCCAACGTCATCAGCGCACTCATATTGAAACCCAAGGCACAGGAGCAAGCAACCCCCCTTCCTCGGCACGAGGTTCCATCAGCAGCAGTCTCGCTCGCTCCCCTTCAAACCTCCCCCAACCTTCCCCCGCCCTCAGCATCCCCGAGTCGCCTCTCGACCGCGAACTCAGTGGCGGCAGCAACCTGCAGCAGCAATACGGCTCCGCTGGATCGGCAGGCGAGCGTGGATTCAGAAAATCCATGCGCTCTAAATATCGCAAACTCCTATCCACTAAACCCCCTCTTACGCCAGAGAAGTCCGGTCGTCGAGTCACCCCCAACTGAGTCTGTGTTTTGGTCTTTGTTGCCGTCGTCGCCATCGCCGTCGCAGTCTCTATCCCCCAAACGCGTCCGCTTCGCCATAGACGAAGGCTACCACACCGACGACACAACAACTCCCGACACAACAACTCCCGACACAGCTTCCGAAGCCCAGATCTGGGATATCATTTCCGATCTCGATCGAGCGAGAAAAGACTTCAAGGCCGTGCGGAGGCAGACGAGGAGGAGAAATCTGAAGGCTACTGCTACTGCTGCTACTGCTGCTGCGCTCATTGTTGTTTAGAAGCTTTGTACATGTGCACATGTGTCTGTGGCTGTGTGGTTTTCATGGGCTTTTCTGTTCATCTCCCTCTTTCAAGACATAACGAATTTTACGAATTTCACATCTTTCCGGAAGAAATTTCCGGTTTTTCTTTGCGGTTTTTTTCGCCTTGCCTTGCTTTTTGTTGGAGTTTTGTTGGAAGTCTTTGTTGTGGAGGTCACCTTTCCTTCGTCTTTACTAGCTCAGCGTTGCTTGTATACGTACCGTACGCAGATACCCCCACCCTCCTTTACGTGATGTTGGTATTGAAATAGGAGTTTCTTGCTTCGCATGATCGATTGGAGCGATGTTTCAAACCTGAAAAATCGATTTGTGTTTATGAGAAAGGGCAAAGTGTGACTCGTATGTACATGTCTAATTCCAACTCGCTATAAAACAGACTTGCTGACGGCACGCATTCTACTCTACATTCCCTATTTCCCCCCCCTCATATCGTGTCCTCTCGATCAGCGCCAAAGTTCGCTTGACCAAACACCACATCGCCGACGTCTGTGGGAGTACCATGTGCAACCACCCTCCCATTGCCGAGCGCAAGACAAAAATCCGCACCTCGCACAGCCGACGGCCTATGAGCGATAGTGATAACGGTACTATGCGTCATCTCCTCCCTCAAGACACGCTGGATCTCCCAAGCCGTGTCTTTATCAATACTAGCCGTGGCCTCGTCCATAATGACGATGGAGCTTCGTCTCAGGATCGCTCGAGCCAATCCGATGAGCTGTCTCTGGCCTTGACTGAGGTTTTTGCCGCCGGTGTCGATCTGTGTTTCCAATGTCCAGCTGTAGTTTCCGCAGACTCTGGCGATCACGGCTTGGCAGGCGAGGTCTGAGTGTTCTTCTGTTGGGTCGAGGTTGTGGCGGAGGGAACCGGGGAAGAGGACGGGGTCTTGGGCTAGGAAGGTGATTCTGGTGCGTAAAGCCTGTTTGTCGGCTTTGGAGATGTCGATGCCGCCGATGAGTATGCGGCCTGATTCTGGCGTTATGGTGGCTAATAATGCCAGGGCCAGAGTGCTCTTGCCGGATCCAGTACGTCCAATGACTGCGGTGTTAGAGCCACCTTTGAGAGTGAATGACACATCTGAAAGTGATGGGTCGAGATGTGGTGCATATCTTATTGTAACGTCTTCGAACACGATGTCGCTTTGTGATGAAGGCCACCACGCAGGTGGATTCACATCACCCGAGGGCTCCTGTGCTAGATGTAGCAGCTCCACAACTCGCTCTACGGAGACGAAGTCGAGCTGTAGCTGTCCGTACTGTTTGCATAATTCATGCGTAGCTCTTACGAAACTGCTTGCGGAAACAAGTACAAAGGCTGTCAAACCGGATGACAGACCAGAGTAGATGGCAAGGAGGGTGAGAATAAACGTGGAGCATGCAGACAAGATGTCAAAGCGATACATCAGCCAGGTTTGTAGACTCCAATAGAAATGATCCATTTTTTGGAAACTGTCCGTCACGGAAATGACGCGATCCTGGAATTGAGATTGTGCGCAGAAAGCTGGTGAATAAATCAGACATCGAACAATTGCTGTACAGAAGTTGTGTTTCCAACATACCTCTTACAGTGATTAGTCCTTCCAAGAGTGCACCAAAATTGGACATCAAAGGGCTCAGGGATACCATCTGCATGATTGTCAGTCAAGGAAATAGATGAAGATCAAGCATCTCATACCTCTAGTCGGCGCAGACTCTGAGAAGTAGGAAGAAATCGCATAAAGATGAAGACGAATGCGATTGTTAGAGCCATAGAAAAGACCAAGAACACCGGAGTGATGCTTGCAATAACGATGACAGCAGATACCCACGCTATGATCTGCCACACAACGCGCATCAATTGATCTGCAATATTTCCATCAATAGTCCCTACGTCAGAGGTCAATCTGTTCATGAGGCGTCCAACTGGTGTAACATCGTAATAGCGGAACGTAGCATGACTGACTCGCTTCATGATATCTTTGAACAACTGTTTTCCAGCGGTATAGGTGACAATAAGCATGAAGAATTGAAGTACGAGGTAACTGAGATCCTGAGCGATAGCGATAATCAGATATCCGATGAGCCACGGCATGATGTTATCCGAGGGATTTGGGAAGCGATCGAAGAAACCAGAGATTGGGCTGGTAAGAAAGTGGATTTGAAACCCTAGACCGCCTTGGATGGCAAAGATGCCTGCACCAGCTTGGTTGTAAGATTCACCCCATTCTTTGAGATACCATTGGTCAAGTATTCTCAGGAGACGACAGAGAGCGGCACCAAAGATCACAAAGGCCCACCATTTGAGTTTGCCTGCTTTGATGTATTGCCAGTAGACTTTTGCCTCTACACCACCATGTCGACGACTCTCGTCTTCGGTGAACTTGTCCGGTACCGCAGCAGCCTCTTGCGCTTCGTCGGGTTGTTCTGCAGTGATGATATCTATTTCCGATTTTGACAGTCGCGTGGTCGATCCATTTGCTGTGATGTGTTCCTCCTCGACAACGCGCGCAGTGCCATCAGCAATCTCAATGACCTGCTCTGCAAGCCCCTGACACAGGTCAGTGCGGTGTGTGACGAGAACAAGCGTACGTCCCTTCATTAGGTCGCCAGCAAAACATTTTGCTACAATTGATTCTGCAGTCTGCTGATCAAGAGCACTCAATGGATCATCGAGCATGAGAATCTTAGCTTGACTATAGACAGCTCGCGCGAGGGCCACTCTCGCTTTTTGGCCGCCAGAGAGACCAATACCATTCTCCCCAATTGCTGAAAGATCACCGCGTTTGAAGTTGGCAAGATCGGTAACAAGAGCACATGCGTCCAGAGTTTGCTTGTAGCGAGAATCATCGTAGGGCGTGCCGAAGGTAATGTTATCTCTGATGGTCATACTTTGGAGCCATGGGCTTTGCGAGCAGTATGCAATAGGTGTATGAGGCTTGACGAGCTCGCCATCGCGGAGGTCAATTTCTCCAAGCAGAGCTTGTAGCAGTGCTGTTTTACCGGCAGCCACATGGCCGAAAATGACGGTAAGACCTGGAGGAAAGGAGAGCGTGATGTCGTGTAGCACGTTTTGAGACACACCTGGCCAAGCAAAGGCCGCCTTTCTTGTTTCTAGCCTCTCAGCTGAAGAGAGAGGACTAACATCATCTTCCAAAAGGTCCCTATCCGGCTCGGCCATAAAGTCTTCAATACGTCCTACGGCAACGTTGGCATTCAGCAAGACAGTTATCAAGCCAGGTATGTCTCTCAGATTGCCTTGCAGCAATATGAAGAGCTGGAGCGCCGGGAACGCGACAGCTACCCGTAATTCGTGACCTGCTAGTGCCGTGTATGCCCAAAAGGACGCCACGGGCAAAAGAGCGCTGCCTAGATTGTTGGTACCCATGATGGCCAGGTTCCAAAGGTAAGTCACAACCTTCAAATTGAGCTCTTTCTGACGAGCGTCCAATATTCTGTCCAACCACGTAGGATGCCAACCATACCAACGTAAATGTCGAATTGCCTCGACGAACTGTGATATCTGTTGGAGCTTTGCGTCTGTGGCTGCTCGGCGTACCTTTTCCCAGCGAATCAAGCGACGGACAAGCAAAAAATTGATACTCTGAGCAATCAATACGACTGCTATTCCAATCAAACAAGGCCAGCCCATCAGTCTCCAGACCAGGATGACCGAGAGCAGGAGGCCCACTGGCTTATTGATGATTTGCTGAGCCTCCCAGAAACGTTGGGCTACCTCGTAAACATCACCTCTCATGAGATTGAGAATCTTACCCATGGATGCAGGCGTTTTCTTAGGAGGCTCCGCCTGTTTCCAAAGACCAAGAGTGAACCAGGTCTTGAAGGTCCGAATAATTTTTGTTGCACGGCTGATAGTGCCGTCTGAGTGCTTACTATTATCGTTAAGCAGACCTTGGCTTTCCGAGGGCTCGAGGCCATTTTGATCATCCACTTCGTTCGCATGGTCACTTTGCTCATCTGTCAATGCTTCGTTGTTTTTAGAGGCTTCGTTGTTCACGCTGCCATGAATCTTCCTCTTCAACGTTTTCTCAAACAGCATGGTAATCATCTCTCCTCTGGATCTTTCATATGCACGTCTGCCAAACCACATGCTAAAGACAGCGCTTTGCGCAGCCACAAGTCTAACAACAAGCGTCAAAATGGCGATTGTGATTGCAGGCCGCTTGTTAAGATCAACATCCTCCATCGCCTCGAGCAACTTTTGTAGAAGGACAGGCGTAGAGTAATTCGCAACGAGCTCTACGAGAGCCAGGATTGTGATAATCACGAGATCGATCCAGTTCGCTCGGAGCAGGCGTTTCACAACCGTCCCTTTCAACTCTCTGAAGGCATTGTGCAAGTGGCGATGTTGAAACTCGTAACCTAGATTCCAGACATCTTCATCATGTAGTTGTCTTTTGCTGCCGACACTGATGAGAGGTGTCATCCAAGATACAGTCATCCATTGTAACAGTGTGAAAATGTCTTCAGGAGATCGAAGCTCATTTGTCGGTGTTGTAAAAGGACGGCTGATCTCGGCACAAGATAGCACTGGTTCCCTCATAGGCATGTTGACCACAATCAGAGAAGCAACAAATGACAGCACTGCGGTGACAGCACCCAAGATGTTGAGTGGCGAATGATTGGACCATCGTGAGGGCAATTCTACAGGCCACCTGGATGCAAGGAAGATGACCTGCAAGGCGAGTATTGCAAGGTATATGATTAGGAGTGCGACAGATGCAGTTCGTGGCCGTCCAAGTGCCAGATATGAGGCTGCCAATCCCCATAGAACAGTAGGTGCAATCGCAGGCAGCACATCGATTGCTGTAACAAGCTGGACTGCAAATCCCGCCACAGATAATGCCAAAAGGCAGAGAGCGGCATATGGTGGATTTCGCCTAACCTTTGGCTCTAAGTCTTCAATAATCACGGGCTCTTCGATAAAAGGACGAAACCAGGTAGGCCTCCAGCCGTCTCTTCCCCGCCATGGCGAATCAGACATGTCAAGTAATGGTCCCGATCATAGCAATTGAATAATTTCTACAGGGCGGAAACCAAGTGGCGAGACTTGAAGTTCCTCCATGACACGCGTACGGCATTTAATGGAGACTTGGATGAGGCAATCGTGGAGCCCGGTGCGAGACTCGCCGACGGAGTCGGTGAAACGAGACGATAGGTCCGAAGATACGTGCTGGTATTTACGCCCGGGTTCTGAAACTCCACGCAATTTAAAAGAGGCGAAGCGGATAGAGAGGGTGGGCGACCCTGTTCCTGCTGCTGACCGCTCTGGATTAAACACGCAACAAGATCATGACTTTTCTGATAGTTCTTGATTATCCAAACCGCGTTTTGCCATTTTTTCCGGGTCACTGTGATTTGCAGGCTTGCTTGTTATAGCTGCCCTTTTTGTACTATTGAAGATACGTGATTTGTATTTACATTGGTTTTTGTAATGTCTACATGGAACATGATGTTCATACAATTTCTCGTGTTTGCTCTTTTTGAACGAGAATGGGACTTGCTAGCTAGATAGCTAGATACAAGGCTGATTTGAGACTCATTCGCCCAACCTCCTATCTCTCTGTGCCCAATTGTATGAGCTGCGCAATATGATGCTTTGGTCATGTACTGCATATTTGTCGTTGACATGCAACAGGGGATCACAAGTAATGATGCTTTCCTCGTGGCTTGTGGCTGCAACTGCATGCTAACAGCATGGGTTATGCTCGCAGCTTGGTACTGTGGATGATGGTAAATGTGCGTTGCTGCCAGAAGACTGGATGTAGAGGTATTGTTTTCACCTCAGGGACAGTGGCGTCGCATTTTGAGAGAATATGGGACACCACATGTCTCCTTTCCCAGCTCCTGGTCAGTCATTGAGTATAGCTGGTATTCCATCCTGTGACAGTAACAGCGAGTCCATCCTCTCGTCCCTGGTAAGTGTCATATGATGCCATGGCTGATGATGGCTTGTTAAAGTGATCAATGCCAAGCTCCTCCTCAAGGACCAAAATCAGCAAACTTGTTGGCCTTGGGAGTGAGGATCTCTTCATCAGGCTGCAACTCGCCAATGCCATAGACATCCTCATACTTGGGCAACTCAACATCCCAAACACCATGACCAGGAACCTTTTCCTCTTCCTCATCGACAAAGCCCTCATCAAGACCGAGTCCAACACCAGGAGCCTTTTCCACAGGAGTAGAGCCACGGAAACGGAAAGCAAGAGCTGCATTGTCTCGTAGACCAGCACCGTGAGGACATTCTCTGAAGACGCCGCGCGAAGCACCGACCTTGGCTTTTCCTTTGCCTTTGCCCCTGACTGCTTCCTCTTCTTCCTGATCGAACAGGGCCTCGACGTCTTCCTCTTGGTCTTCAGGTTCCACGGATTGCCAGCCAGCTTCTAGATTGTTGGGGTCTACGGCACGGGCGAAGAGGACATCGTCTGGAGAGTCAGGGATGGTGTTGCCATGTAGGAGACCAGAAGGGTTTGTGGCTTTGAGAGCGTGTAATAGTTCTTGCTTGATGTTGACAAAGGGAGTGAGTCTATCTACGTGAAGATAGATTGTTGTTTTGATGTTCTTCAGACGAAGTGTCCAGGTCGAAGATGTAGGGTTTACCAAAGGCATGCTTGTAGAGTGTGGAGCGTCTATTCGCGTAGCTAATCGGGAATGTGTTGTGGCGAGATGAATGAGGTTTTAGTGGTTGGTGATGATGGGAGATTACCGAGGACGAGAGTGTGTTCTTATTCTTCGCAAAGTGAAGCTTGGGACAGATTGAAGACGTGGACTGATGGCAAGAGAAAGAACGGCAATAATAAAGCGAGTATGACAGACGTAGTTATTACCTTAAGAAACGCAAGATGCGACAAGACAATCAGATGGCGGGGTCTTGGCCCGAAGTTGCGGCGAAAACAGACACCTCCGAACCCAATCATCATCCTGACATGCATCACAGCATGAGGTACGAGTATTGAATCAAGCTTCACCCATAACCACAACACACACCGAAAAATGTCACAACCACAAGACTACGAGAGAGAACCTCCTCTCTCGCCCACTCTATCAACAACCTACTCAAAGACCAACGATCTTCCCCCACCACTCACACCAACAACAGCTGCAGTCCCCACAATACCCTACGTTGCAAATGATCGTCTATCATTGCCATTCGCACTGCGACTCCCCCTCACTACAACTCTAGCCTTCACAACAGGTTTCGTCCTCGGCGCTGCCCATGGGGGTCATACCGCCGCCCTCCGCTTCCGCGCCGAGAATGCGCACCGACTACCCTCTTCACAAGTAGGCTGGTATCTATACCACAAATCCAAAAACTACAATGCCATGCTGGGCGGTATAAAAGAGGGTTTCAAAATGGGTATCAGAGTCGGTGGATGGACTGCTGTTTTCTTTGCTGTCGAGGAGGCTGTCGATCGCTTGAGAGGTCAGTTCGTCAAGGGTGTCTATGGTTTCCGAGAGAGGAGGCGAGAAGAAAAGGCTAGACGGACCGGCGTATGGGAGGAGGATGAGGTTCATGAGTTTGATCGCGTCATGGGGTTGGAGAGAATGGGAGGGGGAAACCAAGGGCCTATCGTCTGGGTGCAGAGGGATTTCTTGAGTACTATTGTTGCCGCTCTTGGTACCGCCGGTGCCTTTTCCGCTTGGAATAGATTTCCTGTCGAGACAGCTGCTAGGACTGCCCGCTTGGGCCTCAAGGTCGGCGCTGGTTTCGGTCTTGTGCAGGATCTGCTTGGTTTCATGAGGGGCAGAAGACTGGGCTATGTTGAATTTGTCAAGAGGCATCTTTTCGGCAAGGGAGAGAAGCTCGACAAACCTCTTCCGGCTTGATGTCCCGAGAGAGTGTCTGAAGACAAGTTCAATTTCAGCCAAGGAAAGCTCATGCCTGTTGGAGGTAGTCCTTCGTGGACGGAGTCCGTCGCAGGAAGAAAGCCAACCCGACAACCCCGGTCTAGGTACATGGACTGGCGAAGCAGCAATGTCGTAAAGACCAACGCCAAAGACCATGAACCTCTGATATCCCTCATTGGGCACAGCACAAGCAGCCCAGCCGCATCCGTGAGACCTGCGAGCCAAAGAAGTCCAGCCTTCTCACGGAAATGGGCAGAAAGGGACACGCAGATTTGGTCACATTATGGCGATCAGTTGTGTGATTGAGAAGATGAGTAGTAAAGCTGATCAATATGCACCCTGCAATTGGTCCTCTGCAATTATTGCCCGCTCTCTTGATTGCAAGCAGAGATGCTCTTCCTGATGTCAATATGAATGCCCTGCCGGCCACTGCAGCATATCTTTCTTTTTTATCCAGAGCCATGTCGTGTGGCGCCCCTCAATCACGGCCTGCTCATGCTGTTCTTCATGCTCCCGTGTCGTGAATGTGGTCTTCTTTCCAACCTGCCCGAGCACATTGTTTTCGCTTCAGCTTGAGACGTGTTATGGTCTCCCCTTCTTGGAGAGTGTATCTATGCACGTACATACCCGCTAAGATTGAGTGGCTCAAGTAGCTTGATACCCTTGATTCTGCCCTTCGAGCTGTGACCTTCTCTTTGTTAGCTATTTACTCTGGTGCGAGATTATCGACACAATCGCACCAGAGAGCTTCTCACATCTCTTTTGCCTGGGGACGAGTCATGTCGCTTCTGTTCGAGTACGATGATTGGCAACGTAGTCGTCAAGTAGAATGACCACATCTTCATGTATTTCTCTGATCAACACGTCTTGAACTAAGACATGGATGAGATGCAATATGAGAAAGGCAAATGTGTTGAACATGTCTTTCAGTATCGCCCATGGCAGTGGAGCTTTATTGATGATCAGAGTAAGCTTTCAAATATGGTTGAAGTGAAGTAAGAAGGAAGGTGTGTGTCTGCAAGAGGTAAAATTAAACCTTCAAGTAAGAGGACAGCAGCGCTGACAATGAGTAATTAGACGAAAGAAATGAAGCAAGTAGTCTCGATTGTTGAAGTGATGGAAGTATCCTGGCTAGCATATGGCGTTTCTGTCTTCTTCACGCGAAGACTGGTATAGTCGAAAGCCGACTTCATCGGGCATCCGGTGCGGGAGTCCTGAATCCTTCATGCGCAACGACCTACCTCATACAGTACACCTGCGAAATATACAAGTTTTTCGCATAATTCGAGGTGTTGGGGACTTGGAGCCGCCAGAACAGCAAGGGCCAAGATGTGAGATGTCTGGCGCGTTAATCATTATGCTGCCCAGGCCGGCTGGAGACTTGTGAGTCGAGTGATTATGCGTTGACATGATCTCAGAACACGTGAGAGGCCAATATTTGGTTCAAGGAGTGGAAGGCTCTTCCATACCCAGAAAGGAGATCTGATCCAGATACCACACGCAGAGGCTAGATGAGGAGTGCCGGCTGTTGTATTATGCGAGCACTACCACTCGAGCCTGACTAAGAACGTGATCAAGTGTTCAAGACTTGATGAGCTGATGTTACTGTCGGATGAATTTGCTCGCAACCAATACGAAACACCAAAGTATTGGATAGTATTGAGCAGGCCGGTAGTTGTTTGAGATGTAGTGGTTGGAGATTTAGCATATGAACATGGCGCAACCAAAGGCCTAGACCTTATACAAGCGAGCAGCCCCCACGCAGGTAGACGGCAAGCCCTTCGACCAATAGTGAGCTAATATCATGCGTTCGCGAGCCGCTGCAAGTCATGTGCGATGGTAAATAGGCGGCTATTCGCCTTTCGGCAGCTTGTCATGTTGGCCTTGCAGGGGCAACGTTCCGACTGTGTCCATCGCATGATCTGACAACAGGTCGCGATATTGTGATTTGATCTTGGTTGGGACGCCAGTGTTGTGTGTATCGTATCGCCAGCTGCTGTTGAGAAGAGGATGACTACATCCAACCACGTAACCCTTTCTAAGCTGGCGCAAATCGAAGTACCAGTATGGCACAGTGGCATGAGTGTGGTGGGGCGTCAGGTGGAGTGTTTGTGGAGAAGAAAGATCAAACAATAGGCCTAAGCAACTATTAAGTTCTAGCAGACCTTATCTCTGCTTACACGGGGCCGCCGGTCGTCAGTAGTATCGAACGGGTCTGATGTCGGTCGGCACTTGACGCGTAGCTGCTGGGATGGTTGGGCGATTTAATAAGAGATGTTCAACAATACAATGACCAGAAGAGTCATGGCAATGGTCATGCTCTGCTGTGATGACGCCTTTCACATGTGCTTCGCGCTTCGGATTAGACGAGGAAATAGCCCGCATGGCTTTCGTGGCTTGCAGCGGCACATCAACGCCGCACCTTATCACAAAGTACTCGAGCAACACAAGGCACGAAAGATGAGCAAAATATGTCGAGTGTATGCGGTGGCGTAATACAGGAAACTTCCGGAGCTGAATCGCTGCAAGATGGAATTAGCATTCGCACCCGTGGTTGTCCAGGATGTTTTACACGGCTTGTCGTAGACAATCTTGACATGATTTAGGCATAGTCTACTAGTGAGGGTCCGGCGCGAGGAAAACCCGAGAGGGAAACTTCATCCCACCATCCAGAGCTTCTCTGCAAAGCACAAGCCAGTCGTGCCAGTATTATTGCATTCGTATCAAGGCACCCGGTCTATCCCTCCAAAGCAACAATCCCGGCTTTCTCTGCGTTGTGATCCGCTTTTCTTCGGCTCATTGCTGCCTGCACTTTCTCACCGCCAGACAATTGGTTTATCTTGGTACATCCCTCCCCGCTCTCGCCATGTCAGGTCAATCAGTCTCCCACGGCTCTCACCCTCCCCACGGGCACCCCGACAATCAGGGCCCGAGTTCGCAGTCGGTTGACAAGCCTTCTACTGCTTCTCACCCTCCTTCAGACAAACCTGATCCTACCACTTCTCAACCTCACTCCAAGCTGAACCCTACGGGCGCAAACGTCCAACAGCATGTCTCCACCCAGGGAGGAAACACCACCGCCTCTTCCTCCAGTCCCGCCGAACTCTCCAGTCTTAAAGTAAAGCTTCGCAATGCTCTTCGCCAATATCCCGACTTCCCCACCGAGGGCATTCTCTTTGAGGATATCATGCCCATCTTTGCTTCCTACCAATTGCATAGCGATCTCATCCAGGCCCTCGAACTTCAGGTCCGACAAAACTTTTCACAAATTCCCGACGTTATTGTCGGTCTTGAATCGCGAGGCTTCCTTTTCGGTCCATCCCTGGCATTGCGCTTGGGCGCTGCTTTTGTCCCTGTCAGGAAGCAGGGCAAACTCCCTGGCAAGCTCGAGACTGAGGGCTACCAGAAGGAGTACGGCACCGACTTTTTCCAGATTCAAAGCGATGCCATTCAAAAAGGACAGACTGTGCTCATCGTAGATGACATTATGGCTACCGGTGAGTTCGATTGAATGCAGCCTGCTGATCATGACTGATTCGAATTATAGGTGGTTCCGCTATGGCAGCTGGCAACCTTGTCAAGAAGATTGGAGGCTCGACCATTGGTTATCTTTTCATCATGGAATTGACATTCTTGAACGGCAGGGACAAGCTCAATGCGCCCGTCTCAACTCTGCTCAGTGGACAGGACAGTGAGAGCAAAGAACTCCCACTCGGTCAGACCAAGGAGTCTGCCGACGATATCAAGAGCGTACAAGATGCTGGAGGTGCTGCAGCATCTACACAGCCATGATAATATGGAAACTTCTCACGGGTGGTTCAACATCAACATGATTTGGATTAGGTGCATGGTTTGCATAAAGGTTTTCAATACTGGATACCCATATATACCTTGATCTCAAAATGATATGCGACACATCTCATGTCGAAACTGTTTGAATACTGCCCGACCGTTATCGAGTACTTTTTTTCTTATCATAAGTCTTGACTTTGGAAAGCCTACCGAAGTCGGCGCCGAACGGGCACTTGCCCCGCCATCCAAAAAAGACGCTACTCGTATGATGCCTGACTAAGTTCCATAACATAGAGGTGCAAAATACACTCATGCTTCGCCGTTCCCTTTCCAAGACCTTTAAAACGTCCATTCCTCGTACAATCACTTATTACATAACACTTTCCAAACCCTTCTCCACAGCAAACTTCAAAATGGCTGAGATGCAGAAGATCTTCACCACCAACTCCATGGCCCGTAAGTTTGAGAAAGCATGTATTGAAATTAGGAGTAGTAACTGACCAGCCCATAGCTGTCGGCCCCTACGTATGTGGAATGTTCTGTTTATGTTATATGACCTAAATTTGGGACCTCTATCTGGTTCTACTGTTATCCTAGCGATGCCGCTCTCCATTTTTTCACCGACCTTCCTTCTTCTACAAAATATCATGTTATTACCGTACCCTTCTCGATCTTTGTCATGTTCTCAGTCAGAGACACCGCTCAATAGCAGTCACACTTCTCATGATACCCAACCTAACAATTCATCTTACAGAGCCAAGCCATCAAGGTTGGCGGTCAGATCTTTGTCTCGGGTCAAATTCCCGCTGACAAGAACGGTAACCTCGTTGAAGGTAGCATCGCCGACAAGACCAAGGCTTCCTGCGAGGGCATGAAGGCTATTCTTGAGGAGGCCGGTAGCTCTCTGAGCAAGGTCGTCAAGGTAAGGACAAGACATCTTATGACTGGATCGCCAGCAATACATGAGATCGATGATTATGAACATTTCGATGCTGATTCTAGTGCAGACCACCGTCTTCCTTACTGATATGGGTGATTTTGCCGAGATGAACGGAGTTTACGAGCAGTACTTCTCTCACAAGCCTGCTCGCAGCTGTGTTGCTGTCAAGCAGCTTCCCAAGGGTGTCCCTGTCGAGATTGAGGCTATCGCTCTTGCTTAAATTATATACGTCTGATTTGTAGATCGAAAAAGTATGCAACTGATTTGACGGTATCAGAATGAGTCCACGATATGGTGCTGTCAGACCTAAAATGACCAGCGGACTTCTTTATGGTTTGAAGTACGAGTAGTTACCATACTCTTCCTCCAGCTTGCTACGATCTTCGCTCTGTTCATGGCTGTCTCTATCCTGCCTTTTCCAAGTAAGGACACTCAAGTCTGGATCAATGTCGATATATGCAGCTGCTTTCAGTCTCTGCAGGTCCTCACGTGATCATTCAAGCTGAAACAAGAAGGCTGCAAGTTGAAATCCTGCCTGCGTGTTTGGTTCGATATCTGGCTCTGGTGATGAGTCACGGTGTAAGCAATGCAGAAATACGTGCACGGACTGGTGCAGTTTCAGTACACAAGACATGCACGCATGCATGTATAGTACAGTACTGTACAGTACCGACCGGCCGGATGTCTGATCTTTCGTGTTCAAGTGATATGCTACACCAAATCAACTCGAAATTATAGCCCATACTTGTTTACGACCACTGTGTAAGGATAAGATTAAGAACTTCAGCAAGTCCTCCGCTTAGTCCTTTCTGACCTTGATCTCCAGACGTGTTGATTGCTCATGCTGAGACATATCTCTTTCCTCAAGTAGTTTAGCGTGACTCGATTGTTGAAACCACCATAGTTTTACTCATGCACTGTAATCCTCGACGGTGAACCCTCCTTGAAAGCGAAAGATTAATACAATACCGACCTAATACGCCGCCGATTAGTCGTTTAAACAGAAATGGTATTCGATATCTCTACTCCACTGTCAGACATGGAAATTGTAGCTGAACATCCTCTCATCATAGGGCAGACATGGGAATGTCGACGTGCAGCGTGCTTTTGAGGAGTTCCAGGATGATGACAATCCAACAAAGGTAGGTCTTTTGGGACCTCGATTATCGCTTTCGTCGCGTCAAAGCATCTCATCGCGTCGTAATACAATATCATCAACGACGCAAGCTTCCACCATATAGCGGAGCTGATTTGGCTTGGGTAGTGCAACAAAGTCCGTTGTATCCACTGCGGTTTCGTACGCGCAAAGAACACTACACGTCAGGTCGAGCACCTGCAGGAATGCTCATCCTACTTGAACTCTGCCGATTATCAGGATTCAATGCAGACTGTTGCCCCTCAACAGCAACAACAACAGCAACAGCCATCCAGCGGAGGTAGATTGATGAACGGTGTGGATAACAGTCCGATGATGACCCAATCGCCTGCTCAGCCTACACCAACCCCTGGGCAGAAGAACTTCCTCATGGGTCAAAGACCGAATCCAAACCTTCAAGTCAATCGTCGTGGACCCAATAAGAGAACACAAGATGGACACGTCAAGATCAATGGACGCGCCATGCCACCACCTGTCGCCCCTGCTCCTCCAGCTCAAGCTCCAAGCTTAGCCAACTATCTTATCACGCGTGATCCTGCCGCCTTTGCTGGTGCAACACAGCAGCCATTCTTGTCACATGCAGGATGTGGTACCCTCAGTGTAGGAGCATTAGGACAATGGCTCGCACAAGACTCGCACATTTCCCGTGGATATATAAGCTTCGTCGGACAGCTCATTGGCAAGATCAAGCTTCCCGCCGTACAAAACACGCAATTACATCCTCTATACCGAACCATGGACCTTCTGATCAGCGCTTTGAACAATGTTCGACGAGAGATGAGCTTCTTCGAAGTGACAGCAACCAAGTTCAATCTTCAACTCCCTCGCGAGGACCCGAATCCAATCACAAAGGCCTATCTCGACCTGTTTGTCGCGTCCAGCGCACCAGGAGCTAGTCTGCTTGAGGGAATGGTGGTGCTCTGGGCTACCCAACATGTACATTGTCTTCTCCTTTCCTTCGCTACTTACTATACTGACACCCATCCTAGTGCTACCGTGCATCCTGGACTTACTCCTCAACCTTCAACAGCACCTTGAATCAACCCATTCTACCCTCCTTCAGCGCAAACACCGAACCCCACAACGCCGCCCTACACCAAGCACTCATCCCCAACTGGACCTCCCCAGCATTTGCAAAATTTGTAGATGCCTGCCGTGCAGTAGTCGACGAACTAGCAAACGCACAAACATCCGGCAACGGTCGAGAAGAAATGACCAGATGCGAAGGGGCATGGAAGCAAGTCCTCTGGCTCTGGGAAAAGAGCTGGCCAGACGTCGACGGCATGGGCGAGGAAGACGAAAGCGCCACCGTCGACCGCTTCGGAAGCGGAGCCACAAGGAGAAGTACCGTAGCCCGTAACACGGTGGCCGGAGCGACGGGGGCCGGCGGCGAAAGAGACGCAGAAGCAGCTGATGACGATGACGATGTCGTCGAGGTTGGCAGGAGGGAGAGTGGGCTCGTGGGCAGTCCGAGCTATGTCAGCCCCTATGGCGGTACGGGATTGCAGGCTGTCGAAGCTGCCAACCATGCTTAGAACGCGTTGAGATGCTTGTACGGACAGAACGAGCCGCTTTGAGTCTTTTTTCAGACATCATGACCAGAAGCCTCTGCCCACTTCTAAGCCTGGTCATATATACTCGATAAGAGGGAGAGAGGGGGGGGGAGGGGAGGGAGAGAGAGAGAGGGAGAATGATACCAACAGCATTTTTATTTCTAGCAGGCAGTGTTTTACTTTCCAAGCCTAGCGAGCAGAAAAAGTATCACGGTGTTACGGCGTTTCAGAGGCTACCTTGCCTTGCCTTCTCTGTGTTGTGTTATCATTGAGCCCTTGAGCGATTTACCTTTTCTGTCATTGTTGTTGTTGTTTATTGCTTTATGAGGGCATAGGACAGAGGGCTTCGATGTCGATTGCGTATATAAATATATGCTCTTCACGACATCAATTTCTGTCTACGAGTAATATCCAGGCAGGGCAGTTTTATCGACTCACTAGCCATGTGGGAGTCTGACATAGATGGTATGGACCTCTTGCTGGGAAATAAATGTCTGCCTCAATTGGGAACATGTTGGTACCTAGGAATACCTAGGCTCGGAGACGGAGGGTGCTCTATATGCCAGAATAGGTAGGCTCGTGAAGTTTCCTTTCTTCATGAATCAACACTCCACCCTTCCAATTTCGATGCTTTTGCTTTTCTCGACTTTCATTTCACCGTAGACTCCTCGTTCCTGACTCTTTCTAAAGTCGAGTAATCAAAATCGATCCACCGACTCTCGGAATCTACAGAAGAGCTCGGATTTCTCAAGTCGGCTCATTCTCGCCCTTCAATCTCAACATCCCTCTACCGTCCGAATTTCTTCAGCTCAAGCCAGCGCAGGGGAGGATAAACCAATCCCGCCCAGGCAAACCCAACATAATTACCCATATCGCCACCATAAGCACCGACCAGTGCAGCCAAGGGACCTATATACCAGACCTGAGCCATGGAAATGATAGCACCAGCCCAACCGACCAAGAACGCAATCAACGCCGCGATACCGACCGGAAGTTTGTTTTGCATATTCCAATGATCCCAGTTAAACGGTGTTTTGGCCACCAGCTTACGGAAGATGAATTGTTCCTCCAAGCAAATTGCTATCCAGATGGCCAGCCAGTATCCCATCAAAGCCAAGAAATTGGTGAAGATTTCGGCGAGGGAGTCACGGCCGGCGATGGCGCAGACGGTGTAGATGACTACTCCTACCGTGTTCCAGACGAAACGAGGGACGAGCGCGAACCAACGGCCCAGAACCTGGAAATCGACACCTGAGACATATGTTGGAGCAGTCATGTTGGCGATGAGTCCCAAAGCGACAATGACGGCACAGAAAGAACCGAATGTCCCTAGGGGTGCAAAACCGGCTACGATTAGAGCTCCTTGAGAAGTGCTGTATGCGCCACTCCATGCTGCGTCGGTGGCGACACCTGAACCTAGGCCTATGCCGACCATGAAGGCAAAGGTAAAGGAGAGGGTCAGGCCAATCATGGTTATACCGAAGACTTTCCAGCGGGGCGTATTTTCAGGATAATAGACGAAGAAATCGGAAGCTCCGCCTGCGTAGGTTATGGCAGCAGAGAGGCACAGGCTGAAAAAGGACAAGCGGTTGCCAATGATGGTCAGATGATCACCCTGAGAAGGCGTTGTAGTGTCGAATCTGGGACCCGCGACTCCGGCGAGGATGGAAAGAACAATCAATTGAGGAAGCCAAGAGTAGCGCTCATACCAGTGGAATACGCTGTAGCCAAAGGTGGTGATGGACCAAGTTATCACAGCTACAATTACTATGCCGACGATGACTGAGAGGGAGTCGTTGGGGGAGACTGCTGACAAAATCTGCCCAGCAACAACAGCATCGACCAGGCAGTATCCCAGTAAGACGATTAGGTTGAGAACGACGACCAGCTTGGCAGGCCACCAACCCATTGTGTAACGGGCAATGATCATGGCTCTGTGGCCGCTGACAGGCCCGAATATGGCAATATAGGCAACTGGCAAGCAGCCTACAATCATACCAAATACGGCGAGCAAGGAGCAATCCAGGAAAGATAGCTCGTACACGACCGGACCAAGCATACCAAGGGTGATGTTGTTGGCAGCAAGATTGATACTGAACCAGAGAAGACCAATCTGCATGAAGCCACCATGTTGGCGCTCATTCGGCATAACACGATGAATGCCACGGGCCTCGAGATTGTATTCGACGAGGGTGTGTTCAAACTCCCTGACATAATATCTCACTTTCGGTACAAAACCAGATGGAGCAGGAGGACGTTCCTCGACAGCAGTAGCATCAGCCAGTGGACCAAATTCCGGACCCCCCTTCTCCGTGTCTCGAGTTCGAGTAGGTTCCATGATGACCTATAACTCGTCAGCCATCACAGACGAGGCGTTGCAAGAGTTGGGTTTGTTAAGCATGATCCTTTCGCTAGAATTATCTAGATCAAGTTCAACCGTATAATCTCAGATCGGGGGTTTTGAATAGAACCATCTCGGCGATGAAGATGGAACTAGACAAAACTCCCGAACACCGGTGCATGCTTGAGTGATTGAAATGGTACCTTGAACTTGATATAATGACGATTCTTGGCTGGTGGGAGTCATGATTGCGGTAGAGTCGTACTTTATGCGAGATCTGACAGATAGGAAGATGAGGGTATGCAGATTAGTTGAGAAAACGTGATAGGATAAGAGCAGTCTGCAATAGAGTAAAGCCCGAGAGATTACAGAGACGTGCAGGACAAAACTGTGGGGTGATGGGGGGTAGAAAATGATGAGAAAAAATGGCACGGATGGCGGTTGGATTCGAGGCTTTAATGCAGAGTAGACCCTTTTTGGGTACTCGTCCTCTTTACAGCACGTACCGTACCTCACGTTCCGCGGCGTGATGAGAAGAATCCTCTAAACGTGCGAGGCACGGAAGCACAAGCAATAAAGCTGACTTTTGATGACGTCGGCCACTGTACTTGATATTTATTCTTTTGTTAATCTTTTGTTCACTGTATACAGACTCCAGATTGATAAAGTTTGATGATAGGAAGAATTAACTACTTTTCGACACCGGATCAACGATCCGACCAGATCTCGCAACCCAACTTCTTCTCTTACCGCCCGGCTCCAACCCCACTACCCCTCCACGAGTGAACCAGTCATACTTCTCGCAATATAATAAAACCATCTCTCCCATTCTACGACGACCACCACCACAAAAGCCTATCATTACAGCACAGCACCTCAATCACTTGAACATTCAGCATGCGTCTCATCAAACAAAATATCGAAATAAAAGATGGCAGCGGAACGGCGACACTTCTCCCAGAAGAGCCCGAAGACATGTGGCACGCCTACAACCTGATTCGACCAGGAGATCTCCTACGTGCCTCAGCCATCCGTCGTGTAACAACCGAATCTGCCACTGGCTCCTCTACCTCGCAACGAGTCCATTTGACCCTCACCCTGCGAGTAACAAGCCTCGACTTCGACACCCAAGCAGCTCAATTACACGTCTCAGGCCGAGTAGCCGAAGAAAACAAACACGTAAAACTAGGCGCCCACCACACTCTCGATCTCGAGCTGCAGCGAAACTTCACACTCGAAAAGAACAACGGCTGGGACTCGATCGCGCTAGAGACATTGAAAGAATCAATCGACCAAACCGCAAAAGCCGAGTTATGGGCAGTAGTGATGCAAGAAGGCCTAGCAAACATCTGCCTAATAACAACGCACCAAACAATCCACAAGCAAACCATAACAACCACGCTCCCGAAAAAGCGCCCAGGAATCCCAGCATCCGCCCACACAACCGCACTACGCAAATTCTACACTCACATCCTCGACGCGCTTCTCCGTCTCATCGACCTCTCCAACCTAAAACCCCTGCTACTGGCAAGCCCCGGCTTCACAGCCCAAGGTTTCCAATCCTTCATAAAATCCACGGCCACGCAAAAAAGCGACAAGTCGCTGCAGGCGCTGGGCGATAAGACTATCGTCGCGCATGCAGCGTCCGGACACCTGCATTCGCTGGCTGAAGTCCTCGCCTCCCCGGCCATCACCGCGAAATTAAGCGACACGCGGTTCGCGCGCGAGACGGCGCTGATAGACTCTTTCTACACGCTGCTCCGCCGCGACGATAACCGCGCCTGGTACGGGCCTAAGGAGGTCGAGACGGCAGTCGAAAAGGGCGCTGTGGGCCGAGGCGGCGGTGTACTTTTAATCTCGAATTCGCTTTTCAGAGCTCAGGATGTCGAGGTGAGGAGGCGTTGGGTTGCGCTTGTGGATCGAGTTGCTAAGGAGGAGGGTGGTGAGGTTAGGGTTCTTAGTGATGGACATGAGAGTGGGAGACGGCTTGAGGGGCTGGGCGGTATCGCTGCCATTTTGACTTTTCCTCTTGACATTGATGTTGAGGATGATGGGGTGGACGAGGAGGTGAATGGAAGTGCGGGTTTGCGGGAGAGAGGGGCGGGTGTCGAGGGCAGAGAGGCTATTCATGAGGATATTGAGATATGAGCGGTTGGGGGTAGGTTGCGCCAAGAGGGAAAAAGGAGTTATGACTATATGAGCCATGATAGCATTTTGAAGCATGGTTGGCGTAGGTAGGGTTTGTGCCATGTCAAAATCGCATATTGACAGCAGTCGAGCACAATACTAGATGATGTCCGAATACCAGATCAGAAGTTGGTACGATATTTTCGCCACACTAGAAAATGCTTCAGTACTTGTTGTAATCATTATAAGCCTCCTCTTGATCTCTCCATTCGGCCCCTCCTACAGGCATGGCACCCTCACTATCGCCATCGCTGTCCGAGTCCACCTGATCATCCCTATGCAATCTCTCCGGCATAACAACAACAGCATCATCCTCAGCCTCATCCTCAAAGGCATCCGGATCCGTCAAACCAGCCACGCCGCTATTTCCTCTTTCTCCTTCCAACACGCCTTCATCTGCCGAGACGGAAATGCCTCGAGCGCCCCAGCTGTTGGACTGTGAACGAGGCCCGGCATTCGGTCGGATGATGCCCTCTTCCTGTCCGATGAATCTCTCGTCTTCTTCGTCGAGCGCTGCGTCGTGTTGGCCTCTTCCTCGACCGAGAAGGCGTCCTACGAGCCATCCTCGGCCCAGATCCTCACCGTCTACCACACCGCCGTATCGGAGCTTCACTCTCTGTCTCGTCCAGTAGACCCATGCGAAATCCACGTAGAGTAGTGTTTGGATGATGCCAAAAGTGACTGAGATTGGGAAAATGGGGTCGTGTGCTGTGATGTTTCTTGTTGTGGCAGCTCGGACGATCCAGTTCAAAAGGTAGAAGAAGCGGTAGGAGCCTAAGGTTGCTAAGTAGAAGGAGTCTAGGACGGTAGGGACCGAGGTTTGGCGGAGGAGGAGCAGTTGAGGGAGAATACAAAGGGATTCTAGAGATAGAGAAAAGGTGTAGATGGTCTGATTTACAGACTCATCGTTAGCATATCTTTTCTTCGCAATTGTCCGTCTGGCGTAGATCGGGGGTCAGGGTGGTGGCACTTACCTCGAAAGGTCTACCCAGCGCATGTAAGCCTTCAAAAATCCAGACCATTATGGGCGCTGCTAAGACACTGCCTCCTAGCGAATAGGCGCCCAATCTCCATGCTTGCTCTCTTTCTCTTGTTCTTGCGTATACTTTGAGCATCAAAATTACAATGTATGCCGAGGATGTGATGTAGAAGAGTTTGAGCGTGAAGTTCCAGAACGTCTCGAATGAGTAAAAGGGGTTGGACCACAGGAGGTCAAGATAGCGTGTGAGGAAGACGCCGCAGTAGAGTATTTGTGTTATTAACGAGACACCTGTGAGAGGTTGTGTTAGCCTTTGGATGCTGGCGGATGAACATGAGCAGTCTAAAGGGATGAGATAGGAAGGGTGATGGCGTGTATGCATTACCTTCGGCCGATTTGTTACTGTGGATAGACCATATTAGGATGCATTTTGAGACTGTGTGGGATACATCTCCTGTTATCACACTTTGTCAGTCATCTTTTCTACCATCACAAAGGCTACCATCAGCCCTGGTTGGTCACGCGTACCCAGAATGCGGAAGATGTTGAAATGAATCATGTTCAGGGTTTATAAAGAAGCCTGGCTCTCTTTCCCAGAACGTCTTTATTATGCTCGTGTTTCTGCAATTTTCATGTCCAATTTTGCAACATTTCCCGCTTGATTCAAGATGAGAAAAGGTGGTTGCGTGGCCTCGTAATGAGATGCTGCGTCTTCCACGACAGTGGCACGCACGAGTGGCTCAGTCTGGGGAAACTCGTGGCTGCAAGCTCCCACTCAGGGTCCGACCTGCCCTTTTGGGTTTACTTGCGGCCAATTGCCCGTCATCTTCCTGTGTCATCGCCATTAATTTCCTTGAGGTATCTCTCACTGGCCACTTGAGATGCCAAAGTGAGGTTATACAACATCGCTATCAGATAGGTATTGTATCTTATCAGGACAATGGTCAACTGCATATCTGACCCACGTACCGCGCCTATGACGATGTACCTTATACTCCACCCCGGGTTTTGCTTCTTGTAACTCCGACCTACTCCAATCGGTAATTCCTACATCACCATTCGGAGTTAATATGTGGGGAGCACTTCACAACGTTCACTATTTAGTTCTCATCACCGCCTTCTTGTATATCTAGTTCATATCATGTTATTTAGTAAGCAGAGGATATATTCAATCGCATCGCATCTTTCCAAGTCTCGTTCCTTCAGCTCAACTGTCAAAATGGCGAAACTCGACATCAACTCAACTCTTCGCCTGAACTCTGGTTATTATGATATCCCAATCCTTGGATATGGTGTCTATCAAACGTGAGTATCGTCGCTGGCGAGGAACATGAGCAATGTACTGAACTTCATCAGACCTGCAGATGTTGCTGAGGAAGTCACCGAGCATGCCATCAAGACAGGTTATAGACATGTTGACTCGGCCACTGGATACCGCAATGAAAAGCCCTCTGCTACTGGCATGCTAAAGGCTGGCATCAAAAGAGACCAGCTCTTCTACACATCAAAGGTCCCTCCAGGAAAGATCAACTACACCGACTCCAAGCAGTGTGTGGAAGAGTCTCTGAATCAGACTGGACTAGAGTACATTGACTTGTATCTCCTTCATGCTCCTTACGGTGGCAAAGAAAATCGTCTTGGTGCATGGAAAGCATTGGTCGAGGCTGTCGAGGCAGGAAAGGTCAGAAGTATCGGTGTCTCCAACTACGGTGTTCACCATCTTGACGAACTTGAGGAATGGATGAAGCAACAGGAGAAAGAGGGTGGCAATCCAGGCAAGCTGAGCGTCAATCAGGTTGAGCTTCATCCATGGCTTGCAAGAGATGACATCGTGAGCTGGTGCAAGCAAAGAGGTGTCGTTTTGGAGGTGAGTATCTTGACTTGCTAGCACACGTCGCAGCTGATCGATCTAGGCCTATTGTCCGCTCGTGAGAGCTACCAAAATGGATGAAGATCGGCTTGTACGACTTGCAAAGAAACACAACAAGACTCCAGGTCAAATCTTGCTCAGATGGGGACTTCAAAAGGTACGGAGACAGACCTCCGACTCCGTCCCCGTAGCTTGCTTACCATAGTCACAGGAATTCGTGATCTTGCCCAAATCGGTCACGCCCAGTCGTATTGAGGAGAATGCGAAGCTTTACGATTTTGAACTTTCGGAAGAAGATATGAAGACTCTGCACACAGGTGTCTATGAGCCCTGTGCTTGGGACCCTACGACAAGTCATGACTGAGTAACGTTTGTAACATTATCTTTTGCAGTTCGAATATCATGTGCGCTTTGTAGCAACATCTTGGAGTAGTCTCAAATCTGAGAGCAAAGTGAAGGTTGAGGTGGAGAGTGAGGAGCCTGCAGCGCGTGCTTCACCTTGCTGGCTGAAGTTTGACGTATAAATGGCAGCCTCTCGACCGTGACCTCCATCCTTCCTTTCCACCACACCACCTTCTTTATTCTTTTCGGAGGCTGAATGTCGCCGTTTTAAACCAACCTCAATTCCCTAAGTACTTATTCTTATTCTTTTTATTGTTTGGCGACCTGTGCCGCCATTTCAAACCAACTTCTCTTCCCTAAGCACAACTCTCACTCTTTGGGGGCCCAGCCGGTGCCGCCGTTCAAAATCAATTCAACCCCTCACACACAACATGCTCTGATTTTTTCGAAGCTGAATGCCGCCGTTCTACATCAACTTCACTTCCCTGAGCACTTCCTTTTCTACCTGTGCTGCCGTTCTGAACCAATCAACCTTCATCCCATCATCCTGCAACACACGCTCACTCTGCGTTGAATTACCTTCTCAAGTCAGCACTCATCAGGAAGCACTCTTCTTCTGTCGGGTTGAACGCACTCATGCATACACGCATACACGCGGCTGCCTGTCAATCATCATGCGTCTTCCCCTCGCTCATCACGGGTCTGCATCTCGTTCACCACGCGTCCGTGTCTTGCTCGTCAAGCCTTCGCTTCTTCATCCCGACGACGCGGGGCGGACCATTTGTATTATAGGCAGCCTTTTGCACAGGAACTATTAAGCAATAAGAACTTGAAGTCATCTCCTATGATTAACCAGCTCTAATATTCCACTGTGACATGTCATACTCTCAGATTGTCAAATGCATCATAATGAGACAGCCTTGATCTCCTTACCTGTCTCTATGTAAATCTTTGTGGATCTAATAAGCTACGTTCGCTGACAGAGTAAGTCCTCATAGCACCAGAGAGCCCACTTGTGAATGAACTCAGCGCCGATACAACTCTCAATGCCGCCCATCCTGTCTCTCGTGCAGCCAAGTCTACCTACACTATGTGCACCTAGTATATCCTTACTCTCGCGTCCAAGTCCACCTCCGGCATTACCAATAGAATTTTCAATACTACTTACCCATTCCCTCGTGCAATCCAGACCACATACACCGGATCCTGCTGACCAAGTACAGAGCTTATACAACGTAAAGACAGATATACACACAGATAAGTACAGAAAATCTGCTCAATCTCAACAGTGTACTCTGATGCTACACTGATATCAAAATTCACAGTAGCAGTCCAGAGGTCATAGAGATCGGGGAATAGTCTATAAGAATAAACACTATTACGATTACACAACGACGAGAAGATAGGGCTTCGTTTGCTGAGGACTAGGAAGTTCTTTTGAACACAGTCGTCATGGTGATGGCTGAGTTGACGTATTCTGGACAACAGCTAAGATGATCTTGTAGTCTGGCTACCCTTAAAGTGCTTTTACAAGTCGAAGATGGCTCTAGTAGACGAACAGTCAGAGTCGTTAATAATTGACTGATAAAGTCGGGTTGAAAAGTACTGGCAGTGCGTAGCTAAAGAAGTATTTTCAAGAGTCGTCCAGAAAGGTGAAGAGAACAGTAGGGTTTCCCCTCTTTAGGCTATCTGGCTACTGCCCGAAACCGCCGATTATGTATTATCCTTCACTCCTGCCGATAATTTCTGTTGTGGAAAGCTAAGAACAATAGATATAAACACAGACGGGTGAGAAATCCTGCTCTATCTCGGCGAAGCATTCTGATAAAATGCTGGTTTCAGAAGTCAGTTAGCGGTTCAGAGACCATAGATCATAGGGGAAGATGTCGGTGTTTTTGGTTCTCGACTGCTGATGGTATAGGGGATAGTAAAAACATATAGGCGGGTATAGGAAACCTTGACAGGGTATTCTAATAACATACCGATTTTATAATTCACAGTGCCAGTTTGAAAGTCATGAATGCTAGGAGATCATGTCAGTTTCCTTTTACTTGATATCTGATGACGCTGATACAGACTGCCAACAGAAAAGTAACATAGCATATGTAAAGAGGCAAGCAAAGATGCCCTTTCTCAGTACAGTGATATTAACGATATACTAATATAAGGACTCGCAGTGGCATTCTAGAGGTCACGTATCGTAGGGAATAACGTTGAGTAGATGGGCTTTATGCTCGATAAGTACGGAAGGACTACTGATGATATAAACAACAGATGTTCAGAGACAGAAGATCTGCTACATCCTGACAAAGTACTCAAACTATTCGCTGGTATCAGAAGTCATCAGCGTTCTACTCTTATGTCCAGAGGGGATAGCGTCTCACATGCTCGATATGTTTGATTCAGACGAATGTCATAAGAGAAACAGCAATTGTGTATATCAACAGACAAGGAAGATGTTCCATCTTGACGAACCACCTCTAAGATGGCCTCAACGTGCTGATATCAGATGTCAAGATGTCATACTGCACACAGATTATGGGGAACGTCAATTTCTCATTGCTTGTAGCTCGGTAATTCCAGAGCTGACGAGGACTGTCTATATTACAAAAGGTCTGATTTCCGACTTCCCAGCACTTCGATACCCGGTGGGTGTCACTCAGAGCACTCTCTGCATGCCACGTCAGCCATGGAGAACCCGTCATCGTTTTGCATGTCTTATCGCGCCGATTATGCAGAGTCGTTGTCAAGATCATCATCGACAAAGACAGGACGGCGTCCAACAACGTCAGGGACATAGCGGCGGAAGCGAGAACCACCCTCCTGCTCCTTCCACACGAAGACCTAAGCCTCTTTCCTGAGGTATTCAAGCAGCTTGCCGAGGATAGTTCGGCGGCCATACCTGTTCAGGAGGATGTTGCGAGCATCTGCAAAGATAAGCAGTCCATGGCGAGCTCTGGAGAGGCCAGTGTTGCGACGAGTGGCCTGGTTGAGAAAGCCCACGGTGTGCGAGACAGTAAGGTCGACGAGGCCGACATCCCATTCCAAACCTTGTGACTTCTCCATGGTGGTGATCGTCACCTTTTCCCACTCTTTGGTACGGTCAGCCGCATCGTCAGCCACAAGAGCAGCGCGGATGCGTTGGTGCAGAATCATCTGCGCGGTGTACGGCACGATGATTGCCAGGCTGGTGGTTCTGTAGCCTTTAGCTACCAGGGTGCTGAGCTTCTCCCAAACGGCGACTGCGGTGGTCTTGTTAAATTTGCTGCCACCAGCACCAAACTCCTCTTGAGAGTTGCGAACGTTCATGAGGACAATGTTCTTCTTTTTGCTCTCTGGGAACAACTCGCGGAAGCGCTGCGACTCGGGATGCTGCGACATCTCTGGTGGGGTGACGAGGTGACCATCGTAAAAGAGCACCGAGATCATCCGACCGATGTCTCCCGTGGCGCGTTTCTGAACCGTTAGCTGTGAATGAGGGAAGCCAGCAGCGATGAGACGGCTGAAGTCCGACACAAATCCCTGCAAGACGAAGCCGTTCTCTGTCAGGGGACTCCTCATCTGAGATCCAGACTGTTTTGGATCACCGAAGAGTAAACGGCGATGACAGGCGGGATAACAAGCCATGATACCATTGAGGTCCGCCGGAGGCACCTTACCAGCCTCATCCACTGCAACCATGTCTGGTGCGAACTCGCGATAGACAGACGGGTCGCAAGCCTGAGAGACGGTCATACAAGCGATGTCAGTCTTTGCCAGACAGTCGGCATGAACTACAGCCATGAGCTCGTCTATCCGATTCTGCACTGCTTGTTGAAAGTCCGAATCATCTGTCGAGAGCGAGAGAATAGGGTACGCAATTCAGAGTACTTCTCGGGTGGTGGGACACCATGCGTGGGGATGATGCCAGCAAGACGACTCATGTTCATGCCGAGGGAATGCTCCAGCTCTGTCAGCGTGACACGTTTGTCATTCACGCCCTGAATAGGTTTTGTCGTGGCCGCGTTGTACTCGTTGTACATCATTTTAGTCGCCTCTGACATTACTCCCGTCTCGGCAAGGGCCTCGTCAGCGTCGATGATCGGGAATTTGCTAACGGCTCGACCGCTGAAGTTCCTGTTGATGATGGCCTTCTCGGTTCCCTCAGAATAGACGCGAATGACCATTACGTCGGGCTTGTGTTTTGTCAGCGTTTCACGGACACGGTTGGAGAGATCGTCCACGTTCTTGTTGATTGGTGAGACAATGAGGATTTTTCGGCCGCGGACAGTGGCGGTGTTGAGTTGTTCCATGGCGACAGCAGAGGGATCAGTGTTGATATTGTCAGCGGCGTTCTCGGGCTCTTCCATGGTGACAGCAGAGAGCCCGCTAGTGATCTTATCAGCGGCGTTCTTTTGGGGAACTATTCCGTCGGCAGTGTTCTTGAGCTGGTCCAGAATGACAGCAAGGTTAACGGCGGTGACATTGTCGGCGGCGTCCTTGAGCTTATCCCTGAAGGCAGCTATACTGTTGGCATCCATGTCGGCAGCAGCGATTCTGGGCTCATCCACAACTGCAGTGGGCTCATCCGCAACGACAGCGGGTTCCTCCATAACGATAGCAGAATGAGTGGCGGTGTTTGTAGAGTAAAATGGCTCCAGCAAGGTGCGCAGCAGAAACGATTTGCCGGTGCCAGGGGGACCTTGCACGATTGCTACGCCGCCGCGCATCTTACGGCAGAGGGAAAGAGCTTGACGCTGTCCGTCACTCAGAGAATGCTTAATTGCGTCGACAGCCGCTTCGTCCACACCCTCGTATAAATCGACGAGAGGCAAGTGATCGAAGCGGTTGCAGAAAAGAAGGTCGGCCGTGCAGCTGCGGCCGTTCGGGTCATTTACCTTCTCCCACGCGAATTGCTGCTGCAAAGCATCCAAATCGTTCATCTGACGGTTGAACTGCTTAGGGTTGAGCTCATGGTGGATATCGACAAAGCTGACGGCTGCTTTGTTCAGAGCCTTCATAGCTGCCTTCGCATCTGAACAGGCGCCAAAGCTCGGGATGACGCCAAGAGGGCTGAGATTTGGCGCCTGCCAGTCATCATCGTGGTGGTCATATGGGCATGTGATGATAGCGCAAACATCAGTCAGACCGGTGAAGCTGGTACGATCGACAACCTCACCATCCCAGTATAGATCGCTGTCGTTATGGGGGTTCAGCTTGCGGATGCGGACGGCGAGGACATCGCCAGATTGAAATGAGAGCGGCAGCTCTGGGTCGTTGTCGCTGCAGAAAGCATAGAGACGACGGTCACCGGCGCCCGGTATGCGCATGAATCGAGTCTGGGTCTTGTCCTTGACCGGTCCTGCGCGCCTGGCGTGTTCGTGCTCTTGGATGCAGCTGTAGCCCTGGACTGCTACGTATTCTTACTCATTTCTGAAATTGATACGGGCTGGGATGGCGTATCTTGGGCGCTTGTCGGCTGCTAGGTAATGGTCCCCACGAAGGTAATGATCCCCGCGAGGGTCGAGTTTATAATGGGCATGGAGCGGGTCGACCCTCCTTGCGCTACCAATGGCCTTCTTGAGGACATTAATATCCTCCACGATGCTGGGCCAGTCGACGATGATGTGGATATCACATGGTCCCTGGAGACGGTTGCGAATTCCTCTTACTGCCTCGGTCAGCGGTCCGAAGTCCTGGTCGGTGAACAAATTGTAGGCATAAGGTTCTCCGCTGTACGAAACATTGATTCGATGGTAAACATAATCATCGTCGTCCGACTCGTCCTCAGCGCAGTCGAGAAGATCTTTCTTGGCAATGGTGCTGAAGGCGCTGTCGTTGAAGGCGCTGTCGTTGAAGATGTCTTCGCTTGACTCCAGCTTTTGGCACCTCAAAGGGCGCTCCAGATTGTGAGCATCTAAGCCAATCTTGATCTCCGATCGCATGTCGGTCTTGTCCTCTACCCAGGTGGCTGATATCTCGAGGACAGCCTGGGGGACGTGCTGCTGGTGATAGTACAAGCAGAATTTACAGGTAAGGCTGGCGCCCTCGGGTTGTGCTCCTACCCACGATGGAGCGGCTACATCAGCCAGAGCGGCAGCCTCTGAGTGATAAGATTCCCTCTCGTACGCGTTGAGAAATGTCGCCGGTCGCAATTCCTTGTTATACGCTGGTCCGTTGCGGCCAAGGGACCCAAAAGCTAGTGCGGTAGTCGGCTGGCTCATAGTGGGCTTCACGGAATGCAATGGCGTAGCTCCTTTGAAGCGCTTGTCGCTGCTCGCGATTGACTGCCTCACTGTGACTGTTTGAGACTGATGCCCACCCGCGGGTTGTGCAGTGATACGAGGATGAATTGCGACAACTGCCGGGTAGCTATCAGGGATGCTGACGAAAGAGACCCGACCAGCGTTGCCGTTGGAATGGGCACGTCGCGCTGCAGACTCTGCCTCATCACTGAGGCGAGCGATAGCCTCAGCAGCGTCGGCTTGACCGCGCATGCTGACGGTGATAGGCTGAATTGCTGCGTTGTAATGAGCGTCGGCAGCGAGCGCGTCGACCGATTCTGTCGTCAGGATGGATAATTTGCGGTGGCGTGACGGGCGAGATAGAGAATCGAGCAAAGAACAAGTGGCAGTCGCGTGCAGGCGTGCGTATGACACGACAGGGAGTGAGAAGTAGAAAAACAGTGTTTTTCCAGTGAGCGCTGAGTTTAGAGATTAGATGAAGAGCGAGAGTGATTTTTTGGGATGTTGTTTAATTGCTGTATGGGATTGGGTTGAGTTAAGAACGGCCGCACCATCGCGCCCAAAGAAGATGGAGGAATTGCGTAAAGGAAGAAGGTTGGAAGTCGTGGTTGGGAGGCTGCCTTATAAACACCAAACTCCCTGCGTTTGCTAAAGTGAGGTACGTGCTGCAGGGTCTTCACCCTTCATTTGACCTTCACTTTTATCTCAGATTCTACTCAATGCAGTCTCCCTCTCTATCTTTCATATTGTGTTGCTTAGCGCCTGCTCTAGAAGTGTTTTAGGCCCGAGATGGAAAGTGAGCTTGCCTTTTGCTATAACTTACTCTATATCAATGGGGAAAATGTCAAGCTCGGGTCATTGGCGAGCAATCTAGGTGATCTCTATCTTTCTGCCTGCCCTCTTAGCAGATCGTACCTTCAAACGTCATGGAATCTGCTCTATTTTTGCCACAGACATGCTAGGCCTCACGAAGAACAAGTCTGGCTATAAAGGACAAACTCCTCAAGCACGATAGCTCTCAGGCGGCCCCAGATAGCTCTGCCTCACTCCGCCAAAATCGAGCACAATCTTCGTTAACACCATGGCAGGCTCCAATTCCCAGACTGTCAACTTGTGAGCACCTGGCTCTGTGTAGTTGAAAGTCGTCGTGCTCTTCCATGCTTGGTCCGCGACAGCTTCCAGCCATCCGGTGGGATTGGCCCCGGCAGGCTGATCGATGATGTACTGTACGGTCTGAACATCCTGGTCATCAAATTGTACTGCGTATCTCAACGGCCGCTCAGGGATGGTGTTCAGAGAAGTACCTAGTATCATGGTTACATTCACAGTATTGGGGGTGTAGCTACTAGTGGTTTGCTGATTAGGATCATACGCGATGCCTGAACTGAGGTCGCTGAAGGTGTATAGGTCGTATTCTAGTGCTGGGCCTGTTGAGGTCGTGAGAGAATCCGCGGTCACGGGGTGGAGGGTTACGCCTGATAGGGTGCGCGAGAGTTTTGGAATCACTTGATAGCTGACGTTTGGGGAAGTTGCGTTGGAGACGATGCGGCTGTAGTGTTCCACTTCCATGGATATGTGGCCATCTGACTCGATGAAGCCGTTGCTGAAATTTGAAGCGGCAACCGTATGATTCAGTGGTAGAACTACTTGGGGCATGCTTGCTTGTGTACCATAAGCTGTGCTCGAGCTGATGTTGATTGTGGTGGTCATGCTCCCAAGCGGCAATTGCGACCAGTCGACACTTATCCAGATGCGCACATCGGTCGTGCCATTTGATGAGAGGGTACTGTCAGTCTGAGATAATTCTACATAGGACGCGGCAGACATGTTCCAGCTGAACTGATTCGTACCTCGAGAGAAGAGGTCAATCCAGCGTGAAGGTCCATAGGGGTCCATTGGTGGCAACTGAAGTACCTCAGACGAGAGAGCATGATAGTCTGTTCAAGATCAGCAGGCATGATCTCCGCGTATCTCATCTAACATATACCATCATCGCCAGGCACAGTTGCATTACAGCCGTCAATGGAGACTCCGAGGTCGCCGGCAAGACTAAGTTCCACTTCTTGGACGTATTGAAGCGCTGGCAGAGTTTGACGCATGGGCTGCTGCCTGTGACACCTTATCAGCTCCAATCATCATGCTCGTGGGTTTATCTTACCAGTAGACGTATCCTATGTGGGTTTGATCCATCATATGAGACCACTTACCATCCAGCAGTCCATTGTACTGTGCGCTCAAGTGATGATCATAGGCGAATTGATTCTGAACATGCTGAGCAATGGCATTGGTGCTCGTACGGCCTTGCTCAGCATACAGATTGTTCTTCGCAGATGAAATCATAATATCGTAGAAAGCAAAGCCTGCCGTGACTGGATGCCATACCATTTCGAAGAAAGAGGGCTGTATCGCCGCTGGAAGAGTATCCATAATGGCTTGAGTGGCATCCTTCATGGTCTTCCATTCCGAGAGGATATTTTCGGCTTCGTTATAGTTGATGAGACTGAATGTTGTGGGATCCTGCGAGGGCTCGTCAGTCTCTTAACAATGCCGTATGAGCAATATATACTATCATACCACCAGCTCGTATTTCCTTCGGCCAGCAGCAACCGAATAGTTGTTCATAAGTACTGCCGTTTCAGTAGCCACAGAAGGCCCAAATTCGCGAGATGCCCAGGACTCTAGCCAACAAGACACGCTATACTTGTCCCAAAGGCTGATATCGTAGGCCAGGTCGAAGAAGTGCGATATAGGTAGCTCAAGTGGTTTGATATCCTGCAAAGTGTTAATATGCTCGCATTCCACTATCAACTTTCGACTACTTACCCCAACATTCACAATCCAAATCTGACGTGCGTCCCTCTCGTATGCCAAGTACATTTGCTCCCAGGTTCTTTGCAGCAGAATTGTATTGATCCACTTGTAATCTCTGTGAAGGGGAGTCAGACAGGGAGGAACAAGAAACACACAATAGATTAACTCACCGTGGGTCACCGACCCAGTCATAATGGTAATACACGCCAGCTCCTCCTGTCCTGCTAGTCTCATTCACCAACGGCAGACGACGATTGTTACCGAAGTTGTCGTCCGTCCAAAGTAAAGTGATATCTTCAGGGACTCGCATTCCGGCCTCGTAGTATCCTTGAACCTCCTTGTACAAACACCACATCTGAGGCACAACATCTGGGTTGGAAACACTGTCATTCCCGAATACTTGCGCCAGGATCTCTCGTTGCGTCGCAACCACATTCTCCAGAAGGGCTGTCTCGATTCCGGCACCGAGGGCGGTGTCGCCAGACCCGCGCATCCCCATTGTAATGACACCTTCATACGGTCTGGTCCGCTGGGCGCCGTCCGCAAAGAAAGGGTATATGGAGGCATTGTTCGTCGCCCACTCCCAAGCACCTTTACCAAAAACAGACCATTCCTTTGTGGACCGCATCATAGGTTCCGTGTGAGAAGTTCCCATGACGATGCCATACTCATGTGCGAGGGCCTGTGTTCTCGCATCATCTACATTGAACATGCTGTTCCATTGAGCTGGCCAGAGATAGTTGGCCCGCAGTCGAAGTAGCAGCTCGAAAACGCTGCTATAGAACGGTGCAATGAAGCCTGGGCCAGTATAATTTGATCCATACACCATTCCGAATTTCTCATTCACATAGCCAGTAACTGCAGGAGCTTCGTCGTTAATGAAGAAGCCGCGATACTTGACAGAAGGGGATGACTGCACTTTGGTCGTGTTGATTGCATAGATCACGCTGTGCTGATGAGGGGAAGAGTCCGCCCAGTAGTACCATGGCGACACACCGATCTGCTCAGAAACATCGTATAGGCCGTATACAGTCCCTCTTCTATCGCTTCCTGTCACGATCTCAGTGGTGAGCAAACGCTAATAGAGACACGTACCAGCAATAACCAAAGCTGATGCAACCCCAGGGTACGGCTCGGAGACCAATTTGGAGATGAATGCCTCCCAGGTACCCTGAATGGCTGAAACATCGATCTTGCCACTGGAAATGAGCTTATCGATGATAGATGATTGGCCAATGGTCCCCGCCAGTATCACTCCACCTTTGTTGTTATCATATGATGGTCTTTCGAAAGAGCTCATTCCTGTTATGTTGAATATTATAGATGCATTGTTTGGGGCTTCGCTAAATTCAGTGCCTGCATTGTAGGAGGAGACATTATAGTTGTCCGTCCCATTTATCAACATCAGAGAGCCATTTTTGCCTGTTACGCGACCAAAGTCCAAGGTCAAGTCATTTGCTGCTCTGAGAACAGCAGGCCAGTCTGCTTGGTCAGCTATGATCTGTACAGCAGAACCCCCAGAAGCCAAATCGAGTGAGCCGGTGGTAGAGTTGAATGCGATGATTGTCTTTTGCCCTATGCCAAGCACGACTTCTGGAATAAAGAAAAGCAGATGGATGAATGCCGTCTTCATGGTCACCATAAATTTATACGTGCACACCTCGTTGGTTAGGAACCCCTCGCCTTTATAGACTCACACGACCAGCTCGACTCCATTACCCAGAAAGCATACTATAAAAAGCGGAGTCATACTGTACTGTGGATATGCCGGGTAAACCACCTGCATGAGCTCCAGCGTCCAGATCGACAACATCTCGCATGATGCGGAGTGATGTCTCATAGACATTATCCATAACTCAATACTTCTCTGAGGTGGTACAATAGCTTTAAGAATGCATTGAAGTCCGGAGATTGTGGAGCAATCATTTATGAGGTACCAGTATATGCAGCGCTTGCACGAAAAATTAGCGACTTCCTCGTAGACAATATTAATAGGCTGAATAGTTTCTGACTCTGTATAATAGCTCAACGCATATGTTGTGACCCGGAGATAGATTCAAGAGGTAGCGTCTACACGAAAAGCGAGCGACATCTTATAGGGAACGTTATTTTTAGCCTGATACTTTCCGACTTTGAATAATAGCCTGAGGTATACGTTGTAGTCCGGAGATGCGTTTAATAGTATTTGAATGAGCTTTACTTTGGCGTGTGCAAGACTTCTGTCCTCCAACCTTGGTGGACAGTCTTGGAGTAGGTTGTCCGCACAGCAAAAGCAAGACGAGACGACAATTGAAAAGAGGAGGTAATGCAGTTCGGCGGCTAAAATGATGTGAATGCGTCTGTGCGTGCGGCCGGCTTGGCCCATAGGACCCTTCGGATTCTTTTTGCGTGGGGAAATGCGGGGAACCAGCCTCTTCGGAGAAGAGAAAGATTTCTCAAAATCCGACAACGATAGAGTCGATCACCTGCAAAACACATCCATACATTCAAACAAGATGGCGCAAGGTCTTAAGAAACAAAAGGTCACCGAGCCTAAGAAGTGCGTCATTGATGGTGTCCTGGATTGAAGGTACGGAACTGACTAGTTCTCTCAGACCAAAGCCTACAGGCCCCCAGACCGGAAACCGCGTTATCAAGCCCAAGAAGGCTGCTATGCTTAAGCAAGAGAAGCTGAAGAAGGTGAGGCATAGACTGCGGATTCCTTCGATCCTCTTGCTGACATGTGTGGTAGAAACACTCCGGTGGCCTCATTGCTCTGACCGAAAAAACGCTTGCCGAGAAGGCTGGTCATCTGGAAATGCTCAAGGGCGGAAAGAAGGAGAGGGACGACAAGGCGAAAGCAAAGGCAATGATCCGAAAGCGCTGAACAGCTGGGACATATGTGATGATTTGTTGGGCATAGCGTGGCGTCTCGGAATCGGAAAAGGCGTTCGAAAATCAGGCATTGGGGCGGTTTCATTGAGATACCAAGAAAATCCAAGAGACGCGGCTTTGAGATGGTGCAAGGTGCAAGATTTCGTATCCAAGCTGGAGTGGCAGTGGTACCCCGACCTTTTCAACTGGATTTACAGTCGCCCATGGAACGTGACATACGCTTATCACAGAGAGAATCAAGGACGGAGACGACGAAGAGTACTGTTGAGCGATAAGTCTGGAAATCCTGGTTCACATGACCAGCGCTGTTGCTTAATTACGGCGAGGGCATACTTCGAAGTCTTGATGCCAGTTCCAGATTTCAGGTATGAACATACATCAATGAAGGCCATAGGACGAGGCAAAGTATCAGTTTTACACGGTATGGGCAAGGGCATCTTCGAGCGTTATGACGAGCTGTATTCCTATCACTGGGACTTTCCTCTCCAACGCTAATGTATTGATCATAGCATGAATTGTCACTGATCTTCATCATGCCGACATCCTGGTTCTTGAACTGACTCGACAGTGCTGACGCCCCGCTCCTCATTAGGCTGACCTGACAGTGTGGCCGCCTAAGTGTTAGTTCAAGTGTTGAACTAGGCATTTATTATACATTGTCCAATTTGGGATCGAAGCGGGCCAGCCAAGCCTTTAGGCCTGAATTCATTTCGGTCGGCCTCAGCCCCCCAATCCTTCTACAAGCGCTAGCGCTAGGATTTCCTTGTCGAATGTAAGGTACGTAAAGCGCACACTTTGGCGCACGATCAGGCATACCGATATGGCGAACGCCATCAACTAACAAAAGCCGAAGTGTACTACTCTACATGGAGATTCCGCTGCTAAAGGTCGCCGACATCATGCCCCATATGCCCAGTTGGCTAATTTTATTGTCATGTGTTTGACCTCATAGTACCACACCACAGCCCATGCATGTCATAGCCACTCCTAGAATACTCTCACGCCTGTAATCACTTCTCGCTCGCTTGTTTGCCTTGTCTTTGTGCTGGAGAGCCACTTCCTGAACACTTTGCTTCTTCCAGAAAGCCTCCTTGACAAGACTGAAGCGACGTGGAACAGCCGCTCAATACCATCATCACCGAGCGCCGGAGAAGTCGCTCAGCTTATTTCCCAACCGGCACGATCTTCCTAGCGGGTTGTTTGTTGCAACTGTCCGCTGGGTAACACATCATGATCCTAGTCGACCCCTCAAGCATACGCTCCCCGAAAGATCGATAGTGCCAGCATGAATAATATCTTGTCTGCAACCTTGCTCATTGACAGCGGTGTAATCATGTGATCGGCCTCAATTGCAGGCCGCACAACATGTTCTGTTCACACTTTGGGCTCCGTGGATCCCGCCCGTACGATCAAGCGCACTTCCAAGGCCATGTCCAAGAATATATCTCTTCCTTTACCATAAACAAAAGTCACAGACAGTACGATCAAGACGTCAAACAAGAGAGTCAAACCCAAAGGACTTTGGAAAAGAGATTCGCCAATCCAGCACTTTTCACAGTTGGCGGTAGGAACTAGTCCCGTCCAAGCGATGATCAAACTAAGGCACCGAATCAGACTCAATCATTGAAATGGCTTTATAGTCATATATTATGAGGCAGAGTGGTATAACAGGTAGCGGAGCATAGTTGGGATTGCCTTACTGACGATTGGCTAGGTTCAACATGCGGCCGTTTAGCATCATGTTTTGCTGTCATTGCTGCCTGTGATGAGTGTTTATGAATGATCTCAATAATTGATAGGGCTCTATAGTCACATATCACAAAGCACACTGGATTGACAAGTAGCGGGGCATAGTGGGGATTGCCTGACTGACAATTGGCTAAAATCAATACATGGCCGCTCATTGAGTCTCAATGGACATATCAGCACATTGATTGATTGATTGATTGTTTCATACGCTATGCGCTTGCCACTGGAAGCATGAGCAACTACTATCTACTTCTTACTAATTGCGAAATTATATATAGAGTCTGCGTCTCATTCTGCAGCTTAAACTGTTAGGGTGTCTGTGCACCTGTTCTGTCTAAGTATTCTGCAGCAAGTGCCGCAACTAATGTGTATGTATATTTTTTTTTTCAGCTTTGCTTTCCAGCTCTGTACTACTATTCCCTACCTCGCTCCCTAGGTCGTCTTGCTCAGCTTAGTCTTCTAACCTCTTATGCTCCTTTACGAAGTCTAATCTCCTAGTATCTATTATATATTTAATAGTTACCTAGACTGTATCTATATCCGCTCTTTATTAATCTACTAGTCTGTTCCTATAAGGTTATCCTATTACTGTATAAGGGTTATGTCCCTTTACTATTTAAAAAATGTTGCTAAATTTAGAGCTTAATGTCTTTACCAGTTTTTATTTTTAAAACTTATATTTAGAATATAATAATATAAAATATTAAATTGTCTTCTTTCCCTATTTGTATTTATATTAACTTAACTCTATAGCTTTAATAACTGCTAGGAACTTATTTAGCTATATATGTTTTATATAAAGCTATATTAGAATAAATGCCTCTTTCTTATTTAACTTATTATAAAGTAGCGTAATATACTTACTTAAAATAGCGCTATTTATTATATAAAAGCTTTTACTTATATTTTATAGTCTCTATTGTTCCTTAGCTAAGATCTTGTTTTTAAAAATGTTCTATACTTGTTTTATATTATTTAAGACTATTTCTCCTTTTATTAGTTCTATAGTATAAAGACTTATAGCCTGCTTAGCTAGTTAGTCTAATTTGATATATTCTATAATTGCAGCCTTTTTTAGAATCCATTAGATAGACAGTTATCCTTTAAGAATTGCATAGTACTTAACTATATGTAGAATGCTTTATACTATAGCTGCTTTATTCTAATATGCTTAGCAGTTAATTATATAAATAGCTATTTAGCTATTAGACTATACTAATACTTAGAGGATTGGCCTCTTATAGCTATGTAATATTTCTAATATAACCTTTATTAAAATTACTACTTTTTTAATTACAATTAGTTTTATTATTATGCTATTAATGCTGCTTCCTATTTTAACTTTTTAAAAGATGTTTAAATGCTGATCCTTTATTCTAAAATAGTTCTTATATGCTTTGTCGGAATTATACTAATTAGATTTGCTATTAATTGCTATTGTGTTCTATAATAGAGTGATCCATACTAGAATAGTTTCTATATTTGTTTCTATCTTTCCTAGCTATATTTCTATATTATAAAGAGGGAAAGTGAATAACTTTGCTCTAGGCTTCTTAACCAGTTTTCTAAACTGTATTTTCAATAGGTTAGTTTCTAGCAGCATATAGATATTATGTCTTAACAGGGCAGGCAGGTTGATATACAGTTTGTTAGCAAAGCAGGGGCTTATTCACAAGAGCAGGGGGTGTTGTTCAGGTAGGTATGAGATTGTTAACATAAGTTAATTACAAATTATCTAAAAGGCTAATAAGGACTAGGAGACTACATATTTAAAAAGTGTTATAGAAACTAGGTTAATCATTTTAATCACTAGATCACTATAACTATAATAAATAAGTAATTATAGTATATTTAGCCTAATCACTTAGAATAAGTAATTACTAATTAGAGCGCTAAGCTGTAATTATAAGTTACTTATGTATAGAGCATAATTGTAATATTATCCCTTTTTTAGCTAAATGCATTTATGCATTTAATAATTAAGTCTATTTAATATAAACCTTCTTTATCTAGCTTTTATTATATTAAAAGTGATTTTATCTAATAGTACTATTTGCTATTATATATTTACTAATTCTATTAACGCTTTTAATAAAGAAATGCTAACTCCTTATAGTTACTACTAATTAAAGCAGCTTTGCTATAAAGTCAATATGCGCTTAGGTTATTATAGAAAATATATTTATTAGAATTGTAAATATAATCTAGTTATTACTTACTCTAAATAGGAGTCCTTAAAGAAACAAAGGGCGCGCCTTCTTTAAAAGCTAGATAAAGCAGAAAATATTTTAATAAATGCAATAGTAAAATGCTTATACTTAAAGAAACAATTTGACTTCTTAGAAAATTGTGCCTCTAAGGCGATTTCTAAGGAGTTAGCTTTAATTAAGGAAGTTGAAGCTATTAAGGCTTTATAAGAGAATAACGCTATTATTTCTCTAGAATTGGATCTACTATTAGTAGACTTTAGTCCTAATGTTTTATAATTGCCTTTAGAGACTTAGAGTCTTATTAATAGGGTACCTAAGTCCTTTTAGGATTTTCCTTTATTTAATAATAGTAGCATACTAACAATATTAGGCTAAGATTGTTTTCTAGTTCCTAGGTATTTTCTGATTTATTGTATCCTATTTATCTAATAAGATAATGTAGCTAACTGTTAACTAGTTTAACATTTAGAGTATTGTTCACTTTATATTTGTTGTCCTAGCTTTCAGAGTCTAATTCTAGGATAACTAGTATAGCGTTTTTAAATGCTGGTTCTAATAATAAAATATAAAATATAGAATAGATTTGCATTAAAGCTAGGAGCTTCAGTTTATATATAGTCTTGCTTATAACTTTCAAAATTTTAAATAAGCTAAGTTTTATATAATCTAATTTTGTATTAAGTCTTTTTATTTTAAGATTTTATTATAATAGGTAGACTAGGTCCCCTTTCTAAAAGGCTAGTCCTTTAAACCTTTTCTTATTATAATATATTACTAAGCAGATATTAATAAACTATAAGTTACATACTAATTTATAATATAGTTTAGTTAATTATTTAACATTTATTATTGTCTTTTAGGATATTCTTGCAATATTTCTTAATTTTTAAGTAGCTATTAGGTTTTTGCTAAAGTTAGTAAAGAAGGATGAATAACTAATAGCTAATTTGCTATTATTATAAGCGAACTACGCTAGCAGCAATAGCTTTACCTAGTTATTTTAACAATAATTAACATAATAATGCAGATATTATTTAAGAGTCTAATTGATTCTCTCAGTTTGGCTATTTATTTAAGAGTAATAAGCTATTAATATTTTATGCTTTATGCTAAATTAATTTATAAGTGATTTTTAAAAATGAGATTTAAATAGCTTATCCCTATTAGATATAATTTCTTTAAGTATACTGTAGTTAGATAGTACTATATATAAAAAAAATGTAAACTAATTGTTTAGCTATTGAGGCTTCTTAATATAAAATGAAATAAGCATATTTTGTAAATCTATTAGTAATAATTAATATACTATTAAAAAAGCTACTTATTAAAGGATCTTTTAAAATTAGTAGTTTCATAATAAAATCTAAAGTAATAAATTGCTAAGCTCTATTTAGTAGTTTTAGTAATTATAATAATTTATAGAATGCGTATTACGCAGCCTTTATATATTAGCATATATTGTAATTATTTACTTAGCGCTTTATTGATTTCCTTATTCTAAAGAAATAGTAGATTTGTAATATACGCTTAAGTATTTTATTAATCCCTTAATATCCTTAGGTTAGCTTATTATAGTGTTTCTAGAAAATCAATTCTTAAAATAGATTTAGTATATATACTAATTCTTAATATAAAATCAAACCTGATTCTTATTTACTGAATTGTGAATACTTTTTAAAGTATTCTTTTTATATTTAGATTATACTGTTGCTATTATAGGTTAATAGTATCTAAGTTTCTTAAATATTATCTCAGATAGTTAGAATTACTATTAGAATTGCTAAGTAATTATAAATTAAGGAATCACTTTCTAATTATAAAATAGTATTTATTTATAGTTTTATATCTTTTATATAGTCAGATCTTTAGCTAAGCGTATCTGCTTTAGTATTGTTATTACCTTTCTAGTACGAAATTTTGAAATTATAAATAAATAATAGTTCTAATTAGTATACTTATTATTTATTTAATTGCTTTATAATAATAAAGTATAGCAGATTTTTATAATTTATATATACTTCTATAGGGTATTTAGATTCTTCTAAGTATATTTACTATTTTTAAAACGTAGTAACTATAGCTAGTAGTTCCTTATTGTAAATTTTGTAATTTAATTTAGCGGGTATCATTTTTTAAAAGTAAAATGTAATTAATCTTAATTTGCTATTTTTGTTAAATTGATTTATATATATACTAATAGCATAATTAGAAGCATTAATTTCTAACACAATCTGCTTCTCTAAATTAAAAGTTGCTAGAATTAGAGTTATAGTAAATTTCTTTTTAAGTTTCTAAAAAGCAGACTTAGCTACTAAGCTCTATATAAAGGTTTCTCCTTTTTATGTTATAGCTATTAAGAATACTATGATTTTAAAATAGCTTTCTATAAATTATTAATAGAAGTTAGTAAAGCTAAAAAAAGACTATATCTTTTTAACTAAAGCAGGCTATAGCTATTTAAAAACTGTTTTTACTTTTAACTTATTTATCTAGATTCCCTTATTTAAAATAATATATTTTAAAAACTTAATAAAATACTTATAAAACTTATATTTCTTAATTTTGATTAATAAAAAAGCTTTTTATAGCTTTATTAAGACTTTCTATATATATTATATATATTTTTTATAAGTTTTAGAATAGATTAGGATATTTTCTAAATACGCTATAGTGAATTAGTCCAGATACTCTTAGAATATATTATTTACTAATAATTAGAAAGTAGCGGAAGTATTAATTAGGCTAAAAAATATAACTATATATTTAAAATATCTATACTATATACAAAACGCAGTTTTCTATTCTTTGCTTTTCTTTATTTATACTAGGTTGTACGCTCTCTAAACGTTAAGCATAGTGAACTATTTAGCTTTTTAGATTCTATTATATAGCTTTAAGATCAGTAGTAAAGTATAGCAATTCTTAATAGTAATTGAATTTAGCTATTAATAATCTATATAAAGGTAGAGACTTCCGTCTTTTTTTAAAATAAATAGAATAGGATATCCAATAGGCAATATTAAAGGCCTAATAAATCCTTTCTTCTAGTTTTTAGTAAAATACTCTTATAATGCTTTAAGCTCCTTTTCTAATAGAGAATAGATTAGCTTATAGATTAGTTTCTTTCCTGGTTTTAAAGGTATTTTGTAATTCTAGGCTTTGTATTTTAATAAAGCCTGTTTAGGTTCTTTCTTTTAAAAGATCCTTCTAAATTGTTTATATTCTAATAGATAGTTATTTACAGTTATAGCTATAGCTCTACCTTTTAATTACATTTATACTTGTTTTTTAAAAAGCACTTTTAGAGCTTATACTCCCTTTATATATTTATATTATAGAAATATTAGGATACGTTATATCTAATTAATATTTAGGTTATGCTTAATAAGCTATAATATGCCTAGAATTAGGTTATAGTTAATATTAATAATATCTAAAGTAAGTTTTTCAATGTGCTTTCTAACTTTCAGTTGTCTTATATAAACTTTATATTAAACCTAGCTATTATTCTATTATATAGAAGATCTATTTACTAAAGTTAGATAATATAGCTTAGTTTTAGATTTTATAATAAAATGCTATTTTACTACAAATCTTTAAGAAATATAGTTTCTAATAGCTCTAGAGTTAATTATAACTTAAGCTTATTGTTTCTTTATATTTATATTAAGAAATAGATATATTACGTATATTAAAGCCTAATTAATATATAATAAATATTAAACTTATTTAGTGCTTACTTGCGCTTAAGGTTCTTTATTATAATTTACAAATAAAAGCTATTAATATTTTTTAATAGCTTAGTCTTATTATTCATAAAATCTATATTTTCTTATTATAGTTCTAATAAAATAAATTGTTAGTTCTTCATATTATAGGGTTTTTTTAAAAACTAGCTTATATTTTACTTATTGCTAAAGTAGATTTAATAGGGGTTATTATAATAGGCTATCTATAATATAATAGCGTGTTTCTTTATACAATTTTACTAATTTTACTTAGCTTTATAATACAATCTCTAATAGTATTTGCATATAGGGTCTATATAACTATAGTAATATAATATATTGTAATCTAAGTAGTTAAGCTTTTTAATTTTATTTGAATCCTCTAGTTTTAAAATAACAAATAGTTCTATTATAGCTATTTAATATATACCTTATATTAAGCTTAATTATTATTATTTTGCTTTATATTCTCTAGCTTAGTGTTTAGATTTTCTATAATAAAGGCAAAGGTTCTTTTTCATCCTTTCCTTTTACTAGGCTTTAGTAGTCCTAGTTGCTTCCTTCCCTAGGTAGCGTCTAGTTCTATTTTAACAGGGTACGTAGTTCTTCCTAATAGAGGGTTACGTCTTTTTGTAGTATTTAGATAGAAGGTTGCCTTCTGCTGTCCCTTCTCTAGCTAATGCTTATATATTTTAATGTCAATTCTTATAGCTAACTCTATAAGTGCTATAAGGGTTATAGATCTATCAGTCCTATAGATTTCGTTTTTAACGCCTTCTTTTAAACTATAATAAAACTTGGTAGCTAAAGCAGGGTTGTTCTATTCTATTCTAAATACAAATTATTAGAACTTAGAAGCGTACTTTGTAATAGAAGTAGTCTAATAGAGGCATTATATATTACATTTAGCAGCTTACTCTTTATTCTAAGTATTATAAACTGATTTAAGCTTTATAGCAAAAGCTTAAAAGTTAGTAAATAGTTATTTAATTTCAGCCTTTCTATTTATAGAATCTAGGTTTTCTATATAATTAATGAAATATAGTTCAAACTAATTAAAGGCTCTATCTCTTAGAAAAGTTACTATATATAGTATTGCTTTATCTTTAATTATAAAATTAGTTAAATAAAATTTAACATTTAGCAACATTTAAATAATAAATAATTATACTTTCTTTTAATTATTGCTAAATAGCTTAGAAGCTGATACTTTAAGACTATTAGCTTTAGTAAATATAGTTATAGTTAGAATAATAGATCTTCCTTTTTTACTAAAACTTATAGTTCTAGAACTGAGGGAGATATTGTTGAATTAATCTGATAGTCCAGTAATAGAGAGTACAGGGCTAGTAGAGGAATTGCTATTAGATCTACTACTGCTTATAAACAAATCAGTACTTTTTGTAAATAGTTAAAATATTACATCTTAATAGGGCAGGCAGGTTGATACACAGTTTATTAGCAAAGTAGAGGCTTGTTTATAAGAGCAAGGGCTGTTATTTAGGTAAGTATGAGATTATTAACATAAGTTGACTACAAACTATCTAAGAGGCTAGTAAGGACTAGGAGACTATATACTTAGAGAATGTTATAGAGATTAGGTTAATCACTTTAATCACTGGATCACTATAACTATAGTGAATAAGTGATTGTGGTATATTTGGCCTGATCATTTAGGACAAGTGATCACTGATTAGGGCGCCAAGCTGTGATTGCAGATTACTCACATACAGGGCACAGTTATAACAATAGAGTCCTATTTAGAATTTATTAATCTTCAGTTTTAACTAAATATATAGAAGGGGGAGCAAGGCTTTAGCACTGGACGCTTTAATTAAGGTTGTATAAAAGCATTTGACAACTGCTTAGGCTCCTATCCTTTATATAGAATTAAGGATCTTAGCTGTGCTGTTATTAATCTTTCCTTTTAAGGACTTAGAATACTATATTATAGCTGCATAGTCTGTTTTTAAAGCTATTATAGCTTAATATAGTTGTTGCGCTGATTATAGACTAATATAAAAGAGGCATTTAAGCTAGCTAGCGCTTCTCTATCCTTTTATTTTGACTTTAGCTAGGTAGTCCTTAAATCTCAACTTAGTATTAAAAATCACTTTTAGGATTCTCTCTTTTATAAAAGGTTTAACAATGTAATTGCCTATTCTAAATAGGGGATCAGTATTACTAATCTTTTTATAATTTTATATAAAATATATAAAAATTGTTTTATTGCTTTTAAATATAGTGTTATTATCTTTTGCTTATTAAAGAGCCTTTAAAACAACTTTATTATTAAATATTAATATATTTTATTTTATTAATTCTGAAATAGCTTATTAAATATAATTATTTATAAACCCTATATTGCCTTATCTTTTATTAATCTTCTCCTTTATTAGGAAAGCATTAAAGAAGATATATAGAATTAGAGCAAATGTTGATCTTTATAAGAGGCTAGATTCTATAAGGGTAATTTAGCTTGATTCTGTATTATTAATTAATATTATAGCTAGTCAATTAGTATAGAAAGAGTTAACCTATATAACTATACAGGCTAGGATCCCCTTTATATATAGCTAATTAATAAGCATCTATTAAGAAACGCTATTATATACTCCCTTTATATTAAAGCTGATAAGGGAAAGGACTTTCTTCTACTGCTATGCTTTAAAGATTTTCTTAATTAAGAGAAGCAACGCTTAATTGTATAATTATCTTAGTTTAGCGCTAAATTATATTTTTTAAAAGGAGATTAAGAGTCTTAGCCTAATATAATATTCTTTTTACTAATATAAGTTCTATCAGCTTATTTAAAGTAGCTAAAAGGGAGATAGGGCAGTATGCTTTCGCTATGTAGTAATCAGGTTTCCCTAGCTTTTATAATAGTAAGATTTGCGCTATCTTCTATGTAGTTAATATGTATCTTAATTAATATAACGTATTAAAGATTTTAATAAGTTAATTATTTAAAATAGATTATAAGCATTTTTATGCAATGTTTGGAATGCTGTTTATACTTAGCGCTTTATATAGGCTAACTTTAGCTATTGCTTTGGTTACCTCTTTGATAGAGATATCCGGATTGTCTATATGTCTTGTATTAGGGTTTGGCGCATCCTCTTTCTAACCTTCAGGGACTAGTAGGAAAAAGCATTAGAGTAGCTCAGTTGCCTTAGCCTTGTCATTTTTAAGCTCCACCTCTTGGCTTTCAATACTGGTAACTATAGTAGGGATGTTGCCAAACGCTGATAGTTGTGGGTCAAGGTATCTGGCTGCTTTCCAGATTAAGGCTGATGTGGGGTCAGGTAGGTCCAGACTGGGTCGCCAGGGTGTCGATGAGATGGATTGCTAGGTGAAGGAAAAAAATATGTAAAGGTTTTGGCAAGTGGTGGTTGATGAGGATGAGGATGTCAACAGGCCACCAAAGCGGCAGCGGGTTTGGCTGGCTAGCTGTCTCAAGTGCCGGGTTTCATATGGTAGGCTGGTCCATTTAGAGGTTTAGCTCCTATCATCTTAGTTTTAACCTCGCTTCACTCCGCAGCACATCCCGTGAGCACGCATATAATCAACTAGTCATTTGCCAAGAATATTGACGACAAGGCCGCGTGGCCCAATGGCAAGGCGCTTGACTACGATTCAACCAGCAATGATTGAGCGGTATCAAGAGATTCCAGGTTCGACCCCTGGCGTGGTCAAACTTTTGGTGATTTGCGTCCCTTCGCCACTTCTGGTTTTGCGTGGCGGAACTTTTTTTTTTTTGGGTAGGAATGGGGTGGGCGATCCTGTTCGCTTTGTCTGGCGCTTTGAAAAATGGCCAATGAGGGGAATGTCTCTGTTCTGATTCTCAAAAACGAGTCCTGGTGGTTCGTACATCTGTCTTTAAAGCATCATAGCTGGGAAGTCAAAAGCTCGAGGCCCACGTTGTCCCTACCTCTTTCCTTCAAATGAGGTCTTGCAAGCCATGAGAACAGCCATCAATGTATTGATGATCAAGAACACACTGCTTAGAAGAAGCGGTAGCCACTCATGCTCATGCTTGACGACTGCAAACAGGCTAGCTGGGAACTGGTCAGCACTCGGAAGAGAGAGCCAATTTGGTGGCATTCTCAAGTCTGGCTCGATCAGCTAGACGGAGCACTTAAATGCTACCCAAGAACAGATACCATGGCCTCCGTCAACATTGCGTTGGCAGAACAGGAGGAGAGAAATGCATCTGTTGCGGGTCTGGCTAAGCTAGGCCTTCCTAGTCTGGATTCAAGGGAGAGAAATATTGACGCGTGGACACTGAGGATACTGGTAGATCACACGCAGTACTTGACCCTAGCGACTTGCTATACTTAGGATCGGAAGTGCATAAGGAGGACAGGAGAAATGTCTAGCAGAGCTGTTAGTGTATTGACACATTGAGACTGAGAGTGAGACAAAGCAGCTCCAAATAGCTCCAAAACGTCGTTCCGATCCATGCTGGGGACATGAATTGCGCAACAGTGAGACAGGCGGCAGGGTTCAGAGCAAGGTTGATACTAAGTACAAGACCTCAGTTGAGGATAAGTTGGTCGATGGAAAGCTTGAATGCCCGTGTTGGAAGTGATTGGAGCTTCCCTACCTGCTGAACGCTCGCTACTGAGTGCTGGCGGCAGTGTCGAAGGCGGTGTGTGCGATGAGCTGGACGTACAGAAGAATGTGGTCTGGGCTATGTATTCATAAGGATTTTCGTCGCTCGACTCCAAGCAGGTGGGTCGGGAAGACGAATATGGTGTCAATCTTGAACATCATGTCATGCATAAGCAGTTTTTGGAAGTGGGTGCGAAATACATCGACTCAGGTAGCAACGCAGGCATGCTCATCGATGGAGCGCTCTTCACTCATAGGCGCATTCAGTCGACGGTGGGTCGCTGGCTACGAAGTTGCAGGCATTGAGAGGGTCGGAACATAGAGGCACCATTGCCGCGGACCGGTTGTATCGCGAAAATTCGTTTCGTGCAGTTGAGCCACGATTTAGGCATTTTAGCGACAATAGCGACAACCAATGAGCCAGAACGGCGCCCAAGGGATGTGTTTGCTCGACTGTCTGGGGTCCGGTGTAATTGATGTATTGCTTACGGACATTGCATGCCTGTCGAGGTCTTACATGCGTGTGTTGGACGATCCAACGGTCTATTGTAGAAATGTTGACTGATAGCGCATCTACGCGGAGACGCGATGGTAGTCCAGAACATACCGGAGTGGATTCCTGTGCCTCTATGCAAGACTTGACTCGAAGCCCGAGCACCAGCGGTGTAAGCGGGCCGCACACGAACAGCACACATGGAGCTTGTCGAGAGTTCAGAAGTGGCACCGTCAAAGTGGATGTACTTGTAGAGACGCGCAGTGGGGTAACGATAGCGCATCGGGAGGAGGAGAAACGCATAAGCGAAACAACATCAATACCTTAAGCACAAGGTGCGGACAAGCGAGCTAGAACTCCGAGGCCGCCAAGTGATAGGTGATAGCATCTGGCCAATGACCCGTGCAATGTCAGGCTGTGTGGAGGTGTCCCAAGATCCCGGTACTGAAATATGTGTGTGGTGGAAAGTGACCTCTCGGACAGATCATTCCGGGTTAAGATTTAGGGTTTTCGGATAAAGCACAGGCTAAACCAGTAGAAAGTCGTGTGACAGTGGTCAGCAGGGCATGCTGACGGCAGAAGAGATTCGGAATTAAATTGAGCCTACCAGGGAGGATCAATGGATATTGTGAATGTGGACCTGCATTGGATATCTGCATGCACTCCATACACACCGCAACGCTGTGACAGGTGCCATCTGTGCAATGTGTTTGTAGCATCACTTGCATCTATCCCAGGTACGCTAAAGAGGTCGGGGAGATCGGGAGATTGCGCAAGCTCCGGATGGCCACAAGTCTAAGAACGCCACATGCAGAGCCTTGAGCTGTTGTACCTGCGGCGAGAATTAGCTGTGTACGAGTATCTTCGGTCAAGTTGGTTGCACGTCTCGTACACGACATAAGTGAGAGAGGATGCTGGTGCTTGCTTGTTGGCCACATTCACATTGAATTGCGACTCTCGACTTTCCTCCTCTTTCTTCCATCTTCCTCCACTCGCTCATATCAATAAGGTACATTAACCTATCTACATACAACTTAATATCCCTCGGACTTTGAACTTCACACCCCCGCCTGTCGCTACTTGTACCCGTCATTCGCCATCATGGAGGTGTCGTCTGAGGATGGTGTAGCAGCCCTTTACCTGAAACATGATAGCTCGGCCTGGCTATCGAATAAGACGGCGACGGAACTCTTGAAATACCTACACTTCGCATATCCCTTGATCCTATTGGTCTTTTTTATCACGACCTTCACCATCCACAGCATACTATCTGCAAACAATGCCAACGATGAAGAGGAGCAAACATCGCCATCGGAAGAGCACACCGGGCCAGGTGGCAAAGCACTGCCGAAAAAGACGGGACCTATTGGTGGCAACAAGGAGGAAGTGTTGGACTTCAGCAGACCGCGCAAGCTACTTTTCGAATGGCTCGCTCTGGGCGCCGCACTCAGCTTTGTTGGAAACGCCATCACCGTAGTCGTACATGCCCTCTACTCGCGAGGTGAGCAATGGTGGTGTGGACAAGCAACAGTCGTAAGCATGACCCTGTCCAATTAATTGAAGAGTCTGCCCAGCATAGCTAAGTACTTGTAGATCTACATTGTAGGCTCTTTTATGGTTTACGTCCTCATTCTCATCTCCATCCTTGACAGCAGTCCATCGCCGACATGGGCTCATGCCTCGTCGTGGGCTCTCTCGGCTGTCATGGAGATCGTCCTCCTTGGCGCTTCCATCGCTTTATATTCGCATAAACACCGTGAACCCACAGTCGGTGATCCAAATGGCGGAGAGCTCGAGAAAGAAATGACCGAGTGGGAAATTACAGAAGTCACGCTTGATCTGGTCCGCATCATCTTCCTTTTGGCTCTGGTTGCATTCTATGGACTCTTTGTGGGTCTCCAAGCGAGAAGGCAAAGGAAAGAGGCGGCGTCAACAAGCGAGGCTACTGCTCTTCTGTCAGAAGATGGTGCTGAGAATGGTAATGCCAACGGCAATGGCTCCGCCAATGGCCACTCGAATGGATACGGTGCCACACAATCCAACAAGCCCAACAAGCCCACAGACGCTCCAGCAGGCTGGGAGAAGCCCACGAGCACTCCCTCAAGAAGCTGGTGGGAGTACATCAAGGGTTACTCCATGTTCTTCCCATATCTCTGGCCGTCAAAGGATCGCAGATTGCAAATCGTTGTCGTCATCTGCTTCATCATTATGATTATTCAGCGAGGTATCCAAGTGCTGGTTCCTTACCAGGCCGGTGTCATCACCGATGATCTTTCTGGAGAGAACGGCCATGAAGGCATGCCCTGGAAGGCCATCTGCTTGTACATCCTCTACCGCTTGCTTCAAGGAAACAACGGTCTTCTGGGAGCCACCCGTTCCATCATCTGGGTCCCTGTCAGCCAGTACTCGTTCCGCGAACTATCCATTGCTTCATTCGAGCATGTCCATAGCCTGAGCTTGGACTTCCATCTTGGCAAGAAGACTGGAGAGGTGCTTTCTGCCCTCGGCAAGGGAAACGCAATCAACAACTTCCTCGAATCCGTTACCTTCCAGGTCCTGCCCATGCTTGTTGATCTCTGTGTTGCTATTGCATACTTCCTCATCCAGTTTGATGTCTACTATGCCTTGGTCGTTGCCGTAGTAACCTTCTGGTACATTTATCTTACCATCCGCATGGCTCAGTGGAGAGCAGAGATTCGCAGACAGATGGTCAACTCGGACCGTGAGGTTGATGCCGTCAAGAACGACTCCATGGTCTCGTATGAGACAGTCAAATACTTCAACGCTGAAGAGTACGAGTTCAACCGTTACCGGGAGGCTGTCACCAAGTTCCAGAAGGCCGAGTACTCGGTCTATCTGTCTCTGAACTTCATGAACGTCACGCAAAACATGGTCTTTATGATTGGTTTGATGATTTCCTGCTTCATTGCCGCTTACCAAGTCACTACTGGTCAACTGAAGGTTGGCAAGTTTGTTGCTCTTCTTACCTACATGGCTCAACTTCAAGGTCCCTTGAACTTCTTCGGTACCTTCTACCGCATGATCCAAAGCGCCATGATCAATTCTGAACGTATGCTCGAGCTGTTCAAGGAAGAACCCACCGTTGTCGACGTGGGAGATGTCATGAACCTGAAGGAGTGTCAAGGCGACCTTCGATTCAATGATGTCCACTTTTCCTACGACACTCGCAAGCCCGCACTGCACGGCCTTGACTTTCACTGTAAACCCGGTACCACTACCGCTCTCGTCGGCGAGTCTGGTGGTGGTAAATCTACTGTGTTCCGCCTGCTTTTCCGCTTCTACAACGCCGAAAGCGGTAACATTCAGATCGACGGACATGAAGTTACCGACGTCTCTATTGACAGTTTGAGAAGACACATCGGTGTTGTTCCCCAGGATACTGTCCTTTTCAACGAGACCCTCATGTACAACCTCAAATATGCAAATCCCTCTGCAACCGACGAGCAAGTCTTCGAAGCCTGTAGAGCCGCATCCATTCACGACAAGATCCTCAGCTTCCCCGACGGCTATAACACCAAGGTCGGCGAGCGCGGTCTACGTCTCTCAGGCGGTGAGAAGCAGCGTGTAGCCATTGCACGCACCATCCTCAAGGATCCACGGATAATACTTCTCGATGAAGCAACAGCAGCACTCGACACCGAAACGGAAGAGCACATTCAAGAAGCCCTCCTGACCCTGGCAATGGGCAGAACTATGCTAGTCATTGCCCATCGCCTCTCCACAATCACAATGGCAGATCAAATCCTTGTTCTCCACGAAGGTCGCGTCGTCGAGCGTGGCTCCCACCAAGAACTTCTCGACCTCAAGGGCCGTTACGCCTCCATGTGGCGCAAACAAGTCCGTGCCCAACGTGCCGCTGAAGAGGCAAAAGTGTTAAAAGACAAGGCCGACCGCCTTCGCCGCGAAAGCCGCAGCGGCGAGATGCAGACTGCTGAATCAGGTGAAAACAGTGCAGGCAGCTCGGAAGACGAGCGAGAGGCAATCAAGAAAAAGGCGCAAGGAATGCAGGCAAATGTCGATTCTGCCTCGCCAGCGCCGCAAGAGATTTTAGGGCAGCAACCTGCCATTGATGATATAAAGCCTGCCGCACATCCTTAGATGGGGATCGTGTGACGCTTAAAAAGAGAAATCAATAGATGGAGAATGGGAAACGGAACGTTTTTGGGATGGGTGGATTGTAGCGGGTAATTGATTACATGCCTCTTTTTTTTCTCTGTATTTCTTGCTTCCTGCATTTGTTGGATGTCGTTCGGCCACATGCATTTTTCTCGCTCTCTGAGGGTATGTCCTTTTCGTTTTTCTCGGTGGATATGCATTGATGCCCTTTTACTCCTCTCGGATGGGATGGGCGGTAATTGTGTTTGTACTCTTGGTTTTACGGTCGTCCATGTTTTTCACTCTTTTTTCTCGCATCATGCATTGGATTCGTCTTTGACACTTTCCTGTTCTCTCTCTCTTTCTCTCTCTCTCTCTCTCTCTCTCTCTCTCTCTGGCACGGCATACGTTGTACAGCTTTCTGCATATCACTGGCGTTTCGTAACATGGAAGAATCGTAACAGGAAAGAATGGGATCACGAAGCATCTGGAAGTAGCAGATTGTCAAGATTGCTTCTCGAAAGAAATTTCTTATCCGTCTGTTTTGCTTTGAATCGGTACTCGGCTATCAGTGCTCAGGTACTTCTAACGTCTTGTCAGGGTGGGAGCTCGTCGTGTTGGATAGACTGACTCATCATCGAATATAAGGTAGCTTTGCTTCTATACTCTATTATCCGGATTTGTCAATGTACTTTCCTTCCCATGTGACCACGCCACCTACGCAGATGACATGACGTCGTATCGCCTGCCTACTACTCGTATCTGACACATCTCTGGCAGCTGTTCCTTTCCTAGCTATCAACGACAACGACTCATCACCACGAGCCAGCGTCTTCCCCAATCAAGACAACCATAGTCGATGATGGTAGCGCTAGTGTATAAAGAAGTGTGCGAAGCAGCACTGCCCTTCAGAGAGCAGAATGGAGAACAGAAATCTTGCATGCGCCAAAACAAAGCCATTCCCTAAACTTAATTACCAGAGCCGAAAATCCGACCACCTGGTTCTTTTCAAACTAGTGACACAACGGATCTCTGGTCATAACGCATACTTGAGGCTATTATGCAGATTCAGAGATTTATTGAATCGTTGAGAGTACCCATGAGAGATCGTTCTTTCTCGTGAAGGTAGGAAAGGACAATTGTCATGCCCTTGCCTTAGAGGATCGGTTGACACATCGCTACGATGAGTACGACAAATTGAAGCAATATTCAAACAGGACACGAGACGAGAGAGAACTCGAGGTATGGGGGGCCCTTAGGTGTTGTATATGCATCTAAATAACTTTTCGGGTCCTATATCTCGTCAAATTTATGCCTCGTCCAATTTGTCAGAATCAACACTCTCTCGTATTTCCTGAGGCTCAATAGCCAAGCCTTTCAGATTATCCTCTCCCATCTCACCCTCCCACCCGTTCTCGACAAGATAAGCTCTGAACCTCGCATCCCTGAGCTTCAGATCCTCTCCCGAGACATCCTCGACGAAGAAATACGTGACCAAAATACCAACAACGCCGCAAATAGCCGCAATGATAAACGTCCACTTCTTGGCCAGATGAGTCTGTATAGGGGTGAAAGCCTGAGTTCCGACCGCCGCACCAGTCTTTCCGAGTGCGGCAGAGAGACCGTAACAAGTTCCTCTCACGGAAGTGGCGTAGGATTCCGAGGAGAGCAGACCGAGCATATCTCCCGGCCCTAGATTTCCTGATGACTGCATCAGGCCGTAGAAGATGATGAAGAGGGGGACGATCTTGGTGATTTTGTCGTAGGCACAGCCGATGATCAGGCCGAAGACTAGGTAGCCGCTGAATCCGAGCATCATTGTATTCTTGCGGCCGAGGCGGTCACAGAGGTACGCGCCGAGTACCACGCCGGGTAAGGCGATTGCGCCGAGGAGGAGTTGCCATTCACCGGTTTTGAGGATGACTTGGCCTGCGGTGCCGTGGGAGGGAACGACGGAAGAAATGATTGTTCCGGAGAACACGCCGTTGGGAAAGGTGACGAAGTCGTACAAAAACCAGGCGCCCGCTGTCCCTATTAGGGACTTCCAGTAATACCTCAGAACTAGCCTGTAAGGGACGCTTTTCTTGATAGCGCCACGGCGATAGAGTTTGGAGCTGAGCATCTTGAGGCGAAAGTAAAAGATCGAGAGAGGAAAGATGCAACCGATGCCGAAGCAAACTCTCCAAACGGTACTGAAATGGGTGTAATTGCATGCTGCAAGCACGATGAGGAAGATCGAGACAGCCATCGGTCCACCAAACGAGAGAGGCAGGTTGGTGACCAGAATAAATATAGGTCCACGTTGCTTGGGGGTGTGCTCGTTGGCGGCTTCAGAGGCACTCGTGGAGGATGCTGGATACTCTCCACCCGTACCGAAACCGACGATACCGCGAGCAATGGTCAGCATCCAGAACATGCCTTCAATCGTGACTCCATGGGCTGCTGTGGCAAGGATACCGCCAAAGACAATCATCAGAGTTGTGATGATGATGGCGGCTTTTCTTCCCATGTAATCGCAGGTGAGACCGATGACCACCTGTCCAAAGATCTCTCCGACAAGAAGTGCGTTGGATACTCTGGTAGACATGGCAGAAGTGTATTGCTTTGGGTACTCCTTTTTCAAGAGAACGTTAGTCATAGTCATTAGATTGTTTTGGTAGCCATCTGAGATAAGTGCTGCACCAGCACAGAACTGTTGATCTAGTCAGATATGTCATAAACGACTCAAGTAGTATAAGCTTACGATGGTGAAGAGATCCGACAATGATTGTCTCTTAGAGGAAACTACAGTAGAAGGCGCATTTGGATCATCCTGAACAACTTGTCTCGAGTCATTGGTGCTCGAAGGTCCAACTTCGCGAATGGCATCTCCAACGACATTTTGCTTCTCGTACTCCATGGCACCAGTCAGCCTAGAATGCAATGGGGTTATGCAGGTTTGGGATGGAGAGGGTAGATCGTATCCCGACACGGGAGATCTGGACATTATATAGACGCAGGCGCGAGCGACGATCATCGTCAAGCCTTCGAGGCCACCTGCACGCGGCCTGCATTCTCGCGTGGCACAACGACTCACACCTGTAGGACCGAATCTACTGCCTTTCTCGTTTTGTTGAGTGTTCGACACCTTGCCCTCATGCCAGAGCGGTGTAAGCTATACATCCTGGATGGAGTCTCAGGGCCGCAAAAGTGGGTTTGTGACACGCGACATATGGTTAGAATGAGGCATGTGTCTTTTCTCCTCGCCGCCATTCGTCAGTTACTACGATATGCAATGATAACTCCGCAAGAGTGACATCTCACTTTGACGCGCTAGGCACAGATAGCGACGCCACGCAAGTAGAGATTCGAGCCCTGCTTCCTATCTCCATTGCAACTTAATGTACGAGTAGCACCTGAATGGTCGATCTATTGAACGGGTGCGTGGGACATTGTACCTATTCCACGGAAGCGCCTCACGACCCTGTCGACTCAGACCACGTGGGGTAGATGTTGCACTGCAAGTGGTACTGAACATGACCCGCATGCGGTCAATGATCGGCAACAACGGATTTCCACGAGGCGATGTGACTCTGTGGCATTGCCGGTATACCGTAGCTGCTGTTTATATAGCCGGCTACCGGCTATCTTGCGATAAAAGGTTGGTACTTTCTTATAAGATTATTAACGCCGAGCTTGGCGATCTGTAGCGTTTGCATTCGTGTCCAGAGTGAAGGACAGGAGTCTTGCATACGCCAAAAAAGAGTCACCTTTAAACTCTGCAGGCCTTCAAATCGTCGAAACAACGATCCCGAGAGCGAAATCATATGACTTCCAGAAACAAATCGAGCACGATACTTGCGGAAGGACTGCTGTTTCCGACCACAGATTGCCATATCAACATTGCAGCATAGTCAACCAGACCCTGTGCTGTCCTTGTAAGTTGTAACATAGACTGAAAATATCCGTCATGTACTACATAATATTCACCGACGCTATTCCCTGCCGTGAATCTCAGACTTTATACGTGCTCCTCGCTTAGGATGTGAATTGGTCCAGTATACTATAAGGAGACTAGCAGACTTGAGATCACCTCTTTTCTTCAAGAGAGGCTGCGATGTTGGTGGCGTAGACTTGCGTGCCCAGGGTTCGTTATTTGCCTTATCTTGCCATCTTCGATACATACATGCCTGTCGAGATAGATAGACCGAGCCTGGAATTGCATATCAAAATCATTGAGCTAAACGTCAACAATTTACATGTCTATTCTTCCTTCCTACATTTTATATAATTGTTGATATATTACAGACCCGCCCACCTCAGATAATGTCGACACAATCAATACCATGCAAAAGCGCATCGTCCACATTTCCACATTTGAACAAATTCACCGTCCCATTCGGGCTGGAGACATTGATATCCTCAAGCGTGATATTACTGCACGCAGTCTCGCTCGAGCAAACGACATAGCCCGTATAAGGACTGTGTGCCGTGCTTGTCACACCCGTCAGGTTCTTGATAACAACATTGCTTATCGTCAGGGATGAAGGATATTCGTTGCAGAGCGTCAAATTATTCTGACCGTAGCATTGGGTGATCTCGACGGCGTAGTCGACGTTGCTGATGGTCATGGTGTCGTAGGTGATGTTGTTTACGTAGCCTGTGCCACCGCCACCCTGAAGGTCTCCCGAGAGTGCGGATTGGCTATCGGGCCACACCTTTATGCGTGCCATGTCCGAAGCGTTGAACATTGATACGTTGTAGACCTGTTTGACAATCATGTTAGAGAAGTGGACATAGGAAGAGGAGGATAGAGACGGCTTACCAGAACATTCTCCACAATATCAACCTCGCCTACATATTGCCCAAGTGAGCCAACACTAATTCCATGAGACCCGTTGCAATGGAGATTTTGGATCAAGATCTCGGTGCTGTTGGGCTTGAAGCTGATGCAATCATCGCCATTGTTGATGACACTGTTCTGAATGACGATGTTGCTGCTGCGGTAGGTGTCCCAGCCATCCGTGTTTTTAGCAGTGTTCTTACTCTTGCTGTATCCGCTGATGCTGATGTTGCTGAAGACCACATTCGTCGAGTTCGCCACAAAATTGTAGTATTGGGGTGAATATCTGAAGTTCAGGTCCTGAATGGAACCACCATTGAGACCAATGGTACCGAAGAGTACGGGACGTAGGATGTAAATGTCTTCGGCATACAGATCGTACCAGATCTGTCCATTGCCGTCAATGGCTCCGCCTCCATAGACATTGACATCGGTGCCTCCAAGCTGAAAGAAGGTGGTGGCGTTTCGGAAAACCAGCTTGAAAGCATTTGCTTGCCAGTAGTCGGTATCATTTGTGAATTGGATGTAGCCTTGGATATCTGCCAGTCATGAGCGAGGCTCACCAGGAGAATGATGGCAGGACTTACCGAGGTCGACATGAGTCAAATTGGTCAGATCCAGAGCGGTACCAATGATATACTCCGTCCCTTCGTTGAAGATGACATGACCGCCGGGGTTACACTCGTTGATGGCCTCCAAGATATAAGGACTGTCATCTGTGACACCATCATTGTGTGACGTAACATAGCAATCGCGGTTCCTTGGTGGAGATGTTGGAAATGCTTTGAATGGTTGTTTTGGGAAAAAGTCGACTTTTGGGCGAGTGCTTTTATGATTCGAGACGTGCTTTGGTAATGACTCCTCATACTCTACATATGACGACCAGGTCGGGCTTGCAGTCACCGTCAGAGTATTGAGAAGGGTTGCTGCTACAAGCGGCTTGGAGTACATGTTGCCGGTGATGCTCGTTAGTCAGTGAACAGGGACGACTGATCAGACAGGGACACGGAAACATCATCTGGGGCCCCATTGCTGCTTGATATATCCTGATCGTCCACGAAATGTACGAGGAGAAGAGCGAGCACACGCGAAGGAGTATATTTTCATCCGCGATATTTACCCCACACACATATGCATGGAGTATGGAGAAGATTGACCTTCGGCTAGCCGTATATGGCAAGGTACCCTCCTTTACCTGCACACTGATGATTCGGCTCAAGCAGAGGGTAAGACAATTGGTGGAACTTCTGTGTCCGGAGCTTGGTCATGCTTGAGGTGTATACATTGAGGATGTGGAAATTCAGGGCCATTGAGTGTGGCTGTTCGGCATCCTTGATTGGCAATATGGGGGTGTGGAGGCCGTCTCGGATCTAGCCATATGACGTCGTGGACATCTCTCTTGGTAGAGTAGATAGGAGGCATCGCCTGCTCTGGTACTCATGTCAAGACTGTCGGGCGGGGGAATGATTCTTAGACCTGTGTTCTCTGCAATGGCTGGGGGAGACTCCAACCGACTTGTGACACTTGTGACACTCTAGAGCAGAATGGGGATGATCATGAACACAAATTGGCCAAGTATTCTAAGCAGCATGCTGGATATCACTGTTTCATATAAGTGCCTTGGATAATAGATGGATGCATTACCTGCATGTCCTTAGGGCTGCTGAATTTAATGAGGAACGACAACCTTTGCCAGTAGCTAGCTCGAGGGATCTATCAAAGAACGTTTTGCATTCAAGCTGCCAGGTTGAATATCAAGATATAGTGTCCAGCCCACTGGTGTGCGCGTATATTGGTGGGATCTTATCTCAACACAAAATGGCGTTGTCTGAATGTTGGTACAAGCAAAGAACGACGAGCCGTTAATGTACTGATACCATCGTCCACCTTAAATAGGGCAAGCATGGAGTTTAGACAGAGACCACGACTTGTAAATGGACTGCTGTAATGTAATACCAGAGTGGAAAAGTGAAGACAGAACCACGACAAATCAAGTAAGAGATCTGAAAAGTGTTAACCTAAACCCAGAAGTTGGAGAAGGTTCAGATGACACTGTCACAATCATATCATTCGTATTTGGACTGTCCCTCCCGTATCTGTACAGCAAGCCACACTCTCTCGACTTGCCGCCTTTCGAAGGAGAATCGCAGAGATTGATCTGCGGCGTGTATCGCAAAAGAGGGTACAACAAGTTAGGTTTCTAGTCCCGAGAGATAAGAAACACAGACCAGGTTGTCCTCGTAATTACCGCTCTCGGCCATGGGCATTTTCAAAGTCCCGGTAGAGACTCTGGAAGCGCGATTGAGACGGTTGCAATATGCCGCGTGTTCGCGTATCAGGATAGAAAGAAAGGAAGAAAAAAAAAATATAGAATGAGAACGTGCCCGGTGCGCATAGCTGAGCAATGAATATAATCAAATCAAAATCCAGTGTAGAGTCGAGTAATGGCGCAGAGGGCAAAGGTTATCAATGCCGTGAAGGCAAGCAATGAGCTTTTTGAAGGAGAAAAATGTTTGGAACAGCTTTTTCATTGAATCCGGCAACCCGGCCTGTTTCTAAAAGTGAACATGGCCAAAGTCCTGGCGAGCAATTGCGACTCCGAGTCCCATTGGAAAACACCCGTTACCCATTGCCATGCCTTCCTGAATTCGGCTTTTCATCACCTGCGACGGGCAAACTCGGTCAGTCGTCATGTCCCTAGGATATGCGATGAATGTTTTTTCCATCACTCACCTCGTCCCACAAAGTCCAACCAACGTTTACCTGGAGGCGGACCAGACGTTCTTGACGTAGCCGTCACGCTGAGCGAGGCGGTTGATGCAGTCGTCAGACTCGCCCATGGCGCGGACGAAACCGCAAAGGGCGTAGGTCTGGTTCTCGCCGGTGTAGCGTCCGTTCTCGTCAACCTTTGCGATGGAGATCTGGACGGAACCGTGGTCCTTGGCTCTGATGATGCGGTTGGTGGCGCTGCACTTGCGAGGGACGTAACTGTTGTGATAGATCCATCAGCATGTTGCTCAAAATCTCTTGCTGTCTCTGCTTTATTGCGCCATGATCTGCTCTGCTCTTTCTCTTTCTGGGTCTGGGAAGGGGATGGATCGTAGAATGCCGTCCATGCTGGGGCGACATACAGGTCGACGAGCTCTCCGCGTTCGTTCTCCATTTTGGCTGATGGGGATGGTTGTCTTTGGGTGGTCGGGAAAGGTGGATTTGAATTGGCTGTATCACCTCGTGAATGCGCGGTTGAACACTGAACGAATATTGCAGTGCGGCGTGGAGGGTCTGTGCGCAAGCGGCCTTGGCAAAACTGGCTTGAGGGCCGAGATACGCTTATTAGGCTTTCACTCTCCGTCTTCACCTTATGAGTGTTTTAACATAAAATCAATGCTTTTCAAATTAGTATTATACTAAGCTCCCGATCATAACGCATATATCAAAGCTATTATACAAAGTCAGAGAATTTCAAGCTATGTAATACTGCTTGTGAGATCTCGCTCGCTTTACGTGTAGGCAGCCGACAAGTCGAGAACGTTTGAGCTGCCTTTTCTCAGGTACTGTAACACACATAACTTATTTCAAGTTGATAATACACGAATCTCCAGATTACAACACACATCTATGGCATTACACAAAGTCACAAAGTACTCTAAACTGTTGATGATACCTATGAAATGTCGCTCGATTTCTCGTGTAGGCAGGATAATTGTCATCCTTCGATATGAACATCTGTTGACGTGATCATCTGTAAGAGGCTAAGAGCACACATCTGGAGTAATATCGCCCCTTGTAAAGGCATAAATCCGGATATAACTGCCTTATCATGTATGCTAAATTCAAAGTAAACTGACACCTTCGTATGATTCGCAATGCTGAGAACTCCTTTTTCTCGAAAAAGGAATGGTTCGCCGTCGGGCATTAAGTATTGAACATGACAGCAATTTGATATATCCACAGGAAAAGGTCCATAAATGCATTGACATTAGACAGATCTTTGAATCAGCTCATCATGGCCGCCGCCAAAAAGGCGATGAGAGCAACAAGGCTGCCTGCGACAACTCGGGCACCTTCGCTTTGGGAGTTGGTCGAGGTAAGGCCTTGGTTGAACGAGGTGCTACCAGAGCCACTCGATGAGGATGAGGATGACGAACCGGTGGCAGCGCTGCTTCCGGCTGAGCTTGCAGAGCTAGCGCTGGAGTCGCCAGAAGCAGTGTCACCACGGTTTCCTCCTCCACTGACACCGGGAACGGTCTCAACATCTGCGGTCGAGGAACTTGCGCTGGAGGCAGTTTTGGTTCCAGTCGCGCTGGCTGAACTCGAAGCAGTAGGATCTTTTTTTGGGTTGTCTCCAGTGGCGTAGAAAGATGCGAGGATGGTGTTGTTGTTGCCGATAGCGACTGTGTCATTTGTACCAGCTCTGGTTGTGTAGTAGTAAGCGCCACTGCCGTGGTTCTGATAGCCAGATGGTGGGTCGTAGCATTCAACGGAAACGTCATGGACATTGGCATAATAGTAACCATTCTGCATGTAGGGAGAATTCCAGCTGATGTCACCACCGGCCCAATTACGTGTGCCCTGAGCGTTGGAGGAAGCACCAGCAGGCCACAGAGAAAGTTGGATCCTGGATGGAGATTGAGGGTAGTGGTACTGGCCAGTAGTGGAGTTGTAGGTGGTGTTACGGTACAAGGTGCGCAGAGCATTGCCGTCCACGAGCCAAGTCAGGCTATCCTCGGACCAGTCCACAGTGTAAGTATGAGAAGTGCTCTGAGTGTTTGATGCAGAGATGTTAAGCTCGTTGCCATCTATTACATATTAGTCTGGTCCAACACACTGGGCTACAGTGAGCCAACTTACAATCAGTAATGCCTTGGAAATAGTAATTGCTCTGTGCATGCTGTACATCAACGCCAATGAACTCGAAATCAATCTCATCCTTAACGTCACTCATCAAGATGAAGGCAGTGACAACACCAGCACCTTGACTAGTAGTCAGAGTAGCACTAACCTTGCCGTACCAGACATAACGTGTGCTGGTAAGCAAGGTGCCGACAGAATCAGCGGGCATGGTGAGAAGCAAGGATTCGTTGTTGTAGACAACGGGCGAGCCTTGGCTGACCCAGTTGACCTTGGACGGATCTCCCAGGTATTCAGAATTGGCGGCAACATCGTCAAGGCTGTCCATGGAAAAGTCGGCCGACTTGCAAGTAGGGGCGGCCATGCAAGATTGCAGATCGAATGAGTATTGAGGATCGCATCCTCCCAAGCAGTATGCACCTACACCACAGTATCCGTAGGTCGAACAGCAAGGTGCACTTGACGGGCAAGGGTTGTTCTCGCCGCAAGTGATCATATCAGAAGCCCTGACCATGGCAGCTGACGCGGCGATGGCCATTGCTATTGCGCGTACCATCATCTTGAACTTTCCTGTCTCTTTCTGGTCGCTTGAAATCCAGGGATAGATCGTTTTCCAATTAAGCTTATTGAAAGTCTAGGTGCTGTAGATCCTCGCACCCGAGACTGATTTGTAGAGTCCAGCGATGTAGCGTCCTTGAGGACGGTCGGAATGTGTTGCTCTCCTGTTATGAAACGGTCGGGCAATGACAAAAGCTACTACACGAACTAAATATATTACTGGCAAGCGAGCGAGCAGACGAGCACAGCAAACGTATTCGATTTAAGTATAACGACGGAATAATTAAAGCAGAAAAGACAGAGACAGATGGATAAGAATAGAGAGAAAGGGCGGTGCGCTCAATGTCTTCGCCCCTCGGACCCAAGAATGTGTCAAAACTGCCATGCCATGGCCCATGGGTACCGTATGGCCCGAGGGAAGTACCTGCCAAGCAAAGGGGTCTCCGTTTCTTCGCGTGCATAGATGTAAATCCTCCGCGATCATGCGAATCCTCCTTCGCGAACACCATTTCGGGTCAAGCGTGTTACTAAATTCGTCTGTGGCAATAACGACATCTGTGCATCGTGACATAATTTTTCCTAATCACGAGCTCCATCTGCTGCCGTGCAGTGAAGACACTCGGGCTGACGGCATAACGCAGATGTCAGAATTGCTTGTTCTGTCCTCGCTCTTCTCTTCTCAAAATAATGGATAAATAAATAAATAATCAAATTAACTTCAATGCTGATTTACACGTATTTGCATTTTATAGCAACTATAAGGTGAAAATACTTACGGCCTCGATGAAAGCGAAACCCAGAATGGCGTGAGAGAAGAGCTGGCTACGGAAGGAAGGGTTCTGGGCGACACGCTAGAGGAGAGCGGCGAATACAAGTGCTATTTCAGGACTAGCAGTTCGGCGGTCAGTATACTTGTAGGCTAATGAATCTTCCAAGTAGTTCAGATTTCATTTCTATAGTTGTAGCAATTACTATAAATCGACACGTAGTAAGCTCCAATTGTGACTCTCCTTCAAGCCCCAGCCTGGTTCATATGCATGACTTGCTCTTCTCCCTATTCGAGCCCAATGCGGTGGCCACTCAATGACTTGTACGGACCAGTCTTGGCGTACTGAATCTAGCAGTGACACTTATACGCCGTACATTAATCCATGTGAAAAGCTCAAGTCCCTCTCGAAGGATCTTATTTTGAGATTTCCACGAGGAGCCTGGTGTGACCTTTGGCACCATGAACTCGTTGATTCAACACAGTCAGGAGGGTATGGTGGCGCAGATCTGCCAATGAAATAATCTGCATCCACACCTCGAGTGCCAGCCTCTCTACCCTTGGGTGGCCCGACAGTGTCAGTTTGTCCCGAGGCTTGGCGTTGTGTCCTGCGCGGCGTAGCTATGTTCCACGGCTGTATACAGCTGCACGTGGTTGCTCTTTGATTTCTTCGATGAACCTTTGAAAACTCTGATCGCTCACAATGTGTCCCATGGTCCTGATGGGCAGACATTGCGCGCAGTTTCTCGCCATAGTCTGAATTGCTTCAAGAACAAAGGATGTGCTCCAGGGCGCAGAATCTCGACATCCTCCAGTCTGTATGTCCATGGCTTCCCGAGACCAAAGAAATGTAAGACTGAGGCTGCTGTTTCGAGCTCGTACAGCTCCTTGAATAAAGGAAGCTCCTCCTTTTCCTCAAGTGTCAAGTTTTGTTCCTTGAGTGGGATCTCGTAATCCTCACTGATTTCTGGAGAAGCCTCCGATGTTGGCGCTGAAGATGCTTCTTCATCATAGCTTGTTTGGACTTTTGATGGTTCGAGGTAGTCAAAGATGTCGCCCGAGGAAGCATTTATCTGCTCTTCCTGGATACTATGCGTCTTTGGATGATTGGCTGTAGCGTGTGACTGTCCATCATTCGCCACAGATGCTTCCGAGTCAGACTTCATGGCAGCGCTAGCATCGGCGTTCTTTGCCTGCGCGCGTGCATTACTGATCGCGTCGAGGTCCAGAGCTTGTCTCTTGGCCTGATTGCCCGTTGATGTATCGTTTGACCTGCTGGATGAGTTTGTGGCTTCAGTGCTCTTCGCAATACCTGGGGTCCCATTCGTAGCGTGAAACCATTTCGGAAGATTCCAATCTTCCCAGTGTGAATTCGGCGTAATGAATTGTCCAGGCAACATCATCACCGTATCGCCTAAGAGCTGATTGACCAAGTCCATGTCGTAGTTGTTAAGAGTGACGGTCCTGATTGCTTCTTCAACCATGTGCCACAATCGATCGCTCAACTGGATCAGTAGGAAGGTGCTGCTGATTGCTTCTTTAGCTATCCAATATGCTCTAGGAGCGGCCAAGTCAACATCAATTGAGCTCTCAAAGAGATGGTCCAGGTTCTGAAGAACAAGTTGATCCGAATCAAGGGCAATTACCTTCTTCAATGTTGAATCGATCAGGTGCATCTTGAACGCGAACAGCTTCAAAAGACAACCTTTGTAATACCACGAGCTACCGTCCGCCAGCTCTGGGGGCGTCTGCATGGACACAGTCACGTTGCGCTGCTCAAACAGTGTTATGTATTCTGGGCTGACATCGTGTGAGGCTAAAACAAAGATGCGGTGTTCAGTATGAAGTACGTCCTGCAGCCGCTGAATGTTGACCAAGACAGAGCAAGCATAGCTATCTTGAGTTGCGTAGAACACATAGGCGTAGGGGGGTTTCTCTTGGGTGGCTTGTGGCGCGAGATTGATTGGAGTCGCCGTGGCGAGTGCGACTGATTCTTCTGAGGCCGTTATTGCTGGAGTCTCGGTCGATATTGGTAAGGGCTTCTTCAAGAAAGGGGCTTGGTCCAACATGTCGTCGGCGAACGAAGCACCTTGAGAGAACTTTTGCTTTGTGTAGTTCAAGCCATCATTCAGTACTTTCTCTGACTGAGAGTGCCAGTGAGTGAAGCCGAAGACAAGGAAAATGAAAAGAGTAAGATAACCCAGCTTGCAAATTCTGTACAGCATCTTGAGATAGATGCCTTAGACCCAGTGGCTGAGACGGACAAAGGAGAGGAAGAGGAACGGGAAAGTGGAGAGTCTATACTAGAAGGTCTCAAGAAACGTTTATTAGTACCTTAAGGTGCCTTGCATTAGGCGTATCCGCCAAGCATGCCTGAGGGTGCGTTCCGCTTATCCTCCTCTCAGCTCCTCATATTTAGCTTAGGATAAAAGAAGACAATTTTGCATGCGGAGGTGATGAAGTCCTAATTCGCATCCGCGAACTTGTCGGATTGGGCGCAGCTCTACTGATCCTCTATGCCAGTTTAGGTGTCAAGCTTTGAGTTGAGAATTCAAATAGGAGTTCTGGAGCACAAAATGGTGGGGCAGAAGCTTGATTGTGGCTGGCTGGCACCAGGGTTGCATTTTGTTAATAACTAATTTGTTGATTGACAGTTAATTAACTGTTAATTAACATACTAACAAGCATTCTTTTGTTAATTAACAAATTGGGGTACGTCAGTGGCGTTGCTTCAGCCAATAGGATGATCCACTTTCCCCGCAGAAAAGGCCGCGTAGTAAGGTAATGCTTGGCAGGATAGTGGTATGATGCCCAGCTACGGTAGAGCTACAGTAGTCGCCTCACCGCCTTCCTCTTTGGGCTAGCGTGTAAATAAGTGTTAATTAACACTTATCAACAGTTAATAACAAATCAACAAACAAACAGGCCTCGATTTGTTAATTAACACAACCCTGGCTGGCACAAAGCCTGATCCTTAGCATGGTCTCCAATATCCCGGATTCTCGATCAGACCAGTCGATCATTTCCCATCCCTTGAGAATGTTCAAATAATGAGCCAATCATTGTCCCGCGTAGTGGGACAATAAATCCTAGGCCTTTATCTGGCCCGGCGATCATCCTTGATGCAGATGCTATACTCTTTGAGCGTATATGAACAAGCATCTACAACCAAGCAAGTTCGTACACAAAGGCGTTGACTATCTCGCTACTATAATCGGCCCGTCGTATCGCATTGTCCCTATGAGGTTACAACGTTGAAAATTTGACTCGTCTAACACATTCTCCTCTGCAGGGGTGTGGGGTATGTCCACTATAGCTGTCTTGCGGTTTCGGATCATCTCCGAAGGTGCCATCATTCTTTACCACTCAGCTTGAATTCTACCGTTGTTTATTTGACGTGCCTGTATTACTCACAGAATACAATCAGGCAAAAGGTAGCGAAGGATGCAATAATGTTTCAATTGACATTGACGGCAATTCAAAGTCTGATTTGTGTTGGAATAATAGTGATAATGGCAACCATCATAATGAGTTTTCTGATAATATGGGTCCTATCTCTGTAGCCCTTCGACTCTCGTCCAAGTCCACCTAAGCAGGTCATAGGCCTAGCACATGGTGCTTGCCTGGCAGTCAATGGCTGCACCAGTTACCTAGACTCGACCTTTCGCTTTTCATCCTTAGTAAGAAAAGAAACATCTGTAACCCAAATCGCATCTTGTGATAGGAAATCACATACCCACCGCTCGCTCGTATATCGCTGGTTGATCTCACTGGAGACATGCCAACCCTTTGCCGCCATATCGTGTAGAAAACAAGTTTTTTCAGCCAACCAAGCAGTGGACCAATAATCCGTTTCTTTCCTAGACTCACTTACTCCCATTCATATCCACTGATTCGGAACTTCTTGAAATTGTCATACCCGTGTCTGAAGCCATCAAGTCCAGCGTGATCGATAGATCCGGTCAGTTTTCGGATGTATCGTCCTTCTTGAAGGCATCTTTCGATTTCCTTGCCATCCAGATTTGCGCAGACCACGCATCCGCAGTCCGCATCCTCAAGATTACTATCCAAGGTATCAATCTCTGTCTGTGTGAGCTCTCTTCCATAACCTAGCTGGCGGCTAGCCACTGTCTTGATCCAGCATCCTTTCTTGCATGGGATTGTGTCCATGATCTGGATATGCATAGCGGCGGCAGGATCAGTGGTTGAAGGAGAATACATGATTGGGCTACCATCCTGCTTCATGTCAGCCAATGACTATGTGTTTGTTGGTCTGGGAACATGCGTACCTCTGCATATTGGACCAAGTTGTAGCGGGGCTTTGCATTATCAGATTCGACTTGGCCCTCGCTCCTTGGTACCATTGGTTTAGATTGTACTTTTCTTGTCTTCTTCTTCTTCTGGCCTTCAAGGTATGCTAGCTGTTGTGCTTTTCTTTTTCCTTCTCTCTCGTCTGATCTTGCGGCATGAAACTCGGCTCGAGTTGGCACGTATGGTATGGACACAGCGTCTTGCTCAGGAGAAACCACCTTCTCGCTTGTTTGTCTGGTAGCTCCCTCCATCATGAGCCCACTGCTCGAACTATCAGGCAGAAGTGCTGCCTTCTGCTTCCCCTGAGATTGCTCTTGGATATCATGACCTTTCTTGGCGGATCTGTGAAGGCCGTACTCCTCTGCTGCTTGATGGTATGATGAAATCAATTCAGAGTCACTCCTGAATCTCACGCGCTTTGTTGGGCCATGTCTGTCGCTATCTGCAGGTCCGTAGAGTGGAACTTCAGACTCTGGAGTGGCCATCATGGTGACCGGCATGGGAATTTGATGGTTCGCGATGTTTGTTGTCCGAGTCTGGTGACCCATGGGATTCAAGGAAGACCTGGTCGGTAGTGACTTTTCGAGGCTGTCCAGAAACAAGCGACACTTTTCAGCAGAGGTCATTACCTCTGTCAGCAACTCTTCCTCGGTCCAGAACGAATCCCTCTTCCGCTTGCGATTTCCAGGGAGTGTAGGGTACTCCATGGCATCATGGAAGGTCTCATCTTGATCAGGTTCGGGGGACGCATTCGTCTCCTTTTGACATGGTCTGGCAGCTTGAGCTGGCTGGTCCGCGAGAGGACGTGACAGAAGATTACCCATCTTGAATTGAAGAAGTATGTCGTACGTGAAAGTACACTCAAGATGTTCGCTTCACTTCGTGACGTGACACGGAGTAGGTGCGAGTCTGATGATGGAAACTCTATGTTATCGGTTGTCGATTGATAGATGCTTTATGAATGTCGCAGGCCGTGCGTGTCCTTTAGGCAAGATGAGTGAAGAAAGAGAGATTGATGGCGTACTGGGTTTAGAGTGGAAGGTACTTATCCACCATAGTTGTCACTTTTGGTCTGAGTAGGATGAATACTCGGTAAGGAAGGAGTCGATCTTGAGGAGGAACTGGGGGAGTTTGGGTGACTGGTCGACGAAGATCCACTTGGGAAGGCGCAATCTTCGGTATAGGCTTCGAAACCGTGTAATGGAGTCACCAAAGCCAGGGCTAGATATGGATAGCTGGTATCCAGCTCACAAGAGAGTCTAGGCGGTAGCTATTCAGGGCATTGCTTTGAGTGTGGGTGGAAGACTACATCGTTTCAAGGACTGGACGCTTTTTGGAGTTAAATGACAGAAGCCCTACCTTTTGTATGCAATAGCACGATATCAGGAAAGAGTGTCGGATTAGTACTCTTATGGATGTCTATCTCATGACTCGCAACCGTCATCAAGCCACGCTGTAACTCTGGAGTACAGAACTTGGGGATAGATATCTAGTCTTTTGTAAGATCGAGATGGATGATGTTCAAGGTTAGTGGACAGGTCAAGTTGCATGATATGGGCGAGAATACTTACCTACTAGGGTGTCCTCTACGTCGAACATTCTTTCGGGCGTGGGAATTTCACCGCGAAATCTTTGGTTACGGACATTCACATGTGGTTGAAACCCATAGCCGCGCTGTTGGAGTCGAGGTCGAGATCGGCGACTTCTGCCTCGTTCACTAGTGGTACTTCTGCTTCTTTAGCAGGGCTGCCAGAACCAGCCTTGACTACCTTAGCCGCCTCTTGGACGTAACGCTAGACAGTACCACCATTAGTGGTAGAGGCTGCGGCGTTCATGCGCTCTTCTAATGAGAGGCCTCCTTTTTTGGCTGCCGTCGTTGCAGGTCTATCTGCATTTTCAGCCTGCAATCACCCTATGAGGCCCTTTTGAGAGCCTCCCGATGAGCATAATACTCCTTTAGCTACTTGAGCTCGGCATTTGGTACTTGCGCCCAGCAACTTATCATTTCACCTACCAAGAATTGGATAATAATGGAGACAACAATGCTCCATAAGTCTCACTTTCGAGGTGTAGGAGTCACCTGTGCCGCTATGAGAAGCATCGCCTGTTTGACTGGCTCTGTCTATAACATTGTGTCTCACAGCATTGTTACTAATGCTTTCTTCATCGTTATCTTTGTTGCAGCCAGTGTAGCGTACATCCTCATGAGCGTTTCCCAGGGCCATTAGTTGGGATGACGAGATATACGACATCCCTCACCTCATTTCTGCGCCCTCGCTCGAAGGCTCTACGAGCGCTGTTTGGGTCCTTTTGTCATTTCTTTACCCAAATGGCTCGATACCTGCTTACATCTATGCCAAACCTATCTTGTACATACCCAGTACATAGGCGGGAGGTCTAGCGGCAGACACTAAGTGGGCGTGATATCTGCAGCCGACTTAAGGGATAATTCTACCTTTGAATACGGCTACGAGCCTACGAACGAAGAAAGGGATGAATGAATACTTGAAATGCCATGGCTCCAACTGTTGCTGAGGCTGTTCACAACACACTATTCAGAACTTCATTTTGTTGAAACATTCAAGTAGGGGGTCTTCGCATTGCTCTCGGATCGACTCGGCCGTATGAGTGGAGTGCTGCTTATTCATCCATATCCAAGATCCCTACCTCTTGATGTGTTCGGATGCATCTGACCTTCCGACAGCCAGCGGTGGATGTCGACTAATATTCTATATCTGAGTTGCGCACTCGGGATCAACGCATTTGCTGCAATCAGGAAAAGACCTTGTGGTCACAGAGTGTGGAGAATGAAACAGCTATGCCAAATGGCCAGAATTTGCGGGGCTCCAAGGTGAGGAGTGGTGGACGCAAAAGCGTTTGTAGTTGGGGACTACAGATTGGTAAAATGAAGGGGTCCAGATGCAAGTTTAGCGAATGCTCGTGCACATGCCCATGTCTTTGTCCGTATGCCCATCCGAGCTCTTTCTTTGTGGTTGGGCGACACAGTACGGTAGTGTGCGTAGTGGGGTCTAAGATGGTCCGGAATATGATCCCATCCTGGAAGGACAGCGGTGAGGCGATGTATGACCAGGCTGTCGTTCCTTCATTCCGATTTCTTGGTACATCACTGCAATGATGAACATTTCTTGGTTTCGTAGAAATTACAGGACCAAGTTTGGTACCCATCTTGAACTGTGGTCATTATTTATACCTGTCTATACCTGGGTATGCAAATTTCCACATGAGGTGCTGCACCATGTAGGTATGCATAGTGCTTGAGATTCAGCTAGTGACCTACATACATATGCGGTCGCACAGAAACATGTTCTCGAGTCAACCGTTAAGCGAGTCAAAGGTGTTGCTTCTAATCTCCTTCGCCAACGGACGTCGTAGGATTCAGTTGTACAGCGCGGCTAAGACGCCGATACCGCCGCCATATGGTAGCTTATCCATTGCAAATGAATATCGGGTTCACCAACGCATGCATGACAGGATCACAAATTGAATGGTGATCTTTTCGGTGTGCAAGCCGTCGTTGAGTTCATTTCTTTTGATTGTTTGGTTCTCGAATTGGTGCAGCTGCAGCTAGAGGAGGCGTGAGGAAGTTCCGAGTTGTCTTCGTGAAATTGCACAGCGGCAGGCACAGAGGTTTCGGACGGAGCTCGGATGCCTCGTTTGCGTATCTGGCTTAACTTTCAAGGGAAGCAAGCGCTCATGTTCATGAATCAAAATCGAGTGGTCGAATCGGAAGTCCAGGATCGCCAAAATGCTGGCCGTGTGCAACAATGAGAGACAACAGCTGAAGTGCAACAAGACAAGAACAAGGTAATAATAAAACAATTCTGAGCTTTATTCGATAATTAGTAAAACTCGAGCTGCAGCGTGGTGGCGTAATACATGCAGAAGGAGCCGCGTACGGTTCCACAATATCGGGGACCAACGGATCGGATTTAGACTTCACCTCAACCCGTGGAGACGAGTGCACGAACAAATTCCATACACCGTCATCACAAGCTCTCATTCACAAAAGGAGGAGGATTGTATGAGATGGAATACAGCTTATGAAGAGGATGAAGCTCTGATATATGTCGCAACCCTCACTCAGCCTGACGATAGTGGGCCATTTCCCCGATACCCCTGCTATCCAGGATTCAACTTATCTGCTTCAAGCAAGGGCCATGACGCCTGTTTGAAGCTAAAAGATAACGGCTGAGGCTGGCGCTGTCTTATCTGCTGGGAATGGTGGAGGTCGCCAGTGATACGGTAAGTAACAGTAATGCCTCAATAGGCAAAGTGAAGTGCCTTTCGTTTTGAAGAACTGTCCATCGTTCACTTCTCCCCGTCGTTTCATGTTATCTTCTCTCCTACAGGTCATAGAAGTCACAAGATCCTGGAAAGAATCAATATCCTTGCGAAAAGACTGGTGTAGCTGCCTAGCATCATATTCCGATCTTTAGCTGGCTTGAACTCAACAGCTGTTCATAAATTACACCCCAGCCCGGGGGAGCCCCAGTCCGGGAGCTTCCGCCGAGAATCGATCGTTATATTAGACCTATTTGTTGTACTTGTCGTGGCAGTTATTCCTGGAGCTCTATATCATGCCATTGGAGTCTCTTTTGGTCTTCAATTTCCGGGCAAGAGCTTCTTTATGCGCCGCTGCAGCTTCTGGAGAGACGTCATGCGCATACTACTTGACTGTAATTCAGTGTACAACACATCAGGTTTTCTTTAACATGACTTAGACGTCGATGGCCTGTGTATGAAATAAATCGGACCAATAATGGAGCTTGAGCTCAGACGTGTTCTTGTAATTAGACCCGCTGTATTCGGTAAAGCTGCCCTTCTTGGCTCTGGGAGAAGCAAACAAGGTCAAAGATGGCACGGCCGCCCGGGAGTGAAAAAATCTGCATTGGCTCCGAGACCTTCCCCCTGCTCTCTCTTGTCGTCCCAAGGAAGCTTCCGCCCGATCTTTCATACCTCAACATCCACCTTCCATCAACGACTCTTCCCTCTCCATCCATTTCATCAACCCACATCATCCACAATGGCTGCCCGTTTCGTCGCCCCCAAGATGGCCCAGATGGCCGCCCGCCCTGCCGCTCGCCAGGCTGTCAAGCCCATGGTTGCTCAGCGCGCCTTCTCCGGTAATCATCAACCCAACAATGTTTTCATCAATTGAACCAACCATTCCTGACATGCGAATTATAAAGGTCTCCGCCAGACCCCCTTCCAGGCCGCTAAGCGCAGCCCCATTGTCGCCATGACCAAGACTCCTGTCGCCCGTCGTGCCTACAGCTCCGAGATGGCCAACGCACTCGTCCAGGTCTCCCAGAACCTTGGTATGGGTCAGGCTGCCATAGGATTAGGTGGTGCTGGAATCGGTAACGACTTCTCTTCTAATAGTATAGTTATCATAAGAGCTAATTTTCCAAGGTATCGGTCTTGTCTTCGCCGCTCTCCTCCAGGGTGTTGCCCGTAACCCTTCCCTCCGTGGCCAGCTCTTCTCTTACGCCATTCTGGGTTTCGCTTTCGTCGAGGCCATTGGTCTTTTCGACCTCATGGTTGCCATGATGTGCAAGTACGTGTAAATTAGCATCGGGGTTATTGCACAGGGGATGTCGCTGTACAGTATTGAGGGGGCAAGGGGAGGATGAGCATGAAGGATACACTATCAAGAAATTTCAGTGCCAGTTCACCAGAACAGCATTGTAAATCAAACCATCTTGGATAGGCGACCGATGCCTTCCTGACCACTTTATGATTTTCCAACTCTTCGCAACGTGATTTCTTAGAACATCTCGAAGCCCCAATCGGCTACAGGATGCTACAGAAACCCCCATTGACTCTCAAACAATTCTAGAGACTTGTGGAGATCTCGATCAAGCCTGTAGATGCGGGTATAATGCCGTTGAAGATGTATACGGTTATCTGGAGCTCTCAATGGCTCGTACGAGACCAAAATCGAGCTCTCGAGACGAAGCTTTGGGCATCTCAGGACAGCTTGCACGAACCCGCCCACGGATTTGAGCCGCAACATGATATCAAGCTACAACTCCCCCATCCGCGCTCAAAATCGATACTATCGCCTTACAAATGAGACCTACGCATGTCCTTTAGGCTATAAGATAAGATCTACGTCTCCATTTGGTCTGCTCGTCAACCCGGCTCACATCCTGCCATTCCTACAGCTAGAGCTTTGAAGACGATCTAGCCTCGGCTTCTCCAAGTCCACCTCCGCACTTGGCCACGGCAAGCCTTCCCGAACGTCAGGTACAACCGGTCTTGGTGTCCGTGACCAGCCAATGGACATGGTTTAAAGTAGACATCTTCTCATGGACTGACATTTTTTTCCTCTTTCGTTTTCTGTGAGATATCTTTGATGCAGTATTTGTTCCGACCTCGGTCTATCACGCCTTTGACTATCACTACGTCGCTGGTATCCAAGCATAGAGGGCCGCTTACTAGTCGAGTACAAGGTCGACTTCCATCTTACAGAATGTCAAGTCCCAGACAAAGTTCGAATGCGACTTTTAAGAAAGAAAGAAAAGTGCCTGATGTGCCGAGGCCGAGCTCTAGGTTGGTTCATTGTTTCTTGTCTCTTGATTTTCACAGATGGTTCAATTGCTCTTCTTATTTGATCAAGCGTGGCTTCACTGTCTACTACACAAACATACACCGTATATGGCAGAAAAACATTATATATGCAAACATCAATTCATCGCTTGATGATACCAAACGAATGGCCTGGTTCAATGGAATGAAAGAAAAGAAAATAATTGAAAGAGTGACACTCGCGACCAGAGAAGCAATATTAGCCAATAATGTTCCTTTTCAATGTACTTTCTTTAGGCTGTCAAGTCGACTGCATAATCACAAGCTAACATACTTGAAAAGTGTGATCCTGATATCACCGCAAAATCAAGTGCTCCTCCTTCATCGTGTAAAAACATCGAGCTCCTTCCCCTCCGCGCACGTCTTCCCAGGCGGAAACGTTTCTGCTTACCATGATGGAAAAGTCCCGCCACCAGAGGATCCTCAACGCCACTGCGACAGCGAAGCCTATCGCCTTGCAGCCATCCGAGAGACCTTTGAAGAAAGCGGGATATTACTCGCACGCAACAATGGATTCGGGCGATTAATCGAGGTGGATGACAAGGAGAGGGAGGAAGGGCGAGAACTGGTTCATGCCGGCAAGATCGAGTTCACCAAATGGCTTGCACAAAAGGGAGGACGAGCAGACACAGGTACGCACCCTTCACTCTCCTCTCATTCCAACAACCTCAAATTTCAAGCAGTATTGACACAAAACCTACTGATTCATCACCACAGACGGCTTAATCCCCTTCACCCGCTGGATCACCCCCATCCGACTCCCCAGACGCTTCACAACCCAAATGTACATCTACCTCCTCCCGCTGTCCCAATCCCCCTCCTCCTCCACCACCCAAGCAATCTCCCCAAGCGACCCAGAAACCCAAGAAACAGTCATCCCCCCACCCACCCACGACGGAGGCAAAGAACACACAGCCGCCGCCTTCCTCCCCCCACCTCAATGGCTGCACCTCGCCCACTCCGGCAGCATAATAATGCACCCCCCGCAATTCTTCCTCCTCTATCTCCTCTCGCGCTTCCTTGTGCCCGTCTCAACCCCCTCGTTCGCGCAACTCGAGCGGCAGAGAAAGGAAATGCTCGGCTTCGTGAAAGGGGGGAGTTGGGGGAATATGTGTATTTCGCCTACCGTTCTCGCTATGCCGGATGGGAGGAGGAGGGCTGATGGGCGTGTGGTGTTGGGGCTTGAGAGGCCGGGGCCTGAAGTCGAGGGGATGAGGGAGGGGGTGGGGGAATATGTTGTTTTGGCTGATTTTACGAGGGAGGGGCCTAGACGGGTGGAAGTTAGGGTGAGGAAGGAGGTTTTTGCTGAGGCGAGAGAGGGTAAGTTGTGACGGACGGATCGAGCTCCGAGAATGATTGGTCGATATTTGTATATACGGATAAACAGCTGGTCGTACAAGATATGTGTGCTATACTATCCAATACACGACAAAAGCTCGATGCTACAGATACTATCTCTCCAACATGCTTTGCTAAAACCATCATCCTCTAAAAGGACTATTCCTCCCATTCCTACCCTTTCTCTTCCCCCCAGAACTGCCACCCGAAGACGTCCTCACCCCAGCACCCAAAATACTCGTACCGCTCTTCTTGCGCACATTCAGCGGTGTCCCCGGCGACTGCACGCCCAGTCCCGTCTGAAGTTGCGGCTGGGACGTCTGTCTATGGGGCACGGCGGCCGGCGGGCCCAAGGGAGGTGCCAACGGCGGTTCCGGGGATAGAGGGGTGAACATGCCGCTGGCTTGAGCGACGGCTTTTGATTCCTGCGCCACCCAGTCGTCGTCTTTGATGCGGGGAGTGGTGGGGAGTGTGCCTGTTGAGCCTTGGCGTGCGAAAGAGTGGGTGAGGCTGCCTGTGCGCTCGTTTTGGATATTGAGGGCTTTGGTTATGGCTGCGCGGGCAGGGCCGGGCGTGCATGCGCAGAGACAGCCTGGGTGGGGGCATGTGCCTGCTGAGATGGGTGGAGAGAGACGGTCCTCGGATGAATCGTGCCAGACGTGGAGACAGGCTTTGTGAGCGCTGTGATTGCAGAGAAGACAGGTTGAGTAGAGGGCGAGCTTGCTGATGTCTTCTGCCCATGTTGTTCCTGCTCCATCTGCATTCGTCTCGTCGTAGTCCCAATCGATATTCTCGAGGGCAACACTGTTCCTCAGGCTGCTCTCCCCTTTGTGCTGTTTGGTTTTATTGCTGCGCTTATGAGTTGGTTCGAATGGGCTCGTTGTGCAGTAACAGATTGGACAAGGTTGTTGTCTTTGTTCGCAGTTCTCGCATCGAAATTTGTTCTTGGGGTTGTTGATTGGCTTCCTGCATCTGCCGCACATGAAATTCATAGCGTTATCTTTCAGTCCTTGTTCGTAAACGGCAGGATATGTAGGGTAAGCCAATCGTCGCAAGTAGGCGGCATTATTGAACAGGCCGAGCTGTAGAAGCTGGTCATGATAGGTAGATATGATAGACTCGGCTTGCAGAGGCTGTAGTCCACTTTTGATCAGTGCCTCAAAGGAGTTTTGGAGGAGGGAATAGATCTCTACATCAGTATATCCGAGACGGTCGAAATGCTCGCTATAGACCGTTATCGTTTGGTCGATTTCGGACTGAGTGAGGGGATGCGTTTGTGGAAGAAGAGGGGTGAGCAGGAGAATGAAATGGGTTGCTGCTTGCGCATCAGGGACATTGTTTGTGTGGTAATTGAGAAGTTGCTTCAGCATAGAAATGAGAGTGAACGGTAGATTAGCATCGCTGTCGACCTGAAAGTCTGTACCCATGAAGTCGGCAAGCGTGAAAGGGACATCTTCAGGCTTGATGCTAGGCTTACTAGGCAATGCGGACGGGACAATCTCGCTATGTTGAACAAGGGCCACAGGTCTGATAAATGGACTCGGTCCATCTTTGAAGCGGAGAAGAGGCGATTGTGAGCGCGGGAAGGGTGGTACAAGTGTGCCAGAGGCTTCCATATCGTCCACCGACACTTCTTCAGAGACAGGTTCGTGCAGCTCATCAATACTAGGTTTTCGTTCAGCTGATGATAAAGCTTCCGAATCGGAGGAGAATGATTGCTGATTATTGATGGCTAGAGCACGAACTTCCTCGGCAATGTCACGGGCCTGAGGTATCTCTGTTGCTTGTGCTGGACTTGTCGGTCTAGCACTTAGCTCTAGGAATTGCTCCTCTGGGCTATCCCGTGATGGTAATACTGCCTCCGGTGGTGGCTCCTCGTTTGGAATCGCGCTAGAAGGGTATCTGTAGTATCTCTGCGCATGTGTATTCTGTCTCATGCTCGGCTCAGAAGACGAACTGCTCCCAAGGTTCATTAAGCCATGCGGACTCGATCCCAGCAAATTCTCATGAACAGTATCCATAAGTGACGACATGCTCGCTACTGACGACACAGGCACAGAGCCATCTCGCGAAGACAGCGAGGGAAACAGTCCAAAGCTGTCGTCACTGTTATGACTATGTGCGCTAGGGCGGACGACGGTGCTGCTCGAATCAGTAGGTTCTAGGCTGAGTGGTTGTTGCTTTGATGACGCTCTCCATGTGCTGAGAGATGCTTTCCGCTCCTCCAAGGCATCGGCTGAGTGATACCAAGAGCGATCATTGACGACGCTTTGAGCAGAGACTCTACGGCCTCGCTCCAGGTTCTGCTGGTGAAGCTGTTCTGATGCCAGCACTGAGGGTGGAAGAGCTAGGCCCGCGTCCTCCTGACTGATCTCCTTCAAGGGGATATGCCCACCACTGTAATCATCGCGAGAAGAATGCGGAAGCTCCGACACTGGTTTAGCGAGTGGTGTTGGGACATTGGAAGTGCTTTCTGTGTGCAACGCTTGTAGACTCTCCACTCTCTTGACAGGGCGAGCAAGAGGCGTGGTTGGTTTCGAGCTCATTCTTCTTTCAGACGCGAGGTACTTCCTTGTTCTCTTTGCGAAGGGTGACTCGTCAAACGCGGTCTTCCTAGGCGCCGTACCCTTTACTCTCAGTTCACGATGAGCAATCGCCCTACGACGAAGCTCCGTCATGGCTGCCTGCCCTGCCACCCGCCAAGATTGTGCCATGCGATACATACTAGCCTGTTGTGCAAAATCTGCATTTATCTCGAATAGCTCTTGTACTTTTAGAAAGCTCTCTGCTGACGGGGGCTCAGGAAGTGACCTGGTCTTATACTTTTGAGCAAAGTACAACAGAAGTAATGCATTCGGGGCTCCAGGCAAAGGACCTGTTGCAGTACCTTGCCCAGGTTTGAAAATTCTGTTCTTTTTCAGTGCATGTTCCAGCGCGATGGTGCGTAAGCTTTGTGGTGGTTGATTCTCTCCCGACACTGAAGGAGATGGCTCGATGTGCGGCTTTGATGCTAATATGTTGCTTCCTCGCCTTGTATTCTTTTTGCCAAAAGAGCTGCTCAAAAAAGTATCATCAACGCTGTCATCTGCACTCCCGCGACCAGCGATTTGCGGATTTGTTTTCTTCTCGTCCATAATTCGATGATGAGACAGAAACTGGTCGCTATCCTGGCTGTCAAGCCCATGCCTCAACCTTCCCAGCCGCTTCTGGCCTGCGAAATTGAACTCTCCAAGCGGACTCACCGCAACAGCTTGCATGTTCCGCCTATCAAGTACCTTGTCTGCGAATTTTACGTCATGTTGGAGAAACATTCCTTCTTTTCCAACAGTCCACAACAAGTCTTGAGAATGCCACAGCAGATCTGCAGGAGCTGATCGATATCCTTGAATTTCGCGAAATGGCAGCCAAGGTCGCCTAAAGTCCCAGATATGCAGAACGTCATAGTCGCGTTCGTACGAAGCAACCATCTGGCTGCATTGACGCGCCCCTCGATCTTTCGGGAGTGAGGATTGGCATGATGGACGCCAGCGCGCGTTGCGTAGCGGATGTGGGGTTTTGATCTCATAGGCTGGTTTGTTGCGTCCACCACCCTCGGCCGATAAGTTCCAAACTTTGACTGTCTTATCAGCACTCGCTGAAAGGACGTGTTTGCCATCTGGATGCCAGTCTATGGTTGCACAAGGAGAAGTATGGGCCGCTATTCGCCTATGAGCGGCAATTTTGGTCAAAGGCGTCTTCAATTTACGGGTATCCCACTTTTGCACGAAACCACCATCGGTGCAAAGTGCAAGAGCGAAAATATCAGTCGGTGACCACTTGACATCCCGAACACCTTCGTTCTGGCCTGTGGTCGTGAAGCGACTGGCAAAGGTAGCCGAGTCTCTGCGGAGGTCCCTTAGATCCCAAAGACGGACGGTGCCGTCTTGACTGCCAGAGAGGAAATGCTGGCCAGCGTGCGGATTAAATGTGACTCTATGCACCTGCCGGCGGTGCTCATAAAGCCTAGCCACTTCGATGCCAGGATGATTCAGGTCGTAGACTATGATAGGCCCGTTATAAGTAGCTGCTGCTATAAAGTTGCCGTAGTTGCCCTTGCCCCAGGCTACATCGTGAATGTTGACAGCGTCTTTGGAAGGCCCACCAGCAGCTACGTGGGCATCAAAGGTCTTGATGGCGGCTCGAAGATTGATGTCTTCAGTACAGCACCCTTCCTCCACACGAATCGTCTTGAAGATTTCCCTGCCAGCAAGCAGAGCATGCGTTCCCTCGTCATTTATTGATAATGAGTTAATTTCAAGTCCGGTTTTATGGCTGGCGCTCGCGTTATGAGCTGACAGACTGGGTAATCGTCCCACGGTGGCTCTATTAGCTTCAGCCCAGTATCCGCCGCCCTGGCCACCATCATCGTCACTATCAGAAGTGCGAGCAGGAAAGCCGAGAAATCGATTCAGGGCATTGCGAGCTCTCTGCTGTGGCGGTAGTGGGGGTGCTGGAGGTGGATGATTCTGAAAGCCCTGAGGCACTGCCAGGGGAGTTGTGGCTGCTCGCCTTGGTTGCTCGGAGGTCATTATGAGAGCTTAAAATTATATGAATGGTGCCCTAGGTGTAACATTCGTGGTCTCACGTGGTTGTGCATGACCACTGCATTGGACTTGAGGGTCGTTGCAAGCCGAGTGTGGCAAGCGTGCCTTAGCTTGTCGCAAGATGCTTGCCGACTCCACTGTACTATAAAACGAGACAAAGGTGTGAGACGGACATCGCAATCGAGGTATACGCGTCGCTGGATACTGCAAAGGGCGTCCACTCGAGGACCCTCGGGACGTCCATGCACGGAATCTGAACGCGAAGATCTCCAACGTCGCCAAGACTCGTAAAGATACTCGTACCAAGTTAATAAGGTACAACACGGATGAAAATGAAGCTATATTCAATCAGTAAGATAACATAAAAGACACAAGAAATGTTGCTCTACACCGATCAAAGTGTTAATTTGAGTAGCATATACTCGAGGCAAGACTGGACTGCGGTTTACCATGTAATGGACGTGATCAAGCATGGCAAAGATCTACAAGATTAGGTGTGGTCATGACCAAACAAGGATTATTACAAGCACACAGGACACGGGGAAATCGATTTCGATCGTCAAAAGTTGCTTATTGCATTCGGGTAGTAGCATAGCATAACTCATCAAGGCCCATCTCCAAAGCGCCAGAAAATGCCCACCCAGAAACTCGTTTCGCCAATCACTCCAAATCAACCTTTTAGCTTTTCCGAACCATCCCTCTTAGACATGTCTTAATCACTATTAAATCTAAGAGTAAAGCTTCTTGTCGAAGCTGTGAAGGCCGTGGACGTTACCCTCGGCCTGGGCACTGACGGTTCTGAGCTCGAATCTAACCTTGCCGTCAATTACATCCTGTCGCAGAGCAGTCAAGCTCTGGACACCAATGTCCTGAAGGGAGTGCTGGATACCAGCAATGAGGTAAGGCACAAACTTCGTGATGGAACCACGGTCGAGCACGCTACCGCTGACACCCTGGGCGACAAGGAGCTTGTCACCCTCGGAGAAGTAACGGGCAGTACCGGCGTTGGAAGCCTTGGGGTCGTTGGGGTTGGTGGACCCAACACCAGCCTTCTTGTCCTCCATGGCAGCAATGGAACCCATACCACGGTAAGCCTTGACGAGCTGACCCTCGCGGGAAACAAAGTACTCGCCAGGAGACTCGGTGGTACCGGCAAGAAGACCTCCCATCATGACAGTGCTGGCGCCAAGAGCAAGACCCTTGACCATGTGTCCAACGTTCTGGATACCGCCGTCTGCGATGCAGGGAACACCGAAGCGGGCGGCGAAGGAGGTGACGCTGTGGATGGAAGCAGCTTGAGGACGGCCGACGGCCATGACCTCTTGGGTGATGCATGCGGAACCAGAACCCATACCGATACGAAGACCATCAACACCAGCGGCAATCAGGGTTGCGGCCTGCTCGCGTGTGACAACGTTGCCACCAATGACATCGATCTTGGGGAAGGTGGCCTTGATGTATTTGACCATCTCAACCTGGTACATGGAATTACCCTGGGAAGAGTCGAGGATGACAATGTCAAGACCGGCATCGACCAACTTTTGCAGACGAGCCTTGTCCTCGGGACGGGTACCGATGGCTGCAGCGGCGATGAGCTGCTTGGAGTGGGGAAGCTTTGAGGCGAGGGGGTAGTTGACGTTCTTCATCAAGTCGGCGCGGGAGAGGAGAGAAATGAGGTTGCCGTTCTCGTCGACGATTGGGAGCTTGCCCTTCTTGGACTTCTGGAGAATGGTGTTGGCCTCGACGAGATCAATGCCAGCCTTGGCAGTAACGAGGTCCTTGGACATGATGACGCTGACGGAGTCATTGTCGTTGTCGTGGAACTGGGTGTCACGAGGAGTTACAATACCGATGACCTTGGAGCCGAGCTTTCCAGACTCTATGCTGAACGTTAGCTTTTCAGCTCTGAATGTGTGTCCCGGCAGAAAGCAAAAAGAGGTGCAGCAAATCAATTCTCAGTACATAAATATTTCTCCACATAAGGACAAGCACATTGGCTGATCGACTTGCGGTTGAACGAAAGTTAATAAATTTTGAATCATCCTTGGATGTTGTTGCATTCCAGCTCTTTTGCAATAGACGAAATTAATGTATGACCTACCAGTGACTGGGAAGCCTCCGAAACCCCACTTCTCCTTCAGAGCTTTGGCCTCTCCGACGGTGGTCTTGGGAGAGATGACGATGGGGTCAAGAATGAAACCGTTCTCGTAACGCTTGACCTTGCGGACCATCTCGGCCTGGTCATCGGCGGAGCAGTTGTGGTGAATGACACCGAGACCACCGAGGAGAGCCATGTGGATGGCCATGTTGTGCTCGGTGACGGTGTCCATGGGAGAGGAGAGCAGGGGGGTCTTCAGGGTAATGCGCTTGGTGACTGGAGAGTCGAGCTGGACTGCATTGGCGGCAAAGCCTATTGACGAGTGTAAGCAGGCTACATTTGCACCGTTCATGTGCAGGCATGGTACGGCATACCAATGTAGCCAGGAAGAACAAGGAAGTCATTGTATGTGAGACCGCCGTTGTTCTTGGAGTCGAGCAGAGTCTGGACATCGATGCCGTCACGTTCGGGGTATTCCTTCTCCAATATCTCAAGAGCAGAGTTGAAGTCGAGGAGCTTCTCCTTGGCGAGGATGGGGATCTGCTCCATGCTGTCACCGTTGAGGATAGGCATGGCTGTGTTGTATTAAGGTAGAAGAGAACGGAATGGGTATCAAAAAGCAAAAGATATTTGGGTTCAAAGGTGAGCCTTTTCCCCAAAGAAAAAAAGTGAATTGCACAGCGGAGGCAGAGCTTTTACCTGAGAAAAAGGACCAAGATTTTGCCATTTGGTCAAACATGGCTATCGATTTTCGAATCTTCCATTCTCAAACCCGAGACCGCCCCGGGGTTCATCGTTTTAGGACCAAGACCAGGGTCCATTTCTTGGCAGACCGCTGTGCCCGGGCTTCTGTACTTGGCCGTGCACAGGGCAGGTCAAAACCGAAGTGTGTCGCATGGTTCCAAGGTTCGGTCTAGGACGGCCGAGGTGGCCCGGGTGTCGATTGTTGTTTTGGTTAGGATTGGTGTAAACATTGGAGGCGAGAGCAGAAGTCACAACCTTTGCTCAATCTCTTTATTTCTTTTACCTATACCATTTGCATGACCGGTGTACGTTTGGTAGGATTGCATTGAAGAAAAGTGAAAAGTGATAAAGCTGTGGAGGATTTCAGCATTCCTGCGATTGGCTGTAACGGGCTGCAGTACATGTTTATGGAGATTGGCCCAACGGTGCTGATATGCGACCCATGAGGGACCGCTACTACTACTAGATTTGAAAACACCATTTCTGACATCGACATCTTTCGAATAGCGCAGTCCTTCCTGTCGCTCGAGGCCTTCGTGCCCTACCTCACCTTCGCTTCTTATCATAATCGCGTTGCCGGCGCACCATATCGGACACAATCATGCCATCATATTACAACTCTCCAAGCACTCCTTCGAGGAAAGAAGTCGTACCGAGCGCTCCTTCCCCATTGCGGTATGCGACATCCAACACCTCATCGGCCTACACAAATGGCTCCAACTTTACACTGCCCAGCCGAACAGGCACGCTACCTTCGGCCGGTCAAGCTCATGTACTAGGACACAAACGCGGACAGAGTGAAGCACCCTCGTCTCCCAAAGCTAAGGATTTTTGGACGGCGAAAGAGGCAGGATCAGTGCCATCCACGCCCGAGAATTTTCGAGCAGCTCTCCGACCGCTGCCACAAGGACCCGGCGGCTCTCCAATCTCTTCACATTCGCGTACCAAAAGCCATGATACGGGTACATTACTCAGTGGTGCAACATCGCCGCCGCTAAAGTCACGGCTGCAGGCATTCGGTGACTCGCCCTTGTCTACTCATTCACGTACGCAAAGCTACGATGCGAACACATTCTTCAATGACGGCGCAACCTCGCCCACAAAATCACCTACAATGAAGTCACGACCGCATTCGCTCGCAATCTCGCGCTCCGACTCGGTACGCGCTCCCATTCACGATCGTTCGAACCGCAACTCGGCACATGTACATTTCGCCTCCTCGCCGAATCACATTGACAAGTCGGAACTCGAAGGCCTCCAGAAGTCAACGACAGGCCATCTTCGAACCCTCAGCAAATTTGCCGAAAATGGAGCTGAGGATGACTTCACCATACGATCGCCCGAGCAGGAGGTTGTTGGTCTGCATGGCAGGAGGAAATTGACGCGGACAATGACAACGCGCAACAAGAGGGACACGAGCAACATGAGTAAATTCACCACTAGCTGGCAAGCCACCAAATGGATGGACCAGCAGAGACAATTCCTACAAGCCTACGAATATCTGTGTCACATTGGTGAAGCCAAGGAGTGGATCGAGGACATTGTACACAAGACCATCCCACCCATTGTCGAGCTCGAGGAGAGACTTCGAGATGGAGTCACACTGGCCGAGATAGTGCAAGCCTTACATCCGGATCGGCCCATGCGCATCTTCCAACACGAGAAGCTGCAATTCCGCCACTCAGACAACATCGCTCTCTTCTTCCGCTTTCTCGCCGACGTCGAATTACCAGAGCTGTTCCGCTTCGAACTCGTTGACCTCTACGAGAAGAAGAACATTCCCAAAGTCATTTATTGCATCCACGCTCTGTCATGGCTCCTCTTCCGGAAGGGTATAGTCGACTTCAGGATCGGCAATCTCGTTGGCCAATTGCAGTTCGAGGATCACGAGCTGGAGGCTATGCAGAAGGGTCTGGACAAAGCTGGAATTAGCATGCCCAACTTCTCCGGCATGAGCGCCGACTTTGGTGAGCCCGAGCCCGAGCCCGAGCCCGAGCCTGTCGAGAGTGAAGAAGAGCGCATCCAAAGAGAGCTCGCAGAAAGCGAGGCAATGGTCGAAGACCTTCAATCTCAAATCAGAGGTGCCATGGTCAGGATAAAGTTGGGAGACACAATGCAAGACCTCTGGGGATCTGAGGAAGCCCTGACGGACCTCCAAGCCCGGATAAGAGGTGACTTTGCCAGACAAATCTCTTCTTACCACTTGGGCATGCAGCGTTTTGCCATACAACTGCAAACATCAGCAAGAGGTTACAACGTCCGCTCTCGCCAAAGAAATGCCCAGCAGCACTGGGAGAGCCGGATTCCGCAGATCACCACCCTCCAATCTCTCGTCAGAGCACGGAAAGCCCGTGCCGAGACTCAGCTTCTACGCTCCAAGATGCAAAGAAACGATCATGGCGTACGAAACCTGCAAGCCGCCATTCGTGGTGCTCTGGCAAGATGGGATGTTGGCGACCAATATCACGCTGCACACGAAGCCGAAGATGCTGTGCAATGCTTACAGGCTGCCATAAGAGGTGCTCTCGTACGTGATCAAGTCGACCGTCAGCTCGAGGACACTAGAGAGGCCGAGGTCCACATACCATCATTACAAGCCTCGATACGGGGTATGCTGGAACGAAAAAGAAACACCGCACATGCTGTTGTCCTCAAGCAGCAATCGAGATCCATTGAAACTCTGCAGGCTGCTGTCCAGGGTCTGTTGCAGCGAAAACGCATCGACCGACTACACGGCTCTTTAGACATCACCAGTCCCGCCTGGCTCAAGCTCGGATCCGCAGCACGTGGTATCCAGGTCCGATCAGCCATCCAAAACACCAAGAAGGCATTGCACGGCCACACCGAGATCATCGTCGCCCTACAGGCCTCCATTCGCGCCGAGAAAGCCCGACGAGATACCGCCGAGACACTGGCTGCTTTGATGGATGAAGAGTCCACCATCATCTCTCTGCAATCCTTTGCTCGAGCTCACAATCGTAGAACTAAATACTCTGCTGATATTGCCGCCCTCTATTCCGATGTACCTGCCATTATCGAGCTGCAGGCCCTTGCTCGAGCATACATGCAAAGGGAACAGACTTTCAACCTTCTCTCTGCTCTCGGTGACGAGGAAGACAAGATTGTCGATCTCCAGAGTCTTGTCCGTTCTCTGTTGACTCAACGCGATATTGGTCTGACACTGGCCGCTCTTGAAGAGGAAGAAGAGGGGATCGCTGAACTGCAATCTGCTATCCGCGGCAAGCTCGTCCGACACCACTTTGCGGAGAAACAAAAGTTCTACAGAGAGAACATGGAGAAGGTCGTGAAGGTACAGAGCTTCATTAGAGCTAGACAGCAAGGCCAGGCCTACAAGAGCTTGACAAGTGGTACGAACCCACCTGTCGGAACTGTTAAGAACTTTGTTCATCTGCTCAACGATAGCGACTTCGACTTTGATGAAGAGCTTGAGTTTGAGCGGTTGCGAAAAACTGTCGTCCAGCGCGTCCGACAAAATGAGATGGGCGAGCAATACGTTGACCAACTCGACATCAAAATCGCCCTGCTCGTCAAGAACAAGATCACTCTTGATGAGGTTGTCAAGCACCAGAAGCACTTTGGCGGTCACGTTGGAAGCCTCTTGAACAACAAGGAAATCTCCTCCAAGGATCCATTCGACCTCAAGGCATTGAACAAGAACTCAAGGAAGAAGCTCGAGCACTACCAGGAGCTCTTCTTCGTCCTTCAGACCCAGCCTCACTATCTAGCCAGGCTCTTCAAAAGACTTGAAGAGCAACGCATGCCCGAGCAAGAAGGCAAGCGTATTGAGCTTCTCATGATGGGTCTCTTTGGTTTCGCACAGAAGAGACGAGAGGAATACTACCTGCTCAAACTCGTCACGCGCTCCATCCAGGAAGAGGTCGACAACTGCGAATCATTACAAGACTACCTCCGAGCCAGCTTCTTCTGGGGCAGACTCTTATCCGCTTACCTGCGTAGCCCCAGAGACCGCAAATACTTCCGCGATCTGTACGGCCCACTGGTGAGAGAGAGCATTTTCGAGAACCCAGATCTGGATCTCGAGAGCGATCCTATGCAGATCTACCGCTCTCTGATCAACAATGAGGAGCTGAGCACTGGTCAACGCAGTCAGAGAAATCCCGACATTTCTCGAGAACAAGCTATAAAAGATCCTGAGACAAGAGAGACATTTATCGCCCACCTGCAAGATCTCCGCGACATTTGCGATCACTTCTTCGTGCTGTTGGAGGAGACCCTCACGCGCATGCCATACGGTATAAGATACATTGCACAACAATCGTATGAGATCCTCTGCGGCACATTCCCAGGAGAAGATCAGCAACATCTGCTGCGCTGTGTTGGTCACTGGCTATGGAAGACCTATCTGCTACCTGCTCTCACTCATCCAGAGATGTGGGGTGTGATTGATAGAGGTCTCAGCCCACTGCACAGGAGGAATCTCGGAGAGGTTGCAAAGGTGCTTGGTCAAGTATACGCCGGTAGATTGTTCGGCGGGGAGCACGTCTATCTTCAACCACTCAATACGTGGGTTGGCGAGGCTCTTGAGCGCATGCAGGAGATTTTGATGAATCTCGTCGATGTCCGCGATCCAGAGCGGCAGTTCGAGATGGAAGAGTACAATGACCTCTTCGCCCGCACGAAGCCGACGCTGTACATCAAGATGTCCGACATCTTCTCTATCCACCACATGATCGTTTCTGAACTGCCGGCTTTGTGTCCTCAGGACGATCCTCTGCGTGAGATTATCCGCGAACTTGGTAGCGCCAAGAGCAATGAGAATGAAATGATGGGAGTCGGCTCAAACGAGATAAGTCTCCAGCTCACGCCCAAGTTCCACGAGCAAGCAGATCCCGAAGCAGACGTCAAACAGCTCTTCATGGAGACAAAACGCCTAATACTCTACATTATCCGCATCCAATCCGGCAAAAACCTGCTTGACATCCTTGTGCGCCCCATCACAGCCGAAGACGATGACAAATGGCTAGCCCTGCTGGACGAAGAAGTTCACAACCAATCCCGTCACCCTCGCGTTGCCCCTTCCGCTTATGCAGGCTCAACAATCATTGACGACGAGCCCGCCTCGTCACTCCTCGACATAACATCCATGTCATATGCTGAGGTAAAGTCTGCCGCGCTAGAGAACATCCTCACTCTCGAGCGCGCTGGCCGCCTATCACGTCACAACCAATACCAAGATCTTCTCAACGCAATCGCCCTCGATATCCGCACCAAGCACCGCCGGCGCATTCAACGCACGCGCGAGCTTGAGGGTGTCCGTGCCACGCTTTCTCAACTCGAATCCAAGGCTTCCTTCCTTGATGAGCAGTTACAGTCCTACAACGATTACATTGAGCAAGCCATGATCACGTTGCAAAACAAGAAGGGCAAGAAAAGGTTCCTGCTGCCATTCACCAAGCAATACAATCACGAGCGCGAACTTGCACGGTCGGGTCGCACACCGCGTTTCGGATCGTGGAAGTATTCTGCGTCTAAACTGGCTGAGAAGGGTGTTCTTGTTTCTTGGGAGGGCTACGATCCTAGCCAATGGTCCCGTATCAACCTCACAATCTCCTCGGATGAAGTCGGCGTGTTCCATCTCGAAGGCTCAATGGGTTCGCTGATGATTCCGGGAGCAAGTGCGAGCGTTCCATTGGATGACTTGCTGCAGGCGCAATTTGACGGACACCAGTTCATGAATCTCTTCAAGGGTACCAGTGGGAGTGGAGGTGAGGGTCTGAGGCTTAACGTCAATCTGTTCCTGCATCTGGTCTTCAAGAAGTTTTACCGGGAGGAGTAGAGGGGACACGAAGTTGCGGAGGAGATGTTCGAGGCGAGAGGTCGAAGCAGCAAGGTGGGAGAAGACAAGAGGTGGCTTCACGCCCATGATGAACTTTTCACTTTTTGATTTTTATGGTTTTTTGCTGTTACACTGATACTCCGACTACATGCTACATTGCATTTACGTGGCGTTTCGGGGGCGCCTTACTACTCCTCTATGCGAATGATTCGATGGGCGCGACGACCGGTGGCAACGACTGGTGATCACGCTTGACGGGAGGCCGATGGCCACGATGACTTATGGTGGTTGATTGGTTGATTAGCTACGTGGCGGATCGGTCAATGGGCGGTCAGGTCAGGCTCATCTCATATTCGTTTCTTTTTTTCCTCCGAAGCAGCAGATCGGGCATTGTGCAACAGAGTATATATTATATAATGCTCGTCTCTGCTTTATGTGAATAATGTTGTTGTTTCTTCTCCTCCCACCAAGATCCTTTCTTTTGTGCTTCTCCTCCTCGTCGAGTGTACATGTGCGCGCTGTGATTTACGCGCTGTCGTGTACATTGGGTTATCTTCGAGAAAGCAGCATGTGAAATAATTGAAGTCCAGAAGCGGTGGGCGATCCTGTCCTGTCTTCCCTGCACTCATACCTTCTTAGTCCCTGACGTATTGAAAACGACATCATGACTCCACCACGAGATATGATTCCCGTCTCATATCAGTGCATAAGAGGGGCAGTAGAGAGAGAACTCGGCTCGCATATCGAGTCGTCGTTGCACTCGTGTTCGGAGATGTATGTTCGGAAAGATAGCATGCAAGTTGAAACCGTAATACTTTGGCATGGGGTTTTAAAAAGTCTTATAGAAATATCCAGTCTAGACCTGCAGAAACATAGTCACTTTTTCTCTACTGTTCGTTCGACTGCTCGTCCTTCTCTTTGCTTCACAGTGTATCATACATCTCTCCGTCACAGTTGTCTACGAGACTTGATTGGATGTGGGGCCAACTCGAATCACAATAACTGCAGATAAAAGAACGAGTGAGCTGTTTAATGTCAAGCTCATTGGATTCGCTTGTCAATAACCCGGAAGCGCAGTAACCTTATTGAAAAGAAAAGAAGAAGCCAGGTAACCAGAAAAACAGTAAAGCAATTACGATGCCGGTGAGCCAACCCCTGAACATAAACACCGCCGAAACCGCCAGTGTAACACAACGCGCGGACACCCATATCAAGCTGCAAAGCTCAGAATGATGCCGAATTAGAACTATAAGTGGCCCCTTCTGCCCTTGATTCCGTCACTCCATGCTCAACCGAGCGACCATGTCTACTAATGGCCTGGCACGCAGTCATGACACCACCCATCAACCCGTTGGCGGGTACCCGCGTTACCAATATGCTCAACAGCCTCCTCAATATCAAAGTCGCCACAGGGACATTGCGAATATCCCGCCCTGGTAACCCAGTCTCTCATCCTTTTCGGAGCTGTCGGAGTATCAACATAGGTCCTAAGGCGGTTGTGCCCAGAGGTCTGCTGGGAGAAGGTCGGAGTGGTTTGCGCAACAGTTCCTTTCTTGTAGTCGTGAAAGTTGATGGGTGCTTGCGGGAACTTTTCGGCATCCGGTCCATGACCGACAAACGATATTTCCAGACCATCACCGCCATGCCAGCCATACCGCCAACCAGGAGCAGCAGAACCAATGCCCCAGCCCTTGGTGGTTTGGCGTACCTCTTCTGGTATCTCAGTCATGCTAGGAAGCGGGGCTCTGTTGAATTTAATCGATGATCCATTGCTAGCAGCACTGAACCAATCGAAGAGATGCTTGTTTGGGCTCACAGACTGGCATGTATTGGCGATAGACATGCTCGAGCGGTATGTCTGGTTGGATGCATTGCTAGACCCAGGCTCCCTGCGCTTCTCCTTGATTGCGGATCTTTCGTGATAGGGGAGAGCATTCCATTCCTCCTCGGATAATCGACGGATATCGTAGTCCATAGATCGAGGCGAGAGAGCGGAGGGGATCTGCTGATCAACCGGAGTGATGGGGACATCGCCAATTTTCGAAAACCAGGTGGACACTCTCGTGGTAAGGTTTTTTGTATGCTCACTCGATGGCACGAAGGCAGAAGCAGTCGCGCGAAGACTGGAGACTCGAGAATTTGGCTTAGATGAACTCTCGATTCTTCCGGGTATTCGAAGGTCGTTACTCGTGCTTGGTCCGACTGCAAGCACTGCTGGATCATGCTCGGGCGATGGTATGGTAGCGGCTTTGCGAAAGTCAGATGAGCTGGGGTCTCGAAAAAGTGATGTCAGAGAATGCTTCTTTTCCGCATCCTCTCCTTGACGCCTGGCATGCTCGGCTGCCGTCTGTTTGATGGTACCAAGCAAATAAGAAGAGGCCGAGCCAAAGGCTCCTTCCGACGTGGGCTGTGCTTTTGGAGAGCAAGGCATCGGAGACGGTGACGGGCTTGCAACTGCTGTAGTGATTTCCAAGGCGACCTGGTCAGGCGCCGTATGCTTCTCAACCTCATGAAGGGTTCCAATGGTGGGATGCTCTTGGTCGAGTTTTCCGTTGGCTGAAGTCAGAATTGTATCACAAACAAGCTCGCTCAGCTTGCTAGACTTGGAGCTCACCGTGCCAGACCTGGAGCTCCTCGGGGACGCAGCACTTGAGAGTCGTCTGACGATTGGCTCAAGCAAGGCTGCCCTCTCGCCACTCAACTTACGCACCAGAATATGCTCTTCTAAATCATTCTGAGCTGTGACGCTGAAGCTTGAACTGGCCTCTATGGGCTTCATGGCCAGAAGTGGAGTCGAGGTGGACGTGTATGATGCTGGGGAAGCACAAAGTGTTGACGTAGGCCTTGGAATCCGTGAAGGGCTAGCAGGACTTGCTGTACGACTGTAATCTTGCACCAACGAAGTCATGGTGATGGTCAAGTTGCTGTCCGTCTTCCTGCGCCTGCTCGGAAGGTCTTCGTTGCCAGGAGAGCTTCGAGATGCAGAATGATTATCTGGGTGATCGTGTGTGCCATCTTGACCAATGCTGGTTGCGAAATCAGAATCGTTTGTACTTGAGAGCGTATCATATTGGTTGGACTTTCTAGTTCTGGAGAAGTCGGAGAAGCCACAATAGCTTTTGTGGAGATGGCCCTTCGTGGAAGACTTTGTCGGACCAGCGGGTTCATGGTCCTCTGCCCTGACATGCTGGTTCGGAAGTCCTGTGTGTAGACGTGCTGGATGCATGCTCTTCGCGACAGTACCAGACTTTGCTGGGACAGCTGAACGTTGCTGAGAGGCCGCAGTTGGCGATGCGAAGTTCGTTTTTCGGCCGGCGCTATCTCTCCACGGACTCGCAGGAGATGTCAGGCTACTCAGCGACTTGACGTGTGTGATAGTGCGAGCTGGTGACTCTTGTGGGGCTCTGTTGCGATGATCTCGGATGTGAGCCTTTTCCTTTCCATGTCCAAACTCTTGACCTTTAGTTGCAATGCGTGCCGGGCTCCTGACAGTGGCAGTCTGCATGCTGCTTGTAGCTGATGGTGGGTTCGTATTCATCTGCGCTTGATAATGGAAATCTCCGCCAGAAGACCACTCTTCTGGGAGGACCTTGCGGCGGTGGCGATTATCAGTCCGCTTGTCGATGGCAAACCGAGGGGCGCGCGTGAGACCTGAGCGTGTCAAGGGCCTTAATGGTTGCTGATGTTCTTCCTGGCTACCAGCACCATGAGTGTAGATTTCCTGGGTACATGAGGCAATAGCCCTCGTTGGTGATCGACCTGTCACAGTAGAACAAGCTGATGGAGCGACCGAGTCGTACTCGCTTTGGTCGTCGACGTATTGTTCGTTCTCGAGTACGACCCACTCCCTGTCCATTCTGCGTGGAGAGGAGGCGCCGGCAGCGAAATGCTTGGACGGAGAAGAACCGCCACCTCGAATGTTGGACCAGCCGTTGAAATTCCTAACGACACCTGCATAAGTGCCTCCAGGTGAACGAGATTCATGACCTGTATGATATGCAGAAACGCCGTTGCGAACCAACTTTGGTACTGTACCCAACGTAGGAAATGCCTCAATTTCGAGCGCGGGAGGGCGACGTGTCTCCAAAGTCTGACGTCTTGGCGACGAGCGACCGCTTCGTTCATGTAATCTTTGAAGTCTTGCAGCGGCTGACTCCTTATCAGCAGCGTCTGTCATGTCTCTGGCTTGATTGGTATTGACCTGCTCTTGAGTGACTGCGTCATCTGATGAATTGGAAATACGACGCTGGTGGACAGCGTATGGCTCTTCTTGCTTCAACCTTCGCACTTCCTTTTTCAAAGTTTCAAGGTCTGCTTCGATGGTATCAATGTTGTCATTGAGATTGACTTTGATGGCATAAGTTTCGTAAGGACGAATGGTGTTGCACGATGAGATACTGCTGATAGACCCGAAATCCCCGTCACCGCCCCGAAGAGAGGCTCTAGACTGTTGAAGTAACATGTCACCGTCTCTTTTTGTTCGTCAGCTTGTGCTACCACATACATGTCAATGTATTGCTTGCCTGAGGTGGCGAAGAGGACGAGCATCATCGCCCCACACTTCGTATCCTATCTGATGGGGCTCTCCGCCGTACGGGCCAGCATGCTTGATGCGTGCCGATTGGGTTATTCTCGTCTGAAATTATGTTAGGAGATGTGATGCAGCGGCAATATTCTGCATTTTTAGACGTACCTTGGTTGTCATTGCTGACGATGGCTCTACGGCAGACTGCTCGACGATCGAAGGGGTGTCTAATCTGGTGATACCGATAGGCGGACTGTGAGTCGAGGCAGAGCGTGGAAGAGCTGCTTGTATTTGATCACTGCTGCTTGATGGCTGATGATGATAATGTGTGAATGATGGACTCCGATGAATAATCCCAGTATTGTCTCGCTGAATTTCCATCAACGAGCCTTTGTTGGGAGAGGCAGATCCAGCAGAACGATATTCTCCAGGTTCAGGCTCCGGATTGCCGTGACAAGCTTTGTTGTTGCTGCCGTTCGTCGCTTCCACGTCTACGCCGGACCCCTCGTCGAACACTTCCACCCTGACCGGACCCTTGATTGGGACTATGGCTCGCTCGCAATACCTGAAGCAATGGAGTTCTCCGTGTGCGCATTGGGAATAGTAATGATATCGATAATAACACATGTTCGCAGCGTATGTGCCGTTTGCCCAGACTAGTGTCTATATTAGAAGATGCCGCTATACCTGAGAGCGGGTGTGAACATGGTCCGGAGCGAGACAAAGACCATGCGCGCGGTGATGATAATAAGGTCCGAGCGCTTAGCGTACTGGAGGAGTTGCAATCACTTTCTAGATGCCGGTCAAAGACGTACGGAATCCCATGCGCCGGTCTGGATGAAGAAGAAGTGAAAAGAGATACCCAGCTTAGCGATCTTCCACACGCTTTCAATGACATCGTCACGTTTTGATGTTAAGGGACACGCCATCCCCGTGCTAATTCATCACCATTGGCTGTAATACATGATCCGATCAAATCAAAGCCCTGGGTCATCGACGACTTCCGAGAGCAATTACAACGCATCAGAACCTTCGTTTCTTCTTTGCAGGCGCTTTCGCTCTCGCATCGAGTGCCATTTTCAACTCTTCACGTTTCTTGTTCGCGCGCTCCTCGGAGGTCTCTCTGATCTGTGACGACTGGTCTTCGCCATGCTTAGCCAATCTAGAACGTCCTGCAGGGATGGCAGGATCATGTAGCTCGAGCTGCTGGTGATTGATACTAGGCCCAGTCGAGGAGCTATGTCCTCTAATGTTTTGAGTACTAGAAGGAGGATCAGGGGGAGAATGCTCGGGTAAGATTTGGCTCGATGACTGAGAAGAACCGCTTCGGCCACCGATTGCCCCTAATCTGCGGTTCACTGGCGAAACCTTGATGGCAGGAGTTCTATCGGTTGGTGGCGGCGTGGCTGATATAGTATTGAGATCCATCGATGCATGTGGTCTCGCATTGGACGCAGATGATGACGACGAACCGTTCTCCTGCTCTCTGCTACCATCAGAGGTGGCCTTTAGCGATCGAGCACCACCTAGTGCTCCTAGCCGCGCCCTCCGTGGCTGCTTTTGAACTGGGGCTTTATTCTCAGGACTTATAGCACGAGCTGCTTGTACTGCTTGTGGCGACGCACGTGGTGACGGGAAGGTTTCGCCATCGTCCGTGGTTTTGGCATCTTCGTCAAGTTCTGAGCCTTGCCCTGCTGTTGGTGTGTTTGCTGGTTTGGATACTGGAGGCGCACTACTAGCCTCCTTCTGTAGCAGATGATCTGGTAGCTCTTGAGTCTACGCAAGAACAACATCAGCCATTAGCTGACACGCGGAATGAATCGCCGAGGTCGAATACATGCCTGAAAATCATCGTCGTCCTCTGTATCTTCCCCGTCCAGATCCATAGTAGGACCGGTCTTCAAAGCAATGTGTGCTTGACTGAAATTGTTGATGTCACGCCACCATTCGTCTTTCCACATTGTGAAGTTGTCACCTACGCCTCCGCCAGGCACTCGCTCAAGGATACTTAGCAGATCTGCGGAAGATGGATACTCGTTGATGTTTGCGCGTCCAGAACCTGACTGAAAAGTTGTGAGCCCCGGCACGTGTTTCGCAAACTGCTCTCTGTGCGACATCTTCGTAGGTCTGAGATTTGGAAGAAGGAACACACTATCCAAATGGATGTTTGCAGACTCCATTCTATCCAGGAGCTTGCTTATCACATGATCTTTGTGGTGAAGTTGCTCCGATAGTACTTGAATCTCCTTCCGCTGTTGGTGTGCTAGCTGCATCAGTGGTGACACAATCACACTTGTCAGCTCACGAGAGCTTGCTCTTTTCAGGCATATATGCCATGAAAAGGGTTTCAGCGGCTTTGGAAGCGGAGCAGATACGATGACGGTAAGGTTGTCTGAGGCGTGCTTGCACTCAAGATTGACAGAAGTGCCCTCGTCACAGCAAAATGCAGCCTCAATCTTGCTCAATAGGATGCCGAGTTGATCGGCGTCATCACCAGGGGTTATAGTGCAGCCGTCTTGTTCGGCTCTACGAGCAATTTGGGCTCCTGATAGCTTTTCTTCCCATACATTTGTCAGATCAGTCAGGGAAACAGCATATCCTGTATCATAGGTGGTGAATTTCACCAAGAGTTCTGGGTAGCCTTCACGACCATGATGGAGAGACTTCCAAGAGGTTCCGTCCTCCATGGCTGTTGGGTCTAAATAGAGGACACACGCAGGAAATCGCTTCTTGAGTGCAGTACCTTGAACTCATGAGATTGAAGTGGAAGCCTGAGGTGAGCGTTTTGACAGCCCGGGGCCGGATCAATTTTCGGGCCGTTCCGGCGCTAGTGATGGTTGTTTGACCTCGGTGACATCGTCGAGGTGGTGAAAGATCAATGAATTATTGCTGATGGTAGAACGAACACCGAACACGCCCCACGCTCATAATTAATAACAAATAACAATCAACAATCAGCAAACAACCATTCTGACGCGCCAAGCATGGATTCGTCAAGGCGACCGCAGCCTAGATCAACAATACCAGCCAAGCGGTCTGCAGTCGATGCGCAAGAAGATGCGTGGGTAGCAGATGAGGACAAATTCGTGCTGAAGCAGGCTAAGAAGAAGGCGCTCATTCGTGTACGTGGAGGGCGGTCGGAGCCTATAGACTTGCTCGCTGTCACTCTGCGTGCTCTTGACGCTTCGCGCAATGGGTACGACAGCGACGATGACGATATGGAATTACCCATGGTTGACCCTGAAGGAGTGTTTGAAGGCATGGACAACGAGCAACTCGCAGAGCTTGAGAAAGGGATTGATACCTATCTCGCACTTGAAAAGAGCAGGAGGAACCGTGACTTTTGGAATGTACGACACTCTTTTGCCCACTGTTTGCCCACCCCTTCGACTGGCTGGCTGACCTTGCACAGACCATGAAGGTAATTTGTAAAGACCGACGCCAGCTCAGCAGAAATGCCGCACATAATGCCCGTAGCATGTCATCAATCTCACCTGACCTGGACAAACTGCTAGCACCCAAGACGTACGACCAGCTGGAGTCCTTGGAGAAGCAGGTTAGGCAGAAGCTCCGATCAAACGAACCCATTGATGTGGATTACTGGGAGAATCTATTGAAGAGTATCTCCTTGTACAAGGCAAAAGCTAGTCTCCGCCAGGTCTCACAATCTGTTGTTGGGGCACGCTTGGAAAAGCTGCGCAAACAACAGGAGGAAGATGCAACCGCCATTCAGACCCAGATGAGGGAGAAGATCAGCACAGCGTCGTCGCATGACAACTCCAGCACAAGCCAGACCGGCGTGGACGTCACTGTTTCAACAAATGGTACGGCACTAGATCCGGAACCCCTCCTTAGGTTGAACCCAGAGGACAAGAGCCTTGCCTCGTTGGAGATCGAGGATTTCACAAGCAAATTGGTATGCGGAGAATACCACACAATCATGCATGTCATTCGACTGACAGTCGCACAGCTACAAGACCGAAGAAGAATCCTGAAACTTGGTTACATCCCTGCCCGTCCAGGCAGCTTGGCCAAGGACTCGACGTCAGGTGCTCTTACCCACCAGCGTCGCAGAATCACGCATGATGATGACAGTTCTCGCACAACCAGTGCTTTGTACGAGCGCGAAGCTGCTCGCGGCTTCAACGACAACGAAGAAGCATTTGCCGCCGAGGAGGACCTTTCACTCGCCACACCCTCGTGGGCCAACAAGTATAAGCCCCGAAAACCACGTTACTTCAACCGGGTGCAAATGGGTTATGAGTGGAACAAATACAACCAGACGCATTATGACCATGATAACCCCCCACCCAAGGTAGTGCAAGGCTACAAGTTCAACATCTTTTACCCTGATCTAGTCGATTCCACAAAGGCCCCAACGTTCAATATTGAGCGAGAAAACGGCAGAAAGCGAGGCCAGTCGTTTGCGCCTGCTGGGGAGGACGACAGTTGTCTGATCCGTTTCATCGCTGGCCCGCCATACCAGGACATTGCTTTCAGGATCGTCGATAAAGAATGGGATTACAGCGCCAAGAGAGAGCGCGGCTTTAAGAGCAGCTTCGATAAGGTATGTCTCATTACACGCGTCGCTGCAACTCTCCCTGCCTAAAGGTAAAACTGTCTCTGACGAAGTGAGTAGGGCATACTGCAGCTGCATTTTCAATTCAAGAAGGTGAGTTAAATGGCTTCGAAATTTTGATATACATTGGTCTGACTCAGGTCTTTGCAGGTCTACTACCGAAAGTAGTCTCCACACGCCGTCTCTCTCGCTATATGATTGCATGCCTGCATGTGTTCTTGAGTTTGAACATTGCCACCAGGACCCGCCAACCAGTGTCCTTGGACTGACAGTCCAATCGACGTCCTACTAAAAATGTCTTTGGCCTGAAACTTGTGCACAATATTCGGCGGCCTGCATTTGATTGCGGTTCTGTGTTCACTTCAGATGAAGAAGATCGAATCCAATGACGCTCGGTAGCTTCTCACATGGTCAGAGTAACAATCAGTGATATTTATGTCAAAACGGTATTTGTACTCCGATTCGTGCATGTGAAGACTACCTTATCTGTCAACCAATGTGACAAACTTTCCACGTCGTACCGACGCACGACATAATTTGACGTGGGGTAGCCGCATGAGACCTTGCATATTTCCATGCTCATACTTGGACAACGCTTAATCATAATCTGCTACTTGCAGGAACAACAGAGCCAGTAAAAAGTGAAAAGCTAGTGCAGGCGATAGGATAGAATTGACACGAGCATCTGTCTGCGGAGCATTCTGATCTCGAGAAGGTTGCGCCAGGATGTGCCGCCCTATACCCAGCGACCGGCTAGATCTCTTTTAATCACTATGGCTCCGCCGCTAAGCACGGTCCGCCCACACTACTCATGCAGGCTTCCGAATTCCTGTAACTTGTCGGAAATCGCTTGACGGGGAATACGGCCGGACGCATTGCGCACGTCGACCCTGTTCTCTTCGATTAGTTGGTGCATTTCAGGTTCGGCGTACAGACAAGGATGGTGGGTTGAAGGTCATCTCTGCATGACAGATGCTCCCGCATGTCAAAGCCACTTTTTGTGGTGCCTACTTCCCCCCGTGTAAGGGACATGTAGTGGGACTGCGTACAATGAAACCTCATCTTTGTCATGCTCTAGTGTGATTAGTTGGTATCGTGACAGCTCAGTCCCATGCGAAGAACATGCATCGTGCCACCTGCGCTCTGTAGGCTTTTAGAAATCGTTCATGCTTCACAGGGCATCATCACTTGGTCACTTCCGAATCTGTCGACTCCCTGCACAGCGGTCCGCATATTCTGAGATATATTAGGGCTGGAGCTGTTTCAAAGAGGCACAGTATCGCACCTTGCCCTGCGTTGCATAAAGACTTCTAGTCACCCTCTGGCATCCTGTTCGGTAGCTCACTCACCTTTGTTCCTCCACTCCAGGTTCATGTCATCAACTATTAGGATTTAGGTTTCTTCAAGCATCCCACCTATCAATCCTCTTCTACACTTCACATCCTCACACTCCACGATACCTGCGGCTTACCACCACAGCCATGAATGACTTCGAATTCAATGGCTATCCTCAATCCATCTATTATGGCAATTTCACCCCTCCAGAGCAGTCTCGCCCGTCGTCTGTGATGATGAGCCCATACGTCCAATGCAACACGTCCGAAGATTCGCAGCTGCTCGGTATGGTCCCATCTTTTCCAGTGAAGGACTTCCGCTCGTTCTCCTACAACCCAGAGTTCTTCAGCCCACCCACTCTGGACATTCCGGGTCAAGTACAACACGAAGGCACAAACTCTATCACATCTGGTCTTCTACCCACAAGCATGGACCCGCCAAATTCCCTTGCACCATGGGTCATCCACACAGCATTTCAATCGCCAGACCATCTGGGACATAGCCCAGCATGGCCAATGAATGGGGTCCTAAACTGTCAGTACCCGTCTTGCGATCAGCGCGTACCTACTCAGATGCCTGAGCTGGGCTATGAGAGTGCATCACCAGCCTCTGAGCGTGTTGACTATTCCCGAATGGAAGTATCTGAATCCCCTGTGCCTAAGATTGAACAAGAAGACAGTAACGGGCCAGCATATCAGGTTGCCAGTGTGGAAGATGACTCAGATAATGTTGATCCTTGTTATGCCGAGCTTCTGCGACAATGTCTGCTTGAGGCTCCTGATTACACAATGTCTTTACGCGACCTCTATGCTTGGGTTGCAGAGCATAGCCCAAAGGCAAAGGACCCAAGCAGTACAGGGTGGAAGAACAGTGTCAGACACAACTTGTCAATGAATCAGGTATGTGGTGGATCAGACTTCAAAGTTGTCAACAAGCCATACTGATGACAACAGGGTTTCGAAAAAGTGATTGACACGAGTGCCCCCTCTTCAGGCCAGGGAAAGAGCCGCAGCTTCTGGAGACTCACTGAAGAAGCAGTGGCTCGGGGCATCCAGTCAACCACAAGATACCGCAAGGGCGACGGTAAACGCAAGTCACAGCGTAGCAATCGTCATGGTACTCCCGACGATAAACGGGTCAGATCAGGAGCCAAAGGTGGACAGGCCACGCGTCGGCTTGCAAATCGCCGTGCTGCAGCTGCCGCAAGAGGAACTTGGGTGTCCTCATCGCGTCAACAGAGCCAAATTGGTAGCCCGCACTCCACTCATACAAACACAGCACCTGTAACATCGCCGGCTTCTCCTGTCACCTTTCTCCCCGTTGAAGTCTCCTCTCCTTACTGGGCTAGCATGCCCAATATCCAGGATCCCATACCTTATGCTGCTCCAGAATCTGGCATCATGGAGAACGGTGTCCATAATTACTACATGATGCCAGCAGTGTCAAATTACTTCCACCAGCCATTGCAATGGGACCAAGCCGCCCTAAACATGAACGTCAAGGTCGAGAGCGGTTGGCTCGAAGGTCAGCCGGACATAGGTTCGGGCAATCCCAATTTCTGATTCTTGAGAAGCATCACTGTATACATCAGGCATCTACTTGGGTCCTTTGGTGTTCTCGGAGGCACTTACGACATTTTTCACTGGTAGAGATGTGGGGGTTTACGGCCAAGATTCCACATTGGGTGGCGCAAGAGGTGCCACAGAACCTTCGCGTAATGACTATTCGGCAAGCGAAGGCGTTTCACGGAAGTGTGAGCAATGCCATGGATCTTGCTCAGGGTCTGCAAAATTGTCTGCTCTTCTTCTCTGGCATCAGTCCCGGTTCGAGCATTTCGAACCCGGATTGATGATCACTTTTGGGATGGATATTGTATGACAGATTATTGCAGATACATCTACCCATATGCAGTAGCTTACCCGCGCGGAGCAATCCGGTGCGGGTACGAATGGCAGATAAATCTCTTATTTATCTCTGTTATTCTCGCCTGCGGAGCCTGGTGCCGTAAAGGACAAACTCTGAAGGGATCTCGCATGGCTTCCCTGCATCCCAGCAGAATCCTTTATCCTTCGCGCTTATGCATAATCATCGAGATGGATGTCAAGTCAGACTTTGCGATCGATTGCGCCAAATTGCAATGACGATTAACTTGAATAGGCAGATAGGTGCATGAGTGAGGTCGCGTCGCACAAAGTTAAACGCCGTCCTGTCAAAACACGCCACTACCCCACAATTACCTGTCGGAACGGCCCCTCGAACCCACAGCTAGGGTCTGACATCCCACTTCAATTCTCCGATCAACACTTCATGCATGGAAAGTACTACAACCGATGTCAAAGAGTAGCTCAGACAGTACTGAGCATTCCCAGGCAAATGTGCAGGACCTAAGCTATAGCTAGCAGTGAAGGTGCGTCCATTGCGAGAAAGGGTCGCACATTACATTATGCAACTCATGCCGCTTTTGCGTCAAGTCAAGGACGCACCAATACCAATCGGTCCGTACCGTTCATTGAGGATAGCTAGCCTGAATGCTCGGAATTGACCCAGCAACCACAATTATTGACCACCTAGGGTTTCGTGTCTCAAGAGGCATATCGCGCAACACGTGTCGAGGCGACGTTGTTGCGATCCGACCGACAGTCCCCAAGATCGAAAAGGAACGTGGCCATGGCCACCGATGACTGCATGCAACGGAGCCGATGATTTTCTTCGAAAATGGCCCTTTTGCGTGGTTTGCGATCTTCAATAGTATATTGTCAATATATAACCCCAGCCCAGATTTCTGGGTTCGATTGGAAGCATCATTATTATTAAGCGACCCGCGACCGCGCCCGGGCGTCAACCATATTAAACATCGTTCATACGAACCGGTGCCAAGTTCATAATCTATTCGCCGACAGGGGTCTCTCAACACGCCTCGATTATGCAACTGCACCGTTCTCGATAGGTAGGGTTCGTGGGCGACGAGGCTCTTGCGTAAGAGAAGGATCGCCAGAATTATTTCCTGCTGGTATCCGCGGAAGGTCGGGATCAGCGATCAGCAATCATTCACCGCGTGGCTTCGTTCTTGTATTCTTGCGCCATTTGCGACCCAGGAGCCACGCGTTTCACCATCAGGACCTTCACCGGAAAACCTTATCTCAACGACAGACCTGTTCTTTTCGAGACAAGCCGAAACCCCATTTCCTGTTTCACGTATTCAGTGGGTGCGAACCCAGGTCCTGGGTTCGACAGTTGACATAGACTTCCATCATGCTTGGGGTATTGTCAGATCAGATTTGGGCACCTGTCATACTTGCGAGATCTCGATCCACCTGACACTTTCGCGATGAGAATTACATGCCACCCAATTTCTTGGTCGCTGCGCATCAGGTTACACAAGACAAGACGCGACTCATATCGAAAGTAGCTCTCGCAAGGACTCATGATGTTGCCCATTTGGGTCTCTTTAGCATGTTTTATTGAACCCAACGCCATGGTCTCAAACTACCGTTCCTAGGACTTGCGTTTCAAACATCTGGGCCTGGTCTGTTGAGATTTGCGATCATCTCCCTTGTGTTGTCAAGATCTCCGCGACGGTGTGTTCGGGGACGGGGTCCGATCCGCTAGCTGCATTTCCGTAAAGCTCCTTGGATTTGATACTTCGGATATGCGAATCTTACTTGTATATTACCATGGTCAGATTGATGCCGCTTAAGTCCAGTTAATTACCGAGTCGAGCCCTCGATCCACGGGACTTACGGATCTCTACCGGAGGAGGACGTCGAGATCGAAGCACGCCACTCCGGGGACATTCTTCTGTCTGTCTGCACCCGACTTCAAAAATCCATAGTATGGAATCTATGGTGCCTGCATGAATCCCATATCAACTGAGTGGCGTCAATGTGACCTGGGGGAAGTCTCGAAGCACTTGCACACATTTCTCGTCACTCCAGAGTAAGACATCTTTGTTCCTTCAGTCAGCGCCAGCTTTAGCACTTGGATACCCTGTTTCCCACGAGTTTACTACTCAGCAGATTGTGAGATGCGAGCATCACGCAATATCTGCAGTACCATACCTTATCTCTGGGCAAAAGCACGGAGCTTGGCATCGGGTCCGAACAATGGGGATCGAGCCCTTGGCTTTTGCTCGTCGCCCAAATTGGACATTATAAAAGTGATCGACTCATCCATGGCATCCGAATCGCTCTCCAGCATGCTCGTACAGCCATGTCTTCTATCTGATATTCACGACCTGGCATGGCTAGATACACGGTATTCGATATCGGTGTCACGCTATCTTCATGGTAATCCCCGCGTCTTGGAGCTGCTTGCCAAAGCGACAGCATCTTTCGTAACTTGCTGTCTGTACCACACCTTAACGACTGTGGTTCAATCACTTGAATCCTACACCTCAGATGTGGAGAGATACTAGCAGTCGTAACTATTCAGGACAAGAACAGGACTGCAATTATGCCATTGCCCACGTTAAGGATAATCCAGCCGGATCTGAAGAAATGTGCTTGCTTTTGAGAACATATAGACCCGCGACAGTCTCGCACATGCCCTGCTCCGACAGAACGGTAACTTTGGCGGAAAGGGCTTGTCTTTCAAGGATGGCGCACCGAGCAGAAACAAAGTGCTTCGATCATGCCAGCACGGTCACTTCAACGAACATTGGGATACCGACATAACCGTTGTACTGGCGGAACCATCACGACCCCGGCCTTCTGTCTTCACGATCCCGGCACTGTTGACTGTAATTACCAGCAAAAAATACCCACGAATATGGTTCGATACGAGAAAAGTCGGCTTGCGATCGTTGGGCGTCCTGGCCCAAGAATGAGAAGACGTGTTGGCTGGGCTGGCCGAGTGCCAGTCCAGCCAAAATACGAGAACGACTACATTCTCGGTATGCGTATGCACCACGCTGGATAATCCAGTTGCTTCTGAATGTTCCGATATTTCAGACATTGACGTCTACATTTGCTTCTTCTCTCATCAAGTTCGCTGTAATACATTTTCGTACTGTGACATTGTCTGTCAGGATAATAGAGCCAATCAACAGGGATACAAAAGAATTGTCGAATGCGATTCGCAATGGCGCCATAAATCTTGATTGCGACTTGCTTTGAAGCCACAGAAAAGACTACGCCGTCGTCCTGCCAATCCCCTCCTTATACCTAGCCAAACACCTCTCCCTGCTCTCCCTGTGCACAACAACAGGCCTCGGATAACCCGCCTTCTCCGCCGCCCTTCCTTCTCCCATTCCATACGGATCATGCACAGCCTTGTCTCGCACCCCTCTCAACTCAGGCACCCATTTCCGAATATACTCGCCGTCGGCATCAAACTTCTCACTCTGCAACAACGGATTGAAGATGCGGAAATAGGGCTGCGGATCAACACCACAGCTAGCGCTGAAGCCCCAGCCCCCACTATTAGACGCGAAATCGCCATCGATCAGACTCTCCATGAAGAATCTCTCGCCCAGGCGCCAGTCGAGGAGTAAGTCTTTGGCCAGGAAGGAGGCGACGATCATGCGGCATCTGTTGTGCATGTAGCCCATGTGCTTCAGTTGGCGCATCGCCGCGTCCACGATGGGGAAGCCCGTTTGCCCTTGACACCATTTGCGGAAGTGGGAGGCGTTGCGTTCCCAGCGGATCTGAGAGTATTCGTATTTGAAGGGTTTGTGCATGCAGACGTGGGGCCAGTGGGCCAGAACGTGTTTGTAGAAATCGCGCCATGCCACTTCCGATATCCATGTCTTTATGCCTGTGTTTCCGGCGTCGAGATGCGGGCTGCTGTTGCAGGCGAGGGCGGTGCGGACGGCGCTGCGGGCGGCTAGTGTGCCTACGGAAAAGTGGACCGAGAGGACGCCTGTGTTATTCGCGGCGGGGAAACTGCGAAGGTCGTTATATTTGGAGATTCGCTGCGAGACAAACTTTTGAAGGCGGGCATGGGCTTCGTGTTCGCCTGCTGGCCAAAGCGAGGTGAAGCGTGCCTTTTCATCTGCGGTCAGTTTCTTGTTATCCGGCGTGGGCGGCATCGGCTGGTCGAAGAGGGCTTTGTATTTCTCTCGTGCTGTTGATGGGTTCTGAGTTGGAGCTTGGCACTCGTCTAGAAGCTCTCGGTGCTTGTGGATGTGTGCCACCCAGGCTCGATACCAGGGCGAATAGACCGAGTATTGCTGCCCAGCGCCTGAATATAGAGCGCCTGGGGTTACGATTACGTCGTCGTGAACCGCCGTGAAATCGATGCCTGCTTCCAGACACATTTTTGTCAGTTTGTCTTCCCGTCGAAGCTCATCGACTTCATATTCTATATTGCAGAAAACGTGGTGTGCGCCCAATTCTTGACATAGCTCTAGTATTCTTGCGGGTATTGTATTTCGGTCCTCGAACGTAGTGACGAAAAGTGGAATATCTCTCTCTGCTAGATCGGCTTTCAATATTTCTAATGTCCGTAGCTCAAAGTCCACTCTCGGTGCGCTTGTGAGATGTGCCTGGTAATCTTGCGGGCTGACAATAAACAGACATATCAATGGTACGTTCTTCTCTTTTGCTTTTTTGCTTGCCAGGCTCAACGCTCTATTGTCTACCGTTCTCAAGTCTCTCTTGAACCAGTGTACTACGCTCTTTCCCACAGCAATCTTCAATCTTGATTCGGCGCTTTCTTTCATGGTCTCTTCGAGGACATCCATAGGACGAGGGAGCTGACCGTTATTGTATTTTGCGTATCTCTCGTTTGACATTTCTGGTGGGTAGAACTCCCTTTGAACAATCTCCATCTCTTTCTCGATTGGGCTATTGGCGAGTTCATAGCCGTTGCTTGTTTCCTTTTTCACTAGAGTCGGATCCTTTGAAGGTGTGTCATTGGTGCTGTTGAGCGCAAAGTTCTTTGCTGGAGGTACAGACGCAGTGGACTCCCATAGGGGTGCCTTGCGCTTTGCGGCCATGGTAAAAGCCAAGAGTATTCAAGTACCTGCCGACAGTACGAGGAGATAACTGTCGCAAAGCAGTCCTAAAGCCGTCGTAGAATTGTGAAGTTTTGTGTACAAGGATTGTTTACTACCTGTACGCAACGTCTCATGCGCTCATGCAATGCGATGGAGACGTGTTGCGTAAGACTTGAAAGTAGGAAACGGCTATGGAAGAACAGGATATTACTTACATGGTTCTACGGGTAATAGTACACGCACCGATATCCTGTGATCCCCATGGGCCTGTTGAAGTGGATGCTGATCGACACAAGCCAAGACCAGATCTAGATCTCGTCATCCTGTTTCAGATCACTATAAAATAGACTTTCAACGCTCTGGGGTTCAATGTTCATACATACAAGACCTGGGACAATCCCACAGATAATACTCGCCGATTCTTCCCCCAGTGAAATCGATATGGAATTGATTGCAATTAATCTGCGTGTTATGAAGGTTCATTTCGAGCTAAAGGCGAATCTTCGAAGACCTATCTTTCTCCTTCCTATAATTGCGTACTGCGTGTTATCACTGGTAATCCTTCTCTTATCCGCTCACGTTGCCGGCCCTGGCAGCATAATTACACGCCTGAGCTTCGCTGTTTTCTCGCTTGGTCTCCTCTCGCTGGCTTTCACCGCTACATTCAATTGGGGTATCGTGCAGTCTGGCGAGGACTATGTGGACCCCTGAATGATTCGAATTAATGGTACATCCATACGTCGTGTTCTTGACCCGGTTCAAACATGCTGACATATCTCGCAGACGGGAAGCTGTTCCTCATGAACCATGGGTTAAGCAAGTTCCGCGTTCTTTCCTCATCCTGGCAGCGACCACCCACACACGCTGCTGACATGTGAATCGATTTCACGGGATTGTTGAATCCATTATGTGAAGCTGCGATTGTGTTCAAGACATTGGAGGATCGCGATCACATGCAGAGATGGCAAACTTGTAAAGAGTACCAGCTGCAGCGGCATGAGGGACCAAGGTGGATACGATTCGACTATCTGATTCTTTTCAGATTAGTAACCTAATACAACTAATCTCCGGACTACAACACATACCCAAGGCTATTATACAAAGTCAGAAAGGAAGCATAATGTCGTTGGTAGTATTTATGAGATGTCGCTCGATTTTTCGTGTAAGGAGGGCAATTGACATCCACCCTTGGACCGAATTCGATGTGGCAGTTTAAAGCTTCAATCGCGCGCAAGCGTTACTAGCATCAGGTCGCCGACCCATTCTCTTGGATTGAGCAAGGTCATTGGCGGTTGGCTTTGGTTCCGGATCTAAGACAGATGCACATTCTGATGGTAACTTTAACTCTGATCTTATCTTAGACCAGGTCCATTTTTGCAGGTAAGCCAAGTCAAGCAATCTCTGTGTCGACTTCTTCCATTCGGTTCTCTTCTGGTCAAACGCATCGCCATCGAAGTTGCTCTTCGCGCTTTTGAGATCCACCGCGTTGACATCCCATCCAGCCGCCACATATATGTCTTTCAGACTGCGCCGTACTAGTGTTTCTTGACACTGCTCGCGCACATATGACGACTTGCTTCCTTGCAGAAGCAGTTCGTGAGAAGGCTCCTCCAGGAAAGTGCGCCAACCATTGTTTTCGGAATACGGGAGCCAGGTTAAGGATATCCATTTCTGTATCCACTGTCCCAGAAGCTCCTCCGGCGTAAAAGAAGGCAGATGTGCGTACTCTAGCCCATCAGCTGCACGTTCCTTGAATTGTTTTTTGATCTCGGTTGGTACGGCATCTTCAGAAGGCCGCCAAGGTATGAGCCTGCATGCCTCGGCATCATATATCAATGGAGTACCATTCGTACTTTGATTCGTCAAGACAATATGGGTGGATTTGGTCATCTTCACACCCTGGAAAAGTGGATCTCTTGCCCAATCTAGATAGTCCTCATCTAGATAAGACCGTGGTTTGGTTCCGGACGGCAAAAGAGGTGTGTCATCACAGTCTGCTGAGAGATATGGCATTTGTCGCATCAGCGAAATCATATCATCGCTAAAATCCTGTTCACGAGCAGCCTCGACGTCGACATTTTTGTGGCCGCTGGGTGGAGGATAGATGATGTCAGATGTCTTGATGTAATGAAGAGCAGCGAGTGTCTCGTAGTACGCAGTGAGCCATTCTATCAGAGACTGATGGGACATGATGCATGTGACAGAATGGTCGAGTCTACGAGTAGATTCACCATCAAAGGTTGCAGACTTAGTAAGATGCACGGGCCATCTGTATTTTTTGACTTTCCCACGTGAGGCATGTGTAAATAAATAAGGTACACAAGATATTAGAGAGTACGCCATGCTCTTTGTCACCAGGTTTAAACAGAACACACAAACGTATAATGAGAGAGATAACCACACAAGTGGTAACGTTCTTTCTTGATGGCGGCGTAAAATCATCACTCCTTCATCAGAAACCATGGATTACATCTCTTTGCGTCATGAACATGATATAAGCACTAGATCCCACTACTGCATGCACGACAGAGACATGAGCACGAGGGCACAAAATCTATATGAGATCTATACTTTCTCGGTTTCTGTCAACGGGCGCTCCGAGAGTTTTGGGTCTGCACTTCGAGAAACATGGCAAAGTCTGCTGAGGTATTCTCTCCATCCGTGAGCCCAAGATTCGGTTCGCGGTCCAATCCTACTCGGCTTTGCTCCGACGCAGTGATGCATGACCGTTGTACCCGCCAGCCCTGCTATGACAGTCTCGATGGTTGGTCCTCTCCGACGTGGCTATCGAGGGCAGTGGAGTATAGGCCGAATGTCACTTGATCAACAGAGCCGTGTACTTCGTTCGATGCGTCCGGACTTGAGTCTGTAGGTTGTCCTAGGAGCTTTTGTTTTGCTGATGACTTTGAGCTCTGTACGGGGCAATAGTTGCTTGCTCTGCGCTCGTAGTATACGCTATCAAGTGTAGGACAGGTGAATGTCTGTTCCCAGCCACAGCTGCCACACCACTGGGGCCCGGTATTATCTGAGCAACCGAAACGGACAAGGGCACCGAAACTTGTGTAAATCTCCGTCAGTGTGGTTCGGCAGAATACCAAAGCCCAGGTGGCCACCTGTGCTGTGGCTGAGAATGTTCATCATTGTACTACCGAGCCAAATTTGACCGATGTAGGAGGTCATTCCGAACCTATCATGTCAGGGGGCTCGGATCTCCAAGTGATCGAGCTCCCCAAATGTTGTAATCGTATTGGAGGTCAAAGTTCGGAAAGTCCATCGACTCGGCATTCAGCCCATCGATCACTGACTGGATCGTATCAGGATGGAGGCCTCGTAAATCCCCATCATCAGTCATCATCCACGACCAAACTACATCCTGATCCGTCGTGTACTGGCCCTGGCTTGGAGGATGAGAAGAGGGCCCGTTGTCTGGTTGAGCGGTAGCAACATCTCGTTCAGGCTGATCATCGAAGGCTTGGAGCTTAGTGTGAAGATCGAGAAGCTCTTGCAGGTCTGCCTTCAAAGAGCGTGCAGGATTCACTTCTCTTGCAATGAATTCATCGATGTAATCGAATACCCGTTGAAGGTCCCAGAGAAGGTCATGCGCAGGGGTGATGATGTCGACTAATATTAACGCGAATGCTGCTGAGAATATAGCTTCGATATCGTATGGCAAGAACATGTCTTATTGTATCAGAATCTGCAAGGTAGGACTAAGCAGGCAGCAAAAACTCACCTGATAGATTCTGGGACTTGAGAGCAAACACTATCTTGGTAATATTGAATGCGCTTTCAACACACATTCTTAGCAGAGCATTTATTGGGTCTGAGAGCCGCAGCGATCTTGGCGAGCTCAACTTGAGACTGAGAAGGGAGAACAAGACTGGGCGCACTGCCAAGATGATACACTGATAGAGGTCAGCTTTGGTGATTTTGATCATAAGTTAGAAAGAGCAGCAGACTTGATGAGACAAGATGTGCAATGTGGCAGCCACTCTTGAGAGTGTGTCGACTGGACGTTGTGTCTCAATTGGAAGTCGCCGTGTCAGTGTCATGGAGGTTTCGGCAAGATTGGCAAGAATGGTTTGGACACCATGAATGAACTTGCCACGCCCCTGGTTCTTGGTTCCATAGATTACTACGAACAGCGTCAGACTTACACTCAAATATATCAGCTTGTGAACCTACTGTCCAAGATCCTTCCGAGATGTGATGAAATCTTGACATGCATTGCAAGTGCAAAATCACCCTCGGTGTTGGTTGACAAGGATGGTTCTGGCAGGAAGATATCCTCATCGCGGATGCCGCACGGGTTTCCCATTAGTGCGCAAGCTCTTCGGTCGAGGATGTAAACAGTCCACCATAGTTTCGATTGATGTTCTGATGCAGCAGCGCCAATAATGTCCGCATCAGCGTCCCGGTTCAGCCCTTGTGAGACTGCTATTCGTAATGCCTGGCCAATCTGTCCGGATGAGATGTTAGCTTGGTGCTTCATTCAATGATCAACCGCCGACAAAGATGAGCGTTCGAGCAGCCGAAGACAGCTGCAGGTATCTGTGAACAGAAATTGGGTGCCAATGCTTGTTGCTAGCATGTATTTACGAGTCTCACAAATGCTTCTTGGCGTGCTCATTGTAGCTGCCTTCGGATACTTAGCCGTGCAAACTATCGGTTGCTGAGATGCAGAATTTAATACGTACATAGCCATATGCCTCCTGACCAGCATCTATGGCCTGCATGAACATTGCTACCAGACATAGTATTTCGATAGAAAGCACCGGATCCTCGTGAAGGCGATGGGTATTAGGCAATGCCTCTAGAGCACGAAGAAAATAGGTTGTGCCCGCCGGTCCAGTTTTGAAATGCTCACGAGCAAGAATAGCTCTGCCGAGAGCAAAGACAAGCAGCATCTGGATATGCCACAGCCCTGATTGCTGAATTTCGGCCGACTCTGTACCAGCGTAGAACGCTCTTAGGCGATCAAGGAACAGCGCCTTGTCATAGAGGCGATAGAGAGGGCCTGCGTAGAATGTGACAGTGCTCGTCAGATACTCTGCGAAATCCAATGGGGGCAAGTCGATGTCATCGAGTCTGAGATTGAATGTCGGCCAACGAATGGAATATGTAATATCGTCTCTGACTAGAGTGGCGTTGCTAGGATTAGATAGCCTTTCGGAGTTGTGTATCATGTTTCGAACTCTGCGGCTGAATGACAAGGTGGAGCTATGACCCAGGTAACCTAGAAATTTATTAGATCCAGGATTTATCCACCATGATGGACTGTGACCCACGATGTTGACCATTCCCACGAACCCGAATTTGTGGAATCGAATCTACAAGTGTGTTGGTGATTCCATGGTCTTCGAAGCCCTATATCAATCTCAGTTGGCCTCTGGCTCAAATGGTCAGTCTTGACAGGCCTACCGCATCTTCCTGTTGATCGGGCGAATGGTCAAGCGGACTTGGCCGTCGCTGTGTCATGGTGGGCTGATCGTGGGTACTTGGGGTAGCCGCGTGATTCTCTCTCGCCAACGTATTTATTCTGGAGTCCTGTTCTGTTACACCACGGTCTTGATAAGACACTTCATTCATCAAAGACGCAGAGCGCGTTGGTGTGCGCAAAGATGGCGATGCCGGTGTCCCATCTGAACCCGACCTCGACAACCTGTTCTGAAGATTGTTCAAATAACTGCAAACAGTGAGCAATAGAGCAGTAGAGTATGCAGAAAATCATACACACGCTTGCGAAACAACGACACGTCTTTCCTTTTCTTCAAACACACAAGGGACCCGCTTGGAGGTACATTTTTCACATGGAACTCGACCAGAACATCTCACTTTCCGTGACCGGCATCTCACGCATCTGTACACGATAGATAATCAGACTCCGCAGGTGTTGAGATGAAGTATTCACGTACGCATTGAGAGTCTTTCTCTTCCCATGTCGTGATGACGATGGGGTCGTTGAGGCTTCACTGTCCATTCTCTTCACAGCCTTTTGCCATTCCCGATGATAACGATATCGCGTATTAGTAGTGACTGATCCGGTCCAGTGTCATTTATCGATCTCATGCAGACGTCTTATCAAAGACAATAATACGAGTACTTCGTCTTCATCACATGGATTAAGCGCACAGACCATCAACCTCGGACTCGGAAGTTGGCGGTGGACCAACCAAAACCAACTATTTTTCTTCACAATTGCACAACGCCGGCAACCTGGTATTTGCTGTACTAATCAAATTTCATGTGGTATATCGTCCCCCGAGGAACATCGTAGACTATATATGTCTAATAGGAATCATCATCATAAGTGCTTGCAATGGCCAGCTCGTTTTCAAAAGGCGACTAGTGCTTATGCTTATCGGCCAGCAGAGCTAACACGCCTCCATAGCTCGCCCCTGAAGGCAGCTGCCCACAGCTTAGTCCTCTCAATCGCTCCCTGGTTCTCAACTGCTCTTCTGAGAAGGTACTGCATGCACTCCTGAACGCTGCCCCAGCATGAAAACTTGAAAGCCTTTGGCTTCAGAGCCTCTGCCTGCACTGTTTCCACATCTGAAGAGTTCTGGCACATCTGCAAAAGCTCGCAGCTGATCTCGTCAGCCATACCCTGGAGTTGGCCGTATCCGAGAGGTGTTAGTGGCTGGGCCGAGAGAACACGCTGGCGCTGGATTTGGGCGGCTTTCTTGACACTGGCATCGTTGTGGGTGGCAAGGAAGAGTTCGACTTTGGGGAATGGGGAGGCAGAAGTGAAGCCAGTGAACTTCTGAGCAAGTAGGTCCGCGGTGCAAGCGTCAAAGGCGGCATCAGTGTTTTCCTTGGTATCATGAATCAATTGTCTTGGTTCAGTGGCGATGTAAGCACCTCTGACAAGCTTGAGGCCAAGTGCCCAACCCTCGTCGGCGGCCAGCTGCAAGTGTCTCGCGATGTTGGAAGGAGTGGACTTGAGGTAGGTTTGGAAGGTGTTGTAGATGTTTGCAACCTCCTTTGTGTTGAAGAGGCGCATCATTTCGATGGTCCAGTCGTCGATTGTGGCTTGGTACTTCTGCTGCTCAGCGTCGACCCAGACTTTGGTTTCTTTGGCTTTGGCGGCTTCACAAATTTCCATCATGCCCTTTCTCAGTTGTTCAGGCATAGGCGCACCAGTCGCCATAGCTTCGATCACAGCAGGTCCAGCACCGGTGAACCTTTTTCAATGGTTAGCAACGAACTTATGACACGCGCTGATCTGCAAAACTCACTTGATTGCAAGAAAATCGCCCTCACCGAGCATTTCGAGCGTCCTCAAGGTGCCGATCCTCCAATCCTCGATGATGGGATCAACTGCTGCATTCTTGCCTGCCTCTGCCATCATGCTTGGTTCAACTTCTTTGGCGTATCCGAGGATAACTCCCTTGTAACCCAATTCTCTCATGGACTTGACGGCTTGCTTGACCTCAACGTCGTTCTCGCCCGCACAGAAGTGATCATAGAAGAATCTTCTCATGAGGGTGTGGAGAAGGATGTTCCGATCTGGATTCAGGAGCATGGACTTCGACGAGGACATGCGCTTCATGATGGGCATACAGAAGTTTAGCAGACGTGGAGAAGCGAGAACAGATGTGATCATTAGTGAACGGAGCAGCATCGATGCCGGCATTATTGAGAGAGGCGGTAGTGGATTTGGTAAGGTTGTTTGAGGGACTCCAGTTGCTGGATGAGCGACAAGCGGTTGGGTTTCCAACGTGCCGTGAGAAATATCATTTCTGCTTGTAGTCTTGGATACATCCCGGCGTACAGCTCTAGTTTGGAAGCATGAGTGGCGGAAAGAGGCTGAGCGTGGTGACAAGGTGGAGGAGCAGAGAACCCGGCTCTTGGGTCCGTATCTGATGACTTCCATTTTGATTGTAGTTTTGTTCAAGCTGTAGAAATGATCGTTAAGCCAGATGGAAATGCAAATTTACCAGGAACAGACTTCCCCTGTCTCTAAATACGACTTCCGTCACTTGACTTGGTGACCGCTATCGCTTTCATTGATCAATGGTTTGGCAGGGATTGAGCCGTGGCAAGCCGAGATCTGTGTCTTTGTGGGGTCTTTATGCGACAGGTGATTGGCAGACGCTCCATCCGCCGCTGTTGACCGTAGCTGGCCGCGAATCTTCGGAGAGCAGATGCCGCAATCTTGAGCAAAATGAATTAACATCCGTCACAACTAGGTAGCAATGCGCTGAGTCAATTCGATGTATTGCTCAAGTAACACCTGTAAGCCGGGGCCATATCTCTCTCCATTCTTTTCAATTTCCTCACTCTTTGCGCAGATTGTCCGCCCAGTTTTGTGGCGGTACTTGGCCGTATACTGTCTATATCGTGCCTTGACTGCGGGTGGAGGTGTCATTAAGATACCTATGCCATTTGAATCCAACAAAGTCAAGGGCAATGGTAGTACGCTTGCACGGATCCTGAACGGCCATTCTGGACAAGAGGCCGTTACCTCAGTTCATAAATCGTGGTGCCGGCTCCGTCAATCCTTATCTTTCGTCTTCCGACTCGGAACGCGATCCCGAATTGTAATCAGCAGGCTTCGGCTTCCACTTACGCCGCTTTCTCCTGGTCATTTGAGGGTCTAGATTATTCGATACCAGACGTATACTGGCCAAACGCCTTGCGCTACACATCACCTGACGTTCTACCATTTGCATTTGCGAATGATGATGCTCATTGCTGGAGGTAATCATCGGCGGCTGCGGGACGAAGGGTTCATCCGAGGATTGGTCGATGACCCAAGCAATTATGAAGCTTACTCAGAAGACGGTCGTATCGTTTTTGGCAACCGAAATTTCGATAGGCCTCAAATTGAATGTCTCCGACTCTGCGAAAAACAGCTGACCGCTCTGGTAAATGGCCTGATGCATATGGATCCATAATCTGACACGGAAGTCAATACCGGGGTGTTTCACATGATCCCGAAGCAGAGCGGGATGAGAAGCCGACACCAGGGTGGAGGTCAGAAACAAAGCCATTCCCTAAACTTGGTCCCTATTACCGACATCTCGACCATCTGAATCTTCTCAGATAAGTGATACAATGAGTCTGCGGACTATAGCGCACACCTAGGCTATTATGCAAAGTCAAGAAAGCAGTAGGTCACTTCGTATCTATGAAAAGTCGTTCGATTCGAAAATTAAAATTCTCAAGAGTTTCACATCAACTCTTGGTGCTCTATACACTTTCAGTATTGAATGCAGGGCCTTCAAGATAGCACCATCTCTGGAACCAGATTAGGTAGTATTGGTCCAAATTTCTGCTATCTACACCTTCTTACTTACAGGACTCAATGTCCTGCACACTCCCAATGGAGCATTCAGTGTCGGCTAGACCAAAATGCCAGCGACAACGGCTGCCAAAGCAAAGCCAGAGCCGGCGGCGATGAGCTTACCCGCGGCGTTCGCTGTGCTGCTTGCAGAGGTAGAACCGTGCGTTGCGGTACCATTAGCTCCACTGGTCGTGTTGGTGCTTCCGGATGAAGAATTGGTGCCTAGAGTACCCGAAGCAGAGCTGGAGTTTTGCGAAGCAGAAGAATTCGAAGAGCCAGCGCAGCTTGCGGCAGTTGGCTGCACAAATACGAATCAGTATATTTGTTGAACATGAAAGCAACCAGGAGACATACCAGAGCCGTTGCACCGACAGGAGCGCAAATCGAACCGGCGTACGCCAGAGCAGCCTGCTGACCAGCTGCATCACAAGCAGTGGAGACACAGCATGAGATGTTGGTAATGAAGCTGGTGTCGGCGCAGATGCCTAATCTTGGTTGTCAGTGGTAAGATTTGAGGGTCAGCACGTGCGAGGCTTATTGGTAGGTCTTTTGCAACCTCTCAGCTCTCAGATGTCGATTACGCACAAGATGGGTTCAAGTTGCAGCTCGCCGGGAGCGAGCCAGAGATGCATGCATTCGCGCCTGTTGATTCGAGGGCACCGTTAGCGATTCTGTACAACAGTTGCATCACGATCGGAAAACACGTACAGCTAGGAATGGATTGCGCAGTAGCTACTGTAGCGATAGCAGCTACGAAAGCAATGATAGAAGAACGCATTTCTACTCTTGTTAACGAATGATTGTATGAAGGAACGTGGAGCAACCAGAGGTGAGATCGATGTAAAATGTAGAAATGCGTTCCTTTTCACATGCAGCCTTGCAGGGGTAGGTATCCATGGACACATGCGGCCAAGGTTTATTCTATGTGGCGTGCAATTTCCGCTCGGGTTGCGCGAGACTGTCCTGATAGGGATTATCGGAACAAGCTCTCAAGCCTGTCCATTCTTTATAGTATAGTTCGTGAGATGAAGCCCAACATGCATGGCTGCACTCGTATAGGTCGAATGTATAGAAAGCTAGATCAACGCTGAAGACTTGGCTACCAACTTTAAGTTTTGCAAACCAAGGTGGAAAGTTTCCAATTAATATATTGTTCGACATCAAGGTAATATCATAACATCATACGAGTAATTCTTAATTTCAGATAGATATAATCCGGAAGGGTTTAAGGTGCGATTATTCGCAACAAGGAGCTATGCACCTTTCCCATAACCCATAACCCTTCCTGATAACTCCTGATAACCCTCTATATCGTGTCTTCGGTTGTGAACATTTTACCTTCGTCTGCAAAGGTTAAGGTTGGTGGCCAAGTCTGTAGCGTTGGTCTAGCTTTTATGAGTCCGAGGGGTCTCGTATGTATGAGCGTTTATGAACCTCGTATGATTCTTCCGCTAACTGTAAATGGCATAGTACTCACTCAGACAGTCAGACTAGAAGCCTGGAGGTTCCGGATCAGCTTCGAGCTAGAGTATTGTATTATCAGGTTCGATCGGAAGAGGCATAATCAAGTTAAGTTGAGCACAACACTACAGAGAAGGAAGTGAGTTCACCTGTCTAGCAACAAGCACTAGCTTCATCCTGTTCAAGGTCCAGTCTGTGTAGCCAGCGCATCTGGGCTTATATATGTTCATAGATCTATACGTCAATAATAACGCTGTGGCGCTTCCCAGAGCTGAAGCCTACATCCCTCGCATGTGGTGCGGGGGGAGCTGGAGCACAGAACCGGGTTGAGCTTAATATTCGTATCAAGGTACCTGATTTTGGGGGGTCGCGATCGTTGCTAGCTGCAGCTGTCCAATCTCACTCCTCACGGCATGGATGGCGGACAATGATTGGAGAAAGGCTGAACAGGTGATCAAAAATATGCACCTTTCGACCTTATTTACCGTGTTTTATCATGCTCATCTTTGTCTCGGCTCTTTCTCTACACTTTGGATCCGGCGCTACAATCATCGCATACGAGTGTGCTTGAGATAAGCGATTTCGCCAACCGACGGGTTCTTCTGCCCCTTCTCCAACTTTCCTCGCCCCGCTGGTTCAGGATTATGGCTCTTGGAATACTGGAGCCCGCGATCGAGCAGGTGCCAGGCACAGTTGTTGCATATCAGGTCTCCAAAAACGATGAAGATGGCTTCAGTAATGCCAATTCACATAGCTCTGCTGGGCCCAGAAATCTTGATCGGATCATCAGGGTTCCTCAACCAAGTGATGATCCAAATGATCCATTGGTATGCGGAAAACTTGCCGCCAATCCTTCTGGCGCATCGCTGACACCTTCTCACAAAGAATTGGCCCCTTTGGCAACGCGATGTGATTCTTAGTATTCTATGTATCACTGCTGTCATCGCGACGACTGCTTCGCCATTACTAGCAGCCGATTCTGTAACACTGGCTCTCAACTTTGGCATCAAGTTCGAGGCTGCTGCCCTGCTGACTGCCTACCATCTTGCCGGCGTCGGAGTTGGCAGTTTGATATGCGTCCCGTTGGCGAGAGTCTGGGGCAAGAGACACCTTTTTCTCCTTGGATCGATGCTCATGGTTGCCTCTTCTGCCTGGGGAGGATCTACACACAGAAATCACAATTATGCAAGCCTACTCTGGGCGCGTGTCATGCAAGGAGTTGCCTTGGCTCCATTTGAGTCACTCGTGAATGCTTGCGTTGGAGATCTCTATTTCGTACACGAAAGAGGTGTACGCATGGCCTTTGCGACTGTATCATTGTTTGGCGGTGCTTTCTTGACTCCGGTTTTTGGTGAGTGCCTTCTGGTATTCAAGAGTCTTGACCCACCATCCTGACTATCGCAGTTGGCATGATCGCACATAACCCAAGTTTAGGGTGGCAATGGTCATTCTATTTCATCTCAATCTTCATGGGTGCTGGATTCATTACATTATTCTTCTTCGTTCCCGAAACTGGATTTGAACGGACACACCATACGTATCATCGCCCTATGACAGAGCTTGCACCGCTCCAGCCAGGCTCTATGCGCTCAGAATCATCGCAATGGTCTGACGAGAAACAACCGCGCGTACGAAATACATCGACAACCCAGGCATCAGGCTGGAGCCCTTTGTTCACCCGCTTAGCTCCATTCAGTGGCCGCAAAACCACCGAGTCTTTCTGGATCTTGTTTCTTCGACCATTTCCCCTCTTTCTGCACCCTGCAGTCGCCTGGGCTTGCTTGACACAGGGTGTCATCATTGGATGGACCGTCATGGTAGGCGTCATCCTCTCGCTGATCTTCCTCGGCCCACCTCTCTTCCTCGACGAGGTACAAGCGGGCAAGAAATACACAGCAGCCTTTGTGGGAAGCGTCATCGGCTTCTTCTTGTCAGGTCTGTACACTGAAGTCGTCACCAGATTCATGGTCAGGCGTAACCATGGAATATACGAGCCCGAGTTCAGGATCTTGCTTGTCATACCTACTCTCGCGTGCGCCGCAGCTGGACTGTACGGATTCGGTATCACTGCCGCACACGTAGCACGATATGGCTCCTTTGTGCCAGAAGTCTTTCTCGCTCTCATCGTGGTCAGTATGGTCATGGGCGCCACAGCATCGGCCCAGTATCTTCTAGACGCCCATGAGGACATTGCCGTGGAGTCATTCACGTGCTTGATCGTCTTCAAGAACATGTTTTGCTTCATCCTGGCCTACTTTGCTTACACGTGGGTTTTCGAAGGAGGCATCACCAGGTTGTTCGTCATCTTCGGCAGTATTGAGATGGGTATATGCCTCTTGAGCGTGCCCATGTACATTTTCGGGAAAAGAAACCGCGCCTTCTTCTTCAGGCATGATATACTCCGGACGGTTGGTTTGAGGTAGATATGGCTGTGAGGTTTTAGATGATAGCTTTTGCAGTCGGTAGAATCGCTTTTAGAATTGCTTTGTTGGTATGAATACCATTTGCCTGCTTTATGGGCAGAAATTGCTTGACTCGAGTGGCATTGTTCATGTCCAGTGCACATCGTTTATGTTTACCAATGCATCTGTGCTTGGCTAATTGCAGAAATTGCTTCAACGACCAAAACAACGAACACCAAGGTTCAGACATGAACGAGATCAAATGAGGGGGTTTGAACGTCCAAGCAGAAGACAGCCTACTAGAGGATACAATGTACCAATGTATGATGGATTGGGAATATGGTACGGCGACCGTGCAATAATCCTTCACCCTAACTCTGCACGCGATTATAGTGGCGCACAAGGGAAGTGAGCTATAAAGCCTATAATGCAGGCTAGACTGACATGTTACAACGCCTATCTGGAAAGGAGGGCGAGATAAGCTCAGCTATAAGCCACACTTTATCTTGTATAAAGCGCCCGCGGTGTTCGAAGGGGCTGAGGATACGCCACTCGCGCTGTTCGTGTCCTGTCTTTGAGATACTTGTTCGGATGTTACTGCTGCTTGTAAACTTTCCTATGAAGCGTCTACTCAAGGTGGATTGGATCTCGAGATGTACCTGACTAGCGAGACCGTTCAGTCGATGAATCGATGGTTGCAGGGTACATGGACATGGATGTTGCAGCTGAAGGAGTAGAATAAGAAAATATAAATACCTTGAAGTATGCCTTTTGTGGAAGACGTCCCATACAGAATACCTTGCTTTTCGCCCAGTCAATCACTACTCACTCATACAGTCGCTCCTCTTTCTCACAGCAACCTGTCTATCGAAAATGAAGTTTTCCACTTCGCTCGTTCTCACGGCTGCTGCTGTCATTGCCCCCGTCTTTGCTGTGCCCACTCTACCGGCATGTGCCAGCGGGTGCGCCTTCAGCAGCGCCAACTCCACCTCATGTGACTCTCTCACAGACATCGCGTGTATCTGCAAAGACACAGTCTACCAAACTGCTTTCAGCACCTGCATCGTGAGCTCCTGCGACACTGCAGACCAATCAGGTAAGGTCTCCACGTCAAATCTCAAGGCGAGGCAGAAGACTAATCGACTATTGCTGTCGTAGAAGCCGCTACGTACGGTGCAGCTCTCTGTGCTCAGGCTGGTGTTACTCTTCCTGGCGTCTCAAACTCCACGTCTGCCGCATCCACGACCTCTTCAGCGATGATGTCGAGCTCCTCCGCTGCCTCTAGCACTGTTGCGTCTACGAGCATGGCTGTCGCCGTTAATTCGACTACCTCGTCATCTGTACCCGTTTATACCGGTGCTGCAACATTGCTTCACCCGGAGATGGCTGGTGTGGCTGCTATTGTTGGTTTACTTGTACTTCAGACAAGAGTGTGTCTCGTTTATGTGTGGCTCCTGTTACAAAGGAGTTTAATCTGTTCGGTTTCCATATCTGTAATGTAAACAGCCACATATTCAATCATCTCACCAGTGCTAGAGTTACCACCACGCTACCATGAAGGTTTTCAGATCTGTTGATGGTGGAATGTTGGCTAAAAGTGCAAGGACTCTCAAGAGAGTGAGTCTGAAACCTTTGATATTGCGGGAATTCACAAACGCTGCAGTAAGATGAAACAAGAGGGAAAAGAGCAAAAAGATAAACAACGTACAGCAGCTGGGATTCCCACGTGGTCACCCACCGTAGTACTAATCAGCCGGTCAACTGCTTAAATCTGGCAGAGCGGACGGGATGCCTTGTTCTCAGCTGCCTATGGCCGTACGTGAAATAATGCTGTCCATGTTGGTAATATGACCGTTGCATTGTGTTGGATCGTGGTTTTAAAAAAGGTGCGAAATACTGGGCTACCCTCAATGCGGGACAAGTGTGGAACACCCTCAAGGACAAGATCCTAGCCGAGGAACGACAGAGACCGTGGAATACAGGCAAGAGCCTTCGCGCAATGGATAGCGCCATTCTAGGCAAACACACTGCGCTACTCTACAACAAGTTGAACAAGAAAGAGGCATCTATCCTAGTGCAGCTATGCATAGGACATGCGCAGCTAAACAAGTTCCTAGCAGTTATTAAGGCTATAGAGTCAAGTCAGTGCGAATACGGACAGGGAGAGGAGACAGTCCGACACTTCGTACTACTATATCCCAGATGCAAAACGCAGAAACGAAAACTGGCAGAGGCACTAAGCCCTAAGTTTAGCGAAAAAACGATATCGATATTTTTTATCGATATTCATCATTTTATTGACAGTTTCATCTATAAGCCAACTCGACAAGTTGGACTATCCAACTCCTATTGATTTTAATTAAGGGAAAGGGTGCCGCCTAACTGTTCTAGCAATGCTGTCATTATAATTATACTAATATTGTTCCTAAAGGGATTAATTACTGCTATAATAGTTTAAAAAAGAGTTAAAAGTATTAAATAAGGAGGTAAAGGGCTAATTCAGCCTATCCGCTCTTTCAATCTAAATAATAACACTATTTTTACTAAAAATATAATAAAATATTTTATTAAAAGAGTAATGAATACTTAAAATAATAAATTTAATAAACTGCTTAAATAATTTAAAACTTAGAATAAGACTTTCTAAAACTAGAATAGGATTCTCTAAAACTAGACTGAGATCCTTTATTAAGAGAATACTACCTTAATAGCGTTATTTAATATTATTATAAAAAAACTTGATATAGCTAAAATAAAGCTTGATATTATAGAAATAAGACTTAAATATACACTTATAGGAACTAAGGAGCTTAAAAAGGAACTTAAATGTACGCTTATAGGAATTAAAAGGCTTAAAAAGGAATTTAAAACAATAAATACCGAATTAATAGGCTTAAAAGCTGATATTAAGGTTCTTAATATAGAGATTAGGACTATTAGCTCTAGCGTTAACAAAGGAAGAACAGTCCTCTTAACCTTTAAATAGTTAAGCCTATTGTCCCTAGCTAACCTTAATACAGCAGCATTATTACTAATTTTATACATTTTTACAATATTGAGATTAATTAACCTATTATTATTAGCTATCTAACCTTATATAAGTAAGGGAACGCTATTAATTCTACTAACTTTTCTAAAAAAAGCTATAACAACTCCTAAGCGTTATAATTAATATTAGCTAAATGCTAGCTAAATAACGTAAGCTGGTTATAAATAGTAAAGCTATAATAAAGAAAATTAAAAAAGCGATTATATTCTAGCTATTAGTATACATAATTACTATTAAAGGAATTTAGATAAGAGCGAGATTTATAAAGGTTGTTATCTAAAATAGAAAAGACGTAGCACAATTATAGCTAAACAATAGATAGGTTTATTAAGTATTTAATATAGCCCAAACTTATAAAGAGGATTGTTTCCTAATTAAAATTGATAATGCATTTAGAGTAGCAGTTCTAGTATTAAGCATTAGAACAATCTATTTAGAGTTTTTAATAACATTTATAGCTAAAAATAAGTTTATAAACGCTATTAAGGCGTTTTAGCTATCTAAAAGGGAAAAACTAGCTAGATTAATAGTAATCTACCTAGCTATAGCTAAAGATTAATTAGGTTTCTTTAGCTTTTATAATAATAGGATTTACGCTATTTTCTATATAGATAGTATATATCCTAGTTAATATAACGCGTTAAAGATGTTGATAACTTAATCACTCAGAATGGACTATAAGCATTTCTATACAATGTTTAGAATGCTATCTATGCCTAGCGCTTTATATAGACTAATTTTAGCTATTGCCTTAGTTACCTTTTTAATAAAGATATCTAGATTATTTATATGCTTTATATTAGGGTTTAGCGTATTCTCTTTCTAGCCTTTTAGAACTGGTAGGAAAAAGTACCAAAGTAGTTCAGTTGCTTTAACATTGTCTCCTTTAAGCTCCATCTTCTAGCCCTTAATGCTAGTAATTATAATAGGGATATTACTAAATGCTAATAGTTAAGAGTCTAGGTACCTAGCTGCTTTCTAGATATTATCTATCTGTGCTAAGAAGTTGTTTTAATATAGTTGCTTTTTGTTATAAATACCTTTATAAAACTAGTATTTAATACACCTAGCTTAGCATTGACTTTTTTCCTTATCTAGCCCTATTGCTTATAGCGTATTGTTCCAGTTTTATTATTATATATATTTATTATAGAGCTTTATAAGCTTATTATTCTATTATATTTTCATATATAGGGATTCTTTTACTATTAGGCTGTAGTTCTATATATATTAGCTTATTATATTCTAAATCTTTATAACTGCTTAATTGAGTTTAGTTATATTATTAATATTAGTTATTAACAGTTGCTATTCTTTAAATGCTTTAATAGCTTTATCCTAATCCGTTTTCCTAAAATTATATTTAGTTTTTAATAAGGCAGCTATTATAGTTCTTTTAATTTAAAGCGTTATAGCTTTATAGTCTAATCCATATTAGATTAAATAGATGTTGCATTTAGTAACTTGGTTTTTAAATGTATTAAATACTAATATAAGGTTAATAGTTATTTTAAAGCGTTTTTAGAGAAATGTAATAATACTGCTTAGTAAAGCTAAAAAGATGTTATATTAATGTATTTACTAAAGTACTAGCTTACCTTCTTTTTTGTATTATAATTATAGCATATTAATCCCTTTTTATATTAAATTGTAGCAATTAAAGTTGCTTTTTACTATAATAGGGAGGTTTTCTCTATGCTTCCTTTTAGCTTTATAAATAGTGTTATTTAATGCTATAAGTCTAAAGGTAATTGACTCCTCTAAGTCCTGCTTAGAGGGTATGTGTTAGCTACAGCCTAGGATATAGATTAATATAATGAAAAAGTGTCTTATTAAGGTAATGATAACCCCTACAGTTATGTTTAATAACTGCATAGAGAATTAGAGAAATAAAACGTCTTTATAGATATATAGTAGTAACTAGAATGCATAATGCATTAGTCCCTTCTATTAGATAAACAGTATTACAATAATTTAGCACTAATATTAGGAGATATATAGCTTACTGTCAATATTAATAATGCTTAGTTTAATAACTATAATTACTACAAAATGATTAATAGATTGGTTATTAAGAAGGCTGAGTTAGACTAGGGATTGTCTATTTACGTTTACTAATAGAAAACTAGTGTCTCTCATTATACGTTGCTTATAGTGACTTCCTGTCTAGTTCATTAGCTAGTAATAGTCTGCCATTCTGTGTCTTTATTGTTGATAGCCTAGCTAGTATGTTATCTATTTCCTTAGATTCTAGTAACCTTATTATAGTATATAGAGCATTCTGCATTTATAGCTATATATAGTCCGCTATATATTACATATTTAGAGGCTACAGCCTTATAATTATTAGTTTTGTAATTCTCTATATATTTGCCATATTTTATTAGTTAGCTGCATCTAGCCTAATAGTGGCTGTATTTATTGCAGTTATAGCATCTCTAAAGGCGTTAATGCTTTTATATTTGCTAACCTACGCTATATTTCTATTAATCTTAACCTATTATTTAGTAAGGGCTTGTTAAGCATTTTAAGCTGTAGCTAAGTATACTATTATAGATCCTTTCGATTTCTCCCCTTTAAATAGCTAAAACGCCTTAATAGCGCTTATAAACTTGTTTTTAGCTATGAATTCTACTAAGAATTCTAGATGGATTGTTCTAGTGCCTAGCACTAAGGCTGCTACTTTAGGTGCGTTATTGACTTTAATTAGGAATTAGTCCTTTTTATGAGTTTAGGCTATATTAAATATTTAATAAATCTATTTATTATTTAGCTATAATTATACTACGTCTTTTTTATTTTAGGTAATAACCCTTATAAATCTCACTCTTATCTGAATTCCTTTAATAGTAATTATGTAAACTGATAGCTAGAATGCTATTGCTTCTCTAATTTTTTCTGCTATAATTCCGCTATTTATAACTAGCCTTTATTATTTAGCTAGCATCTAGCTAATATTAATTATAACATTTAGAAATTGTTATAGCTTCTTTAAAGAAGTCAGCAAGGTTAATTGCATTCCTTTACTTATAGGAGGTTAGATAGCTAACAACAATGGATTAATTGATCTCAATGCTATAAAAGTATATAAAATTAATAGTAATGCTGCTATATTAGGGTTAGCTAGGGATAATAGGCTTAACTATTTAAAGGTTAAGAGGACTGTTCTTCCTTTGTTAATGCTAGAGCTAATAGTCCTAATCTCTGTATTGAAGATTTTAATATCAGCTTTTAGATCTGCTAGTTTAGTATTTATAAAAGAAGAAGTTGTTTTAAACTCCTTTTTAAGCTTTTTAGTTCCTATAAGCGTATATTCAAGTCTTATTTCTATAATGTTAAGATTTGTTTCAGCTATATTGAGTTTTTTCATAATAACATTAAGTAACACTATTATAATGGTATTCTCCTAATAGAAAGCCTTATTCTGAGTTTTAAGAATCTCAGTCTAGTTTTGGAAAGTCCTATTCTAGTTTTAAAGAGTCTCATTCTAAATTTTAAGTTATTTAAGCAATTTATTAAATTTGCTATTTTAAGCGTTTATTACTTTTTTAATAAAATATTTTATTATATCTTTAGTAAAAATAATATTATTATTTAGATTAAAAGAGTAGATAGGCTGAATCAGCTCTTTATTACTTTATTTAGTATTTCTAGCTCTTCTTTATTTTATTATAGTAGTAATTAGTCCTTTTAGAAACAATATTAGTATAATTATAGTAATAGTATTGCTAGAATAGTTAGGTAGCACCCTTTCCTTTAACTAGAATTGATAGGAGTTGGATAGTTCAATTTGTCAAATTGGCTTATAGATAAAACTGTTAATAAAATAATGAATATCAATAAAAAAATATCGATGCTGTTTTTGCATCCTGTCTTAACAGGGCAGGCAGGTTGATATGCAGTTTGTTAACAAAGCAGGGGCTTATTCATAAGAGCAGGGGGTGTTGTTTAAGTAAGTATAAAATTATTAATATAAGTTGACTACAAACTATCTAAGAGACTGGTAAGGACTAGGAGGCTATATACTTATAGAGTTTATAAGTGATTAATAGTGATTAATACACTCAGTCTAATTATGCTTAATTGAGTTGCTCAGTCTGATTATGCTTAATTAGATTTGCTTAGACTGATTAGGCTTAGCTGCTCAGTCTGCCTAGGCAGTTCTAGTTAGTAAACCCTGTTCTAAGTCCGTGTTTTAACACTATCCCCTATTTAGGCTTAGTCTGTTCTAGACGCCTAATCTTAAATAACAACATTATATAGTCCTTTAACTAAAAGATAACTATATCATCTTTGTTTAATACTATTCCTTTAGTTACTATTTATTGTTTTAAAACTTTAATTAAACGTTATTTTAAGTTATCTGTTAATATTAAATAGAATAGTCTAGAAATGGCTCCTTATTCTTATTATTATAGCGCTAAAGTTATTAAAAGCAAACTACGCCTAAGATATATTATAAGTCTGCAATTTAGAAAGTGTTTAGAATATATCTATAAAGGATATTCTTATTATAATGTAACTATATCTACTTTGTAATAGCATTAGTTAAAGGAGAATTAGGATAAGTTGTAATAGGAGCTTGATTCTATTAAAGAGAAAGAGGTTTGTCTTCTATAGCAGCTTGCTAAGCGTTAGATAAAGAAGATTTATCTATATAAGCAACTTCGCGTTATTAAGCAATGCACTAATAATACTTTAGCTAAAAAAAACTAAATAATATTGAGGTCTATAAGGCGCTTAAGTCTCTTTTAGCTATACCTAATATTAAAGGGGTTAAGATGCCTAAGCATTCTTTCCCTTTTTATAATGTCCTTAAATTATTGCTAGCTGCTTAGAATATTTTTAATAGCTATTTAGATAAGGCTTAGCTTTCTACCTTATCTTTTAGCAAAACTGTGCTAATAATATTAGATTAAGGTTATTTTCTAGTTTCTAGGTATTTTCTGATTCTTTGTATCCTATCTATCTAATAAGATAATATAGCTAACTGTTAACTAGTTTAACATTTAGAATGTTGTCCATTTCATATTTGTTGTTCTGGCTTTTAGAGTCTAATTCTAGAACAACTAGCGTAGCGTTTTCGGGTACTAGTTCTAATAATAAAATATAAAATATAGAATAGATTCGCATTAAAGCTAGGAGCTTCAGTTTATATATAGTCTTGCTTATAACCTTTAAGATTTTGAATAAGCTAAGTTTCATATAATCTAATTTTGTACTAGGTCTCTTTATCTTAAGATTTCTTAAAAAGCTGGTCCCTTAGACCTTTTCCTATTGTAATATATTGCTAAGCGGGTATTAATAAACTATAAATTAAATACTAATTTATAATGCAATTTAATTAATTGTTTAATATCTATTATCAATTTCTAAGATATTTTTACAATGTTTCTTAGTTTTTAAGTAGCTATTAGGTTCTTATTAAAGTTAGTAAAGAAGAGTAAATAACTAATAGCTAATTTACTGCTATTATAAGCAAACTGCGCTAGCAGTAATAGCTTTACCTAGTTATCTTAACAATAGTTAATATAATAACGCAGGTATTGTTTAAGGGTTTGGTTAATTCTCTTAGTTTAGCTATTTATTTAAGGATAATAAGCTATTAATATCTTATGCTTTATACTAAGTTAATTTATAAATAATCTTTAAAAATGAGATTTAAACAGCTTATCTCTATTAAATATAATTTCTTTAAATATATTATAATTAGATAATACTATATATAAAAAGGTGTAAGCTAATTATTTAGCTATTAAGGCTTCTTAATATAAAGTAAAATAAGCATACTTTATAAATCTATTAATAATAATTAATATATTATTAAAAAAGCTGCTAATTAAAGGATTTTTCAAAATTAGTAATTTTATAATAAAATTTAAAGCAATAAATTGCTAAGCTCTATTTAATAATTTTAGTAATTACAATAATTTATAAAGTACGTATTATATAGCTTTTATATATTAATATATATTATAATAGTTCATTTAATGCTTTATTAATTTCCTTATTTCTTAAAAATAATAGGTTTGCAATATATGCTTAAATGTTTTATTAATTCTTTAATGTTTTTAAATTAGCTTATTATAGTATTTTTAAAAAATTAATTTTTAAAATGGATTTAGTATATATACTAATTTTTAATATAAAATTAAACCTAATTCTTATTTGCTAAATTGTGAATACTTTTTAAAATATTCTTTTTATATTTAGATTATATACTATTGCTATTATAGGCTAATAATATCTAAGTTTCTTAAATATTATTTTAAATAGTTAGAATTGCTATTAAAGTTGCTAAATAATTATAAATTAAGGAATTACTTTCTAATTATAAAATAGTATTCACTTATAGTTTTATATTTTTTATATAGTCAGATCTTTAGCTCAGCGTATATGCTTTAATATTATTTTTGCCTTTTTAATACGAGATTTTGAAATTATAAATAGATAATAGTTTTAATTAATGTATTTATTGTTTATTTAATTGCTTTATAATAGTAAAATATAGCAGATTTTAGTAATTTGTATATACTTCTATAAAGTATTTAGATTTTTCTAAATATATTTACTATTTTTAAAACGCAATAACTATAGTTAATAGTTTCTTATTATAAATTTTGTAATTTAGTTTAGTAAGTATTATCTTTTAAAAGTAAAACGTAATTAATCTTAATTTACTATTTTTATTAAGTTAACTTATATATATATTAATAATATAGTTAGAAGCATTAATTTCTAATATAATCTGCTTCTCTAAATTAAAAATTACTAAAATTAGAGCTATAATGAATTTTTTCTTAAGTTCCTAAAAAGCAGACTTAGCTACTAGGCTCTATATAAAGGTTTCTCTTTTTTATATTATAGCTATTAAGAATGCTGTGATTTTAAAATAGCTTTTTATAAATTATTAATAAAAGTTAATAAAGCTAAGAAAAGACTGTATCTCTTTAATTAAAGCAGGCTATAGCTATTTAAAAACTGCCTTGACTTTCAATTTATTTATTTAGATTCCCTTATTTAAGATAATATATTTTAAAAACTTAATAAAATATTTATAAAACTTACATTTCTTAATTTTAACTAATAAAGAAGCTTTTTATAGCTTTATTAAGACTTTCTATATATATTGCATATATTTTTTATAAGTTTTAGAATAAATTAGGATATTATCTAAATACGCTATAGTGAATTAGTCTAGATACTCTTAGAATACATTATTCACTAATAATTAGAAGGTAGTAAAAGCATTAATTAGGCTAAAAGGCATAACTATATATTTAAAGTGTTTATATTATATACGAAACGCAGTTTTCCATTCTTTACCTTCCTTTATTTATATTAGATTATACGCTTTTTAAAGATTAAGCGTAATGAATTATTTAGCTTCTTAGATTTTATTATATAGCTCTAAAATCAGTAGTAGGGTATAGCAATTCTTAACAGTAATTGAATTTAACTATTGATAATTTATATAGAGGCAGAGACTTCTATCTTTCTTTAGAATAAATAGAATAGGATATCCAGTAAGTAATATTAAAAGCCTAATAAATCCTTTCTTCTAGTTTTCAGTAAGGTATTCTTATAATGCTTTAAGCTTTTTCTCTAATAATAAATAAATCAGCCTATAAATTGGTTTCTTTTCTAGTTTTAAAGGTATCTTATAATTCTAAGCTTTGTGTTTTAGTAAAGCCTATTTAGGTTCTTCCTTTTAAAAGATCCTTCTAAATTATTTATATTCTAATAGATAGTTACTTACAGTTGTAGCTATAGCTTTACCTTCTAGTTATACTTATACTTATTTTTTAAAAGGCATTTTTAAAGCTTATACTCCTTTTATATATTTACATTATAGGAATATTAGAATATATTATATCTAATTAACATCTAGGTTATGCTTAATAAGCTATAATATGCTTAGAATTAGGTTATAGTTAATATTGACAATATTTAAAGTAAGTTTTTCAATATGCTTTCTAACTTTCAGTTACCTTATATAAACTTTATGTCAAATTTAGCTATTATCCTATTATATAGGAGATCCGTTTATTAAAGTTAGATAATATAGCTTAGTTCTCAGTTTTATAGTAAAATGCTATTTTGCTATAAATCTTTTAGAAATATAGTTCCTAGTAGCTTTAGAGTTAATTATAACTTAAGCTTATTGTTCCTTTACATTTATATTAAGGAGTAAATATATTATATATATTGAAGCCTAATTAATATATAATAAGTGTTAAACCTATTTAACGTTTACTTACGCTTAGGGCTCTTTATTATAGTTTATAAATAAAAGCTGTTAATGTTTTTTAATAGCTTAGTCTTATTATTTATAAAATCTATGTCTTCTTATTGTAATTCTAGTAAAATGAATTGTTAGTTTTTCCTATTATAGAGCTTCTTTAGAAAACAGTTTACATTTTGCTTATTATTAAAATAGATTTAATAGGGGTTGTTATAATAGGCTATTTATAATATAGCAGCGTGTTTCTTTATATAATCTTACTAATCTTGCTTAGCCTTACAATATATTATTTAATAATATTTGCATATAGAGTTTATATAACTATAGTAATGTAGTATATTATAATCTAGGTAGTTAAGCTCTTTAATTTTGTTTAAATCCTCTAATTCTAAAATAATAAATAGTTTTATTATAGCTATTTAATATATACCTTATATTAAGCTTAGTTGCTATTATTTTGCTTTACATTCTCTAACTTAGTATTTAGGTTTACTATAATAGAGGCAAAGGTTCTTTTTTATTCTTTCCTTTTACTAGGCTTTAGTAAGTCCTAGTTGCTTCCTTCCTTAGGTAGCGTCTAGTTCTATTTTAATAGGGTATGTAGCTCTTTCTAATAGAGGGTTACGCTTTTTTATAGTATTTAAATAGAAGGTTGTCTTCTGCTATCCCTTTTCTAATTGATACTTATATATTCTAATGTCAATTTTTATAGCTAACTTTATAAATACTATAAAGGTTACAAATCTATTAGTTTTACAGATTTCGTTTATAACGCCTTCTTTTAAGCTATAGTAGAACTTGGCAGCTAAAGCAGAGTTGTTCTATTCTATCCTAAATATAAATTGCTAGAACTTAGAAGCGTACTTTGTAATAGAAGTAGTTTAATAAAGGCGTTATATATTGCGTTTAGTAGCTTACTTTTTATTCTAGATACTATAAACTGATTTAAGCTTTATAGCAAAAGCTTAAATGTTAATAAATAGTTATCTAGTTTTAGCCTTTCTATTTATAGAATCTAGGTTTTCTATATAGTCAATAAGATATAGTTCGAACTAATTAAAGGCTCTATTTTTTAGAAAAGTTGCTATATATAATACTATTTTATTTTCAATTGTGAAATTAGTTAAATGGAACTTAATATTTAACAATATCTAAATAATAAACAATTGTACTTTCTTTTAATTATTGCTAAATAGCTTAGAAGCTAACATTTTAAGGCTATTAGCTTTACTAAATGTAGTTATAGCTAGGGTAATAGATTTTACTCTTTTGCTAGAATTTATAGTTCTAGGGCTAAGGGAGATATTATTGAATTAATCTGATAGTCCAGTAATAGAGAGTATAGAGCTAGTAGAGGAATTACTATTAGATTCGCTATTGCTTATAAATAAGTCAGTATTTCTTATATAATAGTTAAAATATTATATCTTAATAGGGCAGGCAGGTTAATATGCAGTTTATTAGCAAAGCAGGGGCTTATTTATAAGAGCAGGGGGTGTTATTTAAATAAGTATAAGATTATTAACATAAATTGATTATAAACTATTTAAGAGACTGATAAGGACTAGGAGACTATATATTTAGAGAGTGTTGTAGAAACTGGGTTAATCACTCTAATTAGTATATTCAATAGGTAAGCATTTACTAAGCACTAAGCAAACCTTTTGCTTAATCCTCTTAGAGGATTCCTCCTACTGAGCATCTATGCTTAGCAGAGCCTAGGTGCAAACACATTTGCGCTATTATGTAGGATTTGTCTAAGCAAACAGTTGGGCCCTGTTTGCTTCCTAGGCAGGTCCTAACATCTATACGCTGCTAGAAACTAACCTATTAAAGATACAGTTTAGAAAACTGATTAAGAAGCTAAGGGAAAAGTCGTTCACTTCCCTTTTTCATAATATAGAAACACAGCTAGGAAAGATAGAAACAAATATAGAAACTATCCTAGTATAGATTACTCTACTATAGAGCACAGTAGCAATTAATAACAAATCTAATTAATATAATTCTAATAAGGCATATAAAAACTATTTTAAAATAAAGAATTAGTATTTAAATATCTTTATTAATAGCTTTATTACTAATAGTTAAATAGGAGTTGGAGCAGCAGTGTATTTTAAAAAGCCTATACTAATATCTATTCTCTCTTAAAAAATCAAAGTAAAAGGCAGCATTAATAGCATAATAATAGAACTAGTTGCAATTAAAGAAGCAATAACCTTAGTAGGAGTTATACTAGAAACACTGCATAGCTATAGGAGTCCAATTCCCTAAATATTAGTATAGTCTAATAGCTAAACAGCTATTTATATAGTTAATTGCTAAATATGTTAGAATAAAGCAGCTATAGTACAAAGCATCCTACACATAGTTAAATACTATGTAATCCTTAAAGGACAACTAGCTATTTAATAAATTCTAAAAAAGGCTACAATTATAAAATATATTAAATTAGACTAATTAGCTAAATAGGCTATAAGTCTTTACATTATAAAACTAGTAAAAGGAGAAATAGTCCTAAACAGTATAAACTAAGTATAGAACACTTTTAAAAACAAGATTCTAGCTAAGGAACAATAGAGACTGTAAAATACTAGCAAAAGCCTTTATGCAATAGATAGCGCTATTCTAAGCAAATATATTATATTACTTTATAATAAGTTAAATAAAAAAGAGGCATTTATCCTATTATAGCTTTATATAGGATATGCTTATCTAAATAAGTTTCTAGCAGTTATTAACATTATAGACTTAAGCTAATGCGAATACAGGCAGGGAGAGGAAACAGTCTAACACTTTGTATTACTATGTTCCAGATACGCAACTTAAAGACAGAAACTAGTAGAGACGCTAGGCCCTAAGTTTAGCAACATCTCTTAAATAATTAGAGGGCGCAACCCTTATATAGTAATAGGGTAACCTTATAGAGACAGACCTACAGACTAATAAAGAGCAGATATAGATATAACATATAACTATTAAGTATATAATAGACATTAGAAGATTGGATTTTACAGAGGAACATAGGGAATAAAGGAAAAAATTGGATAAGACAACTAGGAGAGCAAGGAAGGGGATAGTGGAAGGGAGTTGGAAGGCAAGGCAAAGGATAGGTAAAGGAAAAAAAAGAAGAAAAAAAAAATATATATATATATATACTAGACACAGCACTTACTATAGAACACCTAGACAAAACAGGTGCACAGGCACCCTAACAGTTTGAGCTGTAGAATGAGACGCAGACTCTACACATAAGATTTGTAATTAGTCAGCAGCAGATGGTAGTTGCTCATGCTTCCAGTGGCAAGCGCATAGCGTATGAAACAATCAATCAGTCAATCATGCCAGAATGGCTTCAAGAACAAGATGAATCCAAGGCCAATGCTAAACAAGCATAGTGGAGAGTAGTGGAGAGGAACATAAGAAAAAGGGCAAAAGAAATGATACGTACAGCAGCTGGGATTCCCCAGTCGTCACCGACCTGAGTACTAATCAGCCGGTCAACTGCTTAAATCTGGCAGAGCGGACGGGATGCCTTGTTTTCAGCTGCCTGTGGCCGTACGTGTTGTTGTCCGCATTCAATGGACATATAACGACCACCTGGCCGATATGGTTCTGCTCACACTTGCACCACGTGGCAAGGGCATTGCAGAAATCTTGACCGCATCGAAGGCACCGAAACAATGGTATAGGGGTGGCTGTTCCTACAACGATCCGATCCGATCCGATCAGAAAGGTGGGTCCTCTTATAGGGAAATCGTGTACAAGGTACTCGTAGTCCAATGATTTGTGCAACTGCCTGGCCACCGCACCAACTAGGGTGAACGACGGAGTTAGTCTCTCCTGCGAGCCAGACTTTTAAATCGTTTCGAGTGATTCCATGATTTGGTAGCGATTCGAGTCAGAGTGGAATGCAATGATGGTGACGGTGAAGGTGGCTTTGACACGTCACTCGTCGTTTCACAGCCATTTCAGGGAATGTGGCAGGTGCAGGTATCCGGTGACGGCACAAAGTAATAAGAAAGGTTCGCTTCAGCTTGTTTGGTGAGAGCGAAGCCAAGTATTCGCAACACGGGCTTACGTATATGCAGGAACATTCCATTGTTCGCAACGTCCAGACGTAGGCCAACGGAAGAAGATGGCCAACGTGGGCGTGCCCTGCATGTGAAAGCAGCCAGATGACGGGAGATTCACTGATCAAATGAGATGCGCCAAGGATTTCCAATAATTGCGTCATGTGCGGGACCCTCGGCGGCGGGCGCGTGGGAATTGTCAAGGAGCTGGAGTTCTGTGGTTTACGTTTCTGCCCCTCGTTTCGTATATACAGCATCTAAATACCAGTTCGGGAAGCTGGTGCCATCATACCTTTTGCATTCACAGTTGTATCAAATCAATTGAACATCACACTCCTGCCCGGTCAGCACAACTCCGGAGATCCGCTGCAGCCAAGACTTCTAAGATTGGGACAAAATGGTGCTCGGACACGGCCATAGGAGGCATTCGGTCAATAGTAGGTTTTGTCCCACCGAATTCAGTTGATCTGAAAGATGCAACAATAAAACACGATGCTAAAGCGTCTGTCCATGACAGGCTCAGGCAGCCGGCAATCTGTCGACAGCGACAGGCCAGGTGTAGACACGAACGGCGATGACGAAACTGTCGTCGACGCCGACCAGGGAAATGGTATGTTATGCAATAAGCGCGATGATGCCCGATGCAGCAGGCAGAACAAGTGATAACTGACAATAATGAACCCGCAGTACTATCACACATTATCAGCCAGCTGCGGCCTGGTGCCGACCTCAGTCGCGTCACTCTACCGACCTTCATTCTCGAACCCCGCTCCATGTTGGAAAGGATAACGAAGTAAGCTTGGCCCGCATGAACCAGGCATGTAGGAGAGATTTACTCATATCGATATAACAGCTTCATGTCACACCCGGAAACTCTCCTCCCACTTCCTCACATCACAGATCCCCGCGAGAGATTTGTTGCCGTGACCAAGTTTTACCTCAGTGGATGGCACATCAAACCTCCGTAAGCCGCTGCCTAGCATCTACTCGATACACGAAAAATAAAGCTTACACATATCCAGTGGAGTCAAGAAGCCACTCAACCCCATTCTGGGCGAGACGTTTACTGGCTACTGGGACTACGAAGATGGCACTCGTGGTTACTACATCTCGGAACAAACATCGCACCATCCTCCCAAGTCCAGCTACTTTTACATGGCCCCGAGCACCAGATCCGCATTGATGGTACTCTCAAACCCAGAAGCAAGTTCCTTGGAAACTCAGTCGGCAGCTTCATGGAGGGAATCGCCGTTATGCGCTTCCTGAACCACAATGAGAGATAGTAAGATTCTTGAACCAGGCACCCCAGACACTCCACTAACCACACAACTCCAGCTTCATTACCCAACCAAACATGTACGCCAGAGGTATCCTGTTCGGCAAAATGAAGTACGAGCTTGGAGATGTCGCCGTTGTTCGCTGTCTCGAGACAGGTCTAGAAGCACAGATTGACTTCAAGGTCAAGGGCTGGATGGGCGGCACTTATAACGCAATTGGTGGCCACATCAAGGACTCCAAGACTGGCAAGAACCTGTACGAACTTAGCGGTTTCTGGACCGGTGAAATGTTCATTAAGAATCTTTCCGTGAGTTGGCCTGATCAGTTTAAGGTACTTTTGCTTGCTACACACCAGCTAACTTTCTTCACTTTACAGACTGGCAAGAAGGAGCCCCTTTTCGACGCCACCCACGCCAGGCCTTCCGTCATTCGCTCACGTCCGATCGAGGAACAGGGAGAGCGCGAATCTCAAAGGCTCTGGCACAAAGTCACAGACGCCATCAAGAGAGCCGATCAGCGAGTCGCTACCGACGAGAAGTCCTTCATCGAAGACCGCCAGAGACAAGAAGCTGCAGAGCGCGGAGAACAGCCTTTCCAACCTCACCTTTTCCGTAAGACTGGCCTGGGCCATGGAGGTCCTGGCGACGAGCCAGATGAGGAGAACTTGGACTGGGTCATCAATGCTGAAGTGTGAGTATCGCCCTCTTCCTACACTCTAGCAGCTTTGCTGACACTCCATACAGCAACGCCAAGGATCCTAAAGAAATGGACAAGCAAATCCTCGCCATTGCTCCCATCCTTCCCGGCCAAAAAGCAGACAACACGCAGTCCATTCGCGAAACCGCCAGTAAACAACCATCCACCCAGGAAACCTCTCAAGCACCCCACCATCAACCCAATCTGGTTGATGTCACCGGTCCTTCTGCAACCCCTCCCACCGGCCCCACAATGGTCCAGCAAAGCAGTAGCGCGCTTGACGACATGAGTGGTTTGCGAGCCGCAGTGCCGCCATCAGTCCATAGACAGGATTCCGAGGGTCAGGTGTTTGTCGATGCCGAGTCGTAGCGTGGCCCCAGGCTGGAACAAACTTCTCCGTGGCTGCAAGAAGGTGGCGTCATAGGCACATTCGGGGGAGACAGAGAAGAAAGAGTGGCCGGAGGCAGGCGAGGGGGACAGGAACATTGAAATGGAAAATGAGAAGACTTCGAGAACACAGCTCTCGGTTCGGTAGAAGCAGTACAGCACAGGAGTCCCTTTATTCCCGATATCGACTTGGGCGACCATCCCTCGACGCCCTTCTTTCTCTGGCTTGATGCAATTCTTCTCGCGACTGCAGTAGGCAGGCAGAACAGAAGATGTGCGCGAAGGTGAGGCTGCGCAAGAGGCAAGCAGTACCTAGATACGATATCCATGAGTTTTTATTGTTTAGTATTTTCAACCACGGCCCACTAGTAAAAAGCGAATTGAGATTCAAAAAACACCAATTTTCAGCATAATTTAGGTCGGTCTATCTTTTTGCTTTTTGACCATTTCTTCACTTTATACACTGACTGTTCGACTCGGATATGAGGTTATGTAAGCGCGGAACAAATCACAGCCATCTCGTTTTCTTTCTTCTTATACATAACGGAGAGCCTCACGGATAACCTCGGTGTTTGTTCGTCTTGGGACCAAGTTCATTCATTCTTCATGAGAAATAACGGAGAGATAATGACAGGGCACCAGCCCAAACCCTAATTGAGCTCTCTCCAACGTTTTTGTCTCATATGAGTGTATGGAAGATTGGAGACAATCGTACTCGAGAGATAGATGGTTTGGGGATGTGGCCCTTATTCGCTCTGTCCCTGCCACTAACTTCGACCCATCAGTGTCGTCGTCACAAGGACAGCAAGGTTCAGAGGCAAGCAGTCCTAGCAGCAGCGTCAGTAGCAGCGGCTGTTAGAATACAATATCATGTCAGCTCGACGGAGATTTTATAGCCCTCTGCCCTCCGTGTTTATTCATCACATGACTATCACGTTTCGGTCAGACCTTGCTGGAACGTAATCCGAGAGTTGAGGATCGTGTGTGTTTATATGCTTCATTCGCTGCTATCTCACTCGTTTTACCGGCAGAGAGTTCTCAGATATCGAATTGCTCTTGAGAAGACCGCTCGCTTTATTCGCGGGTTTTATGTATACGGCCAGAGGGCAGCAGAGGGAGAGCAGCAGACACAAGGAAGAGAGCGTTGTTTCTCTCTGATAACAGCCAGATGAGAGAAAGGCGAGGATGTCAAGTCTTGCTTGTTGTACAGTGGAGATGTGGGAGCGTTTTAGATAGCCGGTTATCGTCGCTGCTTCTCATTTTCCATTTCCACATTCGCAATCAGAATTAAATCGAGTATGCTAGGGCCCGGACCCACCAATTACTGCGAAAGTAGTCGGTTTCCCAGATATATCAAGATGAAAGGGCGAGATTAGAGAACTTTTATACTCTTGAAATTCGCATTCTTGCTGGTCATGGGAAGTAAATAGTGGTAACTTTTCTCTGCTTTGTATTTCACTCGTCTGCTTTAGTCCTTAAAGCTTGAGCATACATTGATAACTTTCTTCTTTCTTTCGTCTTTCGGTCTCGTGGATGCGTTGACAAGCGGCAGATTTGCTTGGTCTCGTGGAATTGACGTCTGTTGAATATGTTTCGATAGCTGACGTCCAGAGCAGGGGACGAGGAATCAGGGGGCTCGGTACGAATTCGATGCAATCTCTGGCTTTCTGCACTTCGATGGTCTTTGGAGGAGATTCGACGAGGCAAGTCCTTTATTTTGTTCCCAAAGTGGAGAGATGCTGTACTTCTAACATGCCCTATCTTTCCTCCTCCTTGTCTTCCTTACAGATTCACTGCTCGATACTCTTCTAATGTGAACCAAAGCAGAGTAAGCCAATCTTGACTTCTGACACCACAATTAGAGCTCCTAGTGCAGTACAATTCATTATTAACACTATCTGTAATTAGAAAGTCCGGAGGAGATCTTACTAGACCTACCCCATCACCTCCTTCACCTCCTTCACCTCCTTCACCTCCTTCACCTCCTTCACCTCGTCCACTGCATTATACATACCACCAACACCTTCCCGACGCTACCGATATCCTTTTTAAGCATACGAACAGCAGCAAAGAAAGCAGCACCGATCAAATTCCTCAAGTCGAAATCAGCAAGGAGCGAGCGCTAGAGCGGCAGTCGTCGTATCTGAGAAGGAGGAATAGTTTGCGCTGGACTCTAGTTGGGACGACGATGTGCAGGCTATACCCGCGAGATTAATATCTCTGTTTCTCGCATAACATAACGGAGATTGATTAAATCTAAACGTCTGGCTTTATGCTAGCAGAGCGGTGGGGAAAGCTTGGTATACCTTAGGTTGGGAATGTGCCCCCCTATTGTGCGCCTTGGGCTGGATATTGTAAGTCTGTACGATCTATATGAATCGCCACCGGTCTGAATGATTGCCTTCTCGTTGGACCCAGTGATATGATCTGGCAGATGGTAGTGAGGTGGGATGTCTGAAGAGCGTTTGAAATTGGGATAAATAGACATTTCCACCAAAGTCATCGTCTCTCATGATAGCAGCAATGCAATTTTCACATTCGACTTCGGTTTCCCTCTATTTGCCTGCTATCAAGATTGCAGGACGCTTGATGTCGTAGATATGTAGGGAGTCAAAGGGTGACATGTCCTTAGGTCAAGCGGTTTAAGAAGTTTCTGAAATCATCTTGGAGATGGATGTTGCATGTTTGTTGGACCCGAACACAAAATGGGTAGAGAGCATAATCATCATTCAAAGTTGCCACACAGCAAGTTCCTGTACTTCTGGTGTCATAGAAGATAGCGTGGTATCCTGAACATACAAAACTTTTGACCTTGGTCCATGTCATGGAGCATACATAGCTGACATTGAACAAAGTCACCAGGAGGGAATATGAACAGGGTCGCCCTCTCGGCCTTTGCCGTTTCGCGATTCTCAATATTGGGTAGATGAAAGGACCCGTGACCGGAAAGATACTCGAAGCATGGTAAATGTTCTTACCACAGCCACAGTCCTGACTTTGGAAGTAAAAGAGTGTTAGATTGATTGATTGATTTTTTCATACGCTATGCGCTTACCATAGGAAGCATGAGCGGCTACTATCTACTTGTTTGCTAACTATATAAATATTTGTGGGGTATCTCATTCTGCAGCTTAAACTGTCTATATATTTGTTCTATTTGAGTAATCTACGGCAAGTGCTATAATTAGTATATATGTGTTTTTTTTTTCTTTTTTTTTTCTTTTTCTTTCTCTTCTTCTTATACTCCTCTAGGGTCCGCTCTCCCCTCCTCTTTTAATTTATTTTCTAATTTGCTTTTACTGTTTCTTATTTTATTTCCTTAGCTTTTTTATTTAATATCCTTTTTAAGTCTTCTTTGCTCCTTTATAAAATCTAATTTTCTAATATTTATAGCGTATTTAATAATAACATAAATAGTATTTATATTTACTTTTTATTAATTTATAGAACTATTTTTATAAAGTTGTTTTATTATTATATAGGAGTTTCGTTTCCTAATTATTCTAAATATATTACTAAATTTAAAGCTTAGTATTTCTATTAATTTTTATTTTTAAATTATATATTTAAAATAAAGCAATATAAAGTATTAAACTATTTTCTTTCTTTAGTTATAATTATATAAATTAGAGTTTATAATTTTAATAACTATTAAAAAGCGATTTAAATAAGCATATTTTATAAAGTTATAATAAAATAAAAGCCTCTTTTTTATTTAATTTATTATAAAATAAAAGCCTCTTTTTTATTTAATTTATTATAAAACGCTATAATATATTTTTTAGAAATAGTATTATTTATTATGTAAAGGCTTTTATTAGTATTTTACAGCTATTATTATTTTTTAGCTAGAATCTTATTGCAAAAAGTGTTTTAAATCTACTTTATATTATTTAAAGCTGCTTTACTTACTTTTCATTCTATAATAAAAGCGCTTATAACTTATTTAACTAGTTAGTTTAATTTAACGTATTTTATAATAGTAAGTTTCTTTACAATTTATTAAATAGCTAGCTGTTTTTTAAAGACTATATAGTAATTAACTATATAAAGAATACTCTATATTATAATGACTTTTCTTTAGCTTTTTTAGTAATTTACTATATAAACAGCTATTTAGCTATTAAATTATATAAATACTTGAAAAATTAGCTTTTTATAATTATAAAATATTTTTAATAAAACTCTAGTTAAAATTATAGCTTTTTTAATTATAAATAGCTTTATTATTATATTATTAATATTTCTTTTTAACTTAATTAATTAAAAGAAAGTAAATAGTAATATTAGCTTTTTAAAATATATACTTACTTTAATTTCTGCTTATTTATTAGCAATAAAGCTATTAAGAAAGATATTTAAATATTATTCTTTTATTTTAAAATAATTATTATATATTTTATTAAAACTATATAAATTGAATTTGTAATTAATTGTTATTATATTTTATAATAGAAATACTTATATAGAAATAGTTTTAATATTAACTTCTATTTTATTTAGCTATATTTTTATATTTAAAAAAAAAGATAAATAACTTTACTCTAGGTTTTTTAATTATCTTTTAAGCTGTGCTTTTAATAAGTTAATTTAATTACATAATTATTTCAGCCTAGCTTTAAATTGAGTTTTTAGAAAAAAGTTAAAAGTCTCTATTTAGTATAATATTTTTTATACTAGTATTAGTTCTATAAGCTTATTTAATATAGCTAAAAGAAAAATAGAGTAATATGCTTTCGTTATTTAATAGTCTAGTTTTCTTAACTTCTATAATAGTAAAATACGTATTATCTTTTATATAGCAAGTATATATTCTAATTAATATAATATATTAAAGAATTTAGTAATTTAATTGCTTAAAGTCGATTAAAAGCGTTTTTATATAATATTTAGAATACTATTTACTTTTAAAGCTTTATATAGGCTAAATTTAATAACAGCTTTAATTATCTTTTTAATAGAAATATTCAGATGATTAATATATTTTACAATTAGATTTAGAGTATTTTTTTTATTTTTTTTAAACTAATAGAAGAAAGCATTAAAGTAGCTTAATTACTTTAATTTTATTACTTTTATACTTTATTATCTAGTTTTTATTAATAATAATTAAAGTAGAAATATTACTAAACACTAATAGCGGGAAATTAAAGTATTTTATAGCTTTTTAAATATTATTTATTTATATTAAAAAGTTATTTTAATAAAATCGCTTTTTATTATAAATGCCTTTATAAAATTAGTATTTAGCTTATTTAGTTATAACTTAATTTTTAAATAAGTTAGAAACTAGTATAAAATTAATAGTAATTTCAAACTAGCTCTAAGAAAAAGTAATTATACTGTTTAGAAAAATAGAGAAAGTATTAACTTGCTTTTTATTATATATTAAGATTATAGTATATTAATTCTATTTTATATAAAATTATAGTAATTAAAATTGCTATTTACTATAATAAAGAGATTTTCTCTATATTTTTTATTTAGCTTTATAAAAAGTATTGCTTAAAGTAGCTAGTCTAATAGTAATAGTCTCCTTTAGATTCTGCTTAAAAGAAGCGTGCTAATTATAATTTAGAATATAAATTAACGTAATGAAAATGTGTTTTGTTTAATGTAATACTAATTTCTATAGTTATATTTAATAATAATATAGAAAATTAAATAAATAGAACGTTTTTATAAATATATAATAATAATTAAAACGCATAGTGCGCTAGTTTTTTTTATTTAAATAAATAAAAGTATAATAATCTAATATTAATATTAAGAAATAAAGTTTACCATTAATATTAGCTATATTTAATTCTATAATTATAATTACTGTAAATTAACTAATAGAATAATTATTAAAAAGACTGAATTAAATTAGAAATTATTAATTTATATTTGCTAATAAGAAATAAATATCTCTTATTAAATATTGCTTATAATGACTTTTTATTTAGTATATTAGCTAATAATAATTTGCTATTTCTTTTCTCTATTTTAGTTAAATTAGCTAATAAGCTGGCTTTTTCTACGGATTTTATTAATTTTACTATAATAAGTTAAGCAGCTAATATTTATAATAATATATAATTCACTATATACTATACACTTTAATATAGTAGCTTTATATATATTAATTTCATAGTTTTTAATATATTTACTATATTTTAGTGATTAGCGATATTTAGTTTAATAATAGCTATATTTATTATAATTATAGCATTTTTAAAAGTGTTAGAATTTATAATATTTATTAATAAAAGTTATATTACCTTTAACTTTAACTATTTATCTTTTAAAGGCTTATTAAGCATTTTCTATTATAATTAAGTAAACTATTATTAATTTTATAGGTTTTTTCTCTTCAAATATTTAGAATACTTTAATAATATTAATAACATTATTTTGAGCGCTAAATGCAGTTATAAACTCTAATTGAATTCTATAAGTATTAAGTATAAAAACTGCTATTTTATATATATTATCGACTTTAATTAAAAAAAAAGTTTTTTTTTATAAGCTTAAACTATTTTAAAAACTTAGTAAATCTATTAATTATTTAAACGTAATTATATTGAGTTTTTTTTATTTTAAGTAATAATTTTTATAGCTTTTACTTTAATCTAGATTTTCTTAATAATAACTATATATATAAATAGTTAAGCTATTATAATATTCTAAATTTGCTTTTTAATTACTTTATTATTTTTAGCCAGCTTAAATTAATTAGTTAATAAATAGCTAAAGTTAATTATAATACTTAGAAATTAATATAGCTTTTTAAAAAAAGTAAAGCTATATAGCTAATAATAATAAATTAACAAATTCTAATATTATAAAAGTATAAGAAGTTAATAGTAAAGCTATTATATTAAAATCAGCTAGAATTAATAAGCTTAATTATTTAGAGCTTAAAAGAATAATCTTTTTATTATTAATATTAGTGTTAATAGTTTTAACTTTTATATTAAGAACTTTTAAAATAATATTTATTATTTTAAATTTAATACTTATTATTTTAAGCTTCTTTTTAAATTCCTTAATTTTAATATATAAAAGTTTAAGTTTTATAAATAATGTAATATTTTTTTAATAGAATATTTTATTCTAAATATAAAATAATTTAAATTATTTTCTAAGTTTACTATTTTAAGCATTTATTACTTTTTTTAAAAAGTCGCTTAATATTTTTAATAAAAGGAGCAGTATTGCTTAAGTTAAATAAGCGAATAAGTTAATCAACTCGCTATTCTGTTTAGTAGTTCTAGTTCTTCTTTAAGCTGTTATTATAATATTTACTCTCTATAAAGATAAAGTTAGGACAATTATAGCAACAATGTTGCTAGAAATAGCTAGGCGGAACCCTTTCTCTTAACTAAAATTGATAGGAGTTAGATAGACCGACTTGTTAAGTCAGCGTGTAGATGATAGTGTCAATTACTTAATAAATATTGATAAACAATATTGATGTTGTTCACTTATAAAGAGTGTTAGATTGATTAATTGATTAATTGATTTTTTCATATGCTATGCGCTTACTATTGGAAGCATAAGCAACTACTATCTACTTGTTTGCTAATTATATAAATATTTATAGGGTCTGCGTCTTATTCTACAATTTAACCTATTAGGGTGCCTATGTACCTGTTCTATTTAGGTATTCTTCAGCAGGTGCTGTAGTTAGCATATATTGTGTTTATTTTTTATTTTTTTTATTTTTTTTTATAGGTTCCCATCCTCTGGTTCGCCCTCGCTGTCTCCTAACTCACTCCCTTAGTTCTCCTGTTCGGCTTCTTCCTCTATCCTCCTGCGCTCCTCTGCAAAGTCTAATCTTCCTGTATCTATTGCCAGGAATGGAATTGCATTTAGCAGACTAAATATAAGTGAGGTCAACTACTCCTTACTACGCTTTCCTGCATTTAATCAGACTGTTGCCCTAAGGGACTCACTTTCGCTTTCTGCTTTGAGGATCAGGCCCTAAGACAAAGCCCTCCCCTACGTCCTTTATTCCTGTTTGCTCTTTAAGCCTACTTCAACCTATAATAATAATTACTTAGTTCTATTTATAAACCAATATGCGCATTTATTCTTTTAAGCTATATAGATAATGTCTTCTATTGCTGCTATTGCATGCTATACTCTAGGTTTTAACATTTTTTATATTATTATACCTAGTTTTCTAAGATTTAGTTAACTATATTTTATAAGCTTACTTAGAATACACTCTTAGCTAAGTAGCGTGTCTCTTACGTTTCTATTTACTAATTAATACAGAGCCTTTATTTTTATTTATGTTTTTAACTTTACAATATTCCTTTATTTATATATTTATTGAACTTGCTTCTTTATGTTTCCTTTATGCTTACTTTTCTATGTTTCTCTATATCTGCTTCTCTATATTCTAATTAGCTATTAATAACCCTCTATTCTATTATAGCTTAATAAGTTAGACTAAGTGCATTAGTACGTAAAGCTATACTTTTAGTAAAACCCTTCTATTTATACTAAATGCTTAATAGGCTTATATAGGCTTTATAGTGTTATTATGCTTAATGCATTGCTTGCTAGCAAATACTAGGTTGTAACGCTATTTTGGTCAATATCTAGCTGTCTTTTAATAACATATTTGCTATAGTGGCTTTAACAACTTATAGCGTAATTAACTTTAATAACGCATAAATTCAGTAATAGTAACTTATAATAACGTGTTGTTAGTATCTCTGATTATGAGCTCCCTAAGTGACTTATCTATTTGCGTGTTAGCCTAAATGCCTTTAGATGAAAACTCTTTAAGCGTATTAAAGGTGTTCTGTTGAACGTCTAGGCCTTAGTTCTGCTGATTCCTACAATCTAATTATAGGAGGGACTTGTTCCTAACATAAGTAGATGTTTGTTAGATGGTTTTCATACCCATTTTTGCTGGTAGTCCTCTGATTGATTAATTGATTGATTATTTTATACGCTATACGCTTGCCACTGGAAGCATAAATAGCTATTATTTACTTATTTACTAATTACATAAATATTTATAGAGCCTGCGTCTCATTCTACAGCTTAATTATTAGAATACCTATGCATCTGTTCTGTTTAGGCATTTCTATAGCAATTGCTGTATTCACTATATATATGTTTTTTTTTTCCCTTTCTTATCCATTTTCATTGTTGCTCTCTGGCTCTCTCTTGCTGTCCCCTGTCTTGTCCCTTTAGTCCTCCTGTTCAGTGTTCTCTTTTAGCCTTATACGCTCCTTTACAAAATCCAGTTTTTCTATATCTATTGCGTATTTAATAATTATATAGATTATATCTATATCTACTTTTTATTAATCTGCTAGGCTATCCTTATAAAATTACTTTATAACTATATAAGGGTTTCGCTCCTTAATTATTTGAAAGATATTGCTAAACTTAGGGCTTAATATTTTTACCAGTTTCTGTCTTTAAATTGAGTACCTAGGATAGAGCAATATAAAGTGTCAAACTGTTTCCTCTCTCTAGCTATATTTGTATTAGCCTATATCTATTATCTTAATAATTATTAAGAACTTATTTAGATAAACGTATTCTATTTAAAGTTGTAACAGAATAACGGCCTCCTTTCTATTTAGCTTATTATAAAGTGGTATAGTATATTTATTAAAAATAGCATTATCTATTGTATAAAGGGTTTTACTAGTGTTTTATAGTCTTTAACATTCTTTAGCGAGAATTCTATTTTTAATAGTGTTCTATATTTATTTTATGCTATCTGGGATCCCCTTACTCTTATTTAATACTGCAATAAGGGAACTTGTAGCTTATTTAGCTAGTCAGTCTGACTTAATATATTCTATAATAGCAAACTTTTTTAAGATTTATTAAACAGCTAGCTATTCTTTAAGACTTATATAGTAATTAACTATATAAAGAATGTTCTGCATTATTATAGCTCTGTTTTAGCTAATTTAGCAATTAATTATCTAAATAGCTGTTTTGCTATTAGACTATATTAATACTTATAGGAGCAGCCTTCTATAGTTATAAAGTGTTTCTAGTATAATTCCAGCTATTATTATAGCTTTTTTGATTATAATTAGCTCTATTAATGTATTATTAGTGTTGTTTCCTAATTTGACTTATAAAAAAAGGGTGGACAATAGTATAGGCTTCTTAAAGTACATAGTAATTCCAATTCCTGCCTATCTATTAGCAATAGAGCTATTAGCAAAGATATTCAGATGTTAATCTTTTATTTTAAGGTAGTTTTTATATACTTTATTAGAACTGTGCTAATTAGACTTATAGCTAATTGTTATTATGCTTTATAATAAGGCTATTTATGCTAGAATAGTTTTAATCCTTATTCTTAGCTTGCTTAGCTGTATTTCTATATAATAGAATAAAGAAGCAAACAACTTTGCTCTAAGTCTCTTAACCAGCTTTTAAAGCTGTATTTTCAATAGGTTAGTTTCTAGCAGCATATAGAATCCTATCCAAAATTTGCTAATCTTTAGCTAAAGTTGGATATATAAAAGGGGGAGCAACGCCTTAGCATTGGACGCCTTAATTAATATTATATAAAAGCATTTAACTACTGCTTAGGCTTCTATTTATTATATAAAATTAATGATTTTAGTAATACTGTTATCAATCTTTCTTTTAAGGAACTGAGAATACTATGTTACTATTACGTAATCAGGTTTTAAGGCTATTATAGCTTAATACAGTTAATACGCTAATTATAGTCTAATATAAAAGAGGCGTTTAAATTAGCTAGCGCTCCTCTATCCTTTTATTTTAACTTTAGCTAAGTGATTTTTAAATTACAGCTTAGCGTTGAAAATAACTTTTAAAATTCTCTCTTTTGTTTAAAGCTTAACAATGTGATTGCCTACTCTTAATAGGAAGTTAGTATTACTAATCTTTTTGCAATTCTATATAAAATATACAAGAATTGTCTTATTGCTTTTAAACGTAGCGCTACTATCTTTTGCCTATTAAAAAGCTTTTAAAACCACTTTATTATTAAATATTGATATATTTCGTTTTATTAATTCTAATATAGCTTATTTAATGTAGTTATTTATAAACCCTATATTGCCTTATCTCTTATTAATCTTCTTTTTTATTAAGAAAGTTTTAAAGAAGATATATAGGATTAGAGCAAGTGTGGATCTTTATAAGAGGCCTAACTTAATAAGAGTGACTTAATTTGATTCTGTTCTATTAATTAATACTATAACTAATTAGTTAATGCAAAAGGAGTTAACCTATATAGGTTAGGATTCCTTCTACATATAGCTAATTAGTAAGTACTTATTTAGAAATGCTATTATACGTTCCTTTTATATTAAAGCTAATAAAAAAGAGGACCCTTTTCTATTACTATATTTCGAAGATTTTCTTAATAAGGAGACGCAGCGCTTAATTATATAATTATTACAGCTTAGCTTTAAATTATAATTTTAAAAGGAGATTAAAAGTCTTTATTTGATATAATATTCTTTTTATTAGAATTAGTTCTATTAGCTTGCTCAATATAGCTAGAAGAAAGATAGGCCAGTATACTCTTACTACTTAGTAATTGGGTTTCCTTAATTTCTATAATAGTAAGATGCGTACTATTTTCTATACAATTAGTATATATCCTAGCTAATATAACGCATTAAAAATGTTAGTGACTTGGCCACTTAGAGTTGACTAGAGATATTTTCACATAATATTTAGAATGCTGTTTATACTTAATGCTTTATATAAACTGGTTTTAGTTACTATCCTAGTTACCTCTTTAACTAAAATATCTGGGTTGTTTATATGTTTTATAATGGGATTCAGAGCATCCTCTTACTAATCCTTTAGAACTAGTAAAAAGAAGCATTAGAGTAGCTTAGTTACTTTAGCGTTATTGCTTTTAATCTCTATTTCTTAGTTTTCAATATTAATAATTATAATAAGGATATTGCCAAATGTAGATAGTTATAAGTTAAGGTACTTAGCTGCTTTTTAAATGTTATCTATTTATGCTAGAAATTTATTCTAATATAATTACTTTTTATTGCAAATGCTTTTATAAAACCAATACTTAGCTTATCTGGATTTGTATTGACTTTCTTCCTTATCTAATTCTATAGTCTGTGAGTTTTGTAAGCTTATTATCCTATTATGCTTTTATATATATGGATTCTTTAATTATTAAACTGTAATTGTAAATATATTAGCTTACTGTGTCTTAGATCTCTAGAAAGACAGATTAGGATAAAGCTATTAAGGCACTTAAAATATAGGAACTGTTAGTCACTAATATTAATAACAATATCAAACTTAACTAAGCAGTTATAAAGTTATACTTAGCTTTTGACAAGGTAATTATCTTAGCTTTTTTAATTCAAAGTGTTATAGCCTTATAGTCTAACCTTCATTAGGTCAGATAGATACTGCATTCTGTGACCTGGTCTTCTATTGAGTTTAATATTAATATAAGATCAATAGTAGTTTTAAAGCGTCCCTAAAGGAACGTAATAATGCTATTTAGTAGCGCTAAAAAGGTATTATGTTGCTATATCTATTAAAGCATTAGTTTACCTTCTTTTATATATTAAAATTGTAGCACGTTAATCCCTTTTTATATAGGGTTATAATAATTGAAATTGCTTTTTACTATTATAGAGAGGTTTTTTCTATATTTCAATTTAGCTTTATAAATATTATTACTTAATACTACTAGCCTAGTGTTAATTGCCTCTTCTAAGTCCTGCTTAGATAAAGCGTGTCAGCTATAACCTAGGATATAAATTAATATAATAAAAATATATTTTATTAAAGTGGTGATTACCCTTATAGTTATATTTAATAACTACGCTAGGAACTAAACAAATGAAATATCTTTATAAATATATAGTATTAACTGAAATATATAATGCATTAGTCCTTCTTATTAAATAGATAAAGTTACAGTAGTCCAGCACTAATATTAAGAAATATAAGGTTTACTATTAATATTAACAATGCTTAGTTTTATAACTATAATGATAATAAACTGGCTAATAGATTAATTATTAAAAAAGCTGAATTAAATTAAGGATTATCTATTCACATTTGCTAAAAGGAAACAAATGTTTCTTATTAAGCATTGCTTATAGTAACTTTCTATTTAGTTTATTAATTAATGATAGTCTGCTATTCTTTATCTTTATTATAAATAGACTAATTAATAAGTTGTTTTCTGCTTTAAATTTTACTAATTTTGTTACAGTATATTAAACATTCTATATTTATAACAGTATGTAGTCTGCTACATGCTGTATATTTTAGAGCTATAGCTTTATATTTATTAGTTTTATAATTCTCTATATATTTACTACATTTTAGTAGTTAGCTATACCTAGCCTAATAATAGCTATATTTGTTGCAATTATAGCATTTCTAAGGGCGTTAGAGTTTCTAGTATTTGCTGACTATAGCTATATTACTATTAACCTTAACTATTTATTTAATAAGGGCTTATTAGGCATTCTTAGCTATAGCTAAATAAACCATTATAGATCCTATAGGTTTCTCTCCTTTAGATAGCTAGAACGCCTTAATAGCACTTATAAACTTATTTTTAATAGTAAACGCTGTTATAAACTCTAAATAGATTTTATAAATACTAAATATTAAAACTGCTATTCTATGCATATTATCAATTTTAATTAGAAAGAAATCCTTTTTACAAGTTTAGGCTATTTTAAATATTTAATAAACTTATTTATTATTTAATTGTAGTTATATTACGTTTTTTTTATTTTAAATAATGACTTTTATAGTTCTCGCTCTTATTTGAATCCTTTTAATAGTGACTGTATATATAGATAATTAGAATGCAATTGCTTCCCTAATTCGTTTCTCTGTGGCCTTACTGTCTTTGGCCAACTCAAGTTGTTTAGCTAACAGTCGACTAAGGTCAATTGTGGTGCTTAGGAGCTGGCATAGCTTCTTTAGGGAGGTGGGTAGGGTTGACAGCGTTATATTGCTTATGCGAGGTTGGGTGGCTAACGACAATGGATTGACGGACCTCAACGTAGCAGAGGCATACGAGGTTAGTAGTGATGCCGCTGTATTAAGTCGGCTAGAGACAATAGGTTCGACTGTTTGAAGGTCGAGAGGACAGTCCTTCCGTTATTGACATTCGACCCGATCGTTCGAACTTCAGTGTCGAGGACTTTGATGTCGGCTCCTACTGTCTTGACTTCGGTGTTAAGGGCTTTCAGGTCATTATTGACTGCTTCTAGCCTCTTCTCTGCAACGTTGAGTTTCATCTTGGCAATGTCAAGCTTCGCTAGCAATGCGACGTTTTCTAAGTAGAATATATGCAACTGCTTAACTCCTCGAGTTTGCTGTTCTGGGCGTTCACCGCTCCTTTAAGGAGACGTTTCATTATGTCTTCTGCAAAGACAGCATTGTTACTTGGGCTAAGTGAGCGAATAGGTTATATCAGCCCTCCGCTGCTTTGCCTAGTGGCTCTGGTCTTTCGTTAGGCTGCCATTGCGGCCCTTACTCTCTGCGGAGATGGGGTTGGTATGACTATAGCGACAGCGTCGCTTAGGTGGCCAGGCAGAACCCTTTCCCTCAACTAAAATCGATGGGAGTTGGATAGTCCGACTCGTCGAGTCGACTTATAGATGAAACTGTCAATAAAATGATGAATATCGATAAAAAATATCGATGTCGTTTTTGGTAGTCCTCTGTTCGTTGGGCCCACGGTGTCCTCTCGTTCAGCCCACGCTGTGGCAACGACAGCTACACTGCACTGCTAACGCTCCAGCTGTCTTCTCTCGGCTCTGACCATGACGATCAGGTTCCTAGACTGCACCACGTAGAGGTGGAAGACATCGCAGTCCAAAGAGTGTTAGAAAAAGTGATGGTCGTGGTTGCGTCCTGCGTTGAGCGAGGGTGAAGGAATATCTTGAGCGGAGAAGTTTCAGCTTCCATCAATAGCACCATTGGGTTAGTGGTAAACTACGGCCTTGCCATCTTCATTAGCAAGTTGGCCGTGCCCCGTGTTCGATTCACGGATGGTGCAATTACTTTTGCGTTTCCTCTGCTATTTTGCCTCTGCCCCCACACAGCCGGGACAGCTTCTGGAATCCCGTCACTCCCGTTTTCGACTCTTTCTTTCAGCTTCTCTTTCCACATGACCAACCAGTGCAACCAACCACTATACTTTGCTAGAGAGATCGCGCAGAGATTTGTTCGCCACCCACCAAAAGCATTGTGATTGATTGATTGATTGATTATTTTATACGCTATGCGCTTACCACTGGAAGCATGAGCAACTACTATCTACAGCTTGCTAATTACAAAACTATGTATAAGGTCTACGTCTCATTCTGCAGCTCAAACTATTAGGGTGCCTATACACCTATTTTATCTAAGTATTCTACAGCAAATGCTGTAACTAGTATATATATATATATATATATATTTTTTAATTTGTTTTTAACTTTGCTTTCTGACTCCCTACCACTGTTCCTTACCTTACTCTCCAAGTTGTCCTGCTTAGCTTCATCTTCTAACCTCCTACGCTCCTTTATAAAATCTAATCTTCTAGTATCTATTACGTATTTAATAGTTGCTTAGACTGTATCTATATCTGCTCTTTATTAATTTGCTAATCTGTTTTTATAAAATTATCTTATTGCTATATAGAGGTTATGCCTTCTTATTATTTAAGAGATATTGCTAAATTTAAGGCTTAATATCTTTACTAATTTTCGTTTTTAAATTTTCATATTTAGAATATAATAATACAAAATATTAAACTGTCTCCTCTCCCTATTTATATTTATATTAATTTAATTCTATAACCTTAATAACTGCTAGGAACTTATTTAGCTGTATATATTCTATATAAAGCTATATTAGGATAAATGCTTTTTTCTTATTTAACTTATTATAAAATAATATAGTATATTTGTTAGGAATAGCGCTATCCATTGCATAAAGGCTTTTACTAGTATTCTATAGTCTTTATTGTTCCTTAGCTAGGATCTTATCCCTAAGGGTGTTCTATACTTATTTTATACTGTCTAGGATTGTTTCTCTTATAATTAGTTCTATAGTGTAAAGGCTTGTAGCCTATTTAGCTAGTTAATCTGATTCAATGTGTTTTATAACTATAACCTTCTTTAGAACCTATTAAATAGCTAATTATCCTTTAAGGATTGTATAGTAATTAATTATATGTAGAATGCTTTATACTATAGTTACTCTATTCTAACACGCTTAGCAATTAACTATATAAATAGCTATTTAGCTATTAGACTATATTGATACTTAGGGAATTGGCCTTTTATAGCTATATAGTATTTTTAGTAGGATCCCAGCTAAGGTTACTGCTTCTTTAATTGTAATTAGTTCTATTATTGTGCTGTTAATACTGCTTTCCAATTTGACTCTTTAAGAGAGGGTAGATATTAGTATAGGCTTCTTAGAGTATATTGCTAACCTAACTCCTATTTAGCTATTAGTAACAAAGCTATTAGCAAAGATATTTAGATGCTGATCCTTTATCTAAAAGTAGTTTTCATATACTTTGTTAAAGTTATATTAATCAGATTTGTAGTTAACTGCTATTATGCCCTATAGTAGGGCAATCTATATTAGGATAGTTTCTATATTTGTCTTTATCTTTCCTAATTATATTTTCATATTATAAAAAGGGGAAATAAACAACTTTGCTTTAAGCTTCTCACTTAGTTTTCTAAGCTGTATCTTTAGTAGATTAGTTTCTAGCAATATATAGAGTCTTATTTAGAATTTGCTAATCTTTAATTTAGCTAAATATATAAGAGGGGGAGCAAAGCTTCAGCATTGGATGCTTTGATTAAGATTGTATAGAAACACTTAATAACTGCTTAGGCCCCTATTCTTTATATAGAATTAAGGATTTTAGCTGTGCTGTTATTGATCTTTCCTTTAAAGGACTTAGAGTACTATACTGTAGCTGCGTAGTCTGTTTTTAAAGCTATTATAGCCTAATATAGTTATTGCGCTAATTGCAGACTAATATAGAAGAGGCATTTAAGTTAGCTAGCGCTTCTCTATCCTCTTATTTTGACTTTAGCTAGATAATCCTTAAATCTCAGCTTAATATTGAAAATAACTCCTAGGATTCTCTCTTTTATAGAAGGTTTAATAATGTAATTACCTACTCTTAATAGGGGGTTAGTGTTGCTAATCTTCTTATAATTTTATATATAATATATAAGGATTATCTTATTGCTTTTAAATATAGCGCTACTATCTTTTGCCTATTAGAAGGCCTTTAGAACCATTTTATTATTAAATATTAATATATTCTGTTTTACTAATTCTAAAATAGCTTATTAAATATAGTTATTTATAAACCCTATATTGCCTTGTCTTCTATTAATCTTCTCCTTTATTAAAAAAGCATTAAAGAAGATATATAGAATTAGAGCAAATGTTAATCTTTATAAAAGACTAGATTCTGTAAAAGTGACTTAACTTAATTCTATACTGTTAACTAGTACTATAGCTAATTGATTAGTATAAAAATAGTCAATTTATATAATTATATAAGTTAGGATCCCCTTTATATATAGCTAATTAATAAGCACCTACTAAGAAACACTATTATATACTCCCTTTATATTAAAGCTAATAAAAGAAAGGACTTTCTTTTATTACTATGCTTTAAAGATTTTCTTAATTAAAAGGAGCAATACTTAGTTATATAATTGTTTTAGCTTAGCGCTAAATTATATCTCTAAAAGGAGGTTAAAAGTCTTAGCCTAATATAATATTCTTTTTGCTAATATAAGTTCTATTAGCTTGCTTAGAATAGCTAGAAGGGAGATAGGGCAGTATGATTTTACTATACAATAATTAGGTTTCCCTAATTTTTATAATAATAAGATTTACGCTATTTTCTATATAATTAATATATATTTTAATTAATATAATATATTAAAAATGTTAATTATTTAATTATTTAATATAGATTATAAGCGTTTCTATATAATATTTAAAATATTGTTTATGCTTAGCGCTTTATATAGACTAATCTTAGCTATTGCTCTAGTTACCTTTTTGATAGAGATATCCAGATTGTCTATATATTTTGCATTAAAGTTTAACGCATTCTCCTTCTAACTTTTAAAAACTAGTAGGAAAAAGCATTAGAGTAGCTTAGTTGCTTTAGCCTTATTGCTTTTAAGCTCCACCTTTTGGCTTTTAATGCTAATAATTATAGTAAGGATATTGCTAAACGCTAATAGTTATAGATTAAGGTACCTAGCTGCTTTCCAGATATTGTCTATCTATATTAGGAAATTGTTCTAATATAGTCGCTTTTTGTTATAAATGCCTTTATAAAACTAGTGTTTAGCATGCCTAGCTTAGTATTAACTTTCTTCCCTGTCTAGCCCTATTACCTGTAGCGTATTATTCTAATTCTGTTATTATATGTATTTGTTACAAAGCTTTATAAGCTTATCATCCTATTATACTTTCATATATAGGGATTCCTTTACTACTAGGCTGTAGTTCTGTATATATTGGCTTACTGTGTTCTAAATCTCTGTAACCGCTTAATCGAGTTTAGTTATATTATCAATATTAGTTACTAACAGTTGCTACCCTTTAAGTGCTTTAGTGGCTTTGTCTTAATCCGTTTTCCTAAAGTTATATTTAGTTTCTAATAAGGCAGCTGTTGTGGTTCTTTCAATTCAAAGCGTTATGGCTTTATAATCCAATCCATATTAGGTTGGGTGGATATTGCATTTGGTGACTTGGTTTTTAAGCGCGTTGGACACTAGCATAAGGTCAATAGTTGTTCCGAAGCGTCCCTAGGGAAACGTAACAGTGCCGCTCAGTAAGGCTGAGAAGGTGTCGTGCTAGTGCATCCATTGGAGCACTGGCTCACCTTCTCCTTTGTGTTGTGATTGTGGCACGTTGATTCCTCCCTATACTGGGTCGTGGCGATTGAAGTCGCCCCCTACCACAATGGGGAGGGCGCATGCATTGAGCCTCAGGCCCAATGCCATTCCGTCAGTGGACAGCTTCCAGTCCTCGGTTCAAAGCAGGTACATAATCGCGCCTGATTTCCAGCTTCCCATCACCACAGTCCAGTCAGAGCGATTTGACAGACGAGAAGTGGGCTTGTAGCGCAGTGGTAGCGCGTCTGCTTTGCATGCTGAAGGTCTTGGGTTCGATCCCCAACAAGTCCAATTAGTTTCTCTTTTTGCTGTTGTATCACCTGCTCTCTCTTCTCATCCTTTCTGCTCCTGGAATCTACCCCTTTTGGGACAGAGGAGCAGATTGGGGTTCGTGGCGTGTTTTTTGCCATTGACTGATTATAACTATAACAAGGGGTTGTGCTCGATTTGTACGCATTGGTTTTCCTGCGATTGGCATGTGTAGGAGAGAAAAGAGCACAGATTGTATTCCGCACAGTTTAATTGTTTTCGAGGCCTGAGATGGCTAGGCAGTCATGAGCTGTTGGTATTACAGGCAGACAGTATGGCTGTGGTTCATGTGATGTATAATCGCGATCATGCTTTTTGCAGACGACTTGTTATGAGGTCGTTGGAGCTTGTTCTGATATACTTTGACTTCCCGAGGGCTCGGTAGGGAAGATGCGCCGCCGCTGCCTTCCCCACATTCCCCATACCTTTAATACCTTAGTGACGATCTGGTCTCGTAAGCAAATCTATGACGGTTGTCGCAGAGACACACGCATATATATATCTACGAGCAGGAGCAGCATATCCTTCCGGCGCGAGCTCTATAACAAGAAAGTATTGATCAATGAAAGTCTTTCTACTGTCCTTGCTCGCCCCGGACATCCACATTTGTAGTATAATCCGCGGCGCAACATGGCTTCCCAATCATTCATTCCCGGCCTGATCATTGTCGATTTTCAAGAAGACTTCTGCCCACCCAGCGGTAGTCTCGCCGTCGACGGTGGCCGCGACATAGCACCCGTAATAAACAAGCTTCTCAATCTCCCTGGTTTCGCAATCCGTGTAGCGACAAAAGACTACCACCCTCGCAACCACATCTCTTTCGCATCGAACCACCCACCACCAAACAACAAGCCCTACGAATCCAAAGTCACAATCGTCAATCCCGAGAATCCCGAAGAGAAAGAGCAATCGGTGTTATGGCCAGACCATTGCATCCAAGGCACCAGAGGCGCGGATCTGGTTCCCGAGCTCGAAACAGACAAAGTTGATTTGGTGATTGAGAAGGGAACAGATGCTAGAGTGGAGATGTACTCGGGTTTTGCGGCGCCTTTCAAGAATCCCGAAGTTGCGAATAGTGGGCTGGCCGAGAAATTAAGGCAGAAGGGCGTCACACATGTCTATGTTGTTGGATTGGCGTTTGACTATTGCGTCAAGTGCACTGCTATCGATGCTGCTAGGGAAGGCTTTGAGGTCTACGTGATCGAGGAGGGCTGTAGACCTGTTGATGATGGGGAGGAAGCACAGGGTGCGCTGAGAAAGGTGTTTGAAGAGAATGGGGTCAAGGTCGTCAAGGAGAGTGGTGCAGAGGTAGAGGGAGTGCGGTCACTGACCTAGAAGACGCATGCATGTAAAGGCTGGGAGAGAGTCAGGAGAAGACGTCAAAGAGGTGATCACGACCAGGTTGGCTAAAGGGTTAGCATTTGTCCTTGGGCCGGGGCAGGCACATACACAGGGCTTGCCAGTTGCATCAGCACGGTGTTCATCTTTGGAAATACCCATCTTGTCTTTGGTATCAGTTGGTCAATATACATGTGACTACCATCGTTCCTCCATTCAAAACCCTACTTGTAGCTTTCAACAGTCCGCCAAAATGTCCCCGCTATGGAATACCTCAGTATTCAATATATGGTACGTACCCGTACCATTCAAAGGGTCCGTCCGTGCCCATGGTCCGTAATCCCCGAACGCGTAACCCCAAATAATCAATCATCACATTCCCAAAAACAAAAAATATACTCCCTGCAGAACAATGACTAAATGCGCGCCTCAACCTTTCTCCTCGCCGTCTTTCGCTTCCTACTTCCACCTGCTATCCTAGCGACTCTACTCCTCTACCTCTACCCAGCAGTGCAATCGTGCGCCTTCCCGGCGCCAACCCTCCACAATGCGACATCCCCACTCTGCTACCCAAACAACACGCTCCCCGTGCCCGCGAATCTGTCCTGTCCCATCCAACCACCAGCAATCGCCCCCTTCCGACTCCTCGCGCTCGGCGATCCCCAACTCGAAGGCGACAGCAGCCTCCCCTCACCAAACGCCAAAGCCTTTCCCAGCCTGCACAAGCTCCCCCACCGCCTCAACAGCGCACCGCTCGCGCAGAAATGGCCAATCCTGAAATCCACCTTCGAAACCGTCTTCCGAAAGGACATACCGAAGCTGCTGAAGGGCTATCGAAAACGGCTCGATCTGCTCGGCAACGATTTCTACCTCGCCCACATCTACCGTTTGGTCTCGTGGTACACGGTCCCGACGCACACGACTGTGCTCGGTGATCTTTTGGGCTCGCAATGGATCTCGGATGCCGAGTTTGATCGCCGCGCCGATCGTTTCTGGCACCGCGTTTTTCGTGGCATTGACAAAGTCGACGACGAGATTATGGATCCGTTGTCTGCGTATAATATCGGCGATGTGTCGCTCGAGGGGATCGAAGACGACGAGGAATGGGATGCCACGAACTACATTTCTCGCTCTGAACAGGTGGGGTCCGAGGAGTACAGGGCTTGGGAGAAGAGACTGATCAATGTGGCTGGCAATCACGATATCGGGTATGCGGGGGATATCGACGAGCGCAGGATCGAGCGTTTCGAGAGGAGATTCGGAAGAGTAAATTGGAATCTGAAGTTCACGCTGTCCCTGGCGAACTACTCTTCGCACCAGACACCCGGACGAGGAGGCGGCGCAGAGGAAACGGCGAACCAGCCCCCGCCAGAACTAGAGCTGGTAATCCTAAACGACATGAACCTCGACCGACCCGCCTGGGACGAAACCCTCCGAGCCAAAAGCTGGGCCTTCCTCGACGAAGTCATGGAGCGAGTATCGAAACGCAAAAACCACGCCACAGTCCTGCTAACGCACATCCCGCTCTTCAAAGAAGAAGGCGTCTGCGCCGACCCCCCCTTCTTCAACCACTTCCCCAACAACCACGGCGGCGGCATCAAAGAGCAAAACCACCTCAGCTGGCTGACGAGCAGAATGCTCCTCGACGGCCTCTTCGGCCACGACAACAGACGGGGCATCGTGCTCGACGGCCACGACCACGAGGGCTGCGACATCTACCACAACCGCCCTCTCGAGCCGTCGGAGCGCGAGGAGCAGGAGGGCTGGAGGGCCTCGAAATACAAGTCGGCAAGGCAGCGCAGGGCCGATGATCAGAGACACGGCGTCAGGGAGATCACGGTGCGCAGCATGATGGGCTCGTATTGGGGGAATGCGGGGCTCTTGTCTGGCTGGTTCGACGAGCAGGATGGCGAGTGGAGGTTCGAATACGATACCTGCATTCTGGGCGTGCAGCATATTTGGTGGGCTGTGCATGTGCTTGATTTTGTCGTCGTCTTGTTCGGTTTGGCTTCTGTTGCGGCGCTGGGGGCGGACCGGCTGCGGCGAGAGCCCGTTGTCGTCGTCAAGACTACGAGAAGGAGGAAGACGGTGACGTTTACGCTGGAGGTCCCGACTCCGAGGGATTTCATGGTGAGCAATCCCGAAAAGGAAAGGGCTACGAGAGGGAGAGCGAGGGCTTACACGACGGCCGTCCCGCCCAGTTCCATGGTCATCAAGGAGAGAAGACACAGCTTCTGAATATATTCAAATATCAATACGTTTCATTACAAAGACCAGCACTCCACTCAGCCAAGCAACACTCGGTAGCTTGCCACTTCGAAAGCCCTGAGCTCAATGTCAATCGAGCCATCCTTGACCTTGATCTCTTCCAGGTTGTCCTCGAGAATGTTACACTTCCAAGCCTTGACAACCTTCACCGGACCGAACTGGATGGTGCCTCTGCTTCTTCCGCCAAGACTGTCGTAAACTCTCAGAACCACACTCCGGCCCTTTCTCTTGGGAAGCTCTCCTCGGCTGACATCTTCATCGTCCTCACCACGCTTGATGGTGTCTAGGATCAGACTTTCGTCGCTGTCCTCGCTGAGGGTGAACGACTTCATGAATGCAGATACGTCCTTGGGCGATGGATGAGATTGCACCTTCATGGGGTTGTTGAAAGCGAAGCCCGTTCTGACAGTCCTGTGATCGAGTGGACCCTTGTGCGGCAAGATGGCCCACCTGAACTTGTGCTTGCCCATGTCCGCGTGAGCGTCAGGCGCCTTTGGTGCTCTGAGAAGAGACAAGCGCATCAGGTTGCCGCAAGTGGCGAAACCATACTTTGAGTCGTTGAGGATACTGACACCGTAGCCATTCTCGGACAGGTCGGCCCACTTGTGGCAGCATACTTCAAACTTGGCCATGTCCCAAGTTGTGTTGTAGTGGGTTGGACGGCGGACAATACCATATTGAGTCTCGTACGATGCCTCTGTGTTGGTTACAGAGACTGGGAATTCAACCTTCAAGAACTTCATCGTCTCATGCCAGTCAACCTCGGCTTCCGTCTCCACGTAAGTAGGGGTCTTTGGATCGATGGCTGCTGCAAGGGAGATTGTGGTCTTGATGGAGGACTGGTCGGAGATTGTCGTCGTAGTGGTCACAGCTACACGGTGAGGGCCGTTCTCGGTGATTGTGGTCGCGCTGGTCGAATGGAGCTCCTTGCGGGAGTTCAGGTGGAACACTTCCACATCCCAGGCCTGCCAGTACAAAGGCTTGTCGTCAAAGATGACCAACTGATTAGCCTTTTCGCCCTCGGGAATGACCTCTCGCCTCGCCTTTTTGTCGTACAAGGAAGTGATGACGCCATTGTGAACTTGAACATCGTATTGGCCGTTGGAGAGCACGAAGACTCCGCTGGCCAACTCCTTGACCGAAGCTGTGGTGTCAGATGAAGCGGCGTTCAATGGAACGACTTGACTTATGCCAGTAGCGCCTTCGAGAGAGCCATAACTCGCCAACCCAGCCAAAGCAGGCAATTTGGCAACTTCTTTCCTGTTCCAACCAAGCGTGTTGAGAGCCACGAGGTTCTCAGCGCCAGAAAGCTTGTGGTCGAAGCCAAGCGCCGCAAGAGCATCAGACATAAGCTTCTCACCCGTCTTGAAGACCTTTGCATAAAGCTATAACTTCGTGTTAGTGGGCTGTTTCGAAGTTCTATCCATGAGAACATACCTCATCAGAGTCATCATAGCACATCTCAATGCAGCTGCCAGGCAAGCAATCGTGGAACTGACAGAGAAGGACGTTCTCCCACATGTCGTCTAGATCTGCCTTGGGGTACTTGTAAGAGGCGGCTCCGCCCTTTACAACATCCTGGATGCTTGCCAATGTCGCAAGATACTCAATATCGTGAAGTAGAATCTCTGACTTGCGGTTGTTTCGCTTGTTGTTCGCCTGGGTGGTGTATGTTCCACGGTGAAGCTCAAAGTATAGCTCGCCGTACCAGGTCACAAACTCTGTACCTTGTTCGGCCTTCTTCTCGAGTCTCGCAAAGAAGTCTTCGACAGAATCACCCATCTTCACTCGCGGCAGAAGACCGATCTTATCGCTGATACCACGACATCTTCTGAGCTTCTCAAGATGCTGCCAAGTGGGCCCACCACCGCCATCACCCTTGCCAAATGCGAGAAGAGAGGTAGGGTCTTGGTCCATGGACTTGTGTTGAGAAACACTACGCTTGACATCGCCAAAGTGAGCCTCTGCTGTATATGTCTCGGCAGGGGTCATGTGGCATATAACCTGGCTGCCGTCAAGGGAGACCCAGTTGAAGGTAGTGTGAGGGAAGTTGTTGATGTTGTTCCAGCTCAGCTTTTGAGTGAAGAATCTGGTCATGCCAGCCAAGCGGCACAGTTGTGGCAGCTGTGTGGAGTAGCCGAATGTGTCGGGCAGCCAAAAGGTTGTGCATCTCTGTCCGAAACGAGATTCGAAGAAGCGTTGACCATAGACAAATTGTCGGACCAATGACTCTCCGCTAGGCATGTTGGTGTCATGTTCAACCCAGCTACCTCCGATGGGTTGGAAGGTGCCCTCCTTGACCTTCTTCTTAACACGATCCCAAACAGGAGGGTAAAGCTGCTCGAGCCACTTGAATTGCTGGGCTTGGGAGGCAACAAAGCGGTGTTCTGGGTATCTCTCCAGGAGGTCGACCTGGTTTGACCACGAGCGTGCAACCTTGCGCTTGGTCTCTGCCCACGGCCACAGCCAGCACGTGTCAATGTGACAATTTCCAATAGCAGTAATGATTGCGTCCTTTGGCTCATCATAGACGTCGGCAGAGTCAACCTTGTCTCCAAGGTACTTCTTTCCAATCTTTCTAGCCTCAACGATGGATTCGTGAGATCCACCTCCAGCGATGAACGTGTCCATGATGGAGTTGCAGATTTGTAATGCTTCGTGCTCTTCCCAGGAATCTTCTGGGAATTCTCTTGCAGCGTCACCAATGATCCAGAAGTCGATGAAGAGAGCTCTGGCTTGGAGATCAATGACTACGATATCGGCCTTGCTGAGCTGGAAGTATCTGTTGGGATTGGGCGGCTGAATGCTGTCACCGCCAGGCGCATTACCGAACATGCCATTGCAAGCCATCTCAATGTAGAAGGTGTGCTCTTTGCCATCTCTGAAGCTTTTGGGAAGAATCCATTCCGTACGCTCTCCGCCACCCGTGAGGCCTTGGAGTGGAACGCCATCCTCGGTCCATATCAATCCCTCGTTGTTTGCATCCCAGTGTAGTTCAAGATGTTCTTTGTCTAAGAAAGATTGTGGTACAGTAAGACGGACTCGAAACCAGTGTGTCGACCAACTCGGACCAAACGATTCGCCGACTTTAGTTGGACGGAACTTGTTGGAGGTGGCTTCTTTGAATGTTGGTCGGGATAGGTCCGGGGGTGAGTAAACCTATCAGGATAGTCAGATGAGGACTTTTGGTCTGAACTAGAATGTATACCAACCTCCAATTTGACGTGCGGTTCACCGGACTTGCGGTGTGGTTCTATCTTGCTATTGGCTTATCAGAACCGTGACTGGCCGATATTCATCATCCGCAACACTTACGGAAGCAAGCCTTGGGCTCTATATTGACCACCATCTGTGAACTGGCCAAGACGGTCTCGATAGAGTTTGTGGATCTGTATACTTCAGCATTCGAGTCCAGTGTTTATCCTTATCATTGGTCCATGTACCTGCTTCCCCACAGGCCTCGATGCGAGCACCGGATATGTAGATGTCGTAGACATGTTTGTTCGACTTTCTCCACCCATGACTGACGATGCGGATTGAAAAGGGATGAAAAGGTGATGTGGATAAGCGGCTACACACAGCTGCAAGGTACGGAGTACAAATGGTCTGAGGTCGTCCTGTCACTTCGGGACGTACGGGACTGGGGAAGCTTTCCCCGCAATCTAAATATGGAGCCCGGCAACCTCTTATCTCTGTCGATCTCACCACGTTCCGAAATTATGTTGTTCGACAGGGCCGGGGCACTTGACAGCAATGATCATGCCATGAGTGCTGACTTTGTATCCATGTCAATTTCCTAGTAAACAATGTCATTCCAATGTCATTCCAATCGACCTCCTCGGATTCAGTGAACCGCGATGTGTACAAGCAGTACTCGAATTTCAAAAAACTTGTTGTATATTTTCGGGTGGCCGTGGATAAGTAAGTGAAGTACAAAGTTGGCTTCAGAGCGCGGATTTATAGCCAGTATTGTGCGAGAGGCAGTCTTCATCTCCGAATATCCGGCATTGTCGCGAGGACCACCCATTTGTAAACCCTCATGGTAACCACCCCATAGGTGAACCTATAGGTAACCCTATTCATAAACCTATTCATAACCCCATCGATAACCCTATCGTGTAAGAGTTATTTATACCTCAGGGCCGGACGATGGGCCTTCTTTGTTTGAGTATGACCAAGGCGGTTGGTTGCTCGAGTGAGGCCATGGCAACTGGTTCTTTGACAGTTCACTTTCCACTGGCAGTATTTGGAGGCTCATGCTTAAGCCGGCTTGAGTATTGGACTTTTGGTGGTTCAACTACTGGGAAACTATCCTTGGAGACAGCACTGGTCGACTCGAAAGGCTTCTTGTCGATCCTGCTTCGTGCACTAGCATGGCTCGTGTCTCTGACTAAGTGTAAGGCTGTCTATAGCCGGGACTGGATGATTACGGATGGATCTCGAGTCTACAGGGCTCTCTATTGTATTGTAACTTCAGACAACCAAGATAGACCAATGAACCCCTATCGATAACCCTAAAAGAGACGGAGGCGTTGGGTAGTCTTCTGATCAGCCTTACATCTGGATATATATTCTGTGAGAGAGACACGACCAAAGTGTAGCTGATACAGGAGAAGAGGAAAGGAAATGGGGCGGTTCCATCGTCTACTGAATGAGACAAGGCATTCAGTCAGTCAGTCAGTCAATGAGTTTCCATCCAGGATGCCAACGTCTCGTCTTATTACAGAACGGTCTACTATCATCAGACTCACTTCACATCCTTCCCAGGAGAGCGATCATGACTGTACGAGTCGATATATCACTACACCACTATCATTTGTACATCCACCCCCCGCGACCGTCATTGAGCACTTCTCTCCTTTCCTGGTCATACACCTGGGCAAGTAAGTAAGAGTTGGACTCAGATACAGTCTACACGACATACCTTGCAGTTGATAGCCTCCCCCCCATCAAATTACTCCCCAACAAGAGCATCCTCAGGCTCTGCTCACAGTGACTTTCTGAACCTTTGAAAGTCCAAATAACAGCCTTCTGGGAGCGGATCTTCATTGCGAAAGATGTCCTCTTTGAGCGTACTTGGTCAGCAGGATGCATGTCGGAACAGAAAAACTAGATGTAGCTCACGTTCGATATGTCGCAGAAGGGAATGAAGCAACTCGTTTGGCCCGACTTCACGCTCACGCGAGAATGGCATGGTGTGAAAGGTACGCTTGACGTTGACGCACATGCGTCCCCTTCCATCTCGCCATCCTTTACCATGCCAGCGGGCCCCGCTACTACTGGTATAGGGCATTTGAACAGATAGGAAAGTAGAATTGTAACAAGAACAATATATCGAATGAGCCGACTAGCAGATGTGTGGAAGATAATGTTGTTAGAACACTACCTGAGGAAAGTTTTTTTTACATCTCAGCAGGTCGACGACATCGAAGAATCCGCCAAAAGTGAAAATTTGCACGCTTGTATAAACCACGTAAACCCATACCGTCCGACTCGCAGTGGACTCGCTGAGGACTCTCTGGAAGCACCATATATAGTAGTTGCCCAATACAGACTAGCGTGTTTCAGGGCCCTCTTGGCATCTCCACACTATCCACATGTTCCTGTTTCCACCGATTGTTTGTACACGACCTCACAGTCTCTCAGTATAAACTAAACAATGCGATGGCCGGACTGGCTCTCGTCAAAACCCTCGAACCTAAACGACAATGACAAACACTCAGGATGGTCACCTCTACCGTCCTCCTCCTCTGCCTCGGAGAAAAACCCAATTTCCTGGTCAGACAGTCTGAATGTCAATAATTGGACTCGATACGAGACTCTGATCCCAGCCCTCATCCTGACCGCAACCACCCTCTCCGCCATAAAACTCTATACTGTATATCTCCGCCGCATCCCAACAGCCACATACATCACCCCGGACGCCCTAGGCAAACGCAGCATTTTCGGCTATGTGACCAGTGTAGGAGACGGAGACACCTTCCGCTTCTACCATACTCCTGGCGGTAGAATAATGGGCTGGGGATGGCTTCCCCATCGACGCGTGCAGGATTTCAAGCGGGAACAGTTGAAGGAACAGACGATTGCGATTCGGGTTGCCGGCATCGATAGTCCCGAGTTGGCGCATTTTGGGAAGCCGGAACAGGTGTATGGAAAGGAAGCTTTGGTCGGATTGAGGGAACTGGTGCTGGGACGCTTTGTCAGAGCGACCTTGTTGAGGCAGGACCAGTATCAGAGGATTGTAGGTACTGTCAGGGTCAAGAGATGGGGGTTGTTTGGTAGGGATGTTGGACTGCAAATGCTGAGGCAAGGCCATGCTACCGTCTACGAGGCTAAATTCGGAAGTGAGTTTGGTGGCATGGAGGACAAGTACCGGGCGGCGGAGAAGAAAGCCAAGAGCCATGGAATGGGCTTGTGGAAGGGTCAGGGCACCGTCGGCTTTTCTACTTGGTGGCAGAAATTGGGCTTTGGCAAGAAACATGATGTCGGATATTTTGAGACCCCAAGACAATTCAAAGACAGGACCAAGGCTATGGAGGAGGAGGGAAGAGCAGGGTCCAAGAAGCCGTGATTGGAATGACCGAACCTGGTGTACAAGATGTACATGTCTGCATTTTCTACTTTTGTTTTAACGAATCATACCCTAGAATGAGACAAGAACTGTTTACAAGATTCTATAGAGCACATCAGCTCCACGAAACGCCACGCAAAACCCTCTCTCAACGACCCGATCTTCACAACCATAAGCAACAACATGGCCAATAGAAATACTCCCTGGCAACCAATCCCAATGAACGACCGCCCGCCAAAAGCAACGCCAACACCGCACGCTTAAAACCACACCTCACACCTGCCCCTCAACAACCCTACCCCTCATCCCTAACATGCCCAACAACATGCTCCCTCATCCCCTCCAAAGACCCAACACAAACCCCACACACAGCCGTATCTCCCTTCCCCCATCCTCACAAACCCAGCAGCAAATCAACTTGCCCCGAACCACCTCGATCAAATGATCACACACGACATGCCGCCAGAGATCCTCATGGCTGAGAGATTCCCACGCACACATGATGGGGTCGAAGGGATCATTGCTGGTCTTCCAGCAACAGAGGTGCCGGTCCAACGACATGAGACTCGTGCTTTGGGGGCTGGGGCTGCAGCTTGGGGGAGGGGTATATGCTGTGCTGTCGAGGGTGCCCTCATCGCTAGTGTATTCCGCGTCTGGTGAGGGAGGCGGGCTTCCAAGTAAAAAGGCTTGAGCAGTCGGCGTGCCGCTTGGGGCATTTGCTTCGTCGATTGCGGCCTCGATCTGTTCCTCAGCCCACATGTCCCGGAATGTATGCTCAGGTCGTCTCGTGGGGGACGCATTCGGTGTCGATGTATGTTCCCGATTCAGCGAAAGGATACTAAAGTGTTTGGTGAGATGATCGCTTGATATCGGTTTCTGTATGCTTCCGCATGGTGTCGTTCGCGATACGGGCGTGTGGATCTTGCGTGGTGAGGTGCGCTTTTGTCTTGGTGTTGTTGATGCGGAGGTGGTGGGCTTTTGCGAGGATAAGGCTTGTGCCGACTGAAACCAGTGGTTTGGGGAGCGCTCTTGATTTGTTTCTGGAGTTCTTGGTCTGCTGAGTAGAGAGTCGGAATGGGAGGGAGATATGGTGTTGGTGGTGTTGGTGGTGTTGGATTCTGTGGCATTGGTGTTTGGTTCAGGCCTACGAGACTTCAAGGGAAAACCCATTGTTTCCTTTCCTGAACGTTCTGCTCAGGAAGTGGTGGGCTGGGATGTTGTAGAGGAGGGGAGTGACACTGTTTAATATAAGCTACTTCATCTTTGATAAGGGATTAGTGTTGTTTTAGGAGCCTGCCAGTCAATATGTAGAGGTTCTAGCTGTTTCCCATCAATGCCACCATTCCTTGAAGAACTTCCGAGCCGAATGATTCTGGCAAAGTAAAATAGCCAGCAACCTTGTTGTCCTCGTTCGGCCTTGCCTTTCCTTTCAGGCTCGTCTTTCTATAGCTTCGAATGCCAGTTGAGCCCACAATTCGCAATTGAGCTTCCTCACATCGTCCATGCTACTTCCTCCCTCGACGACTGTTGCTACGGTCATCTGTCGGATGAGTTCGCGCACGGCAAGACTCTCTGGAGCCCAACTCCACATTCCAAATGCCTGATTAAGCATCGCTCTGACAGTCGCTGCAAGGTTCTGGGATTCAGTTTGACCCTGACTGGTAGGGGCCCGCTGGGTGGCGTCCTGCGGAATCGGTTCTTCATGGCCTGTCTCGTCGTCTTCTCCACTGCTGGTGACCGTACTAGATCTTGTTCTCTTCCGGCGTGAAGATTGCCTCTGTCCTTGCTGGCCTGCTTTTCTCTTGAGACTTTGAGCACTATCCTCGTCAGTCGCTATGTCGTCCATTGGATCGTCAAAGTCACTGTCCTCCTTGTCATGCTCTATTTCCGCATCCATTGAATTGTCCGATTCGGATGAGCTATATGAGATAGCTCCGTTGGCTGACTATAGTGAAGGTGAGGAAGACAACTATATGTGATTATGAAACAGTAACCAAGGAAGTGATATGATGTGATGTCTAGGGATGGAAGTGAAGGACCAGTGAAGTGAGGTGATGCGATGTTAGGATATGGAAGAGAAGGCTACAGCGAGGATACCTACAATGAGCAGTCTACAACTTTAGAACCAATCGAGGCTTCACGTCCTGATGAAGTACACGCCTACTGTACAATACACTCACGATCTCTCACCAGGGTATCACTGCTTCCTTTGGCTTTACATAACGTTATGAGAATCAGTAAGTACTTGGAGATCCTGACAATTCTCGATGATAGCGCGAAGGAGGTGGTGGAGGAGCGAATGTCTAACACTCAGCATACAAGAGTCGGCGGGCATTTGATCCAGCTGATTCAGCGGTAGCCCATTAGGGTGGGTGTGACCTAGCAACATTAACATCAAATCTTTCCTTGGATTGGGAGGAAGATGCTCGCGTATGAGCTCATAGGATGCATGGAGTCGGGGACCCGGCTTGTACGGCACTGCGAATACGCCGGCAGACCGACAATCCCAAGGCACCATTCGCACCTGCCATCATTCATGCAACATCCATGCATTCTTCATTGTTTGTCCTATGACAAGCATGAAACATGATAGGACGGCCGTGCAGCACGGCGTCCCACACAAATACGATAACGGTAAGCGACCACTCGTTCTCTTTTTGGATGAGATGCGACGTGACTCAGACCACGCCTATAAACGAAATCCGTCAGGCTGTGATGTGCTGAAATATAAATATTGTGCGTGATGTCTGCCTCGAAGATTGCCTCCGCCTCGTCGTCGAACATTCTCCCCGTGCTGGCTAGTGAATCACCATATAACACGCGTGCGCGCTTTCTAGACTTGCGACCCTACTTTACCTATCCTACACAACAGAAGAACATCTCCAAGATGGCTGATACAGCCAACACCAATGTTGATGTCAAAGAACATCGCCGCTCTATGCTTGACGGATCGGAAGTAGCATCATCTCACCTGGGGTCTGAGCGTGGCAACGATGTCGAGAAGCAACAGCCTGCTGAGGATCAAGAGCTTGCTCAGCAAGATGATAATCATGAGCCTGCTCAGCAAGGTGACAAGGCCCTACAACGAACACCTTCAGCAGTCGAGTACCCACCAATCGCAAAAGCCGCGGTGATTATGATATCTCTATACCTTACAGTCTTTCTTGTCGCTCTGGATCGCACAATCATCGGTACAGCCATTCCCGCCATAACCGACCATTATGGATCCTTTGACGAGGTGGGTTGGTATGGTTCTAGCTACATGATTACCACTGCTGGTGAGAATTATCCTTCTTCATGTCATTGGACCTTCTAATCCATGACTACCTTAGGATTTCAACTGTTCTACGGCAAGATATATACTTATTACTCTCCAAAATGGGTGTATCTCACCTCAATCCTACTCTTTGAGATCGGCTCGGCAGTCTGTGGTGCAGCTCCTACTTCCATCGCCTTCATAGTTGGCCGCGCCATCGCCGGCCTAGGATGTGCTGGAATTTTCAGTGGTGCCATGGTCATCATAATGAATGTCCTACCTCTGGAGAAGCGCCCCTTCTGGATGGGACTAAATGGTAAGATATATATCCATGACTCGATCAATCTCCACATCCACTTATACACTCATAGGAGCCATGTTCGGAATCGCAAGTGTGGTTGGTCCCCTTCTCGGCGGCGTGTTCACCACATACGTAACATGGCGATGGTGGTGAGTAAACAACAATACCCAAGCCTTATGCCTTGGCTAATGATAAGCAGTTTCTACATCAACCTCCCTATTGGCGCCATCACCGCCGCGATAGTAGTGCTCGTTCTCAAAATTGACCGACCTATGTCCCAAGCCGGCAAATCTGTAAAACAAAAGCTCCTTCAAATGGACCCCCTTGGCACACTCTGCTTCCTTCCTGGAATAATCTGCCTCCTCCTAGCCCTGCAGTGGGGCGGATCGAAATATCCCTGGTCTTCTGGCCGTATCATCGCGCTCTTCGTCGTCTTCGCTGTCTTGATCATCGCCTTTTGCCTGCTCCAATACTACCGCGACGACGACTATGTTACCGTGCCTACACGCGTAATCACAAACAGGAGCATAGCCGCGGGCGTCTGGTACACCATCTGCATGGGCGGCACACTCAGCGTAACAGTCTACTACCTCCCCATCTGGTTCCAAGCCATCCAAGGAGTCAACGCAGTACAATCCGGCATTCGCTCAATCCCGCTCGTCCTCGCCCTAGTCGTCGCAGTGATCCTCTGTGGAATCCTAGTGGGCAGAATAGGCTACTACACCCCCTTCATGATCCTCTCCTCGATCCTCGCTCCAATAGGACTAGGACTGATATCGACATTCCAAGTCGATACGGGCCACGCGAAATGGATCGGCTACCAAATCCTCCTCGGCCTCGGTCTCGGCTGCGGCATGCAACAATCAAACATGGCCGCGCAAACTGTCCTCTCCCGCCGCGACGCCCCCTCAGGCATGGCCCTCATGTTCTTCGGCCAATCCCTCGGCGGCTCCGTCTTCGTCTCGGCCGCCCAGAACGTGCTCGACAACAAACTCATCGCAAACTTCCGCGCTCTGCATCTCGCCGATTTCTCCCCCAAAGACGTCATCAATGACGGCGCCACGAGTTTGAGGGGCCTGGTCCCCGCCAGCGAGTTGCCACTGCTGCTCAAGGCTTATAATGCTGCTATCGTCGATGCCTTTTATGTTGGCGTTGCGTTGGCGGCTTGTAGTCTTTTGGGGGCTGCGGCTATGCAGTGGAGGAGTGTCAAGAAGGCTAGGCGGAGCCAGATGGCGACTGCTGGTGGGGGATCTGGAGCGCCTGGTGGGGTGGATGAGCCTGTTGCTGGTGCTGGTGGAGATGCAGTTTCTGGTGTTACACCTTCTGTGAGTGAGGGCGAGAAGAAAGAGAAAGAGAAAGAGCAGGCGAAAGTCGAGATGAGATAGTCTATACATTGGGCACACGATCGGTCTTTAGAGGAAAAAAGAGTCTTTGAAAAGCGAAGGCGTTGGGGCAGGTCAAGGCGTAGCATAATTCCACTCGGTAGAGACTTTCACAACAGCCGCACATTAATACAATAATGGATATGTTTTCATTACCGATATCTTTCTGGAAACTCCTAGAAAAGACTCAATGTTCATAGTGTCCGGTGATACTTGTTTTGTGAAATGAGCGAGAAGAAACAGAACACAGTCAAGAGCAAACACAGAGATGATATCGATATCAAGAACGGGGCAGAGAGGAAAGTGGACATGGAAATCCAAATCACAACTCATCATGCTCCTCCCCCTCGCGCTTCTTAGCCGCAGCCTCAGCCTCCCTGAGCATCTCCTCTTCCATCTCAGGTGTGATTTCCTCCCAGATGAACTCGAGCGGATCCTTGGTTTCTGCGGCAGGGGTTTCAGCAGCGGGACTCGGAGTGGCAGTCGCAGTCGCCTCGACAATGAGTTCGTCGGGCAAGGCATCCTTGGCGCCGTCGCCCATTCTTATAGCGTCGACCCAGTCCTCGATGGCGGCACGATCAAGGTCTGCGCCAGGGAACTTCTTTAGCCAGCTTCTTTTGGCGTTGACGGCGATGAGTTGGAGGGTGCTGTCGCCTGGCAGGGAGAGGGCGGTGCGGAATTCGTCGACGGCGGAAGCGGCTACACTGTAGAAGGGGAAGAGCTTGTGCCCGCCGAGAGTGTGTTTGTGGTGGATGTCGCTTAGGCTGAGGATGACTTGTTCGGTGGTTGATCCGGTCTCGGGTTCGGTGCTGGGTTGGAAGGCGAGGATGCAGGTCTTTGATTTCTTGGTGAAGCAGGCTTGTTGAAGCTCTTCGAGAGTGCTCAGAGTGGGGATGGTGGGGGCGACTTCGGGCAGCTTGATGGGTTTCTGGGAGTCATCTGAGTCGACTATTGGGTTAGGCGATTCCGTGGGAGGTCCGTCATTCTCCAGCGTCTCTCCTGTTTGTGTAGCTTTTGATGCGGATGAGTCGGCCGACTCGTGAGAAGCGGACGCATTGGAGAAGGCAGAAGATGCCGACTTTGACTTTTTGGCATCCTGAGTGAACTTGGAAGACTTGGGCTTGGAGGCTTTGGGAGCGGGGTCGGGGTTTGGTGGAGCGATTTGTGAGAGGAAAGCAGACATGGCTTCCTTGGTCATCTCTCCATCATACACAATTGGCTCGGTGGCACCAGCAGGAAGGAGCAGGAGGGTCGGGAAGCTAGTGACACCAAGGGTAGAGACAGCATTGGCCTCTTTGTCCCTGATCTGTGCAACGGAAATGGAGCCCAGGAAGTCAACAGCCAAAGCCTTGAGAAGTGGACTGGTGGTGCCTTTGTCGGTGACTAGGACTGCCTTTGCTGAGTCTTCTGCCAGCCACTCGTCTAAAGTCTTGTCTGTCACCCTCTTGACATGATTGGGAATCTTGTCCTTGACAGCCTCGACAATGCCCTTTGCGGTTCTTGGTCCTTGATAGTCTTCAACGATGGGTCTCCCAGCCTTTTTCCCCGGTTTGACTATCTTCAAAGTAGGGAAGCCTTGGACGCCCATGCTCCCGCAGAAAGGTTTGTTGGATTCTTCATCGCAGTTGATGGCGGCAACTTTGGCAAGACCGGAAAGTGACTTGGCAGCTTTTTCATATGCTGGCTTGAGGTTTTGACAGTGTCCACACCAAGGAGCATAGAATCTGTTTGGTCAATGTATAAGACAGGCTGGCTTTTGTAGAGGGTGGGATAATCACGAGCTTCTTACTCTACAATCTACGAACAACTTAGCCTAGAAGAGAAGATATACATTGAGATTAGCTTACGGATGTATGGTTGGAGCTGGCAATAAGACTGGAATAAGTTTTGGCATCGATCTGCAATACTGGCGAGTTCTTTTGATAAATGCCGCCAGCAGCATTGGCCGTGGGAAGGAGGAGGAGTGAAGCTGCCACAGCAGCGATTGAGAAGCCGTTTACCATTTTCGTTTTTCTCGTGTGTATGTGGAATAGCAACAGTTACAGGCTGCACACCTTCATGCAAACCTTGACACACACGCGAGGTAATCGCAACTTGTCCTTTGAGGCAAGGCTGTCATAAACACCCCCGAGAGCTCCGCCCCGCATTCATTGGCATATGGCCCAAGCTTCGAGCCTCGGTCTGCACGACGTCAATGTTGATGCCTCTTGAATATCAGCGCATTCAAGTCGAATTCCTTCTCAGAAACCACTTGTACATGCTGATTTCGTCTGTCTACTTTAATCTCTTACCATAATGGCATCTTCTTTACCAGCACCGCTCAAAATCAAGGATATAGTCCCCTTCGTGACGAGGGCCGTCCAATTGGAGAAGTTCAAGCCCATCATCTCATATTGGTGTACGTTCGCCAAATGCTTTTCCTTGGACTTGCCGCTCACGCCTTTCCAGGCTACTACTATATCGTGGACCAAATTCTGACCAAAGGCCTACATACCGCCAGCGATGAGTGCATGTCTTATACAACCAGTATGATGGACAAGCTGGAGCAGTTCAAGACTGAGCATGCCGGGAACGATGCCATCACGGATGATATCGCCGCAAAGGCATATGTCGAGCAATTCGCTCTCGAGACGTTTCAACGAGGAGACGATGCCATCCACAGCAACAACGCCTCGAGACAAACAATCGACACCTTTCAAGCCGCCTCGACCTTCTTCGACCTCCTCAACATGTCCATCTGGGCTCCACCAGATCCTGAACTGACTGCCAAGTCAAGATATGCCAAATATCACGCTGTGCGCATAGCAAAGGCCATCAAGGCCGGCGAGAATCCAAACGATTCCAACCCCGTATCGGAAGAGACGGTGCCGCAAAGCCCTGTCGCTGGTCTCGAGGATGTCAACATGGATCAAGGTTACAGACCGCCAACCGTGGAGAGCGCATCCGAGACCAAATTGCCATCTCGCCCTGCTTCGGTACCACAGCCCTCCCCTTTCGTGCCCCCATCTGCAACAGACTTGGCGCCCACGGCTTCGTCCCAACACACCGCAGCACCCGATCAAGAAGCGGATGCAGACCGCTCGGGCTCAGTCGGCGGTGGTTATTTCCCACCAGTACCAACCTTCACCTCCGAACCAACCCAACCCCCAGCACCGACGGCCGCACCAGACCTCACCGAACCAGCCGACTTCTACGCCCAGCCGCCCCAAGCTCCCGCCCCGGCACCTGCACCTGCACCAGCTCCCAGATATGTCCCTCCGCCCACAATCCCTCAATCCGCACCTCTGCCGCCCGTGCAGGCTTTGCCGCCGGGAACCTATCGCACAGATGACGATTCCATGACGCTGGCCACCAAGCACGCCAAGTGGGCCATTTCGGCTCTGAATTTCGAGGATGTCAACACGGCCGTCAAAGAGCTCCGTATCGCTCTGCAGACTTTGGGCGCTCAGTGAATGAGTGGCTCGGATCAACCTTTTCATGTCATCGTATATATAGCTAGTCGATTCCGAGGAAGATACCCCATGAATGCACATTTTGAATTGTGACCACCAGTTGATGTGTTTCGGGATAAAGCTAGCGAGACTTTGGAAAGCTATTGCAGATGTATGTGAATGAATGACAGTAGGGCTCGTGACATCTTGTTTGCATGACTACATATTTACAGACGCAACATCCATTCCACTCCTGTACTCGTACTGACTCTGCAAAAGACTTTGGAAAGCTACGCAAACATCAATGGATGAAAGTACGAACTCGTGACATCTTGTTTGCATGACTACATATTCACAGACGCAACATCCATTCCACTTTTGTACTGACTCTGCAGCTACTCATACTTGCACATCTTCTCGAATCCTCAAGCTACCAAACACAGCACTCAACTATGCGTGGGCATGTTGACCTCGGCCTTTGTACCGACGGCGTTCTCGCTCTTCCAAAGCGACGTCACCGTCTTGGTCTGCGTGTAGAATTGAATGCCTGGCTTGCCGTAGAAAGTGTTTGCGCCACCGCCAGCGATGGATTTCTTGTTGCCTGTGAAGGAGAACATGGGGAGAGGGACCTGCGCGCGCAACATCAGCATATGTTAAGCTTGAAAGGGAGAAGTGATGTCTATAGAAAGAGACGCGAAGAATGACTTACGGGAATAGGCACGTTGATGCCGACTTGACCGGCCTCGATGTTCTTTTGGAATGTTGTGGCAGTGGAGCCAGAGTTGGTGAAGATGGATGCGCCGTTGCCGTAGTCGTTTGCGTTGATCAGGTCGATGGCATCTTCGAGGGTAGGGACCTCGAGGACAACAAGAACGGGACCGAAGATTTCTTCCGTGTAGCACCTCATGTGCGGCTTTACGCCTGCGATAAGAGTGGGACCGACCTGTTGGACAGTTGGTGTTAGTGAATCCGATATCGAAAAGATGGTGTGTTTTTACTCACAAAGTTGCCGTTGGGGTATTTTTCGGGTCTGAATCCTCGACCGTCGAGGAGAATGTTTGCACCCTCAGCCTCTGCGCTAGCGATGAGCTCCTCGATTCTCTCTCTTGCTTGAGGCAAGATGACGGGACCCAAATCGGCACCCTCTTCGAAACCACCGTTTGTGCTGAGACCCTTGGCACGCTCAGCGATCTCACCGACCCAATCCTTGGCCTCGCCGACCAGGACGACAGTGCTCAGAGCCATGCATCTCTGACCAGCAGCACCAAAGGCAGCACCGGCAATGGCGTTAAGGGCTTGGTCCTTGTTACAGTCAGGGAGGACGGCACAGTGGTTCTTTGCACCCAGGTTGGCTTGGACACGCTTTCCGTTGGCACTGGCTCTGGAGTAGATGTATTCACCGGCCTTGTTGCTACCGACAAAGGAAATAGCCTTGATGGCGGGCTCGTCGAGGATAAAGTCGACAGCCTTGGCAGCACCGTGAACAACATTGACGACACCCGGAGGGAAGCCAGCCTTCTCGGCCAGCTCGGCAAGGATCATCATGGCACCGGGGTCTCTCTCGGAAGGCTTGACGATGATGGTGTTGCCGGTGACGGTGGCAATGGGGATACTCCAGAGGGGAATCATAGCGGGGAAGTTGAATGGGCAGATGGCCGCAGTGACACCAAGAGGCTCCTTGTAGCTCCTCGTCTCCATGTCCTTGCTGACCTCGAGCACTTCGCCCGTCAATTGGGTTGTGATACCACAAGCAGTCTCGGCGACCTGCAGACCACGCAGCACATCACCCTTGGCATCAGCAAAAGTCTTGCCTTGCTCGAGGGTAATCGAAGCAGCCAGTCTGTCCCAATGCTCGCGAATCAGCGCCACAAACTTGAACATGATCTGCTGTCTGTGGAGCAAGCTTGTTCGACTCCAGGTTGGGAAAGCACGCTCGGCCGAGGCCACAGCCGCCTTGAGCTCTTCATCGGTGGACTGTGGTACTCTGGTGACGAGGTTGTTTGTCGCCGGATCATGGAGATCGATCCATTGCGTCGCCTTGGACTGAATGAACTTGTTGTCCAGGAAGTTTTGCGTGTCAAGAGGTTGCTGGATCTGTTCGTGAGTGGTGGGGTAGTCAGTTGGGGAGCTTGCTGCAGTTGATGTGGCTGCGGCAGCGGCAGGCTTCAATTGCGACGTTGTGGCATGTAGTCTTCGTACTGCAATCTTGCTGCTGTCTGCTGATTGAGGCATTCTGTATGCGAGGGAAGCCGGCCTGGCAACCGATGGACGGAGACTGAGGCTCTGGAGGCTTCTGCGACTGACTGCGCGACGAGCTGCCATGGTGTTGAGTTTCTAGAAAGGTATGTGTGAGGACTCAATGCTCCTTTGTTACCTTATACAGGAAGGAAACGTGGAATAAGTTCAATGACCAATACCCTCCGCCGACCACGGCCAGCACAATGTGGAGCTCGTCATTCCCACTTGCTTATCATTGCCTATCGATCGGAGCGAGCTTCCTGTGGGGTTCGCCGAGGTTAGCGGGAACGTGCTCTTATCCCCGCCTCTCATATGCATACACCTTCCCCATTCGTGTCCTCTCGCGCGAATGGGAATTTTGGAAGCAGAGTACTCGTCCGATCAATATCATCTCAGAAGAGACATCTGTGCATGTCAAGATATATGATGTTTGCAATTCTTTTCTCTACATAGCTTTCAACAGTGGTAGCAATTCACCACAGACCCAACTATAGAGACACGCAAGACACAATTTCTCCCTCTTCCTTCTCCCCCTGGAATCGTAACCGTGGTATCAAAGCTTCAAAGTGCAATTACTGGGCAGATGAACGAGTCGTTCTCTGTTTGGCTTCAGCCTGGACTGCCTGAGCGGATGAGGTGACGCTCTCGGCAACCTCAGAAGCCTTTTCCTTGACCTGCTCCGCCTTGGCCTTGACCTGCTCCTTGCTTGGTGCAGCTGCGGCACCACCTCCGATGAGACCGATGATGAGGGCAATGACAGTGACGGCAAGCACAGCGAGACCGCCAGCGATCTCGGGAACAAACTTGACGGCCTGCACTGGATCACGCTGGGCAATGGTCAGGAAGAGGTCGAGCTTCTCCCTGACGTACAGGACTGGGTCGTCCATAAAGACGAGGTCCATTGGTGACTTGGGGGGCTGCTTGGTCTCATCCTTCTTTGGCTTGCTGGCCTCCTCCTCGGCCTTTTCGACCTTGACCTTGACATCGAAGCTCTCCTTTTGGAGTGCCTCGGCGTCGGCGACAGAGTGACCAATGTAAATGTTGTCAAATAGAATGTCGTTCTGCATGGTCCAGAGTTCGAATCCAATCTGAAAGGTATTAGTATGTCATGGTCATGATATCCAACATGTCTAGACTTACAGCGCCAATGGGCTCGAAGTTGGCAGGAGTCTTGTCCTCGAAGTAGGCGGGGTTAGCAATCTTGGCTGGTCTCCAGATACCCTTGTAAAGTGGGTTGTCAACAAGGGGAGCGGTCCACTTGCCCTTGTAGGCGGGGTTGCGTGTCATTGGGGGCTCCCAAGGACCACAGCCTGAGACTTCCTCACACTTGGGGTTAGGGACCTGAGGGGCGATCCAGTCACCGTCTTCCTCATCATCCCAGTCCCCGGGCTTCTCGGCCTCCGGGTCAGGGACTCTGGTGGGCTCGTCCTCGAGCCAGTCCTCAGGCTTGGTGGCAGTCTCGTCGACAATCTCGAAGGGAGCCTCCTCGTCCCAGTCCTCGGGCTTGGTAGCCTCGGGGTCGGCAATCTTGGCTTCCTCAACCCAGTCGGCGGGCTTCTTGTCCTCGGGGTCGTCAATCTCCTTCTCAGGGTTGACAGATGGGGTGAAGTCCTCGAGAAGGGATCCCTTCTTGAGCGATTCGCCGTCGATCTTGATCTCGAAAGTCTGATCGGGGTTGACAATCAGTGTGTAGAGCGAGCTCTGCTTGGAGATGCGAGCCATTGGTGGAGACTTGAGGTGCTTCTCCTCGTACTCGCCATTCTTGGGATTCTTGTGGCGGAAGATGAAGTGAACCTTGTTGGTGGATCCGCACTTGTCGGGACCAAACATGATGATGTATGGGGAAGCGTTGGAGAACTCCTCGGCGTGGAGAGCCTTGTTGTCCTGAAGAAGCTTCATGTAGGCACCACCGCACTCCAAGCCAGCTACGCTGCATTAGTCAATTCATCTTTGCGCAGCACTTCGTATGAGCCTACCTTGGAACTTGGCCTCATACTGAACAACGAGAGTGTTGTCCTTGTTGTCAATAGCCTTGGGGAACTTTGCGGAAATGGCGTGGTGAGCAGCCTTGTCCTTGAGAACGAGACCCTTGTCGCCCTCAATACCGCGGAGAACCGATGGCTCCTCGACAGACCAGGTGCCGACGTACGCCCATTCCTCTTCAGTACCCTCCTTCTTAGCGTGAGAGGGTTGCCATCTTGACTCCCAATCATCGGTGAACTGCTCAAGGAAAGGAGCCTTGAGTGTGGTGGGCTGTGCCAGAGTTAGTAGAGTTCCTCGAGGGGATAACGTCGCCTTCGGCAGTGAAGCGCGCTTAGCGCAGACTTACGGTGAACGTGGGCTTAGAGACAGCTGAAGAAGTCGCAGACTCAACAGCAGAGGCAACAGAGGAAGAAGCCTCGGTGGCAGTGTCCTCGAGGTCCTCAAGGACATCGGCTCTGGACACTGCGGCACAAAGGCCCAGTGCTAGGAAAGCGTTAACACGCATCTTGAGCAGCTATAGATCGATTGACTATAGCAAAGTAGCGGATGTCTTGATTGTCAAGTACACTGGGGTCGAGAAGGAGCTTGAGGACAGCAAACACCTTTATAGATCGTAACTAAGGATGATGACAGGTGGTAATAATCGGCCACAGCTTCCCCACAATTGCGCCTTCCTCTTTTGGACCCCATTATGCCAAGAAATCGCCGACCTCGTCTTCTTCCAATGGAACTCTTTAGAAACCTCTCAGCCTCGCGCTTCACTTTAGAAGAGACAAGCAGTGAAAGACTTACGCCAGCCGACGGTGCGTGCGGATCGATTGCTCTTGATTTGTATCTTGTCGTACGCCGAGTGTAGGTGATCTTCGATACTCTGTTTGTCGCAACGTACGCTACTAGAAACACTGCTTGCTAGCAAGCGTCGAAGTATCAAAGTAAATTGGTTATAGAAGGAGTGAGAAATCTCCGCTGATAAGCCATAGCTGGACCAAGAGTAGATTCATAGGCAAACGCACTGTGTGCCTGGTGGACTCACGTCAAATTCTTACACGCCCACATCTCCAATGGCACACTTCGCCACTACCACTTCTACCTAAAATTGCCAAGAGTCTCCGTGTCTTCAATCAACATCGTGGAAGGCCCTTCTCTTGTCCCGAGCAAAAGATGATTAAGCTGATCAAATGGCTAACCGCAGCTAGCTAGGCTGGGTCGTATTCGGAATTAGCTGTAGTGGATCACGGAATTGTATCTTGAGAACTAGGCGAGACCTATGAGCATGCCTTGCCAATATCCCGTATCGCAGATCTGGTCGAGGGGTTTTCTTTTCTTAAGTTATAAATCGCGGGAAGTCTTTAAGCTGTATTCATTGAAAATTCACCTATACCACTTTTAGAACGAGTCCGCAGGCAGATCGGATTGCAGCAGCAGGAATCACTGGCTCGCATACAAATCTTACACCAGACTTGCATGATAAAGATCCAATTGTATACATTGAAACGCGTTTCCTTCGCTGACAAAAAGCACCAAGCACTGTCCGCTTTTCATTTCTTTTCCGTACGGTTCCGGTCCCTTAAGTACATCGTCTTTGGACCAACTCGATTTGTTCGCTGAATGTTCATAATATCCTGGTCTAGGCTCCATTTATGGCCATTCTCCTGCCGCTCATATTGGATCATCCGCGAGAATTGACTAGCGGTTGGGCTTGTTGGGATCATTAGGCTCGTTGGAATCGTTGGCATCGTTGAAATCGGCGCTTATTATTTCCGGTGCAGTATGGACATGAGTGGAATATCTTGGTCGTGATGTGACTGCAAAGTGAATGACGTCAAGCGAAGATCCGAGTCGAGCCATGTGTCAATAGGCGCTGCTGGTATGTTGATATAGTTGTAAAGCAAAAGAAGTCCACACTGGCGTCCCGCAGGCTTAAGGCATTTCGAGTATCCGCTACTATGTGAGATTGCAAAACGGCAATCAATAATGTAGGAGCGCCATGGATAGTACCTTAGATTGGCTGTAAAGGTATGACCATCATCATCATTACCTCCATGATTTAGGCCTATGGAAAGGCGCATCTTCTCAGATGCTGTGCCGGCGCAAGGACCGAGCTGATAGACGTGCGCCTGCTTCTTTCATCGGGACCATGTGGTAGTCCTGATGACGCGCGCTCAGGGTATGTGGTCAATTTCATTTTCAGGTTTCTGTTATCCTGGGCGAGATAGCCAGACTCTTTTGCAGGCCTTGTTACAGTCACCGAGGCGGTATTGGCTCTTTTTACATCATACACCCATTTTGCTATGTCTAAGCACTTCAAATAGGAAGTCGCAAGATTCCTCTCTGTATAAAAAGGCTGGATTTGCGTATGCACAGGGAAGCCTGCCTCTCTATGTGTTTCAGGCGTGAAGCGAGATGATCCTGATGCGCAATCTTGCATGATGGGTGTTTCGGAAAACCGTATCCTGTCAAGCCCAGAGTAAAGGTGCAAAAGTCCGGAATACTGTTTTGGATTAGTATGATCAGATCGTGTTGCAATGTCGTTGTGTGGTTAGTGTCCGCTTCTTCTAGCTACTCACAATGACCCTCACATGTACAGATGTGTTACTGTATGGTTCGTGCCCTTACGATCTGTTTCACACGTTCATGTGTTTCAGCCTGTGCAGAGTGGATGCTCTTTTATCGAGAAACACAAACGCGAGATGTTCGAAGCTGTATGATAACATCGAGCAGATGCAAAAAGTAGTACTCAGTCTTTCTTCGCTACGTGGATCCCTTCCCCAACCGGGACGGCCACAATTCCTAAGGGGCATAGCACACAATCTCCATGTATTTGTTTGTGTCGAGGACCAAAAGCAAGAAGACCAAGTTTGAAGAGCGGGTAGTTGTGCCTCAGGTCATAACCAAAGGTATCATTCAGGTAAAGAAATGTGATAACAAGATGATCCCGAGCAATAGTTTGAGAGAAGGACGCTTCAAAGTGAAACAAAGAGAAGACTGAGTGGTGCTTGGTGATGACAGTATAGAAGAATGTCCCATCTGATGGCAGCGTATTTTCGTGACAAAGACCATATATAACGAAGGACACTCTTGTATCTTGAGAAGACACAAATGAAGTCTCTTTCCCGTCCGTATTCAATTGCTCAAAAGGCCCGAAAGCCTGGCCCCTTCGTTCGTACTCACCTTGGAATGGACGATGTTGACAGAATTTCCTTCCAATATGATCGAATATGAATCAGAGCGATGCATAGACCTGATCGTACGCACGAAAATGCATGTGCAGCTAAGAAGCACCTCGTCAATGGTTCGTTACCAATGCGTATATTGCGACGCCCCTCGCACTTCTTCCAGAAATAGAACATAGCCGCACGTGCTACGTCTAATAGACCAGTTCAAGACGTCAATGCCGCCTGTAGAGTGTAGAGTGTAGAGTGTGGACACTAATTGGTCTTCCAGGATCATAGTAATGAAACTCGTTCTAGACTTCTTCCTCTGACTGCTTCAAGCTTCCTCAGTTGGGTACGACGGAATTGATTCCGGCTGAGGATTTAGCGCATATGTACTCGTACATTATATGCCACTTGGCTGAAGCATAACCAAGACTGTTCCTGAGAACGGTAGCTGCCCTGAAAACGTAGATTTCAAAGCCTCAAGAATGAATCACGCAATTAAACTCATTCTTTCAAATTTTTCTTTCAGTAGAAAGGACATGGACAAAAGATTATTTCCTGTTTCACCTTCTGCTGGTCTGGACGGGATTTTGGATGCTCCATTTCCCGCGCCGCGGTCGCCCGCAAGCTTACCTTACAGGGACAGGGCGGTCTGGGCCGTCACAAAGCCAGCAAATCAGACACGGTGAGATGCATCGCGGCATGCATCCCACCAACTCAAGTAGGTCCGCTAGAGTCCGTCAAACGAGAGTTAATCAGAAAAAGTCTCGGATTGGAGGTGCCGCGCAATGTCATCTACGCCACTGAGGGAGACGTTTTGGGACAAGCTGCTTCCTAATCCAAACGGTTCCATGGGCGACAGTGAAGGTAACGGAGAAAAGTTGAACGACCAAGCGAAGAATGTAGCAGTCTAAATGGCAATTTATTAGGTTGGCCTTGCAACGTGCGGTCACGAAATGTCAACGGCATGCAAGACCGCTAGGAGCGCTGAGCGGCTCAACTCGATCCCGATCCCGTCTTTTCGTCCTGGATGCCAAAGCTACCGTATCCGTTCATTGGGGCGTCCCCACAAACTTGGGAAGCAGGCGCAGCAACGTTTTGGCTACGTGAGCCTGTTCACAAGTGGTGCCACGAATCCAACAATCGGAAACTTGGTCAATCGCTGGTCATCGCAGAGAAGATCGGTCAATGCTGCTATAATTCCAAGTACACAATAATATCCTCATGGTCCAACTCTTTAAGGCATCAATTGAAGCAGGCTGAGAACACGCTCCCTCCAGGTACATGATACAGAACAGCGCACCTCCCATGTTCGCAGGACCTTAGCCCGCATCGTGCATGATCGGCAGAGTTTGCCTCAGCCCACACGCCATCATCCACCGGTTCCTTTTAGCATCCGAGACCAATCGTGGCACTCGTATACTTGCGTCGTCACCTTACCACGACACAGCCATTCTTATAAGACAATTTCTTCCTTTGCGCTTGTCAGCTTGTGACCTTTTTATTCCGTATCACTCCCATTTTTGCTTCTATCCATACCACTGCAGTTTTCACTCGCTTTGCAGCTTCGCATCAACGCGCACATAGCTATCACTACAGTCGACTCAAACACGCTAGTCTACCCGGCTCAAGTCCGAAGCTATTTTGTCCTAGCCCTTCAGCATGGACCATACGACTCCCAACAGACCAAGGGCAGGCTCTCATGCATGGAGTCACCGCAGCGATAAGAGCAATGGTTCTAAGCCAAAGGAGACGGTAGCCGAGTCGCCCGCGGACAAGAAGCGCCGCGACAGCTTTTGGAAGGGCGGGTCTAAAGCGAATCCAAACGCTGCTATCAATGAAGCTCAACCCGGAGGTTCGTATTTCCTTCAATTCCTATCCACTTTGCTTTCCACTTCCAAGCATCAATCCTCCACATGGCGCGCCCCAAGTCTTTCATGAAGAGAGAATCTAGTCGATCTCTACAAGAAGGAGTCGCCAAACCACCACCACCTAAGACTGACGCTCTGCTTGTTCAAGATGCCGCTGTCCTCGAGAAGACCACTATGGAATCTCTCCGTAATGCTCAATACAAAGACCGCGATGGCAACATCATTGGTGAGTTCCTGACTTGTGTGTTCGTGCATTAACGGAGCTACGCTAACAGCCCTATCCTAGCCGAACCCGATCTCTCCAACCCAACTCGCGCTAGATTCGAGCGTCCACTAGACACGATCAGGTCGTTCGAGAGAAACATTGAGGCTGGATATAAGCGCAAGACCGCAACAAGGGGTGGTATGTTTTTAACCAAGACCTTGGATCACTTTTCTCAGTCACTGATCATGCCCAGACAGCTACAACGATCCGAGAGATCAATACCCCAGCCACAGCCGTCGAAGCAGCTACTTTGGTGGTTCGAAATATCACTTGACAAAGACTTGTAATTCCCCGTCCACTAACTTGTAACAGGCAACGACAAAAGCGCCCAATCCACCCATTACCACGGCGGCTACTATAGTGCCCAGCGTCGTGCTGACGGCCTGAACGATGACGGTGCAAGTCCACTGGCACCGCCAAGCCGTAATCGCTTTGGTCAGCGCATGGGCGGCCCCATGAGTCGCTCTCCCAGCGCCTACGGAACTCGATCGCCTACTGGACAAAATTACCACGACTATGATGCCGCCATAAACAGTGACAGCACCGGACAATGGAACAATTCAACAGACCCAAGCAGCGAGAACAGCTCGATTGACCGCGCACACGCCGCCGCTCTCGGAGTCAAGCCTCAGTCCCCACCTCTGCCCGTGGATGGATACGCGTACAACGACGGGTTCGCAAACGGTGCTCCCATCATGGAGGAATATGACAGTGGTTCTGATGGGTATGGAATGTCCCGTCGCCAGAACAACGGACCGGCTATTCCGAACCACGTTCCGGCACCTGCAGTCCGCGCACCTATCCAGCTAGGTGGAAGTGCCGGTCCAGCTCCTCTTACTTCACAAGGTGGCAGTCTGCCATCGATGACTCGCAAAGGTCCCGAGGCAAAGGAGGAGAAGAAGAAGGGCTTTTTCAAGAAGCGCTTCAGCAAGGCCTAAATTGGTGCTTTTCCTGCCACCGACTTCTCAGTGTTGACCAGTGTTTCAATACAAATTTTTAATGATTAATGGCATAGGCTGGCGGGATTGGCTGACGACACAGCTACAGCATCTCAGCGGCGTTCTCGGTTTCTTGTGCTTAAAGATTGATGAAGGGATCTGAGAGGCTACTTTTCTAGGGGTCGACATCAGAGACTCTTGAAAAGTGGTTGCCACTCACATGGGCACTGGGGATGATTACATATGGCATTTTCTTTTGTTCGAAATTTTCTCTTGTCTCAGTCCTCGGTCCAGGCTATATCGGTGGACGAGGAAACCCCCTAATAAGGTTGGCAAGAAGGGTAGTGCATGACAGCAGCTCATGGCCTTCAAGTAATAATCCTCACACGAACATGGTAATTTTTCTTCCTCAGCAAGCATCTGGTGCAGTCTATGATTGAGCAAGAAATGCTGTGAAGCAACTAAGATCAGCTAGAGGAACAGGCTGGGTATAAAGTCTAAAGGCAAGGCTATTGTGATTTTTTTGCGTCCTTTTCAGCTTCTGCACGATCGGCCTGGTCTTCCTGAAAAGCAACAATGACATAACCAATCAAGACTACGTTTGCAACTATAGCGGCTGTGGCACCAGCATATGTAGAATTGCCTGCATGTACTTAGTGTTGATGCTCGTCATTTGCTCATGATGACCTACCTGAATAAACAGCATTCAAAGTGAGAAAGTAGGAGCTAATTGGGGCGACTATCATAGCGAAAGTGAAGAACAGTAGCTTGTAGATGACCTCTCTACAATACAAGTCAGTATCAAAGAATATAGAGATGCTTGTCATGTGGCGGATAGGCGTACTTTGGCACGGCGGGAGAGATGTTTGATTTGCCTCGTGATGGGGTTGCATCTTGGTCAAGGAGCGTCTTCTCTTGAGTGATGGCATTTCTCTTGGTAGTCATTACTGTTATAGGGCAAGTAGATGATTACTAGACGACAATTGTTGGTTATTGAGTCGGTCAATAGGTAACACAGTAAGGTAAGGTACCTCAAGATGAACGAATGATTGGGATGCTTGGCACGCCGGACTTAATCCTTTCAGTTTTTGACGCGCCGCGCTTCTTTACTCCAGACTTTATTCAGTGTCGAAGAATACCTTAAGTAAATCCAGACCAGTGAATACCGCCCCTTGTACCTGCATCTGGTTTTAGATTTGGCATTCCATTCTGTATCCAACGACACCCTTGGCTGAAATTCCCAGGCGGATTGAATCAGGTTTCTTATTGTAAGAAGAGTCGCGGATCGTCTCTTCAACCTGAATCGGCCGTTCCTTCACTCACTATACGCGTCGGTCGTGTCTAAGTCCAACCTCAGCCCTTCCGGTAACGACATGGACGACAACCACGATAGATTATCAGAATCACCAATCAAGAGACAGAGGACGACGAATGGCTATCGTCCAGTCGGGAGAACACAAGCCCGCACGCAAGATGGACCTAACACAATCTCAACACAGCCTCTCTCTCATCTACCACCAATGCAGGTTGGTGGTTTCTCGGTTGCCGGACTTTTAAGTCAGATCCAGACCGGTGCCTCTTCGCCCTACATAACACAGCCTACACAACCACTACGTCGTACCGAGACACCCATAGTAGAGGTCGATCGCAGTTCACCACCGCCCGGCGCAACTTCATCGCCTGCTTCGCAAGTAACCCCCCGCAAGGTGCCTCAATCTTCCGGGCTTAAGAGGCCTGGTATGGGCTCACGCCTCGCTCCTGCTGGCACCCGTTTCCAACGTCCACCGGGTATTGTGGCTCAACCTCAGCCGATTACTGTCGTCGATGATGACGATGATCTACCAGACCCCCCAATTGATCTCAGTTCAGACGACGAGGCTCAGCCCATGCGTTCAATTATCAGACCCACCGCATTTACAAGAGGGGATAGAAACCTTGATTCTTCGCCCAACAGAGTGAGAGAGTCACCGACGATGAATGCCGCGAGCAATTTCAAGAGCATCACCAGTCAATTCGCCTACAACACCTCCGCTTCTTCGGCCGCTCCAAGGCCGAATTATGGCGACATGGCAAGCGCTTACGGTGGCGTGTCTCGCAACAGACCCGCCCCCGTTGCTCGCACACAGTCCTCCTCATCCAACACCCTTCAGCCTGACCTTGTTCTCGAAGACATTCTTGACTCGGAAGTCCAACGAAAGGTCCGCAGGATGACAATCGTCTTTCCTAACAAGAGCATCCGAGATCTGGAAAACACACTCCGAAGCAAGAGAGGCAATTATGAAGACGCTGTTGACTTGCTGTTTGCGAAGGAAGAAGAAGAAAATGTTGTCGATTTGACCTCGTCTGACATTGAGAGCGGCGCTTCCAAGCCTGCTGCCTTACCGATGAAGGCTCCGATCAAGCCTGCTGCAAAACAAGAAGTTAAGGCGCCTTCGCGGACAATCCAGGAGAAGTACGCTCAAGCAAAGCCAAAACCCGCTGGTCAACCCGCCGTTGCTGAAATCCCCAAGAAGAGACGATTGGTACAAGGTGGCAGAAACACACCTGTCTCTCGCACTGCTAGTCCGACGCCTCAAAGGCCCTCAATTGCAAAGAAGACTTTCACAATCCCCGATTCCGACTCAGAGGCTGAGTCTGGTCTCGCACGCTCAGACGAAGAGGACGATTCGGACTTCAACGGCAGGTTGCTCAAGTTTTTCAACACCTGTTCATCTCGTGATCTTGCCGATCTTTCTAACGAGAAGTTGGAAGTCGCCGAGCTTATCATATCGAAGCGACCCTTTCGCACACTGAATGCCGTCTGTAACGTCTCGGGTGCCGCACCCACCAAATCAGGCAGGAAGTCAGCCAAGAAACCCATCGGAGAAAAGGTCTACGACGTGTGTCGCGACATGCTTGAAGGTTACGAAGCTGTGGATGAACTTGTCGCTCAATGCGATGCTATCGGAAAGCCCATTACCGACGCCATGAAGCAATGGGGCATCGACATGGCCGCCGCTGCAAAGGAGGGCGAACTCGCTCTGACCAATCTGGAAGACTCTCTTCAAGATTCTGGCATCGGCACCCCGGCCAGCTCTGTGCCCGACGATGACGATGATGTTGTTCGCCCAAAGTCCAAGAGCAAGAAGAATGTATTTCTCAAGAAGCCCTCGATCATGGCCCCTGATCTAGTTCACAAGGATTATCAGCTGTTCGGTCTGAACTGGTTGAATTTGCTATGGTCCAAGAAACTCAGCTGCATTCTCGCCGACGACATGGGTCTCGGTAAAACCTGTCAAGTCATCACTTTCCTGGCTCATCTAAAGGAGACTGGTGTCCACGGACCTCATCTTATTGTCGTCCCGGGCAGTACCTTGGAGAACTGGATTCGAGAACTGCAGCGCTTCTGCCCCGCTCTTGACGTTTCTCCTTACTATGGCAGTCTTGCCGAGAGAGAAGAATGGCGAGCCAGTTTCGATCCTGAAGATGTTGATGTGATCGTTACTACCTACGAAACCGCCACAGGAAAGTTCGATGCTCCATTCTTCAGAAAGATTGTCAAGCCGGTTGTCGCCGTCTTTGATGAAGGACACCACTTGAAGAACAGTCAATCAAAACGCCATCAGGAGCTTATGAGGATCCCCGCTGAGTTCCGTCTACTACTCACGGGCACTCCATTACAGAACAACCTCCAGGAGCTCGTCTCGCTTCTCGCATTCATCCTGCCAAACCTGATCCGTCCCGAGATTAGAGAAAAGTTGAACCTCATCTTCAAGTACAAAGCCACGACCAAGGATGCAGACCACGCAGCTCTTCTGTCTGCTCAGCGCATTAGGCGTGCTAGGAGCATGATGACGCCGTTCATCCTTCGCCGCAAGAAGGCTCAGGTCCTGAAGCATCTGCCTGCTAAGCATCAAAGGATTGAATACTGCGAAATGCTACCGGCACAGCAAGCCTTGTACAAGGAGATGGTTGCCGCAGCGCTGCATGCCCGTTCCCTGCCTATGGAGCAGAAAGGCAAGGGTGGAGCATCCAAGGTCGCTCAGGAGATGACGGCTCTTCGTTTCGCAGCTTTGCACCCTCTACTTCTGCGACACAAGTACACCGATAAAGATCTCCAAAAGCTGCAAAAAGCACTCGAACGTTCTGACGAATTCGGCGGCAACAGACCTGATCAAATTGAGAAATACGTCAAAGAGAATCTCAAAGGTGGCGATTTTGGCTTACATAAGTTTTGTCTTGAACGCAGCGACCATCTGTCAAGGTTCACGCTGCACAATGACGAGTGGATGGATTCTGGCAAGGTGCACAAACTGAAAGAATTGATGGAAGCCTATATCAAGAATGGTGACCGGGTCTTGATCTTTTCACAATTCACGACCATGATGAACATACTTGAAGCTGTCTTCGAGAACCTGAATATCAAGTTCATGCGCTTGGATGGAAGCACATCCATGTCACTGCGTCAGGACATCATCGATCAATTCACCAATGACACTTCGATCCCTGTGTTCATGCTAAGTACCAAGGCTGGAGGCGCTGGTATCAACTTGGCATGCGCGAACAAGGTCATAATTTTCGATTCGTCATTCAACCCGCAGGACGACATCCAGGCCGAAAACCGTGCCCACAGAGTCGGCCAAACCAGAGAGGTCGAGGTTGTCAGACTCGTCACGCGTGGCACAATCGAAGAACAGATCCACGCTCTAGGTGAAAGCAAACTCGCTCTTGACGACAGAGTGGCCGGCGCCGCAGGCGAAAGTGGTCCTGCGGAGAAGAAGGCCGAAGCAGACAGCGAGCACAAAGTCGAAGAAATGTTCTTCAAGGCTCTCGAGCAGGGTGAAAGCAAAGAGGAGGACAAGGATTCGAAGGAGATCACGAGTGAGGGGAGCGCAAAGACGGAGCAGAAGGACGTCAAAGAGGAGGAAGGCGCAAGCCACCCAAAGGCTGTCGAAGAGAAGGATTTAAAGGACCAGTTCAAGGATGGATTGAAGAATGTCGGGTTGGACATTAAGGAATAAGTCGAACTGCGCACCGCATTTGTCTCGAAGGCCTGACTAATTGAAATGGTCCTGATGTTTCTTGTAAGCAGCACCTCACGACTTTGCAGGTTCTGCATCAGCATTTCTACATGAAAGGGTCCACCGCATGCTGTCACTCACACATCTGGTAGGAGCTTTGTGGCGCACTACTTGGCATTACCATGTAGAAGACGATAGATGCGCAAGGGGAAAAAGGCTAGGAGGCGCTTTGTGGCAACGCGCGTGCTATGCTATGAACTCGGATATCTGCTGTGCCCTGCCTATCATAGCTCAGTCTTGCTCAATGAAAGCTTTAGAATTTCGTCCACTTTTTCTATTCCAGTATGCTTTGTAATTGCTCTGACGTGATGTGGTTAAGTTTTTCGAGCTACTTATCTGGTCAGACGTGGACTGAAATGCAATGCATCTCTTGTCTTTAAAAGGTGATGGACCAGCCACCACCATACAAAGTAGTCTCTCCACCTGAACCCCGGAATAATCCCCAACCCCTACTTCCACTCTTTATTCTCCGATCCCCAAAGACTATCCTTAAATCCACCCCTAATCATGTCTTCGCACAATTCAAACCCCCGAGAACACAAACGTGTTGACTAAGCACGGAGGAGACTTGTAAAGATTTCGGAGAGGGCGGCCTTCCTCGTCCATCCCCGTCGATTTTGTGTCTATCAGCTTGAGCAGTCACAAAGACGAGTCACTGCCACGGCCCATTTCGATATCGATAGCTTCTGCATCGTATCCCGGGACATCTGCTTCAGATTCGTAATCCGCAACTTCTGCTTCAGACTCAGATTGTGACATGGGCGCAACACAATAGCGTATACAAGGCGCGAACGGATCTCTGAAGATCGGTCCACGACTCTGCGAGATGGGTAGCGTAGGACCAGAGCGCCAAGGAGAAGAAGGATCCACGAGAGACGAAGCCGCATACTCTGAACCCGTACTCCAGACCGAATCTTCTCTTGCCATCGTGCTAGGTTCGATGGTGCGAGGGGAAACTCCGCCTGCCTCCTGTGCGGTACGAGGCCAAACGGGCGAGAGATTGAGTTGATATTCCTCTGGATACGTGAGTGCGTATTCGCCGAGATGGCAGAGCATGGCGTCTGAGTTTTGGTGGAGGGGGGAGGGGGCCACACTCTCTGTTTCCAGTATTTCCTTCTTGGTACGCGGCGACAAGGCTAGGGGCGAGAGGTTGGGCTGGTATTCCTCTTGGTGCGCGAGAGGGAAGTCGCTCATCTTGCAGAGTGGGCTATTTGAGCCATGATGAGGGGAGGGGTCAACACTATCTGCTTCCATAGCAGACAAATCAGGGGGCGAGAAAGGTGACCATCTGTCAGTATATGGAGGGATATATTGCAGGAAAAGATCGGAGCGGCGTCGTTCTAACCAGGTGGGTATGTGGAATGGTTCCTCAGCCCAGATCACTGGCTTCGCATCAGTGCTGCTGTCCAGAGATGGAGGTCTGTCCTCGCGCAAAGCCGATACGCTCTGTGGAGAAGATGAGTATGAATCTTCTTCTTCTTCTTCTGCTGCCTCGATCTTTACTCCTACGTCGAGGCTAGCAAAACGAGCGAGACATGAATTGCGGAGACGCTTGTGTGGCGGCAAGTAAAACTCCTCGGATCCGGGTGAACGCTCCCTCTTGATTGATTCGGTCGAAATCGATGCAGACTGTGAGTCCTGTGTATAGAGCGAGTGAACTTCTCTCTGCAGCTGTTGAGCCATGTCGGCCATATAAGTTACCGCCTCTTGCAATCTCACGCTTTCTCCAAATGAGCTCGTTGTTTGGAAGCTGGCGCTCTCAAACAGGTGGCTGGGACCTGCCATGCCGTTGTCAAGAGCTGATGCTAGAACAAGGAAGGAAAAGGTCGCAAAGTGGGTTTATACAACCAAAGGGAGATGAGTAAGTAGTGCTAGATGGACTGCAAATAAAGTAACAGTGTGCAAGGCAGGTCCAGGCAGGCGGAAGAGAATTAAACAGTCGGTCCTGGCAGGTGGAAGTGAAGTGTCGAGTGCGCGGTCGGTCCTGGCAGGTGAAGTGAAAGTGAAGATGCATGTCACGCACCTCACGCATTTAGCAAGCATTGCCAAGTATTGGGTCACAATAAAAAAGACGTAGGATTGGGGTCACCATCCATGATGCCCTTGTGATTGAGCGTTCGTGCACTCGTCATTTGTTAGTATTACATGAGAAGCGGAGGTAACAGCGGGACCTCAAGCGGAGCTGTCAAAAAATATATGTCGCGGTAATTTATGCCTGAATTAACAAGAAAAACATGTTGTTTATTTTGAGGCAAGGGGGGATTATCTTCAATGGCTTATTAACATGAATGAAACAGACTTTACCTCTCAAGTCTCCGATTGTCCGCCAGGATGCATCGAAACACAAATTAAAGCTGCGAGGTGGCTGGTACCAAGTCTATGAAATAGCTAAAACATATAGAATGAAGAAGATTCAATGACACTGTCACAATCGCACTTAGTGGCTGTGGCTATGATCGTGGTCATCCGTCTGGCCACCACCCTGAGAAGGATCGCAACAGGTCTTGTCATTGCCACAGGCATTGCCGCAGTCCAATAAGCAGGGGTCAGCATCGCTTCGCAGACTGCCGGCTTTGCTGGCCTGTTTGCTAAGGGTTTTCGGGCGAGTTGAGGCGGAATTGGTGGGGTCCAAGTGGGCTTCATCGCCAGCGGGAGCTGAATGATCGTGCTGAGGATCCAAGCAAAACTCTGGCTGAATGGTGGAAGAGTGAATGCCGTATTCGTGAAGACAGTCGCGAATGGCGCGAGCAAGCTGCATGTATCTGACTGCACCCTCTCCCTGGACTTCGAAGTCAACTTGGACGTGCAGACTGGCTACAAGCTTGGTGTCGCTTAGCTGCCACACATGAAGGTGGTGGCAACTGACAACGCCAGGCAAAAGTTCAATATCTTCTTGGACCTCGTCAATGTTAAGACCCAGAGGGACGGCTTGCAGGAGAATACGGGAGGCGGCCTTGCAGAGTGGAATTGCTGAGGCGAGGATGATGACAGTAATAAGGAGAGAGATGGCTGGATCAAGGTAGAAACGCCAGGACCAGTCAGTAAGCCAGATGAAAAGTGCGGTAGCAATAACACCAATATTGCCCAGAGCGTCACCCATTACGTGGAGGAAGACGCCCCGCATGTTCAAATCGTGAGAATGGCCATGACCACCTTTCGATTCCTCCTTGGGCTTAGCATGGTTATGGGCCTTGTGACTGATAGATCTGCGCTTCTTGGAAGTGGTACCATATCCGGAGGAGCCATTTTGCAGGAGAGGTTGTGCAGACGTCGCAGGCGCATCATCATCAACGGCATCTTCTCCCTGGTCATCTGTGCTCTCGCCGGATTCAATCTGTTCCATTCTACTCGCGTCGATGATAGCACGCCTGAATGATGAAGGGTTGATGGGCAGATCGTCCAGGCTGGAGTAGGTGCGAGAGCGTGAACGGCTGTTCTTCTTGTGGGAGCGACGAGAGGCATCTTCAACGGCTGTGTTATCACTTCCATCGCTTGGCGCTGTCTTTCCTGCTTTTCTCGACCTTGGCCAGTTTGCGATTCTGCTTTCGGGCAAGACATCTGCAACATTTCCACCCTCGTCGGCGACATCTGCATCGGCATCATGTACGTGTCCAGCATGTCCTTCTTCGGCGTCGCTTATGCCATCTGCTTTTGCATGTGAATGTTCCTCGTGTCCATGGCTATGTCCTCCATGCGAGTGTCCATGGTCGTGGAAAAGGAAGAGGCCGACAATGTTGGAGGCGAGGCCGAGGCAGCCAACAATCAGAATGAGCTTAGGCTGAGAGACTTCCTGAGGCTCGACAAAGCGCTGAATGGCCTCCAGGGCAATCGAAACACAAAGTGCTACAAGGAAGACACCGTTGACAAGCGCTCCAAGCGTTTCGGCGCGTTGCCACTGCGGTTCGTCAGCTTGCTGTGAGGCAGGTGGAAGGTGGAAGACCCACTCCATAAGTGTACATCTTCGAGTTTGTCTTTTGGTTGGCCACTTTGACCGCCCATAGACCAACACAAAGTGAGAGGACATCGTTTAGCTAAGGTACATTTGCGTCAGTCGTGCCCCTTGTCTTTGCCCAAGTGCGCAATTGCGATTTACCATGTGGAACGAATCTGCCACCAAGGCAAGCGAGTGAACTGCATATCCGGTAATGAGCTCGATAAGAAAGAAGACGCTGTCTATGACAAGGAGAATGCTGATTCGAGTTGATTTTGAGAGCCCCATCTTGCTGTCAGTCCAGATGCTGATAAGAGAATAATTATTCCGACGCGCAGTCTGTAAAGGAGACCTTTCTAGAGCAAAACGCTCGATCAGCGCCCCGCAGATTGGTCGGTTTGAAGTTTGTAGAAAAGATTCAAAGATTGAAAGAAATATGTTGTTGTAAAGATTGCCTTACACCTCCCTCGGACTTTCCGTTTCCATACGAGTACGCGCGATTTTGTCATCGTAAGTTCGCGGCACAGCACATGCGGGGATAGCCTCCTTGGCACCGAGCTCGCGGAGCGCTTGGTCCATGCTTTCACCCTGCCGAGGCGGCCGGCTACGGTCGCTTCGGCCCGAGAGGCTCAGCATTTCAGCCAAGGGATAACAGTACCGTACTCATACCTTAATAATAGTCAAAACTCCACCCAAAATGAACGCTGCTGATTGACTGATCGTAACTTGGTTATTGAATGCCATCCCATGTCGCCGTGGAGCCTTCTTTTCTCTTCTCCACTGGGCAGGAATGGAAAATACTGACCAAAGTGCCCAAGCATTACCCAACCCTGGACCAAGGCATCGAAGCCTTCCAATTAGCAACATAACGGCGAACGAAATAACATTCGACAGCGACACGACCGAACTTCAACACGTAGATCTTGAAGAAAACGGACCGGCTGGTGGTGTAGTCCAAGCAATTCCAGAGATCGATAATCGAAATGCTGTGAGGTCTCAACGATTGCAAAGGCAGCCACGCTGGTACCACATTATTGAGAACTTCTGGAAGCATTATATACAGCTCGCAGTACCACATGTGGATTGTCGAGATCATTTAGGTGGGTCTTCGAGTCGTTGCTTTTGGGTATCTTGAAGTGCCGTACTAGACTTGATAGCGACTTCGTGGCCCGTCAGTTATCTCTTAAGCAGACGAGTCTCTTTTGTGTGTAATGGGGCCATCTAACGCATCTCAGCAAACGAAAGAACGTTCCTGGCTTATCAGCGTACGTCCTTGGTGAGCGCATCTTCGTTGTCAATACTATCTTTTCGCACAGCTAATTACCTTACCCAGGCTCTTTCAATCATTGGCGTCGTCACAGCCCAGTTGTTCAATCTGCAACGACTCACTAGCGTCCATGTTCCTGCCGGATACTTTGCTCTTAGCAAACCTCTCGGAGCAATATTTCAGATTGCGGCCGTGATGGTAATTGTCATCGGCGCTCACCGCTTCTGGCGACAGCAAATGAACATGGCTAGGGGCAAAATTCTGGTTGGAGGTTGGGAGGTGTACGCTATAATGGCGACGATGCTACTAGTACGTCCGGGTAAATGTGTCCATGATCATCCTGATACTAATGGAAGATCTTTGCAGCTAGTGCTTCTGGTTTTTGCTCTGCTCATTGCCATTGATATTAAAGAAGAATCCTCCTCTGTTTGGTAGTGCGTGACTGTATTGAACCCGGCAGTGACCGACACTACTCTCCGAGGGATCCACTATTTTTACTTGGTATAAGCTAGGCTATATCGCAGGAAAAGTGAGACATCTGATGTTACTGCCGTGCCCTCTTGCAATACATCGAACCTCCACCGTGAGCCTCTATATGCGAAGAGCATTCGTTGGAGGGTCCAACACGAGGCCGAGTCGCTGCATTACCCAATGAACACATAAACGACAATATAGTATCAACGACACGATCTCCGGGCACGGTCGTGGCAGGGTGATCCTATGAATCAAGAGACTCACAACGTATGCTCGACAGTTTCTCAGTGTCATGGACGCGCTTATAGTGTGACAAAATAAAATACGGGCCGAATTTCTGGCCAGTTGCGCGTTGAGAAGGCAAAATCGACGAAGGATTGGCTGCAGTTTGATATGGACCCTGCAACTAGAACAATCCCAATATACAGCCGTGCCGGCAAAATTGACCCATCATTTCATCAAGTTCGACATCGTCGAATCTGACAAGGAAGCTATTCGAGAGAGTTCTTGTTATAGCTTGTTTCCTCGCGGTTCGATGCTAGCCCAATCAGACTACAAAACTCTCAAACGAGGACATAGTTTCTCATTTGAAGTTATATATTGCTCGTTACCAATTTCGAGTCAAAATCACCTCTTAATCTAAATTGATCATCATGCTCACTCACGTGCTAGCCTGCGGGGTTGGCGTGCTCGATATCGGGCAGCTCTCATGGCCTGCCTAACAGGGCATCCTACCAAGCGCGACCAGATTATTGAGGAGCCGTAACCACATACGTCGCTTGAGGCGATTCTTGGACTGAATGAGAGGACCAGGATCGCTACCGGTTAGACAAAAACTTGTAACTCCGGATCTGAGTTGCGTGGGGGAGACCATGCACAGTCACTCCCGTCCCCAGCAAAGGCCACAATAAGGTCCGATTGGAGGACAGCCTGGCCAAGAAGCGGGAACTACTCGTAAGACGATCAGGATGTGACTGGAGGCGTCCGAGCGGATCACAGTTAATGGTATTCCCACCTTTCTCATGAACGAGAATGCGAGACTCTAAGCTTGATAGTCAGCCATGGCGATCATGATCCGACCTTGGGACTAACGGGCTCCATTACTCGTGATCCGCTAGCTGTAAGTCCTATGGCTCGTTGAGGATGTATGCTTCCGCATCCAACATTTTGAAGGATTACTCTCGTATCCATAGCGCTGGAGAGCCACATCCCGCTGCCACAGCATCGAAGTAATCGACATTGCCAAGGGTGGTGTGTCCCGCTTGCTTTGCTTTGTGATCTTTATGATCTTTGTTCGTCCTTGCAACATCATTTCTCCGCCTTTCGCTACTCCATCCATTAGAGACTACTACCTTTCATCTCTTCGACTCTTACGTATAAAGAAGCCACTGAGACACTATTCGGGCTTGGACCTCGCGTCAGCACTGAGCTTGCTGCACGTAGCCGGTTGTGCCCAGCTTGTGCGACTTGGATCTGATTGACTTTTGAGAAGCTTCCCCCCCCCCTGCAGGGCATTAATTCGGGCTTAAAAAAACTAGGTCCCTGTAATACGGCATTTCTCTGTCACATTAGATTCCAGACTCAGTTGGCACAGATCGCTCTGACTATCAATCCTTTTGCCAATGAACCTTTTGGATATTGCTCTCCTGGCCAAGCATCGATCTCGTGGGTTACGGCAAAATGATTTCGAATTCCAGTTTGTTAGGGGCCTGTCCAGCGCCTTTCTATGACGCTTCACTGTTCCAGAATGGTGGATGTGGGTCGCGCAAGTCCCCGTCAGCTCGACTCATGGAACTCACTGACAAGTGTAGTCATGCTTGGGCGTCTATGCTCGACACAGGGTGACCTTCCGGACAGTCCAACATGCTGCCTTCCTTGTCCTGATACCTACTGGACTTATCCAGAATGTGAGCTATCACCTTTACGCTGATGGTATCTCGTTCGCTTTTCTGACCGAATCCCACAGCTTTCTCAACCTACAATACGGTTGCAGCGTGGCTCAACGTAGTTGGGTTCATACTGCTAGTGTTCCTTCTCACTTCCTTTTTTCTTCTCCCAGTACAAACGACTCGAAGACACTACCTCAGTATCTGCCTGGTTATTGCCGTCATCTTCCTGAACCTAGGGTTTATTATTCCACTAGGCGCGAAGCCGGATCAATGCTATAATGAAATCACGCCAAACGATATGTACTCGTCCATGACCTGCGCATGGTCAGGAGCTTTCATCATTGCCGGGAGCATATCAGGTGCTATGTGGAGTGAGTATGATGCAGACTCCTTTCTTAGACGAGTGCTGATTTACGACGATAGTCTTTATCCGAGCCCTTTCAATGCATATTCAGATATGCTGGGATATCATACCGGGCCAAAAGTTCTTCTATACATCACAGGTAGTGGGATGGGGCATTCCTGCAGCACTATTTGCCGTTACAATATCAGTCACGGGTGTATCTTTTCGCTTCGGCAGCGCATGCCATGTCAACCATCGCGAATCTATGCAAACCTTCTGGGGTTGGTTACTTGGGATGTCAGCTTCAGCAACACTACTGCAGCTGGCCACGTAAGTTATGCTCTTACTTCAATTGTCGCCACTGGCTGAATACCCGACCAGATTCGTATACTGCGCTCATGTCTTCATCTCTAATCTATGGTCTGCTGGACCTGAGCGAACACAGGTCTCTGTGGGTAGCCTCCCCACATACACTTCGAGTATACGGGCGCAAACGGCCAAAGCGATATGGCGTCGTCTCAAGAGCGTTCTCTTCCTTCAGTGGCGCGGCATTCTGGTGGTTACGATAACGCTAGTCGATGTCATCTTCTTCGCCGTCGTCTTTGTTTACCTCGACAACCTAGAGAATTCGCTATCCACCAGCTTTGAACAGGGACGACCTTGGCTTCTTTGCCTTGTGATGACAGGAGGTGACAAAGACCATTGCATGCCACTAAGTCAGAAGTGGCTGGTCAGAGAATCAGTCGTAGGTGCAGTCCTCATCATGCTCTCGCTCATCGGGCTCGAAGTCTTCTGTCTGCTTTTCCGCTGGTCTCTGCTTAGTGGCTGGAGAGATTACATCGTCAAGAAACTATCCCGCAAGCAAGAATTCGTCTCATGGAACGCCTTGCAGATCACACAACCACGACCGGCCATGGCGATAGCAGCGGACAAATTCGGTCCCACCGGGATAGCTTTCGAGATGCAAAAGCCAAAGCAGTTTGTCTACGATATAGACGCCAAGACTGTTCGTCCTGTAGTGAATACAATGCCGTCTCCGGAAATGCTATCGATACACGCTCGGGGCCACCACATTTCCGAACCTGATGATCATTTCGACAAAGCTCCCCAAGCTCCTTTTTTCCCAACAAAACCGGTCGCCCTGTCAACGCGAAGCCTCTCCGTCTCGAGCACTTCGGACACAAGACCCAGCTTCTCCAGCTCACGAGTCATCAGTGATGGGCTAGAACAAAGCATGGGATGGGATCCAACGAGCACGTTTGCTTCGAGCAGTACTCCCACAATCTCATCCGCGTCGGCTCGCGGGTTCGAGGATCGTGGATTTGTCCCTGGTCAGGCGCTCTAGCGTGCACGATATGACGTTCTGGCAATCTATGTCCATGTACTCTGAGAATGCTCGGGTGAAGATGTTGCGATTGAATGTATTGCGAGGAAAGATTGATGGTAACTTACGAATCTGATGTTGAAACACCGTGGAGCGATCCACATCCCTGTACCTTTTAAATCTGTAATATAAATTGGAAATATTCGTCGACACCATGAAGTGCTGTCTGTTCTGTGACGGACAGAAAGAGAAACCGGACCAGATACTAACCAAGCAAACCCCCACAGATTCAATTCATAAATTAGTATTCCTTAACAAAACCCACCCCTGAGATCTATAGTGATTTAAATATCATCAACATCATCCTCAGTCCCCCTCAAATCTATGTGATCTAAACATCAACATCAACCTCATCCCCGCCCCCACCCGCACGCACCCCAAAAATAGTCTCTCTATACCGCCCCACCTCCCCACAAGTCCCCCCCTGCCCATCAGTCTCCGGCAAACTCCGCCAATAAGGCAAAAACCTCTCCCCCAAAACACAAGCAACATATTCAATCTCCGCCCACATTTCGGCCTCGAGATCCCTGCCAAAGCGCTCGATAGTTTTCGCCTCGGTGCCCCAGAGCCGGTGGTAACGGGGCCTGCCGCCACCCCTTGACAGCGCCGCGCCGATCGAGGGGTTGCTGGCGTCGGGGTCGGCGAAGAGGCTCAGGGGATCGGGTTTGGGGTAGTTGTGGTGGAGAGCCCAGGGGCGGGGCGGAGCGGGCGTGGCGTCCTTGTCCTGGCGGGGATCGTATTGGAGCATAGCGACGCCGTGGTAGCGGGGGGGCGAGGCGGATTCGTCATGATACCCGATCGTGTCCACGCATTTAGCGACCTGGTGATGGGGGAGGTGGAGGGCGGTTGCTGCGGCGAGGAAGGTTTCTTTGTCGCCTTCGCCGGGGCCGCCCTGCGACATTAGTTCGTAGTAGAGGGGGGGTCCGTGCAGGTTGTAGTAGGTGGATAGGAGGAGGGTGGTGCTGTGGGTGCGTTTGGAGATTAGGAGTTGGCCGGACTCGGTCGAGGCGAGCGTGTTCATGGGTGGGATGGGTAGGTTTTGGATGGTGTAGAGGTGGGGGGAGGCTGAGGAGGCCCAGAAGTCGGGCCAGCTTACTAGACCGGTTTCGTTGAATGGGGGGCTGGTGAAGGCGGGCGTTGGGTCGGTGATTAGGAGGTTGTCGGCGTCTAGGAAGAGGACGTCCTCGAAGGTGGAGAAGAGCATGGCGAAGATTTTGAATTGGTATTTGTCCAGTCGGGATGTGTGAGCGCCTAGGTAGGTGGATAGAGTCATGCAGCGTGCGTTCAGTGTCGGGAGCAAGTTGTCGCAGAGATAGGGGTCGTGTTCATCCACAAAAATCTCGACCGGGAGAGTACACCCCGTCCGGCGGAGCATGCGGATGGAAACCATGAAGACGGGCATCGAGGAGCCACTGGCTGTGGATACAATGCCTCGACTTCCTGACTTATAAGGTAAGTGCATTTGATGTGCTAGTTCCAGATATGCAGCATGAGCGTCTTGTATTTCTGCCACCTGGTTTGGTTTCAGGGGTACAAGATCAGGCCGTGGGGTATCGGCCGTGGCACGCCAAAACACAATCGGATCAGCATTTACAGTCCGTTGCAACTTGATTGAGGGCGGTGCTGCCTGGTCCAGCGCTTCGAACAAAGCCTTGCCGAAATCCACCATGCCGTGGACATCGCTCGAGGAGGAGATCAACCGAAGCGGCCACGACTCTCTACACAGAGTTTTTTTCAGCTTTCCATGCAGTCGAACTGGTGTATCACATGGTCCACGTACCGATCAACAACATTTGAGTGATAAGAGATTCCAAAAACCAACAGCACAATGAGCCCAATAGAAATAACGCCCACCCGGCCAACACGGCATGAAATTGCAGGCGAAGACAACATCATGATCGTATTTGCATATCCTGCATAAAACCTGAGAGATAAAAATAGAACAGAATATGCTAGGGAAAAAAATGGAAAATCTCACACCTACGGTATATACAAGCGAACAAACAAGATAGATATTAAATACTAGTCGATGATGGGTATGGGGTATAGAAGACGAAAAGGAGATTACTCCGGAGAGCATGGAGCGAACTCCTGTACGCGCGCTGTGCGTACGCAATGCCGTTAACAATTGTTGGTAAACACAGTTTGATAGCGCCACGAGCGCTTCTTCACGGAAGCTGAAAAGTTCAGACTAAGGATAATAGGGGCTGACGGTTACCAGCCGACGTGGCTTGGCCTTGAAGCCGCTTTTCCTGTCTCGGACTTTATCTATTGAATGCTACAAGCACCTCTAGTCATCGTGCTCTCGACACGTGCTGCAAATACTGCTTGACGACGAGATGTCTATATTATTCCACAGCATAGATATATTCTTCAGAGATGGGAGACCTGCGAAAAGATGGCTGAAGTTAGGATCGTCAAGATACGCTAGGCCGAAATGACTATACCAGGTCTTACTCGTATGATCATCTCGTATTGATGACCGTATATATGGAGTGATTGGCGTCAGGATGATACGAGGAACTTAAGGTTTAGGGTGGAACTCTGAAGCTATCCATGCAATTGCACCACTGCCTACCTTATCCAGCCAATCCATCCACAAGGCGAGTCAGTTATTCTAGATATGAAGGCTTTCATTATTAAGGTCACCAAGAAGCTACAATACATATGATGAGAATCGTTTACTTCAAAGTCTCATCATAAGCGCCTTCCTCCACTGTGGCTGAAAAGGAGTAACAACATTGGCTACGGTAAAGACTATTTACTTTGGCTGACTTGCAACAATGGTATCTGGTATCGTTACGGAGCAAAAGAAACAAAGGGGAGTCGAAGAAAACAAATGTCAATGCAAGACACATCAAGCTCAACAGAACAAACGCATGCAAGAGTAAGCAATTTCACGCAAAGAAGGTTCATCATTACCAGACCCATTTTTGGAAACGTGTTTCTTCACCGTCACGTAACGTGTTTTCTTACTCATCATCATGAGCAGCATCGCTGCCGTTGGTGGTGCCATAGTCTGGGCCTCTCTTGACGCCCTGACCTCTACCAGTGATGTCCTGCCAAGTGGCGCCGAACCTACGTCCAGTGCTTGCCAGGAGACCCTCCTCCTCTTCCTCTCGGAGGTCCTCGTCGAGCTGTTCCTCGTCCAGATGAGGAGTTCTGAACAACATCACGGCAAAGACAATCATGAAGATGCCCAAGAAAGCAAATTGAGCCCAGAAATCGAAGACACCGAAGAATGGGAAGTTGATGGCGACACGGTTGAGGAAAGTGGAGACAACAGATGGAGTGCACACCATGGCGGCGACAGGGTTGTCGCTATCTTCGGTGCAGGGTCTGATGGCCTTGTGATGTTCGCTGCAGTCGGGCTGTTGGTCGCCGTGGTGCAAGGGACGGTCGCAGAAGGTTTGAGGACCAAAGGTCGAGTACTGGGGGGCGACCATCATGGCTATTGCGTAATTTAAAGCAAATACCATAAGGGTAAGAAGTACCGTGGCCATGAGCATGGCTTGGGGCGAGGTGTGGTGAGGGCGGATGCGGAATAGGGTGACCCAAAGGAATCGGATGCCGATAGTGGCGATGCCGACGACACTGGCAGCGAAGAAGATGAGCACAAGGACGAGGAAGATGGCGTAGTCAATTGGGAAGACCTTGCTGGTGACAACCATGAGCCAATTGATGGGTTGGAAGATCTTGTTGTGAGCAAGGAGGTAACCACAACCGGTGGTGCAGACACTGTTCTTGATCTTGTCGATGCCGGTAAAAAGCATCGAGGCCCAGATAACGAGAACGATGACAACAAGGAGAAGTCCGCCGAGAAGCTTGAGTGGGCGGAAGACGGCTTCAATCTTGATCCAGGCTCTAACGAACCAATTGTGACCTTCACCGGTACTCTCAGCAGCAAGTCTTTCACGACGGACAAGAGTGCGCTCTTCGCGGATAAGCGCCTCAAGCTCACGTCTATCCCTGGAGTCGAGTCCACCCTCACGACCCTCGCTGCGTCCTTCGAGTTGGCGTTGACGCTCGCGGTTCTGAGCAAGCTGAGAGCCCGTTGTTGCTGCAATCGAGGGGGCAGAAATGCGAGGAGCCGTCTTGATGAGCGTCAATGGTAGCAGAGCGAGACCAGGGGCGGTGTAAATGCAGTAAAGAACAGTGCCGAGAGTGATGAGGAGACCGATGGCGAAAGTCAAGGCACGCTCGCCGTCTGTACATGGTCAGCATAGTTGTTAAAGCTCTGAGTTGGAAGGAAAGGAAGACTCACGGTTCTCAGTCAGCAGGTCCTTGAAAAAGTCGAGGTCACGATGCTGCTTGGCTTGCTTTGCGACAGGCACGAAGAAGCCGATGAGGAACAAGATGACGACGAACAGGAGGAAGGCGATGGTGTATTTGAAAGCGCCCCATAGACGAGAAGCAGCAGTCTGGGTACCCTCGTCGGTAGCAACCTCATCATATTCCTCGTACCAGAAGTAGGTAAAGGGAACAACGAGCAAGCACAGAATGGCATCCAAGCTGTACAAGGTGTAGTAAACGACCTTGAGCTGAAACAGAATGTTGTCAACGGCATCTGGTGTTGCCCAATCTTTCTTTCTTCCTAGTTTACTCGTAGTTGTTGCCGAGACCAAGGCGATATCGACGGGCATAAGCAGTACGGTGGCCAGGAGCGAGAGGACGGTAAAGATGCAGACAATCGACACTGCGGCAGACCGTTCACGCGGCGTCTGGTAGACATAGACGAAGATGGACGCAATGAAGAGCAGAATGGCAATTGCCACTGCGTATGCCACCCATATCAGAGACGTCTGAATCAGAGCCATGCTGGATGATTTTGGAGTCAAGGATGCAGAGTGCAGCCTGAGAAAGTGTGAGGCACAGAGGGAAGATGGAGTGATCGTCTCTGCCAAGTCCCAAATCCCGGGTACTGCTCTCTTGAACCAGATCTCGGGGATTGATGAGCGTTCGAGCTGTACAGGCTTCCCTGCCTTTGAAGAACTTCTTTCTTACTTGCTGGGGATGATTATTCCTCGAGTCGCGAGCTCGTATATCAGTATACTTGAGCTTGAAGCTCTCTTCCCGAATGGCAGTTCCTTGATTGTGAAGCTGCAGCTGGGGATCTAAGCCAGAACGGGATGACGTCGCATTCTCTGCCGATGAACGTGATGACTTAGGTTGGCACGTGCTTGGTTGATCCCGACTTCACGCAGCGCACGTCCTCTACCAACCACCACAATACCTTAACAATATCACTGACCACTTTCACATCATAACGCTACACCGATTCCCACTCACACTAATCCCAATTGCTTGTTCGCCTCAGTGTTGATTATGAATCAGTACCGGAGCATCCACAAGTCCTGTCCTCTTGGAGCAGTGAATAACACATCATGGCCCGCTCTTTCTTGACCGACAAGTCTTCCAGGATGACCAGAAAGACTGCAAGAAAGACCTCGCTCGAGAAGCACCAAACACTCAATCGCAACACTGGCATAATCGTACCCATTGTTTTGATCGCAATAGTCGTCTATGCCTCGTGGGTCGTCATATCACTGGTTGCCGCCCAATATCTCATTCACGGCAAAGAGCACTTCCCAAACCATATACACAACAACCGTACTGGCGCAGGCATTGCCGTTATAGTCCTGTACTTTGTCTTACTCTTCGCTCCCGCCGTCTCATACTTTCGACTCTTGGACAGCGTTCGCAAGCCTGGCTATGTCCCCAAAGCAGAGCCTGTTGATACCGAACATCACCAATACGTCGAAAAGAATCACCACATCTCCACCGACCGTCACCACAGTCAGAATGTTAGAGACAGTCACCTGACAAACGCGACCTCTTTTACTCTTACGGAGATCCCCCATGAGATTGTTTCAGAAAACCCTCACGTATCTGACATCAAGGAGAGCGCCGACACGCCTGAACATTGCGAAGAAACCAATAACGACATGTCCTCCAACCCCGCATCTTCCACTCATATAGCCAGCGAGAATCACACAATACGATCCGCTCGTTCTACCTCTATGGAGAACTTTACTGTATCTGAGAACAGTCCCTCCCCTGCTCAAGATCAACGTCCTACAAGTAGTGCTACACAAAATAGCATTGGTGCTCATGGGCAAAAGGTTATGACCTTGGATATGGAGGCCATATTTAAGGGGGAAGTCGCCGCTCCGCCAGGCTTGGAACAATTCTACCAAAGGGACACCTTCATCTGCGACTCTATTGGCTTTCCCATCTGGTGTGGTACCTGCTCTAACTACAAACCTGACCGTACCCATCATTGTAGTGATGCCGGCAAGTGCGTCATGAAACTCGACCACTTCTGCCCTTGGGTCGGGGGCGTCGTCGGCGAACGAAACTTCAAGTTCTTCATCCAATTCACTTCTTATACGTGTATATACACCCTCTTCATTCTAATCACCATGGCATGTCTCATACACGACAGGAGCTCTCATGTAAGTACATGACAGCGCCCATCCTCGAAACCTCCGTCTAACATTTCGCAGGGCATTGGTGTTAACGCCAACTGGATTGTCGTGCTCGCTCTCTCCGCCATATTCACCCTCTTCACCTCAACCATGGCAGGCACGAGCATCGAGCTTGCTGTGAAGAATCGCACCACGATTGAAGACATCGGCCATGACAGGCGCACCTATCATGTCGCTGTATACCTGAACGAACCTGGAAAGTACATCCAGCAGCAGCAGCAAGAGCACCTCCCTTCTCCAACTACGCGCTCGCCCTCATGCGATTCAGGAAGGCACTACCAGGTCGCATTCTCCTCAGAATCGGTCGCCGCTCCTGCCTCTTCCCCCCCGGCCCTCCCCTCCTCTCAGCCTGTGGGGCCTTCGCCTCAACCCCCTCTTCCCGCCGACGACCATGTTGGCTTTGCCCCTGGCGAGTGCACTCGCCTAATGCTCAGGGGGAGCAAGCCGGAGAAGGCGGCCTCCACTGCCACCACACAGGCCGACTCGGCCCCAAAAAGTCCCTGGGTAGGGACAATCACCTACCCCCTCGTACTCAGGGGCCCTCTCCCCTCTCGCCCTCTTCCACCTCCCCGCACCTTTGCGGTGCTTCTCACCCGACCAGGGATGAATCTCTGGAATGTCGGTGCCTCAGGTAACTGGAGGCAGGTCATGGGGGAGAGGTGGTGGGACTGGTTCCTGCCATCGAGGCATTCCCCGTGTTGTCGCCACGACCGGGACGACAGTTTGTACGAGCTTGGTCCAGATATGGACAAGCTGAAGATGGAAGCCGGCCTTTGAGGCGGCAGGCCTGCGGGTCTATGAAAATAATAATACCTATGATACCCCCTTACAAATAGATAAATAATGAATAATGGATGAAGCTGTCTTTCGCCAGTACCTGTCAATCTTTTCAAAAGTATGCGCATGGCGATGGATACCCGAGAATCGATGCTAATCATGGAGATGTACGTCATGCAGTTATATGTACAGGACACGGACTTGGTGCTGTATAAGGTAATGAGCGCCTGATCTTAATTATAGCTGTACGCGCATCGAGTCTTGGCGAGCCTCGGACGTCACTGCAGGAACGCGGGCTCCGGGCATTTACACCTAAGCCCATCTCCCTGTACTGTACAAGACATATTCAATTCAAGCAACTCGAGTCACTTTAGCGGCACATTCACATCACATCTTTCGTTATCCTTGAATATATCAAATCCGTTTATTCCAATCAGTCACAACAACACCGACAGTGGTCCAATCGCAGCCAGGTCGCTAGCAATGTCGGCCGCGCTCTCCAACTACGTGCTCGACCTATTATGGTCAATAACAAACTGCTTCAACTGTTTCCCAAGCAATCCCGCACTCAAGATAAATGGCCGCTCATACAAGATTCTGCGATTACTCGGCGAGGTATGATAAAGATGACCAGACCATATGCGCAAACAAAGCAAAGTATTCAAGAAGACCAGACATTTATAAATCCAAACAGGGCGGTTTCTCCTACGTCTACCTCGTCCAATCCCCGCCGGCGCCGCAACTCTACGCGCTAAAAAAGATCCGCTGCCCTTTCGGCCAGGAATCAGTCTCGCAAGCGCTCAAGGAAGTAGAGGCCTACTCGCTCTTCTCGCCGCATCCGAATATCATTTCCGCCCTCGACCATTCGGTCGCTTCGGAGAGCCGCTCGGATCCGAGCAGTAAGACTGTATACATCATTCTGCCGTATTACCGGAGAGGTAACCTGCAAGATGCCATCAATGCGAATCTGGTCAATGGGGGCAGGTTCCCCGAGAGGAGGCTCATGGTGCTCTTCAGAGGCGTCTGCGTGGCGTTACAGGCCATGCACAACTATCGCGTGCCCTCTGGCGGGGTAGGGAAAAAGGCAAAGAGCAAAGCCAGAAGGGTGAGGGAAGAGGGAGCAAGAGCGGACAGAGAGGCGGCAGACGAGGCCGACGAGGCAGAGGAACCGCTCATGGAGGATGAAGCCACACTCGCACAGGAAGGAGTCGCGGCCGGCGAAGTCAGAGCATACGCACATCGGGATATCAAACCCGGTATGCATTTCCCCTCGCCTCCGACTGACCACGCCGCATCACTAACAAATGCCCCCAGCAAACATAATGATATCAGACGACGGCACAACCCCAATCCTAATGGACCTAGGTTCACTAGCCCCCTCCCCCACCCCCATCACCTCCCGCGCCCTAGCCCTCCAAGTCCAAGACCAAGCCGCCGAACACAGCACCATGCCCTACCGGGCCCCCGAACTCTTCGACGTCAAAACCGGCAGCACCATCGACACAAAAGTAGACGTGTGGTCCCTAGGCTGCACGCTGTACGCCTGCCTAGTGGGCAAATCGCCCTTCGAAGCCCGCTCGGAGGAAACAGGCGGCAGTCTGAGCCTGTGCGTGCTGGGCGGGGACTGGCGCTTCCCGGACGAGGGCGTAGATGGCACACCTAAGAGCAAGGGCAAACAGAGGATGAATGTCGCGCTCACCGCAGACGTAGAGGCCCATGTCGACGCTATCGAGGATTCTGTCAAGGATGTTGTCAGGGTGTGTCTCAAGGTCGAACCTGCTGAGCGTCCGGATGTCGAGAAATTGATTGCCATCGTCGATCACGTCATTGCTGGATTGCCGGATGATGGCGAGGTTGTTGATGATTAGATCTTCTCGACTTACCTGGCCCTCGATGGGGCTGATTCATTTGAGCTTTCCTGGTGGTGGTGGTGGTGATGCTGTATCGAGCACTTCTGACTTGTAGAGCACTTCTGACTTGTAATATACATTCGCGGATTAGGACAGGGATAAAATTCACTGCCCTACTTCAAGCCGAAGCATCAATCAAGCACTCAGTCAAGAGATTAGATCAACTAAGTCTCGGGCTTGCCCATACCCGCCATCTCAACCACGTCTTCATTCTCCATCCACATGCTCCCCTACTTCAAGCCCCAGAATCAATCAAGCATTCAGTCAAGAGATCGGTTTCACTAAGTCTCAGGCTTGCCCAAACCCGCCATCTCAATCACGTCTTCATTCGCGCCCCTCTGGCCGCCAAAGAAGTCGATGCTCTCGTCGTCCTCGTACGGAACGGGGAGACCGACGTGTTTGTTGATCCAGTTCAGCACGACTTTATGCCAGACGAGCGAGTTCTCGGGCCTCAGTACCCAGTGATTCTCATCCGGGAACGTCAGGAATTGACTCTCTATCCCCCTGGCCTGGAGCACATTGAACGCGGCCAGGCCTTCCGAGATGCACAGTCTGTAGTCTCTCGAACTGTGGATGACTAGCTGAGGCGTGCTCCAGTTGTCCAGGAATCTAGATGGATCGTTCTTGGCCCATGCGTCCATGGTTGAGGCACCGAAAGTCTGCTGGGCCTCTGTTGCCGTCTTGGAGTCCTTTGGCTTCTGCGGTAGAGACTTCCAGGGCGTGCCGCCTAGATCATGAAAGGGGAAATACAGCTCTTCCGTTGCGAGCAGGCCGGCAAAACTAAAAATGCCGTCATGGCAGACGAGTGCTTTGAAGCGGCGACCGAGATCGTGTCCGTTCATCCAGTTGATCATGTAGCCGCCGTAGCTGGCGCCCAATGCGACTGCCTTGTCCATGTCTACTTCTGGCATCTTCTCGCTGATGTAGTCCACGCATTTCACGAGGTCCTCATAAGGCGCACCTCCCCAGTCTTTGCGAATTGCATCGGTAAAAGCTTGCCCATAGCCTGTAGAGCCAGTAGGGTTAGGTGCGACTACTATGTAGCCGGCTTCTGCAAAAAGGGCCGGATTCCAACGGGTGCTGAAGCTGTCGCCCCAGGAGCCTTGTGGTCCACCGTGGATGAGGAACGCAAGAGGGTATTTCTTCATTGGGTCAAAGGAGGATGGTTTGACGACCCAAGCATGTGTGGTGGGATTGATAGACGGGTTAGATGCGGGTACACGAATGGATGAGACTTGCGATGAGTCGAGCCCAAGCGAGGAGCCCATCTTGGTAGCGGAGTGCGTCCATGTTGCAGTAGCGTCTGTCGAATCAAGCATCATGTAGATCGAGTTGTCAACCAAGGAACTGCTGGATGTGAATACTAGTCCATCTCGATTCAAGGGTTGAATATCGCTAATATATCCATGTTCAGTCAGCCTCTTTGGGATCGATTTGCTGTCAGGATTCGAAGGCAGAGAGAAGAGTCGGCCATATCCTTCATCTTCGGCTGAGAAACAGAGCTTCTCGCCATCATGGCTGAAGTTTACATTCTAATCTTATCAGTTTGAATGTCGTATAGTTTATGTTTCACATATACTGACCTGTGCACTCCTATCCCAAGCACCCATGTCATCTCCACCTTGGAGAAGGCGTATCGCAGAGCCTTTGTTGATATCTGGAATCAAGAATATCTGACCTTTGTCTGACTCGTAACCGCCAGTCAATGCACTAATGAAAGCGGCCTTCTTCCCATCGGGAGAAAATACGGGAGAAGTGCTGGCGCCTTGAAAATGCGGAATCTCATAGGATACCGGTTCAGGTACTTTGCTTTCCGTAAAGCTTGAAAGAGGAATGTAGTACACATTGCACTTAACGTTCAGCGCCGGATTGAGCTTAGGATCCTTGGATACAAAAATGATGCCACTATAGCGGAGATTAGTTACGGAGCTCGTCAAGTCTAAGTGTGACTCACCTTTTTGACACATCAAAGGAATCAGTCCCACCAAAAGGCGTAGGTGGGCTTTCAATACCAGTAGCTTTGAGAGCGTTCGTCAGGTGGCTCAGCTCATATTTGCCATTCTTTCCCTTCCTCAATACTCCATAGAACAGGGCATTTCTCTCGGGGAAGATGTATTCATCCCAGTGCCTTACAAAGAGACTTTTATACAACTTTCCAGTCGATTGAGCCTTTGGTGCCAAGTCTAAGTTGAACAAAGACCCGTCAGGGTAAGTCTGCGCTGACAGGACAATAGCATATGTATGGTCCGAAAGCTTCGCAAGCTTTAAATTGGCAACTGGGGCTTCGATGGTGCCTGCAGTGTATGATCTCTCATTCTCATTCAAATCTTCAGTGGCAGTATGAATGATGATTTGTGTACTACTCTTCTCGCCGCTCTTCAGGCACGCAAATAATGACTCCTCATCTGCTAGCCACACAGGTTCGCTGATACTGCCGTCATCTGTGAGGAGCTTGCTTTCCTTGCTCTTGACATCAAGGCAGCGTAGCTCCGTAGACTTGCTATGACTCTCAAAAGAATAGGTTGAAGTGGTATAAAGAATGAGTGTGCCATCTGCATTGGGTATACCAGCTGAACGGCGAGGAGCCGAAAGGAGGGCTTCGGGAGTGAACATCTTTGCTCGAATGGTCATGATGGAAGACGATATGAAGTGGAACAGTCACCTTTAAATATGTCACATATGTTGCACGAGAACGTGAAAGCCAGGAAGCACTACTTATCATTGTTCGATCATTTCGATGACAATTGTAAAGCGTATATGGATCTAGTCTGCAAAAGGAAGCTGACATCGCTGGTGGCACATGAAACGTGGGGCATGCCCCGCATCTTCTTCCGCTTTAGCCAATCGATCAACATGAAATCGTGCATCGAAGCTGTACTACACTTCAAGACCAGCATTTTGACAGTACAACCCAGAAAGCAATTTCAACGCTAGACTGATCTATCCAAACTTTTTCCGCCTCATGTACCATTCTTCCGTCTGTCTCAGCTCATCCTGTGAACCCTGGATGATCGCTTCCATAGCGTCCTTTAATTTTCCTTCGATTTCTGTATCAGGCGTGTCCATGCCTATAAGGCCAATGAATTTTCCAACCTTTCTACGCTTGATTGTGATCCTTTCGATATCAGTCATCCCTTTGCTCGGCTTGCGCTCGAGCTACGACGTCTACCTGCCGCTGGAGTTGCTGCCACGCTTTCAGACACTGTACTCACAAATTGCTTGAGCCAGCTGTTCGGTTCTTCTCGTAATTCGCCTTGGTTTGCATTCTGTTGATTGCTGATTGAGGTCACGCTAGAGCGCCGGCGCTCTTTGGACGCGTTGAACCATTCTTTGTCCCAGTCCATGGACGCGGGGTAGTGGGAACTCCATATGGAGGGAGTAGATTGATGATAGTGATGCGCTATGCTGTCGAGTTCCTCCTCAGTGAGTAAATGGTAAGCGAGGAGAGTGCGTGGAAACGCTGGATGTGGCTCGCCTACAGGCAATGGCACAAGAGGTGCGAGGCGGAGTTGCAAGTTCGCTATCCTGGCCTCCAGCTCAGAATTCTTTCTTGTGCGAGTCATTCTAGTGGTAAGATAAGAAGGTGCTCTGCTTGGGAGTAATATGAGGCAGAATGTTGTAGCAAGCGATTGTCCGAGCCAGGAGATGGCAGGGGCGAATTGATATATGTATCAGAAAAAAGGGAACAGTCCATAATTACCGGCATAGCGATATCTTTGTCTCATGGTTGAGTGAGACAATGAAACATCAGCCACCCAAGTCTTGATCTTGCTCGAGGACCACGAGCATTCGTGGGGATTGAGAGACGAGGTCTTCAATACATACACCAGCTATGACTCAAGAAAAGTCGTCAATCTGAGATTAAACAGCGGTATGGAAGATGCAATTCTATGCTCGTTGTATCGATTCTGTTCTGGTTTTGGTGAGCAGACTGCCAGGGTACCTTAGAGGACAGAAGTCTTGCCTAGCTACACAAAAAGCGAGTGATTTCTCATAGGCATCATCCACGCGTTAATACTTCTCTGGCTTAATATAATAGCTTCAAGCATACGTTGTAGTCCGGAGATTGTGAGATTATAGTTCAAGAGGGATTACCTTGGTATATCCAGAGCCTACGCGTAGAACTAGCAACTTTCTCATCGATATTATTAGTAGACTGAATACTTTCTGACTTTGTATAATAGCTTTAGACGTATATCCTAGTCTGGAGATTCATGTAAAAGTGAAATGAAGGAGATTACATATGTTTTAAGATTCAGGTGAAATTGGCTTAAAAGTGCTCGATTTGTTGACATATCGTTATCAATTAAGCCTGGGGGATGGCTTTGGCGTATGCAAGACTTCTGTCCTCCACCCTCGTGCCCTAAAAGAGGTAGAAACGCCGAACTCCGGAAGCCGGACTTCGGAGCTGGGTCTTGTTATCGCTAAGGTAATGTTGGACTGGTAGACCTCGATCAAGTACATCATTTTCTGATTCGGTGTCGTCGTAATCGAACTTTGTATCTAGAGTCTTATCGTATATCTCGAGTAGTGGTTGTTTCTCAAATCCCGATAGCTATACATGACACCAAGATTGTTAATTTATCACAGGCCCAGCACCTCATTAGTCCGTCGCTTATCGTCTTCCGGGTCACGAAGTCTGGGCATTATTGTTGGACATGTCTTCTGCAACCCCAACTCCAAGTCGATCTCGAGAAGCGAGCGAGAGCCGAGCGGGAAAAGTTGGTTCTTACAGACGGAATGGCAAGCTGCAGTCATGTGAGCCTTGTAGAAAAGGCAAGTGGTCGGTTAGCGATGAATGTACAGAGGGCTGATGGAAACAGGCAAATTGAGATGCGACCACACGGTACCTAGCTGTGCCAGATGTGTAAAGCGTGGTCACCCCGAGCTATGCATATACCACCCTGCGGTCAGCAACATGATGGCGTAGCTAGCAATGCAATCGAGCTAATAGATCAATAGCCTCTTACCAAGCCTAGGCATTCCGCTGCCATTGTTCCTGCTACAACTGCCAATGCCGCAATTCCGATCGCCTCAAGCGGTCAGATAACTCGAGGTACACTTGGATCTGTCGTACGGAAGGGCATAATTAGTCCCCCGGAAAGCACGCAACCAAGTGTCCATCACAATAGAAGCTCGGAAGCTACGCCTTACCGAGACACTCCAGCAGCATCTAATCGTTCATCTCCACAGGAGACGAGGTAGTAAGTGCAGTAATTTTTCCAGCACTAGCAGCAATATGAAAGGAGGTGGCGTGACTGGAAATGTGGACTGACCATTTCATAGCACGAGACGAACCATATCAGCAAAACAGAAGATCGGATTTCTAGGCACTTCAAGTTATAATGCAGTATTTACGCATAACGTGCCCAATCTTGGGGTCGATTGTACCGAGAACCTAGATCGGTCATGCTCCCCTCCGCCTTCCCATCTGCCTATGGAGATAATTCGAGCTGGAGCTGAAATTCTGTCCTTGCTGAACGAATTGCATGTTTACGAGCAATTCATGTCGCGATGGCTTGAAGTCTCTGATAGTATGACGATAGTAAAGCCCATCTACGGCATTTGGATTCGGGAGATATGGAGCAGATTTGGCGACCTACTTTCAAATTACAAGACTATCGATGAGCTACATAGCTTCTCTGAACTAGTGTGGCGCAACACGCTCGACTCGATGCCCTTTGATGCTCACACAACGGGAAGAGAGTGGGCACTTCTTAGCGCTGGTAAGAAGCTGCGTTGGGAAACTGTCGGGCTCATCTTCTCTTTAGTAGGACTGTCCTCCAGTACTCTAAGTGACTGGGATAATATCTTCACAATCCTCAAAGAAAAGCCGGACCGACCAACTCTGGTTCGCAAAATGCTAGATGCTGTGGAGGATTGCATTGGCTTCGCGCGGCAATGCGAATCTACAACCACGCTTTTTGCGTGCCTTTTGTACGAGAGTTCCATACTCATCGAGAATGTACGCGGCGATACTTGTAAGTCGACTTGCCTACCTGCCTCTTGCAACTTCTGACGACATAAGATTACGGTGCTTGGACTAGGCTGGGTGAGACGTGTGATCTCATGGTGCTTATGGGCCTCCATCAGGAGAAGAAAGTGAACTCTTCGACATCTTTCTTCGTCTGCCAGCTTCAGACAAGAATCTTTGAGGAGGTCTATGGTCGGGACAAGTCAATGGCTACCTTCCTTGGCCGACCACCTCGACTAAGCTACCGCTATTGTGTCTTACAACTACCGCTCGATCTTTCTGATGATCAGATGATGCTTGAAGGTCCAGAATTGGAAGGAGTGCTCTCGAAACTCGAAGATGGCTGGAATACATCTGGACAATTACATCGAATAACCTGGCGTAGAGTATGGGCCCTGAACGCACGCATACGTGAAGATATTCTTGAAATTGCCCTGGGGACAAATGATACACTGATCGTCGAACGTGCCAATCAGATTTTGTCCGAAATCGAAGGTCTCAAAACAAACACACCGGTCACATTCATGTCAATAGACCCAACAGAGCTTCTTGACGCAATTCGCCCAAGTGGCCGAATGAAATATGGCACCCTAGATTGGGTGGGGAAAGAAATGCCTGTTCGCGTCTTCATCGTCATCTGGATGAGCTGTGGCATACGACAAACCGAATTCCTCCTCAAACGCGCACTCGTGAACCGAGGCCACGCGCACTGCACCGAACTGATACTTCCAGCTCGGGGCAGCCTTTCACTGTTGCTGAAAATACTCGCCAAACGCGAGGTCTTCCGAGACTTCCAAATCGACCTGATCGGACTGATCGGCTTTCACGGTCTGCCTTCCGCGGGCGTGCTAGCCATCGAGTTACTCAAGCAGGAGCAATCGAAGCAGTACACCCCCGAAATCCTCCCTCGCAGTGAAGTCATCCAAGACATATCAGTCTTTCTCGGCGCGCTGGCGACGGTCGGCCCAGGCGAAGGCAACCACGCCATCTGTGCCCAAGGCCACAGAGCGCTGAAAAGATTGCTTGACAAGATACTCAGTCCGGATCCTGCTCCGCAAAGACAACCCAATCCCGATGGCACGCTCGACACGGCATTGGATTTCGGGGGCTCGACGATGGATATGAGTGGCTTGTATTTCCCTACTGCCAACGATGCCGAGTTTCTGCAATGGCTGGGCGATGTGGATTGGGATCGGGATCGAGGGAGTTGGTTGAACCCTGTATGAGGGATGCGTATAGCGAGTCACCTCGCCTCTCTACTGTCTCGTCAAAACACCTCCCCGACCTCGTTTGGATCACCTCTGAGGAGCAAGCTCACTTGCAACATGGCAAACACACCCGGGCTCAGTAAATGATGGTTCCGGTCGGAAAAGGGTCCGCATCAAATACATATCCCACACCAAGACCCTTCGCAAGGGATACCCTCGGACGCACCAGATGGTGGGCAGAACTTTCTAGCCGGAAATTGGGCGGATCCCTTGGATCGCGACATTGCAAGCATGAATGGTGTGATTTCGCATCCGAGTCTCAAAGGAAAGCATAGCAGGGGTATGGGAGAAGTTTGATATAACTTTGAGACGAAGTGCACAGGCAGGAATACCGATTTATTTTACGACGATAGACAAGATATATAGAAGTATGGTATATGGGCACATGAGATGAAGAAAAGCACACCGGAAACGCCACGCTAGAGTGCGGGGCATGACGGACGAGTCTACCTTATAGACTGTGATCGCCCTCGCCGACATCTTGCTCTTCCGGTCCCTCTTCGTCCCTCAGACTGCCTTGGTCGACGGCGACAAAGTCCCATTTCCGCGGTGCGTCTTCGAGGGCAGGCCAGATATCTCGAGGCAAGAAGTCGGAGACGTCTTTGAGAAAGTCCTTGCGCAGGTCGAGTTCGTGCTCGCACATGGCGTCGACTTCGCGTTTGGCCTTGTCGAGCACCTTTTTCATCTTGGCCTCGGCAGCGGCTCTCCTGCTGATTTCCTTGAGGAGTAAAGCATAGGATTCCAGGAAGCCTTCGTAGATGGTGGTGAGGGCGGCTAGTTCGGCCATGCTGTGTTTCATGTCTTCCTTGATCTGCAACCAGGAAGCACTGAAAGTGTTGGCGGCAGCGATGTGACCAGAAAGCGCGCCACCAATCTCACGTAGCAGGTCCAACACTTTGGCCAGATGGCGGTGGCATGTTCGTGCCGAGTTCGCATGTTCGGAAAGTTGATGGAGATGAGTCTCCATTTCAGATAGACGTTCACGGATTTCATTGACGACGTCGTCGACTTCTTGGGCATCGGTTTCCAGCACGGTCAACATTTCTGCTCGCTCGTCGGCGGTTATGGGTTCGCGAGCTTTGTTCCCTTCGTACAAGGATTGGTCCATGCCATCAGTGCCTTCACCGACTGTTGATTCAGTGGCAGCACGTGCAGCCTCGCCGCCTCCTTCTGTATGTTTGAGGGCGGTACTACAGAGATCATAGTGCTCGATGAGAGATTGAAGAAGAGAGGCAGTCTCGGTGGCTTGTGATGTCAGGCCGTGGAACAGATCTGGTACCATGTCCGGAATATGTGCATCTTCTCCTTGTCCTGAATTGTCTCGATGCTTGAATACACGACTCGAGGTATTCTCAACCTGACGCAATGCTTTTGCCAGTGTGGTCAAGGATTGATCAAAGACGGTCTGCGAATCCTGGAATGTACGCTGCGCTGCGTTGTACGAGTCGATATCTTGACGAAGTGACTGCAAGAGGTCTTGATGGCCTGATTCGGAAATGAAGTCATGGAGGGTTCTCAACGTGCCACTGGCGGAAGAGGAAGAAGGCGAAAGAGGTTCTTCAGGGCGAGGAGCAGGTTGTCTTGATGCAAGGGATGCATCAACGACGGTTTCCTTGAGACGGTCCAGCGTCTCTTGAAGTCTGATATGAGCCACATCGAGGGATCTAACTTTGGCCTGAAACTGTCAGATAAAATACGTGGTTAGTGTTGAAGTTGTGCACATACCCTGAAATCTTCATCGGCATCTTTGGCAACGCTATCTAGGCCATCTCGCACTGAACTGAGAGCATTTGCTTCTTCATTCACACCCCGTTCAAGGAAAGCGTTCTTGGCACCCAAGACGGCACATTCTTCGACAAAGCGTCGGGCCGTGTCGACTATCTCGTTGGCACGATAGACATGGCCTGTTGCTGATAAAGAGCGCTTTGCGGCGACAAAATGGGAGATGAGTCGTTCGAGGGAAGCCGATTCCGATGCATTGAGACTCTGTGCTGGGGACTGGTGGGAAGAGGGACTGGTCATTCGCCTTGTTTTCGGCCTGCGATGATAAAATAAGTTGTAAGATCTTGGAGCAAGGGGTTATCCGCGAAGATCACGTCAGTTCTATTGGATAGTGCTACATTCAGATCTATCATTTGTAGACAGCATCGGTCGAGGTGTACACGGCGTGATAGCACAGTGAAAGCGGTACTCGTAGCAAGCTCCATGAAGCTAAGGCTAATCCGGGGTAACCTTATCCGGCGCCGAGCGTTGGTCTACTCCAATAACATCCAGGACCCTGCAGGGCTTTCAGTCTCGATTTCACCTTGATGGGCGAATGGAAGTCTCATGGAAAACAAAACGTGCTACAAGTCAATTTTCACGGTTGAGAGCACAGAATTAGGTTGACTGTGGTGTGATATCCCTAGCGGCACACGAATCCTTCTTCTGGCCCCGAAACCAAGCTTCATGGCTTTTTTGTCATCTGAGTCTCACCACAAGCACGTGATCTGACGCACGTGCCAAATTTCCGGAAACGAACGTAGAAGAAGGCGTCGTGGGCGTCTAGTGGGTTCTGTTGCCATCACTAGCGGAGGTTGCGCCATACGACATCCCGGAGACAGCGAAATTATTTGACATCCTCACTGATTGTGCAGCCCTGTTTCTTGCAAGTCGCATTATCCCGCTTTCCCATTACCATTCGCCTGATTCTCGTTGCCACAAAGTCCACCATTCACCGCTGCGCCACATTCCGAACTCGCTACTCAGGCACAAACGCAGGACGATCCATACTCAGCTGGTCAAAGAGTACTGACATAATCTAAACTTGCACGGCCTGCACGCTGCTCATTGAATGAGACACCGTTCATCCTGAGGATGGCGTCAACCGAGGGTCCCGTTGCGCCAGATGATAGGAATCACAGAAGTCTCTCCTTGCGCCATCCAGAAACCCAATCACTCATCTCATCAAACAACAACCGGTCGGAGAACATGGACCACACTGGTCTTTGTCACCACGATCACGATCACGACGGCTTCAAGTCACACCATACCCATTCCAAATCTATCATGGACGACTGTTCCGATCCAAATCAAAACATTTCAATCCCTTCTAACTCTAAACACGCCGAGCAAGCTGTTGCCCCCTTTCTTCATCAACACATCCCTATGCAGTACAATCCTTTAGGACATTCTCAACAGCCTCAACTCAATGTCGATCTACCTCAAGATTCAAACACCAGATTTTGTTACCGCCATAGACCCGACCTCAAGTGTCGAAGACAAGCCAACGAGCCTTCAATGGAGCAATTGCAGAACGAGCTCGGCTCTCTCTCCCAATCCGATCAGCAGGCCATCTCTCACGTCTGGTCCCTCTTCTCCGCCGCTCCCTCCAAGCATCGTAATTTGATGTTGCAAGGTGTCCTCTCGCAATGTTGCTTCCCTCAACTATCATACATCTCCGCCTCAGTGCGTGACCTCATCAAGATCGACTTCCTCTCGGCCTTGCCTCCAGAGTTGGGATTCAAAATCCTCTGCTCTCTAGATACGACGTCACTCTGCAAGGCTGCTCAAGTGAGTCGTCGTTGGCGAGAACTTGCCGATGATGATGTCGTTTGGCATAGGATGTGTGAGCAACACATTGATCGAAAATGCACCAAATGTGGATGGGGATTGCCCCTGCTCGAAAGAAAGAGATTGAGAAAGGAAAAGAGGCAGATCCAGCTGAGGGCGACTGGAAGAGGTATCAACGAATGGTCCCCAACTCTGACACCAATGCCTGCGCCCACTCCTGAAATCGAGTCTGCCGAGCCGATCAAACCCGCCCAAGCCGAAGCAAAGGACGCAGAGGCTCCCTCGACTGGCTCCAAGCGTTCCCATGAGGCTACCGACTCCCCAATCTCGAAGAAGGTTTGTACGAAATCGCTACGCGCCGAGGATGAGTCATACTTCCAGCCCCAAGTCAGACCATGGAAGGATGTCTACAAGGACCGGTTCAAGGTCGGTACCAATTGGAAATACGGTCGTTGCTCGACCAGGATCTTCAGAGGACACACCAATGGCGTCATGTGTCTACAGCATGACGATAACGTCTTAATCACCGGATCTTACGACTCAACCATCAAGGTTTGGGATATTGAGACGGGAGAGGAAATCAGAACGCTGGTTGGTCACACGTCGGGTATCCGTTGTCTGCAATTTGAGGACTCGGGTAAGCTCCTTACCGGATCAATGGACAACACGACACGCCTCTGGAATTGGCGTACGGGCAAGTGCCTGCGTACCTTCCAATCCCACACGGGCGGTGTCATCAGTGTGCACTTTGACGCGCAATATGTCGCTTCCGGATCAATGGACCAGACTATCCGCGTCTATGATACCAACACAAAGCAAACATTTCTCCTCAAGGGTCATACCGATTGGGTCAACGCGGTCAAGATAGATACCGCTTCCCGGACGCTCCTCTCGGCTTCTGATGACTGTACGGTCCGTCTGTGGGACCTTGACACGAGACAGTGCATCAAGATGTTTGAGGGTCACGTGGGACAAGTGCAGCAAGTTCTCGCGCTCCCACCCGAGTTTGAGATTGATGAAGCGGATCTCCTGCCTGGTGACAAGGATGATGATGGATCTTCAAGTGCATCGAGTCCGCTTATGCACCCTGATGACCGCCATCATCATCTCTCTGCTGCGGCTGCGTCCCCTTTGCCATTCTGGCCATATGACGAAGAGCGTGCAGCACCGCCGCGTTATATGCTGACTGGTGCGCTGGACAGCACGATACGGCTCTGGGACGTGCATGCACCTGCCACTTTCTCTTCCACGTCATATCCTGGAGAATTGGGTAGCAAACAGTCGCCACCGACGACGACGGCATGTTTGCGTACGTTCTTTGGTCACGTTGAAGGTATCTGGGCACTCGCAGCCGATCACTTGCGACTTGTCAGTGGAAGCGAGGACAGAACAGTCAAAATCTGGGATCCGCGCACTGGCAAGTGCGAGAGGACATGGACGGGACACGCTGGACCTGTCACATGTATCGGGTTGAGTGATTCTCGGTTGGTGACGGGCAGTGAGGATTGTGAAGTCAGGATGCTTGTCTTCAACACTGGTGAGGAGGAGGAGATTGGCAAGACTCTACCGGAGGACAGAGCGGCCTCCGAATAGGGAGTAGTGATGGTTATTGATTTCAGCTAGGACTTGGGTAAATGGACGAGGCCAATGGTCTTCTCAAAAAGGAACAGGCTGGATTGACGCCCATGTATCAAACTGTATTTAGCGTAGGTGTTATAGGAGTATCAGATTATGTATGAGTATGGCATCCATGTCTTGAGTATTTTTGCATCCAAGTGGCAAGACTCGTGATTATATCAAGTGAATTAAGATTGTCTTGTGTCATATTAGAGACATGTAATTGTGCGACAAGTGACAGGTCGAGGTCGGGCTGGAAGGATGATTATTGGCTGCCTGACAGCTCACTCGAAGACCGTGCACGGACTTGGCGGACATGACGCTTCACTGAACTGAACTCTGTCAGACTGTATAACTTATACTTTCGTGCTTCACTCTCCTTCTCAAAAATTCACAAACACAAGCACGCTTTACTCTCGCGACACAATTATTCGACCTTCTCTCAAACGCAACTGCATTTGCTTCTCACCCGCACAACAAATCAGCGACAAGTAAAAGCTGAAAGAAAGTCGCGCCAGTTTTAGCTGCGTCCGGCTTGCGCAACGGACAAAGGCAAAGGCGCAGTAAATCGCACTCGAACATCCTTCCATTTCCCGACTGTCGTGCCACATCATCATGGGCTCAAAAAGCAAGCCATCGGCGGCAGCCAGCAACTCTTCGCGCGGCGGGATCGCAAAGAGGAAGAGCAGGAACACAGACCGCGATGGAGACGTCAGCATGGGCACGACTTCAGCCAGTCGTGGAGGAGGCATCTCAAAAGCAAAACCGAGCAGAAGAGCACCGCAGGCCGGAGCCGAGAGGGGTGGTAGAACAGCGCCACGACTCAACCATGAACGCGCTCAAAGAGAGATTCTGCGACACGTGAAGTCGGGAGAATCATCACGCACATCTGCTCCCACCAACAGTGCGCATTACCCCAATGAACAAGAGCAAAAGCTGGTGATACAACACAAGATGCTGACACGTCGACCCAGGACATTCCGAAGAAATCAAAGTCACCGGTTGGAAAAACAGCAAAGCGGCCAACAATGACGACGGCGGGCTCAACTCGCTCATTGCCTGGCTCGAAAAGAAGGCCACACTCAAGACCGGACCGAGCAGACGAGCAGTCAAAGTCAGAAAGGTATGTCTACGGCCAGCGACTCGACATAGACCCATCAGCGCATACCAGGAGCTCGTCATCCAGTCATTATTCAATCATCATGGCCGGTCCGCCTTCGTGTCGATATCAAGCTCCAGAACGAAGACCGCGCATCCCACATGATACTTCATCGAACATGATGTTGTTGCCATTGCGACTACTACACCGCTTGCGACTGCTGCCTGCTAAAATTTCTATCAACTGTCCTTGAGCGACTCGACCAATATGAATGTTACTGACATGGTGTAAATAGTCACGCGCTGATGGAGACGACCTGATCATCACAGCTGATGGAGCTGATGTTGGAGCAATATTGAGACTAGATGGCTGGGTCTTTGCCGGAGCAAACATCAAGCTTGCACGTGCCGAAAGTACCGATGGCGCCACCAAGGAAACCACCTGGGCCATGTTGAAGGCTGTCCTGGCAAGACGCTACGATGCCAACGCCAAATTGCTGGATCTGACCTCACTGGGAACCGACCCCGATCTGAAGGCCTCTGCAATCTTCGACTCTCGCTCTACCACCAGCAAATTCTTCCCCGCTCTGATGAAGGTATTGGACAGCCAATTCGAAAGCGCTGCTGCAAAACATGATGCAATACTCAGTGTCACGCTTGCGAACAACGATCTGCCCAACCTGACTGCCGTCACATCTCTCGCTCAGACATTGCCACAACTCAGAAACCTCGACTTGAGCAACAATGCTTTCAAGGACCTGGCTGCAATTGAGGCCTGGCGTCGCAAGTTCCCGAAGCTTGATCACCTCGTTCTCGCTCCCAATCCCCTCGAACAAAACGAACCTGATTATGCCACCAAGGTCATGAACTGGTATCCGAAGCTTCGTTTGCTCAACAGCATGCAGGTCCGATCAGATGAGGAGATGACCAAGCCTGTTCACATCTCCGATCTCCCTTTCCCCATCCGATCGCCAAATTTCCAAGATGATGGGGGTATTGCCGAGAACTTCCTGCGTACCTTCTTTGTCGGCTATGACGGTGACAGAAACACGCTAGCACATCACTACTACGACGCACAGTCTGACTTTTCCCTGGCCGTCAACACACAAGCCCCCCGCGATCCTGCCGGCACCGTCACCAGCGAAGCACATGACTGGGATCTCTACATCAAACGCAGCCGCAATTTGAAAGAGATTCAACAGTTGCCTGCCCGTCAGGCTCGCATCTACCGTGGTCCTCAAAATATCGCCGATGCTTGGGCAAGTCTACCAACAACTCGCCACCCAGACCTGGTCACCGAGGCCGCGAAGTGGAGCATAGAATGCCAAGTCCTCGCCGGTGTGCCCGACCCGACTGGCGCCTCCCCCTCTGGTGTTGACGGCTTCCTCGTCACCGTTCACAGCGAGTTCAACGAGATTGATATCTCCACCGGTGCCATTACCAAGACCCGCTCCTTTGACCGCGCATTCACCCTCGGTCCTGGTGGTCCCACTGGTGTTCGTGTCGTCAATGATATGCTCACCATTCGTGCTTACGGTGGCGCTCAAGCCTTTGTGCCTGAGGAGAATCTTCCCACTCAAGCCCTCACCAATGGTGTCGATGCTGCTGCCGCCGTTGCTGCAGTCATTCCCGGCATGCCTGCTGGTTTGACCCCTGAGATTGCCGAGCAGATGCTCATCGAATTGCAGAAGCAGACCGGTATGGTAGTCGGATACGCCAAGGACTGTCTTGATCAGGTTCAGTGGGATTTTAACAGAGCATTGGAAACTTTCAACAACGTCAGGGCGAACTTGCCTGCCGAGGCCTTTGCTGCTGTCTAGAAAAGAGTGGGAATGAAGAATGAAGAAGATGGTGTGGACTGAGTCAGGCACGAGGATGAGTTGGAGCGACTCGAAAACAGGGCCGAGTCGATGGATCTGGAGCAGTCGTGAAGCGAAGGCATCGAAGGAAGAATCCATGCCGGCGGGCTGAACGCCTGCTCTCTTTCCAAACCCAACAAGACCGCAAGGAGTTTTGTCCCTTGCTGTCTTTATATTGCATTCACGGAAGGAGTCTTTTGAAAAATTCGGGCAAACTGGAAATCATCGGGATGGAAGCGAAAGCGACATTGATCATGGCAAGGCGTTTGGGGTTAGTGGAGGAGGGGACATGCGACTCGAGTCCGACTCATTGTGTCTATCACTCGGAGGTTGCTGAAAATTGACCACAATCACAAAAAAACACAACATTCAATCACAAAGAACAACATATTATATATATCCCCCGCTCCGCTCTGCTGTTCTTCTCTAGCAAAGAGAACGAAGTCGACACGGAAAGGAGAGGTGAAAAGTTCACAACTCAAGGACAGCCAAAGAATTGCTACAAGTGAACATGCGCGCCTATTCAATACTAGACAACCAAAGTAAATAAACTCTGCAAGCCGCTGCCCACTCCTTCTTGAGACACTGGCACAAAAACAACTTGAAAAACTTGATTTGATATCTTGTCTCTCTTCTATGATGAAACTACCTACCTTGTGCATAACATGATTGATCAAGGTAGAATCCCTTGTTCTTCTTGTCCTGACTGATCTTGCTGTTCTCTTCTCCCTATCTCCCCTCTCTCTCTCTGTTATTCTTTTCTCCTTTTTATCTTCTTGTCTCGCCCCTCTTTTTCTTCCCCTCTTTTTTTCCCCCTGTCTTCCTTCCTCCTCCTTTATTCTTCTTATTGCTTGTATTATCAACAAGAACTCCTTGTCCTCAGGTCCTTATTATTCTTTGCTTTACTCTGCTTTGCGCTGCATTTATAGGCTATTCTATTTGCATTCTTTCTCTACTTTGCTCTTTTCTTTTGTTTTGTTTTACTTTACTCTTTTCTTTGCCTTGCCTTTGCTCTTTTCTGCTGTTTTGCCTTGCTCTTTTCTTTTTTTTACTCTTTTCTTTCCTTTACTCTTTTCTTTCCTTTACTCTTTTTGTATTCTTTCTTTACCTTGCTCTTTTCTTTGCTTTGCCCTTGCTCTTTTCTTTGCCTTGCTCTTGTACTGTTTTGTTTTTACTACATCTTCTGCTACATCTTCTGCTGTCTTGCTGTTTTGCCGTTTTGCTTAGTGATATCACTCTCGTTAAGGTATCGTGTCCAGTACATTTACACAACAAAGTCCTGTTCTCATTACCCTCTCTCTTTTCTCGGCGATGACGATGATCTTGACCATGAGATGTGGATGAGATGTGGACGATGAGATGACGATGAGATGTGGACTTTGTAACAATGTGACATCCTGTCACGGCAACGATTGTAATCCATGCCTTTTTCTTTTCTTTTTGGTTTTGGGAGATCTGCAGCACATCTGACAGACATATTTGATTTACAAAAGGTAAAAAAGCTAAAAAGCTAAAAAGGATAAAAAACAGAAGGGAGTAAAGAGCAACCGACGGTATAGATGAAGAAATAAGTGACAGTATAGATGAACAAGAAGAAGAAGTGACATCCAGCACTTTCCCCCCTCCACTCACCTCCCCTGCCCTCCCGGCCCAGGGCACTACAACTTCCCCCCTCCCTCCTTCTTAGCTCTAACCATAACATCCCTAGTCAACACCTCACCAGTGCTTTTCTCAGCTTTCAGTCTTCCAATCCTCATAAGCCTGGCAATCATATCCTCATCGCCAAAATGACTATTATGTTCGAATTCCGGTTCTCTCGCATACGCCACTCTCACCGCGTCGACTAGGATGCGCGCCGTCATGCCGAAGACTCTATAGCGGGGTTGAGCGAGGGCGTCGGAGGGAGAGGGAGAGGGGGTGTGAGGCCTGCGGGGAAGGGGGGGAGTGAGCGTCGAGTGTGATTTCTCCGTCGCCATCGATTCTCCCCCCGTCGCAGAAGCCTTTTCCTCGCTCGCCCTTAAATCAGCCAATAAAACAGGCGTGGGCGCCACAGGCGAACAAGCCGCAGTCTCAGCATCCAACCCCGTATTCGCTGGATGCGCAGAGCGAAACACACTCCCCCTTCCCACAGTCGGCACGAAAAACTGATGCATACGCCAAGCCTCCTCGTGCCAACTATGCCAGGAGCCCTTATACCAATTCCCCTCAACCGCTCTATCCCTCTCCTCTGCATCATGTGCGAGCAAGAAATTCTCGAATGGCGCAGTGAACATGGCTGCGACTTCCTTGGCGTCGATACGCGGCAGGATGTCGCGGCTCGGATCTGGATCGCCGGATCGCCATGCCCGATCCGAGCCCGGGTTTTCGTTTTCTTGTCGCACGTGTTTTAGCCATGCGACGCAGGGACGTACGCCTAGTTCTGTCATTGCTAGGTTGGCGGGGAGTTCGGTTAGGTGCTCTACGCTGTAGCCGGGGGGGAGGTTGTCGTCGGTTGTTGGGAGCCCGATTTCTTCGTAGGCTTCGCGGCGCGTGGTTTCCCAGGGTGATTCGGAGAGGGCGTCTGCTTTGCCGCCTGGGAGTGCTGCTTGTCCTGCATCTTTGTCCCCGGGTGCGTTAGCGTATACTGTGGTTGTTGTTTTGGTGTGGTGGGTGGGTGTTGTTATTGTTTGCTCACAATTCTTTAATTTCGCACTGCGGATTGTGAGGACGACTTTTAGGTCGCCTTTGCGGTCTGCGAATAGGAGGATGAGTACTGCGGCTCGTCGTGTCAAGGGGAGGTTGTAGTAGTTTGTTGCTGGTGCGACAAATGATCGAAGTCGAGCTATGGCGGCCTTTTTCGTTGTCAGTGTTGTGTCATGAGAGATGCAGTCACTCCGTTACCTTGGAGGCTGGTGAGAGAGCTGCCATTGTACGGGAACAATTGGGAAGGCCATTTTCTCAACCGTGTTTATGCACTCCAGCATGCACTCATAGGATGTGAAGTCATTGATCACGAGCCGAGGTCCTGGTTTCGTGGAGAAGCTGGCCTTGGCATGAACCTCAAACGGCGGGAATGCTCCAGCCTGAGGTGACTTGTACACATGCGCATGTCTCGACTGAAACAAGATCATAGAGGTGGAGAGGGAGATTTCGAGAAAGTAGAATCAGTACCTCGAGCACTATACTAAATGATAAAAGGAGTTAAAAAGAAACAAAGAGAGATGACTCAAACTCGAAAGAATATACATTAAGCTGGTTCGTCAAGTACCAACCTGGGAACCCACCAGAGGCCACCACCATGAAGATCATTCTATGACACTCCATGAATCCCAATGACTAGGAAATAAGGAAATAACTTCGGGCCGCTCATCGCAGAGCACCCCTACGACTGTTGCTTGAGGGAATGAGATTTCCCCATTCATATCCACATGAGGTGCAGAAGTAAAGAGAGCAACTCCATAAAAAACGCCACGCTCCCTGGTATCAGTATCAAACGTCGATATTGCTGCTCGCGCAAGAGCCCTTATATCTTTGGCGCGGGGTCCTTCTCCCTTAGCGTGCCGAACAAGCTCTCTGGTGGTACCCGCGTGAGGTTGTTGACACGCGCATCCGGTGCCATGGTGTCCGTCATCTTGGTGTAGCCCTCCTTTCTTCGCCTGTATCTTTCCATAATGATGCCGGCGACGACAATCAAGGAGATCAGAGCTAGAGCAATAGCGAGGGCGATGAGAACGACGTAGCCGCGGTTGAGATGATGTGCTGTGAAACAGTAAGTGGGGGTTGTCTTTAAAGCTACGACACGTGGCCGTGCCGCTAATTCGATTGCATTGGACAAAAGAACAGTTGATAGGGAGACGATGGTACTGTAGCGCGTACGTGCCTGGGTAGCTAGCCCAAGCACGCATAAAAGGAAATACAAGCAGGGAATGAGACTTACAAGATTCTATGAGGAAGTTTCCAGGATTTTGCACAAACATCCTTGCCAGACTACCTTGTCCTCCGTTTTCCGAACTCGTCAACGCGAACGGTTGGAATGTTGTGCCGTTGAAAAGAACGGCGCTGGCATTACCGTAGTCCGGGACATCAATTGAGCCGGTGATAAGCAGGATCTTGTCACTGTCAACGAGAGCAGAAGAGTCGTGGTTTTGAGTCAATGTCATCAACTGAAGTCCACGGATCGAGGTTGAATCACCAAGGCCAGGTACGCTGGTCCAGTTGTTACCGTCGTATTTGGAGAGGAAGTATGTCTCGTTTCCGCCGGCTTCTGCACCAGCAACCCAGAACTCGTTGTAGGCTGAGTTGGCGGGAGAGAGTGCGCTGATTGGGCCAGGAAGGCTTGAAGCACCGGTGACCTCCTTGAAAGTGGCAGATTTGGAGTCGTAAATCGCCATATAGGTTGCGTTCCCGTTAATGGTGAGGTTTCCTGAAATGACAAGCTCGGTATCGGACGACCAGAGCATAGATGAGATAGATCCACTGAGCCCTAAGCCAGAAGACATCCACTGCATAGTAGACACATCGTACCTACAGAGCGTTTCACAAGAAAGGGAACCAGCATTGCTGAAGGAGCCGCCAACCCAAACATTGGAAGAGCTTGGCTGGCTTGCCACGGCGTTGACAACGACTGAATCACCGTCTAGCGCAGGGGGTTGCGTTGCTGCGAGCGCACCTGTAGCTAGGTCATAGACGACCAGTCCATTAATATCGTTGCTGTCGACTGTGCCGGTCACAACACCACCAGCATATAACTGGGAGCCCTGTGTATCCATGGCAAGGAACTGCGAGTCTGCGTCGATAGTGTTGGGCAAGCCGGTTATTGTCTGGCTGCTGGTGTCATTCACGAAGACGAGGTTGTTGATGGTAGAACCGTTCGTGGCATTTGCTGTGAAGTGACCACCAAGAACGGTAATGTTCAGGCCGCTTTCCATGTAGAAAAGACCGGTCGCGACACCAGTAATGTTTTGAGTCGACGTTGTGGCTCTCTTGCTCTTGGAAGACGAAGTTTGTTTAGTCGTAGACAGTGAAACACCGAGCGGTTCTAGAGAGGGCTGTCCGCTGCCAGTGAGAGACACTGCATCGCTCATTCCCGTTTGCCCTATGCTAATCGATCCAGCAAACACAGAACTGTAACCGGGAATTGCAGTAAATGCCGTCAACTCGCCCCGAATTGAAAGGTCGGATGTCGCGATGTTGTTAAGCCAATTCTTTTGCGAGACTACCCAGCCAGCCACGCCGCTTGCCGAGTATGATGCGTTGCTACCGGTGCCATAGACCTCAGAGAAGTCTCCAGTGATGACAAGAACAGTCTCGTTGTCAGAGCCAGTAATGTTCAATTGCAGTGGTACAATGGACCAGACAGGACCATTGACACCGGCACCGAGAGTTTGCCAAGCGTTATCAGAGGCCGAGAAGACTGCGATGCCGTTGAGGCCAGCGGTGTCGTTGGCGGCAGTGTTGGTGAAGTTGCCGCCCATGTAAAGCAGGCTGCCATTCTGGTATATCGTCTGGACTTCAGCATTGAGACCACCTCCTGGCAGAGACGCCGTGGTCCCGTCATTGATAGCAAACACGTTGCTCTTGCCGTCAGCGGAAAAATTTCCGGCAACATAGACGGTGTCCTGGTAGACAACGACTTCATTAATAATGGCATCCGAGCCCAAAGTCATTCCGGCTGCGTTGACCGCGGATGAAGTAAAGTCAGTGGTTACGGTGGCTTCGTCGGGGTTGTATTCAAACAAGCCGTTCAGACCACCCGTGGAAGACTGCAGCTCGAACCTAACGCGCTGCGCAACCACGGTCAAAGGTCCGCTCTGCCCGGAGGCGGGAGCAAGTGTGATTGTAGGACGGAACGAGTCATCGGTAAGATCAACGTAACCATAGTAGATTGAATCGTACTTGTCGTAGTTGTTGGTTTGATACAAGGTGGTCGATATGGAAGCGTGGTCCGAGGTCATAGTTCCGGTAATGTTGACAATGCCTCTAGAGGAGCATGTGTCGTCGTTGATACAACCTGGAGTGTACAACATTACGGAGTAATTGCCTGATTGAGTGATGTCTGGTTGAAACACAACGGATTCACTAACTCCACTGATAGTACCACTCTCGAGAACTGACGTAAGATAGTTGGAAGTGCTTGTGCCTGAGGCAGTTTCCTTCCAAGAACCAGTTGTCGTCGAGTTCGCGCCAGTAGTGCTGACACCATCGCAGAGAGGCTCATTATAGCTAGAGATTGCGAAAACGTAAATGTCGTCTTGGAAGAGCTCGATGCCATCCAAGCCGCCACCGTCACCGTACCAGTCCGAAATATCAATTCGAAAGCCGTTCATACCGATGACATTGACGAAATGGAAGTCTTGATGCGTGCTGTTGTTTTCTGGAAGAGGGCACTGAGAAGAGCACGACGCATTGTGACCATTCGTGTCAATGTAGGTCAGGTTCATGATACCGTTCTCGGGCGATGCAGTGAAACGGAAAGTCTTGGTACCTCTGCCGTCCTGGTTGGTGTTATAGAGACGGAGCTTGGTAGGGTTGAAGCCAAAGCCATACTTTGCTTCCCAATAACCTGCCGTATTATCGGCGAGAAGCCATGTGTTTCCAGCGCCGTCATCAGCACTAGTCTTGCAAATGATGTTGCTAGGGTCACTGAAGCCAGGAGTCGTTGTTGAACTGCCCGAGGTGATGTTGCCAGATCCTAAATTAACCACTTGCATGTCCGGGCTGGTGGGCGTCGTGGTGTTGCCTAGGCCATCGAATGTTCCTCCAAAGATAATACTGCCATTCGAGCTCTTGGTGATGGAGGTAACGGGACCATTAAACCCTGCAAAGGGCAAGTTTGTCCATCCTGTGGTCCAGGCTATGGCGTTGGATGAGTTTCCGCCCGTGAATGAACCTCCAACGTAGACAGTCGAGGAGTTCTGGTCGCAATAAACGCTAGAAACACTACCAGACAAGCCAGTAAGTGGAGTGATTGCTGAGGTGTTGGGGTTCCAGAGAGCAATTCCTTGCGCTTGAATACCTCCAAGGCTGGTGAAGTTTCCTCCAACTACGACGCCTTCAAGCGTACCATCCTTCAATACGAAGGGACACATTGTCTCGATGTATGCGTCCGACAGGGCCTGGCTGTAGAAAGAGCCGTCGGGGTATTGAGAAAGTAGCGATTGGCTGCCATTGGTCGTGAATGAGTCTTCATTCTGTCCTTCATATGTGTACAAGGATATGCCGTCGAAGTCGCCGGCCAATGCGACACGGCCGAGATTTGACAGGTCTAGGTTAGGTGATGGGATGGTGGTGTAGGATGCAGCGATTGTTCCAGGACTCGACGCGAACAATGTCGCTGCGAGGGTGCCTGGGCTCGCCAGCATTGTGCGACCCCTCATCGCATGCGTCTGTCCGGGCGCGCGACGTAAGTGATGTGGTGTGGTGTCGGCAGTGCGTGTGCTTCAAACAATGGCTTGTCGGAGTGCAAAAATGATGTATCCAAGTGGTCCTGTCAATAACAAAGTATGACGTCCCGTCTGCTTGAGTCGAGGTGTGGAATGATAGGTAATTGGGCCTGTAAGAGGCTTGCCGGATTTCGTCGATGTCGATCCTCGAGGGTCTAGGAATCCAATGAGCGAAGGTCGAGTCGTGCAAAAGTGTGACACCGATGTGGCGATATAGAAGAAACGGCGTTCCGTAATGAATGACTGTGGTGAGTAATTTCTCGTCGTGAAGCGCGTCTTGCGCTTGTCGTCGATGAAAGAGAACAACCTTCCTCGCGCACCTCGTACTGAGCAAGAATGGGAGTGCAACGGCCGTTGTCCTGCCCCCCGTGTCTTACTCTGAAATCTGGTCTGTGCTTAAAGTACGATCTGCGTCCGACCAATCAGCCGCAATACGGACGATTCGGTTGCAGCAGGCGTAAGTAAACATGGAAGAACACGCTTTTTTAGGATCACACGGAAAATACAAAAGTCACCATTGAATCCATGCTATTAATGCTGAAGAGGGGGTATATCCTTGTCTCACTCCCGCCATCACCCATGCGATTTCGAGACGCCTTTCGATGCCTGCCCTTGCAGAAACCCACCTGCCAATATGTTGTTTATCGTCAAAGCTCATCATCTTCATAGCAGTATGCACAGCTCGCAGCGCTGCTCCATGAAATCCTCATTAAACCGGTCCTGTGCGCACCCGACGCCTTTTAAACAAATGAACCTGCGGCCTTAATCGAAAGGCTATCCGGTGGGCGTGTCACTGTGTCTCACAAGTCATTAAAGCCCAGCAGACGCTTCGGCAGCTTCTTGTCCATGACAGCCCATGTCCAGGCTCTGCCGGCCTCGCCGCACCACAGTGCCTCTGGGGATTCAGACTTCTCCATCACACCATCCTTCTCGGTTTGCTTCATTTCATGACCTGTTGTATAAGTCAGAAAGTGCTCGCACTGTTTGTCTTCTAGTGCAAGAGCGTTGCCCGAGATGCCTGCAGCAAGTCGCGTTAGCGTGTGATCGTATGCATAGTCAATTTGAATTTGCCTACCGTGGCACAAGCAGGCCTCTTTCGTCAAGAGACCACGCTCCCAGATGCATTCTCTGCCCTTCTTGATCGCACTGTCAATCCTGCTCTCCAGTTTTGGGAAGTAAGCCCTGATGGACTCCAAGCAGTGAATGACACCGGGCGCACCATGACAGACCTGTACAAGTCTGTCCCTGCCAGGAGGGATACTACTTGGCCAGTTGCCGCTTTCGAACTGATAGGACAGCCAGGCGGCCAAATCTGCCTCGACATCTTTGGCGTACTTTGAATCCGTCAACACGATCTGCGTGATGATACCAAATGCGCCATGCACCGCACCAACGTAGGCCTTGCCGACCCACTTCCAGGGTTTCGGGGAGTCAAGGATTGCTTCGACCACGTCAGCTGCAGTGTCGTTCAGCATCTTAGTGGTCTTCTCGTCGTCCACAAAGCTCGCTTTGACCAGACGTAGGAAATACAGGTATCCAGCTCTTCCAAACATCCATTCGTTTCCACTTTCGTCATCCAGAACCTCTGCAGAGTAGTCGCATAGTTCGGTAGCCATGTCAACGTCCTTGGCGCTTGCAGCGCCGATGGCCAGAAGCGCAAAGATGTCGTCCATGATACCGCATTTTCCAACTCGAGGTCCAGGGAAGGACTTGATGTGATCCTGGGATTGTTTCAGATAGGCGGCTGACCAAGTTCCGAGTTGAATTTCTTTGATTAGCAGATCCGAGTAAGATTGTTGCAGGACAAGAAAGAGGTAGGCGATGCTGGTAGGTCCAGTGTAAAGGCCGCCGCCAGCGCGTACTTCGGCCGGCGGGTATTGAGTGACGAGGCGGGTGAGAGACGCGACGAGCTGCTTGTGCGGCTCTAAGCATTATTAGTGAAGAATCGCGGGGCGCAAGAAAGATTACTTATCACCTCTAGATGTCAAATCCAGATCGTTTCTGTAGTATCTTGGCGGCATCTTGGCCAGAGTCGACAATTAGATTAGGTTGTAAGTGGTATGAAGCAGTGTTGAGAGATGTGAGATGCAGGTGAGTGAATGGCAAAAAGGTCGAGATGCAGGGAACCTTTGTGTGAGGTTCCACGCACAATGTGGGTGTACGAGTAGTGGACGCCTGAGTGGGTCCTGCGGGTGATTATTGTTTGGATGGAGAACAATGGAACCTAAGCTGAAGCCCGATGTTGACGTAGGCGGGGCTGGTTGTGAGCTTGACCGGAGCCGGGGGTCTTCCTGGCGCGCCCAAAAGACAAATTCACTTGAAAAGAGGCTCATGTGTTTTATCAGGTCACTGTGAAGGAGGTATCGAGCACTTGTCTAGACCAACAATTTAGAATTAAGCATGTCACAAGGTAGTCACATGGTACGGGCCACGACGAGAGTCTAGATTTGAAATGGTTTTGATTGATCTAATTTGGTCAAGAAGTTGCACAATAAGCTTATGCCTGGACTCTAAAGGTTCTTCCACTTGCTGTCTTGCGTTCCTTTTCTTCGGCTTCTGGACGAGCTCTGCGCAAAACTGTGGTAATGGGTGAGTGGATGGTTCAATGACCAGGCTGCTACATGACGTACTTTGTAGGAAGTCTGCGGTCCTTCTTCGCATTCTGGTGTTGATGTATGCCTTTGCAGCCTTGATGTGGTAGTGGAAATAGTCGCGGAAGGTCTCAATGTGCGAAATGACCTCTTCTCGTCGTGCAGCAGAAAGGTGGCGAGGGAAGAGGACTAGACTTTGTCAGCATTAAAAACGCTAGACGAAATGAGTAACTGTACCGAAAGTGATGTAGCCAACCTCTCCAGTGCCTGCGCTTGGTAGACCTGGCTGACCCTGCAACTCAAGTGGTGGGTCATTACGGAACAAGACTTGAGGAGCGTTCTGGATTGCTCTCCTCCGCGCATCGACGAACTCTTGCAAGAAGACCTTGCCAAAGATACGATCCGTCTCCTCCCTGAAAATGGTGCTGAAGATGACAGTGACGCGGTCTTGACTGGCCTTGATGTATATGGCCTCCTCCTCACGGTAATGGATAGTCTTGACATTGCCACCCTCCTTCATGCCGGCCGGGGCACTCTCCGAGGTGAATTTGCTGGCCTCCTCGTGCAAAGCGGCATACTCGTCAAAGGCTTGCTCGAATGGTGCAGCCATGGCGTTACGTCTCAGCAAGCTTATTCTCCTGATCAGATCATCCTTTGCCTCTTGTCCTTCTGGAAGGGCTTCGAGATCAACCTCGACAGAGAAGTCATAACCAGCCTCGGGCTGGACAATGAAGGGACCGTACTCGCGCTCCAGGACGGCTTGGGCGCCATAGTTGACCAGCTCACTGAAGCATTTGATGGAAAGGGAGATTAGAATCTTGGTTTTGGATGTGGGAGTCGAGATATGGTAGGTGACACCGTCAAAATCAGAGACAATCTGGTCAATCGATGTCGGCGCGGCTCTGTTCGGGGCAATCAGTACGGGGAGACAATTGGGGTTGGTGACGTTGATTACCCAGAGAAACGATCCTTCAGGAGAGACTCAATGAGCACGTTCTGATAATCGAGCAACAACATTGCAGCGACTCTGCTGTCAAGATTTTAGTGGAGTTCTTAGAGTATGAGGAAGACGTGGTGATAGTGAGGTAGTCGATTGTATGCACCCCGTTTGAGCTGCGGTGGGTAGTGGTGACCTATGCGGTAACAGCAGCGTATTGCCCCACAAATCTTGGCAAAGACCAAGGACCCTCGGACGCTACTGCCGCAAGGGCCGATATGTGTTGGACTTTTTTTAAAAGGTTCCTTTGATATGCAGAGCGGCGGCGCAAACACGCAAAAATGGTGCGATCATATAGGTATATTCTCATATGCTACGTTCTTGACTCGGTCCACTGACAGACATAAGAAAATACGAGCAGTCTCACATCTTCGGTCTTGTCAATTCAGCAAACTCAAACCTCGTTTGGACCCCGGATGCAGTATATGGTGTAGGCTCTCGAAATACCGGCGCTGGTAGAGCGTACGTTGGCGCAAACGAGGAGGTTCTATGCTGGGATGTGAAAAAGGGAGAATTGCTCAGCCGGTGGAGCGACCGTGACTGCAAAGCTGAGGTTACAGCTATAGCGCAATGCGAGGCCCAGGACGATCTTTTCGCTGTTGGCCACTCGGATGGCAGCATAAGAATTTGGGACTCTCTCTCGTCAAACATCATCATCAGCTTCAATGGCCATCGTTCTGCTGTCACTCATCTAGCTTTCGACCGCGACGGATCTAGGCTAGTGAGCGGCTCCAAAGACACAGACATCATTCTCTGGAATCTCCTCTCAGAAACGGCAGAGTTCAAGCTACGAGGTCACAAGGACCAAATCACTGGTTTGTGCTTCTTGCGTACAAGAACCAGCGGCAGACAATCACCACACACCGACGAGGCTGTCGACGTACCTGCCCCAGATGAGCCCGAAGACTTTGAGGAGAAGTACCTTCTCTCCACCAGTAAAGATGCCTTGATCAAGATTTGGGACCTCTCAACACCACACTGCATCGAGACTCATGTCGCGCAAACCAATGGAGAGTGTTGGGCTCTGGGTGTAGCCCCCGATGGTCAAGGCTGTATCACTGCTGGAAATGATGGAGAGCTCAAAGTCTGGTCGATCGATCTGGACAGCGTTGCTGAGTTTGGCAGTCGCTTGGGAGAAGTCAACAACCTCAAAGCTCTGCACAGCCAGGGTCTATTGTATCGCCAGAGCAAAGACCGCACCTTGACTATCGCCTTCCACCCCAAATCAGAATATATTGCTGTACATGGATCCGAGAAAGCGATTGAAATATGGCGCATCAGACCAGACGAGGAGGTACAAAAGAGTCTTGCAAGAAAGAGAAGAAGAAGAAGAGAAAAGGCCAAGGAGGCTGGACAGGATGTGGACATGGAGCAGGAAGATCAGACAGGACCCCCTGATGTCTCCGAGGTCTTTGTCTCACACGTTATTGTGCGCACCGGAGGCAAGGTCAGATCAGTCGGATGGGCATCGAGTAGATCCTCGAAAGCAGTCGAGCTCATCTGCTCGACAAACAACAACCAAGTCGAGGCATACACGGTCACGACGAGAGAAAAGGCGAAGAAGGCTACCGCAGACGCACCAGACTACACCCGCACCATGGCTGTGGATATCCCGGGACACAGGACCGATATCAGAGCACTGGCCCTTAGCTCGGATGACCGCATGCTCGCCACAGCTTCTTCAGGCTTGCTCAAGATCTGGAACACAAGAACCCAAAGCTGTCTCAGAACACTGGAGTGTGGTCAATCCCTATGCTGCACTTTTCTACCGGGTGACAAGATTGTGCTACTCGGTACCAAGACTGGTGAACTGGAATTGTACGACATTGCTTCATCCGCCCTTATCGACAAGTTCCAAGCCCATGAAGGCGCTGTATGGACGTTGCAGGTCCATCCCGATGGCAAGTCGATCGTCACCGGTGGTGCCGACAAAGCAGCCAAGTTCTGGCGATTCGATATTGTACAGGAAGAGATTCCAGGTACGCGACGGACGACATCGCGCCTCAAGCTTACCCAGACTCGGGTGCTCAAGGTGAACGATGACGTTCTAAGTGTCTGTTTCTCACCCGATGAACGCCTGTTGGCTCTTTCAACACTCGACAACACTGTCAAGGTGTTTTTCGTCGACTCGCTGAAGCTATTCCTCACTCTATATGGACACAAGCTTCCCGTGCTCAACCTGTCCATATCCTCAGACAGTAAACTCATTGCGACGTGTAGTGCTGATAAAAATGTCCGCATTTGGGGTCTTGATTTCGGTGACTGTCACAAGGCTTTCTTCGCACACCAAGACAGTGTCATGCAAGTCGCCTTCATCCCCCATCCTGTGGAGAAGGATGAGACACACTTGTTCTTCAGTGCCGGTAAGGACTCGGTTATCAAGACCTGGGATGGCGACAAATTCGAGCAAATACAGAAGCTAGAGGGCCACCACGGCGAAGTTTGGGCCATGGCAGTAAGCCGTACAGGCGAAAAGGTTATCACCGCAAGTCACGACAAGAGTATTCGTGTCTGGGATGTCACCGATGACCTGATCTTCCTTGAGGAGGAACGAGAGAAGGAATTGGAAGAGATGTACGAATCCACGCTTGCAACCCAACTCGACAAGGACTACGCCGATGCCGACGAAGAAGGTCAGGAATCTGAGGTTGCCGCTGCATCCAAGCAGACCATCGCTACCCTCACGTACGGTGAACGGATAATGGAGGCCATGGAGACTGGATATGCCGACTACCTGCTCGTACAGCAATGGCAGGCAGAGAAAGCACAGAACCCGAAACTCGCAGCCCCTCAACGAAATCCGCTTTTCATGGCCCTTGGCGGAATCAGCGCTGAGGAACATGTGCTGCAGACTATACGGAAGATTCCAAGCGCGGCTCTTCAGGACGCGTTGTTGGTGATTCCTTTCACCTCTCTCCCTACGCTTTTCACATTCATCACGATATTCCTGCAGAAGCGCATGCAGCCTGAGCTCGCATGGCGCGTGTTCTACTTCCTCCTGCAGACACATAACGCGCAGATGGTGGCAAGCAGACAGCTCAAGGATGTGTTAGGCGAGATCCTCGAGGCATATGGAAACTGGGTTAAGGACGAAAAAAGCGTGCTAGGTTTCAATATGGCAGCACTGGGTCTTGTGGGTAGAGACATCAGGGATGCACAAGTCCACGGTATGGAGGACGACTCGCAGCAAGAAGAGAGGATGGAAAAGAGCACGAAGAAGAGAGCTTTTGCTTCAATCGCATAGATACCTTTTTTATCGTATTTGGTGGTACATGATATTCCTACGTCGCAGTCCAAGGCATGGACGCATCACGGCGACTTACCACATGCGATGTGGTCAATGGACAAAAATCCACCGTACGTACGAGTAGTTTTGCTTCTGCCGCCGGTTTCGGCTGCGCGGGTGAAAAATTGACGAATGGGTTCCAGTCATACCTGGCTGTGGATACTGAAAGGGTCCGAGCTTTGAGGCTAAAAAGCTATCTTAAATTCGCTGAGGAACAAGCATTATCCTCGAGAGCTCTCGCAAACCACCAGACAAGTGCTGATGTACATATTCTTCGACGAGGAGACCTTTGCCCATATCTGCGCAAGGCTGTCTCGATTGTTAACGACCAAGTGATTGTGCTCAAGGTTTGTTATACTCCTGTCTATGCGGTGCGTGAAGCTTGAGGCTTATCAGCTGGATAGAAAAAAAAAACACCCATCTCCGAGCCCATTTTGCTTTATTTGAATTGCGTGACGTCCCCAAACACGCTCAATTAGCCTATCTATCCCTGGTCGAAAGACTGTTCAAGGCCTCTAATAAGAGCCTTCTGTTTTCTCCGCCACCAGGCCGCGACAATGGCTTTCTCCAGGCGATTGGCACGCCAAAGTGCCCAGTCTCTCCTCCGCCAGAGTCAGCCCTCGACACCAGCTCGCTTGTGCGCTCGCACTTTGACGACGCAGTCAGGCTTCGCTGCGCAGCCCACCAGTGCGATTCGTACCCCAAAGAGGTCATTGAACCGCTTCTCCCAGCTCCGTTATGCCACCAGCAATGCCCAAGTCGCACCAAATGCCAAGGCCTACCTCGAGAGTGGAGCCATCGCTGGAGGACAAAATCTCATCGATGTGAAGAAGGTGCTGGTCATTGGAAGTGGTGGTCTTGCCATTGGCCAAGCTGGTGAATTCGACTATTCTGGTTAGTGGTGACATCGACTAGAGGGTGGGCACATGAAACATGTTGCCTTCTGCCCTCTGGCTCTTTCACAAAGACTGCAAGACCTAGGGGCTGACCATATCTGCAGGTTCTCAAGCCCTCAAGGCTCTCAAGGAAGCCGGCATTCACTCGGTTCTCGTCAACCCCAACATTGCAACCATTCAGACCTCTCACGCCCTTGCCGATGAGATCTACTACCTCCCTGTCACTCCCGAGTACGTCACGTACGTTATCGAGAAGGAGCGCCCCGATGGTATCTTCTTGTCTTTCGGTGGTCAGACCGCCCTCAACTTGGGTGTTAAAATGGACGAGATGGGCATCTTCGACAGATACAACGTCAAGGTTCTGGGCACCAGCATTCAGACTCTGAAGACCAGTGAGGACAGAGATTTGTTCGCCTCTGCCCTCAAGGAGATCAACATTCCCATTGCTGAGAGTATCGCCGTTGGAACCGTCGATGAGGCTCTCGCAGCCGCTGAGACTGTCGGATACCCAATCATTGTTCGTGCCGCATACGCCCTTGGTGGTCTCGGATCCGGCTTCGCAAACAACCCCGAGGAACTTCGCAATTTGTCTGCTCGCTCTCTCACTCTGTCTCCCCAGATCTTGGTCGAGAAATCGCTCAAGGGCTGGAAGGAGGCCGAGTACGAGGTCGTTAGAGATGCCTCGGACAACTGTATCACCGTCTGCAACATGGAGAACTTCGACCCCCTCGGTGTCCACACTGGTGACAGTATCGTCGTTTCCCCTTCCCAGACTTTCAGCGATGAGGAGTACCACATGCTCCGTACTGCTGCCATCAAGATCGTTCGTCACTTGGGCGTCGTTGGTGAATGTAACGTACAGTACGCCCTTCAGCCCGATGGGCTCGATTACAGGGTCATCGAGGTCAATGCTCGTCTGTCTCGCTCGTCTGCTCTCGCCTCAAAGGCTACGGGTTATCCCCTCGCCTACACTGCTGCGAAGATCGGTCTTGGTCACACTCTCCCTGAACTTCCCAACGCTGTTACTCGTACCACTACGGCAAACTTTGAACCTTCTTTGGACTACATTGTCACCAAGATGCCACGCTGGGATCTGAGCAAGTTCCAGAACGTTAAGAGAGATATTGGCTCTGCCATGAAGTCTGTTGGCGAGGTCATGGCTATTGGTCGTACATTCGAAGAATCCTTCCAAAAAGCTATCCGACAGGTCGACCCCAGCTTCCTTGGTGTCCAGGGTGACAAATTCGAGGACTTGGACGACGTTCTTGCAAACCCTACCGACAGGCGTTGGTTGGCTGTCGGACAGGCCATGCTTCACGAGGGCTACTCCGTTGAGCGTGTCCACGAGCTTTCGAAGATTGACAAATGGTTCCTCTACAAAATTAAGAACATTGTTGACTGCACCCACGAGCTTGAGGCCATCGGAAGCCTTTACGGCGTCAAGAAGGAGCTGATGCTCAAAGCCAAAAAGATGGGTTTCTGTGACAAGCAAATCGCCAAGGCTGTCAACTCCACGGAAGATGAGGTTCGCGCACGTAGAAAGAACTTTGGAATTACTCCCTGGGTCAAGAGGATCGATACTCTCGCTGCCGAGTTCCCTGCCGAGACCAACTACCTGTACACCACTTACAACGCCTCCACTCACGATGTTGACTTCAACGACCACGGTATTATCGTCCTCGGTTCTGGTGTCTACCGCATCGGATCCTCTGTGGAATTCGATTGGTGTGCTGTCAACGCCACCACGTCTCTCAGGGCCCATGGAAAGAAGACTGTTATGATTAACGTAAGTGAAACACCTGGCTGCTGCCCAGTGGGATTCCCTGGGGCGCGCCTTCGCTTCCCTGACAAATGCCCTGCGAAGCCACTATCCCCACCACCCAAACAATTTTTGAAAATACTTTATGACTCTTACTCACATTACCTATGCTAACTTCCTTCTGGTACAATCCGGAGACATACAGCACTGACACCGACGTTGCCGACAGACTCTACTTCGAAGAGTTGTCGTACGAGCGTGTTATGGATATTTACGATCTTGAGAGTGCTTCGGGTGTTGTGGTTTCCGTCGGCGGTCAGCTCCCCCAGAACATGGCACTCAAGCTTCAAGAGTCGGGCAAGGCAAAGGTCCTCGGAACCGATCCCAAGGACATCGACAAGGCTGAAGACCGTCAACAATTCTCCCAGATCCTCGACTCGATTGGTGTCGATCAGCCAGCTTGGAAAGAACTCACCTCTTACGAGGAAGCCAAGAAGTTTGCCAACTCCGTTGGTTACCCCGTTCTTGTTCGCCCATCATACGTCCTGTCCGGTGCTGCTATGACCGTCATCCACTCCGAGGCCGATCTCCAGGCTAAGCTCACTGCCGCTGCCAACGTCTCTCCTGATCACCCTGTCGTCATTACCCAATTCATCCAAGGCGCTCGCGAAATCGATGTTGACGCTGTCGCCCATGACGGCAAGGTCCTCGTCCACGCGGTCTCTGAGCACGTCGAAAACGCCGGTGTACACTCCGGTGACGCCTCTCTTGTTCTTCCTCCTGCCAAGCTGCCCAAGGACACCATTGAGCGCGTCAAGGTTATTGCTGACAAGGTCGCCAAGGCCTGGAAGATCACTGGTCCTTTCAACATGCAGATCATCGATGCAGACTCTCCCGTTCCAGGCGAGAAGTCTGTATTGAAGGTTATTGAGTGCAACCTCCGCGCTTCTCGTTCCTTCCCATTCGTCTCCAAGGTTCTCGGTACCAACTTCATTGATGTCGCCACTCGCGCCCTCACCAGCACCAACGTACCTGAGCCCGTTGATCTCATGTCTCAAAAGCGCGACTTCCTCGCTGTCAAGGTTCCCCAGTTCTCATGGACTCGTCTCGCTGGTGCCGACCCATACCTCGGCGTCGAGATGGCTTCCACTGGTGAGATGGCCTGTTTCGGAAAGGACCTCATTGAGGCTTACTGGACCGCCATGCAATCCACGATGAACTTCCGTCTGCCACAGCCAGGTGAGGGTCTCCTCTTTGGTGGTACCCTCGAAACTGGCGACCTCGCTCAGATCGTCGACTACCTGAACCCCCTTGGCTACAAGCTTTTCGCCGCCAACGAGAACGTCAAGAACTTCCTCGAGAGCAATTCCAAGGATGGCTCTGTCAAGGTCGAGGTCATCGAGTTTCCCAAGGAGGACAAGCGTGCCCTCCGTGAAGTGTTCGAGAAGTACGACATTCGCGGAGTCTTCAACCTTGCCAAGCAGAGAGCCTCTAGCTTGGTTGATGAGGACTATGTCATGAGGAGAAACGCTGTCGATTTCGGCGTTCCTCTCTTCATGGAGCCCAAGACTGCTGTCCTCTTTGCTCAATGCATGAGTGAGAAACTTCCAAAGAAGGAGGGTATTCCATCCGAGGTCCGTCCATGGGCTGACTTCGTTGGTACCCGTGAATTGTAAACACATTCGCTCCTATAGGACATGTGTTTACGGTGATTCATTTGGATATGAATTGCTATGTCATTTTGACCTTTGAACGAATGGACTTTACAAAAGTACAGGGAAAAGTGAACATGGAGACTTCTGTCTCCGCCCTGAAAAACCTGATGATAATGTCTCTCGGTCTGTATACAGGCCATTGACCATGGAACTATAGATTTTGTTACAAGTATTGAAATCATGCGCGTTCTTCAACTATGACTCCCTTCCATCAATGTCTTGTGTCAATATATATCTATGCATAACGTTCACGCCTTTCAATCACCTTCATTCAGCTTGAGGCATTAAGTCCATCATTACCGCAAGGACATCCGCCGCTAAAGCAGTAGCCCCAAAAATACCCCCTTCAGTCCTCACCATCTCCACAGCCGCATCATGCAACCGCCTCTCACCAGCCGCACACGCATCCTCAACCAACAAACAATCAAACCCCCTATCATTCGCCTCCCTCATAGTACTATGCACACAAACATCCGTCGTCACTCCCGCAGTAACCAGATTCTTTATCCCCCTTAGTCTAAGCAAGAGTTCGAAATCCGTGTGGGCAAAGGCGCCTCGACCGGGTTTATCAATGATGGGCTCGCTAGCCAGAGGAGACAGTTCTGGGATCGTGGCGTGCCCTGGTTCGCCGCGGACGAGGAGACGGCCTAGAGGGCCTGGGTCGCCTATTCCTAGGCCTGAAGGGTTTTGGCGGGAGCGGGCGAGTTCGCGAGGAGAGAGGGTCGAGAGGTCTGGACGGTGGCCTGGCTTGTTGGTAATCTGGCACGGCGACCCTGTCCAATCTGTGCTCCTTGCACTTTGGGACAACGAAAACAAAGACTAACGCTTACCTTCTCTGGTATGATAGACTTGTAGATTCAGATCACGACAGGTCTTTAGCAGGCTCTGTAAATGAGGAATGATTGCACGAGTGTTGGAGATGTCGTAGCCTTGTTGTTCCATGTAGCCTCCGGGTGAACAGACTTGTCGTTATAAGCGGACTTGTCTTTCAGCGATGATGGAAGATGGCGTTATGGTTCACGGCACGTACAGTCTCTTTGCATGTCTATCAACACTAATGCTGTATTCTCTGGACACAAGGTGCCATGGAGAGGCCAGGCATATGGACTGGCCTTGACCTTGTCTACCCGAAGGTCACGCTCTTGCATTGTCGCAACCTTAATTTGACGTTGTATTGGTGAGATACTCGTACGGTAAATCTATCCTTTTGGTTCAAGACTGGGCTTTTTTCCTCTCCAGTGGGCAAATGTGATAGCTCAAGATTACTGTACATGTCGACTACCCACTCACGTGCCACTCGAGCAGATAAACATCGTCCCACGTGCGTCCCTAAATGATAGGAATAGATTCCGCGACTGTGGTAATATTTATGTTTAATTATATCAGCAAAGTGCTAATTAGTATGGATTATAACAAATCAGCATCTTCCCCACAATAGCCATATCGATAAGCCGCGGGGCTTTTGTTTGTAATTCATGATTCGGAGCTCTCGGACTTGAAAAGTCTCCGAATGCTTCGTAAGAGGACAGAGCAGTGAGCAAAGTGGGCTTGCGAGTGTGAAAGTAATAACGCTGGATACTGGGGCATTCTAGCAAACATAAGCAGCATGCAATGTCAGGAGGCACTCAATACCGCATAGCTATCATTATCGCCATTATAAGCATAGGTATAGCGTATATCTGTCATCTTTCTTTCCCCTCCACCCTTTCAATTTCTGGCATCATGTCACTTTTAGCTCCATTTTCCCAGCGACTGCAGCGACTCGTACCTTCGACAGCCCCACATCTGCGTACCGCCCTTCGAGCAGCTTCACCTACCGTGAAGCCTATTTATTATACATCTTCACCGCCCACCTCATCCACTACCCCATACACCCAATCCTCTTCATACACAACAGGTCCAAACATGTCTGACAAAATCTCCTTCCTCGAGGCCGCCCGCCTCAGGCGCTCCATCTACCCTCTCTCTGACAAGATCCCCATCAGCGATGCCCGCGTCGAGGAGATTGTCACCGAGGCCATCAAGCACGTTCCCTCTTCTTTCAACTCCCAGTCCACCCGTCTTGTAGTCCTTCTCAACGAGGAGCACCAGAAATTCTGGGAATATGTCAAGGAAGTCCTCAAGCCACAGGTGCCAGAGGAGGAATTCCCCAAGACCGAGGGAAAGCTCAACATGTTCAAGGCCGCACACGGAACTGTAAGTGATGGGATCGAGGAGACGTGATTACCTTGTCACGGCTCAATGGCTAACATTTCATCTCAGATCCTCTTCCTCGATGATCCAGACCCCGTGAACGAGCTCGCCAAGGGCTTCCCTCTCTACGCCGCCCACTTCCCTGGCTGGGCCCTCCAGTCCAACGCCATGCACCAGTACTTCCTCTGGACCGCTCTTGAGGCCGAGGGACTGGGCGCCAACCTTCAGCACTACAACCCCATCATTGACCAGAAGGCCAAGACCGAGTGGTAAACACATAATCTCCAAGCACTATCATACGCTCAATGCTTACTCTTCGAACAGGAACATTCCCCAGACATGGGATCTTCGCGCCCAGCTCGTCTTTGGTGGTCCAGGCAATGCCCGCGAGCAGCTCTCCGAGAAGACATTCAAACCTATCGAGGATCGCGTCAAGGTCTACGGCGCCAAATAGATGGAATACAACACGGCGCATACATAGCAGCCGGATGCTTTAGATGGATTTAAAGATAAAGAAACCACGACAATATTAAATGATATACTTGTTTACTATCATGATGGCAGTCGAGATGATCAACCGACAAATGTCAAGCGCTCTTGCAATGCATGTGTATTTGATGCTACATGTGCATACAGTGTCTTATACATTGGAGAAGTACAACATAAAGGAGGACGAACGCCTTTTTGTCACATCAGACTAGAACCAAGGTGCATGTTCGAACGCTCCCATCAGGCACTTCTAATTGATATACCCAGCGCGCTTTTTTGATAAAGTAAAGAAGCCGAGTATAACCGTCTTCTCGCTGAAGCTTTCCATGCGTTTATGCAACAACTGTAGGTAAGCACCGTTCCACTTTGGCCGGGCAGGATGCCATTTCCTACTTAATATCTTGCCAATACTATACTAGACGCGAATGACGCCTTGGAAGAAGAATCGCGCGAGTGTGAATCCGCGCCATAGGGTCAGGCACACTGCCTGCAAAACCTGTAGCCTTAACAGCTGTAAGAGTACAAAACGTAAGTAGATCCTCGAGGTCTTCGCTGAACGGAAGTAGATCTGGCAGAGCGGGTTTGTTGTACGACTACGAGTACCCATCACGTCTTCTCTTGGTTCAGGGGGGATCTAGCAAGTCAAGACGCCTGTTCACGACGCCCATGTTGCGCATATGATGATGAAGATGATGCCCCTCCCCTGTCCAGCGACCAGTACTGGACTATTGCAAGCAGATTCTTCAGTGCATCTTCCTTCTCCATCGCTCTTGCTCTTGTCTTATTCTCTACATTCATCGCGAGACCTACCTTATGACTGCTTACCCTCCTACCCTCCTACCTCCTACCTCCTACCTCCTACCTCCTACCTCCTACCTCCTACCTCCTACCTCTTACCTCCTACCTCTTACCTTTTACTTTCTATCTTCTATCTTACTTTTTACTTTTTATCTTCTACTTCTTATCTCCTACTTTCTATCTCCTACTTTCTACTTTCTACCTCCTACTTTCTACTTTCTACCTCCTACCCTTCTACTCTCCTACCCTCCTACTCTCTTATCTCTTACCCTTTTGTTTCCTCCCTACTACCTTCCTACCCTCCTAGTCCAGTGCCTATTTCCTTTCTCCTAACTTATCAAAATATCCATCTCATAGTAGCTATTTTCTTCCACTAAAGTCGAATATCCATCTCATCATTGCGCCTTTCCTTTCCTCCAGAACCATCACGCCTTTCCTTTCCTCCAGAACCATCACGCCTTTCCTTCCTCCATAATCGGCCCCCCTTCTGTTCCTCTAGAATCATTACGCCTTTTATTCTCCAGAATCGTCCCCCCTTTTCTTCCTCCAAAACCATTACGCCTTTCCCTCCTCCAGAACCATCGCGCCTTTCCTTCCTCCAGAATCATTACGCTTTTTCTCCCCCACCTCGTTGTCACCCTTCATAGTCCTCAGGAGACTGGGCTGCTGGCCAGAACGAGAATTGTTCTATAATGATTTCGCCATGCCATGCCGTATCATCTTCACTTGCGTTATTGGCTGGATGGAGTACCATCGCTCTCGGGGGCGTTTATTGGCTGAGATTCTTTCGCTTTCGGGGGCGTTCATTGGGCTAAATTGTCTGGTCTGGGCACAGATTCTTGCCGAGGATTAGTGGTTATACAGTCTGGAGAAACAGGCGATTCGAGGACCTGAGGGATGGTTCGAGGAGAGTCTGTCTTTGTCAGAGTGCCGCCGGAAGCCTCATGAGCGATCAACACCATCACTACTATAGACATCATAACCACAAGACATGGGATAAGGCAATCGATAATACAAATCAATGTTCTTTTACAGACCCCAGGTCGATACTACGAATATCTGATACAACAAACGGTTTTCAATTCCCCGTCACAGTCTCATGCGTACAACCATTGTTGGTAAACATGCTAGATAAATGCTGGCGACAACTCTCCAACACCCGGAGTAGGGCTTGAGCCAGCAATGCCGTTTCTCGAGCTCAGGAAGTCGTCTACCATCCTCTGCCCTGGTGAATTCTTTCCCCTTCCACCCGCCATCCCGGATACTGGTAATGGTATAATCTTGGACGCACGGGAATCGACCCCTCTCGATCTCGATGGTACCAGCGAGGAAGCAGCACTTCCATAACCATGTTTGACTGATGGTGTCAGGGAGTAGTTGGGTGATGGCGCAGCGTTCTCCTTGTTCGCTGGTGAAGCCCGGCCATATGGACCTTCAGAAATCTTCCGCAGTGTAGGGTCATCCTGAAGAGTTACAGATACTGGCTTGCGTCGAACGTTGATACTGCTATTGCTGAGATTGTTCGTGGTGCGGTATACGGCACGAAGATCAAGAGCGGATTTATTATTCGACCCTACAGCATCATCGCCACCTTCTGCTGCAACCACGGTATCTCGGACTGCCAAGCTCGACCGCTGGCGGGAGGCACCCAAAATTGCAGCGGAGTGTCGTTGTCTAACTCTTGGGCGTAAGTTTGCAAGAATGGGTGTCGGGTTCATTGTCGAGGATCGCCCTTGGACGGGGAGCTTTTCAGCAGGTGTCGATGATGGTGTACACGCTCTCGATGTACTTGACGATTGTCTGCTCGAGATACCTGGCCTGACCTCCGACTTTAAGCTACGGTCACTACTCAGCTCGCGGCCAGTGTCTAAGCGCGGATAGCGCTCATTCATGATACTCGATCGGCGCGTACCCAAAACTGGACGTCTTGTTTTGACAGCATGAGGCTCCAGTGTATGTGACAGGTGTACATTCGAGCTAGGAGGATCAACTCCACTGTCAGTCGTTTCTGGATGCTGAGAGACACGATTCGAGTTGACGGTAGGGCTATCTGGTGTTTGGCGGGCACCCTGACCGATCAGATCCAGCTCGTCTGCAGCAGGCGAGTTATCGAAGTCACGAAGTTCGGTATTAAGCCAAGCCTTCCACTCAGCACTTGGTTTGATGCCATAGCTTTGCTCTTTCACAGACTTCGAAGGTGATTCAAGAGAGTATCGCTTTACTTCACGACCCGTTACTGTGATGAAGGTGCCGCCATCCCCGCGCGCGTCATTCGGGGTTGTGGATCTGCAATCAGATGTCCTCGAATAAACACTGGGCGAGATGACCTGATCTCGGGTAGTCGGGATTGGAATCAATGTACGTGACGCTGTTGCAGCAGAGGCTACTTCTTTGCATTTACCGTGGCGAATCGCAACAGGAAGGCATTCGGCTTGCGGGTCAGTCGGAATAGAACGCAGTCTGTAAGGATTGTCCTCATCCATACTGTAACGCATTGCACGAGAGTGGATTGGTGACTTGTCCTCGAGCGTAGATTGCCATCGACTTTGTGATTTGTCTAGTCTGTTGGCCAACTGCTCTTGTGATGGAAGTATTGCCTCGGTCTTACTTCTGCTGATAGCACGTGAGGTAGATAGGTCTTTCTCGCTCAAAAGAGTCTGTGAAGGCAAAGACCACCTTGCATTGTGTAGCCATGATGTTTTTCTTGTCACCACTGATGGTGGCTTTGGCGCAGGCCTGCTGGGTGGCTGAGGAGGTAGGGACACGACGAAGTCTTCTTGTATGTCGGGTTCAACTGGCCTGATCGTCGTTGTGGCAACTGGTTCAGTCATCCGCACGTTGCAAAAGTCTTCATTGTACCGTGGCGGAAGATACTCCTTGACCAATGTGTCCGTCGCAACAACATCATCATTGATAGTGGTGGTACCGGTGTGATCTTCTGGTCCTTGAATCTCTTTGCGGAGGGCATCATACAGGCGCTGACTATCCTCGGAGCTGCGATTGAGATCCATCGTACTTCTTCGACGTAGGGACAATCGAAGGGCTCTGCCAAGGAACGATCCTGGGTTCTGCTTTGGTTCATGATCCGTTCGGGTTGTCATACCAGTCTCATCGATGGATGATAAAGCTGCTCCTTGACCAGAGGTTCTGATAGTGCCAGTACCAGTAGAGGTAGTCCAGCTTGTGACACGGGACTTTAGGGTTGCAGAGTCACCGTTGCTATTCGAGCTCCTTGAGCTGCTCTTCCGCGTACGAGTTGTGCTCTGTGGAGAAGAGGCCTGAGGCGGCAATGGGAGAAAGTACTCAGCACTTGTGTCTCTGTTCTCATCATGCAGGCCTGTATTGAAGTGAAGGTGCTTGGACACAACATGTTGCACAGGGATCGAGTTTTCGATCAACTTGGACTTGCTCATCAGGCGTTTGAATTTGGTCTTGAGGGAATCAGACACCGTCCGTGTTGCTCGTGGCTTGGGAATATGCAATGGCTCATTGAACTGCACAGGAGGTACAGGGGAGGATGAAAAGACATCATCGTTGGTCTCATTCGCGAGATTGTAAGGAGGAACCGAACCGTCATATCTCACAGCCTCGCCAGGTTGTGTATCCTTGGTGAACCTCTTTGTGAGAGGCGCAATGAACGATTTGCGTACATTCAATTTCCGCTGGTGGAAGTCTTGTAGGTATGCATCCCAGGCTGCCACTTTTATCGACTCGTCCGTTTGCATTTCCCGAGGAGTTGGTTTTCGTATGATGCCCACGGGTGATCGAGAAGGACCCAAGGGAACTTGCCCTCTGTCCACCGCCTCAATGGCGGTTCGATAGGGGGTGTCGGGATAAAGTATCGAATGACGAGTTGTGTTTGACTCGACGGCGCCTTCTTCTGAGAATGTTGAACCATAGTATGCAGATTTCGCTTTGCGGATACGATACTGCACATCGCTGCTGTTTCGAGATTTAATGGGACGACTGACTTCGGACAAGGGTCTTGTGGTAGCGTTGACCACTCTTCTCGAACGAGTAATGACTGTGCCTTCATAATCTTCAGCAGATGTGTTGTTCGTCGGCCGGGAACTTGTTTCAGAGTGCTTCACCGAGCTCGATCTGGATAAATCTTTCGTGCGTGCCGCTTCGAAATGGCTGCCTTCCGATCTATGGGAGCCTCGCTTCTGACGCCTTTGCGGTTTTTCGATTGGCTGAGCTTGATAAAAAGGGTCATCGTGCTTGTAAGCACGTCGATATGCTTCCGCGGCTGCCAGCTCCGCATGTCTCGGATCGACACTCGAAGCCGATATACCACCATGCTTATAGCTGACAGAAGATGATGACTTGGCGCGCCGGAGACGTATTCCAGCGTCGCTACTTGCGCGAGAAAGCATTGAAAAAGCAGCGAAAGGGATGTGAAGGTCAAAGTGGGAACGAAGCAGTGTTGTTTCAAATGTTCTGACTGTAAATTATGTAGAGGTGCAATGGAAGCGATGCTGGTATGAGATGCAAGCAGACGACTTACGCTTGGAAGAAAGGCCAAGAGGCAATGTTTGAAGAAGGCGAGGCCAAAAAGTCATGGCACAGAAACAGTAGGCACGCCATGGCAGAAGGCGCGAAGAAGAATGGAGCTTACCTGTAGGATTATGTGCTCGTATACATGATTCTTTGAGCACTCATCCTTTGTGTACACAATTTGAACTGGCTGTTAAGAGTTTTTCATCAACAGCATGTTAGTCGTCTGCCTCGTGGCATTCATGAGGCAGTTCGGTGAAGCGGTGCCTCGCGTTAGGACAGAGCAGCCAACTTTATCACTGACTCGCAATGACCCAAACAAAAGCTGCCAGAACATGTAGATTCGAAGCTTATAGTGATCTATACTCAGATGATCATATCGGAATAGGTCGACTTGGTGCGAGAGGTTGGCACGAGTAGTAGCAGTGAACTCAGCGGCAATCTCGGCCCGTCTTTGTTCCCAGGGGATACACAAGCTCCATGATTTCAGTACGCCATAGGCTTCACAACAGGCTGAGCTAAGTTTGTGTAGAATCCATATCCACCTATCCTAACACACCAGAAGAAAGAGTAACAATCCACCAGTTCTCAACCAATAGCCAGTGTCAAAGGCCAGAAAAAAGCTCGCAATCTCCAGTATTGTTCAGGGTGTTCATGTATACATAGTAAGTCACAAATACACAGGCATGTACAGAGGCGTTGCAGGAGATCTCAGGGCGCAAGCATGATGGACATGATATGATATGCCATTGTATTAGCGCCTCTACATGGAAACAGATGACCCAAGAGGCAACACCGGGTATGCCAACAGGTCTCTCCCTCGACCAGCACCATAACATATGCTCTTGCATAGTCAATAACAAAAAATATGGAAATTCTGAAGCCTGTGCATATATATGCAACGTTAGCCGATGCGATGCAATGCGGGCTCCGTCTCTTCCCAAGATCAACGATCTTAGAATGCTCATAGGCTGAATGATCCCCTCTGACAGAGAATCATCTACCAATTATTTCGTAAACACGTCCCGCTTATTCCAAGCTGAGTCTGGACGAGAACTCGTTCTTCATGTCCTTGAGAACCTTGTCGAAGCTCTCTTCGGCCATCTTCAAGTCCTTCTTGAACTCTGCCTCGAGCTTCTCGAACTCGGCCTTGGAGTTGGAGGCAAGACCGGGGTTCTTGACCTCGTAACCACCCTGCTCGACAATGGAGGAGTAGTTGGAAACACCAGCACCGTTCCAGGCGAGGATCTATGAGAAAGTCAGTGAATGAATTCATGATGAAGTGCTAAGAGAACTTACGTTGGCAGTGTCCGATGGAACGTCAGAGAGAGCGCCGACAGTGGCGACGGACAGAAGGTTGGCCTTGAGCTTCTTGGGGGTAATCTCGGCAACAGCGTAGGCGGAGCCCTTGGCTGGCTGGAGCGAGAGGAGGTAGGCCAAGAGACCAGCAATGTGAGGAGAGGCCATGGAGGTACCGGAGATAACATTGGTGGCGGTCTTGCCACCGATCCAGGTAGACTCAATGTTCAATCCGGGGGCGAAGATGTCGTTGCACTTTCCGTAGTTGGAGAAGTAGGCACGCTCATCGGCGAGAGTGCTGGCACCGACAGTGACGGCCTTCTCGGCGGCAGCGGGAGAGTATCTGCAAGAGTCGGCGTTGTCGTTACCGGCAGCGACAGCGAAGTGGATACCGGCGTCAACAGCGGCGTTGACGGCTTGGTCAAGGATGGTAGACTTGCCACCTCCCAAGCTCATGTTGGCGGTACTGCCCTTGAAGCCCTTGTGCTTGCCAGACTTGGCAGCCTCAACCTTGTCCGAGTGGGACTCAGCAGCGTACTCGACACCCTTGACAACATCTGACATGGAACCAGAGCCGTTGGAGCGGAGGACCTTGACAGCGTAGACATTGGCCTTCTTGGCAACACCGTATCTCTTACCAGCGACAGTGCCGGAGCAGTGAGTGCCGTGACCGTTTCCGTCGGCGTCGGCGTCACCAGTGGGGATGGTCTTGCCCCAGTGAGCGCGACCCTCGAAGTCGACGTGATCAGTGTTGGTGCCGGTGTCGATAACGTAGACATCAACACCCTCGCCACCCTCAGCGGCGTAGAGGTACTTGTTGAAGGTTCCGAAGGTGAGACTGTCACGATGCGAGATACGAGCGAGACCCCATGGGGCGTTCTTCTCGAGCGACGGATCGGAAGAAAGTGTGTGCATGATTTGGTCCTTCTCGACGTAGGCAACCTGGAAAGAAGGGTCTTGTTAGCCGAGGTCCAGGCCAGAAGATTGGCCATGTGCTAGGCAGCAACTTGACCATGTCATGAAAAAGGGGTAGACTTGGTACAGGCAAAGCGAAGCGATATACAGCGACGGCGATGGCTAGCCGATAAAGGCAAAGACAGGCAATCGACGGAGAGTGACAGGGGGTACTTACGTCGGGGTGTCTGCGAACCTGCTCGATGACATCCTCATCAAAGTGGCCCGAGTATCCCATCAGGGAGCCTGCAATGTTGTATGTGTGCTTCATGCCCTCAAAGAGAGTGTCGGTGAAGGGTGTTTGGGAGCGCTTACGCAGCTCCATCTTGCTTGTCAGAGTGTTGGTGTGGAGGTCCTGGACCCAGCCATGATGGGCAGCTGCAAGCGTCTGATCGACGTGGTCCTTGAAGACGACAATGTAAGAGTCCGAGATCTCTTCAGCGTTTGTAGATGACAGAAGAGGAGCCGCATCGCCGTGAATGCTCTCGTGACTGAACACCTCAGAGTTGATGGACCCTGGGCTGATGATGGGCTTAGCTGCCGCGAGTAACGGCAGCAGAGCAATGCCAGCGAGTCCCTTCATTCTGACGAACGGACGGCTTTGATATCTGGTGAAAAGGAAGGTGGATGCGTGGATGAAGTGATGATAAGTCGGAACAGAGACAGAGAAGATGGGATGGATGAAGGGTGGAAGGTTGAAGGTTGGACACAGCGGCTCTAAGTACGTATGAGCTTGGGAAAGATGCGTCACATGCCCTTCCTTATCACGGAGCCGCAAAGGTACATGCCGTCACTAGGCAACTGAGATAAGACGTGCGACTCGGACTTACAGGTATTGCGAGATTGTGCACGTTCCAAACTGCCCTGCTCATCCCATGGGATCGGAAGATAGTGATGATCTATAGCGATTATATGCTTTATACGATTACATCGAATAACAGCTTCTACAGTTGCTCTTGCCCTTCGACGCTGCTGCTGCTACTGTACAGCAACTCGATGAAAGCGGTCACGGCCGCGTTTCTAAACCACCACTAGCCGCCCGTTCCCCCGACCTTGGCATTGGCTTCGAGCTGTTATCGGCCTCCCATCGGTCGCCTCGGCCTATGTATTGACTTTTAGCCGGCTCAACTCCGCAACGCATCCACCTGATCGATACGGAGCGATATACGTGAAGCCGATGAGACATTGAAACGCTCACGCGCACCATCGAATCACGTCTGATAGGACGTTACCAATTACTTTCGAAATAACGGGAGATATTGAAAGCAGGGGTGGCCTTTTTGACCCTATCCAGCTGTGGTTGTGTGCCCAGCTTACTGTACCTGAAGTGATTCATGGTTAAGCAGGAACCGATCTAAGACTTGGTTGTGGTGGTCTCTGGGGCAGCTCTGAATCCACCGCGGGAGCTCGCCACAAGCGCTAACTTTCCCTGGAGCAAGGCCCGGGAGACATGATTCTATTATCCCACTGTTCATACAGCAGATCAAACAGCTTGGGTTGTCGGTACTATGGAGTCCCGACCGCCACGCAGCCGATACAGGTCGACAAGCGCATCAAGTACACCAATACAGGAAACATCAGGAGGATCTCTGGCTATACTGCTTTCACGTCTAAGCAGAAATACTGATCTCAGTCTCGAGTCTCTTCAAAATATCAAACATGACTTGGCTCAATTGACGGCGCACATCGATGATTCGACCACGCCAGATGTTTCCCAAGACAATTTCCGTCGTTCGTACGGATTTCAGACTCTCCTGAAGTTCTTACAGGCAGCGGTCGAAACACGAGACCTTTCCGACCCATCCCGGGATGCCATCTTGTTTCAAGTGTGCAACGAAGTGCTCAAGGTACTCTCGAAGGCGCTAAAGGACCATCATGGTAATCGTCGATACTTTGCCAAACGTGTCTGTGGTGGAGGTTGGAATGTGTTGCAAGTAGCGATACATCATCTGGTTCTTCACCATACCAATGAGTCATTGGTTATAGGCGCCGATCGTATATCGAGTCTCATAATTGCTCTGTTTGCACTTGCAGTCGGAGACACGACTCAACGCCAGAACTTCCCTTTCATGAAGCTCAATGGGTATGAGGATCAGGCTGAGCCAGCAGAGACAAACGGCACCGTCTCGGAAACGCATACTGCAGTTGATGAAGAGGACCTGAATCAAGCCGAAGCTGGAGGTCCTGATGACATTCATCTTGACCAGGCTGATGCCGGACTTTCTGACGGCAGTCCTTTGGATCAAGCAAGGACCTTTATCCAGCGTTCATTCCATGGAGATGAGCGAATTCGTAATGAAAAGGCCGCTGCTATTCTGACAACGCTTTACACCACTCTCAGTTCCCAGCAACTCGTTCTGCGAAATGGACTTCCACTTTCTTTGGTAATTTTGGCACTCCTTGAAAGCCTTGTGAAATTCTCAAATCACAATCGGATTGCCATGCATGGAGCTGGTACCCTGTCCATCCTCCTACCTTGCTTGACTGAGCCAAATCGGGACGTACACGAAACGGCACTCTTGAGAAGCTTATGCGAGTCATTTCTAGGACTCGGTACCCAGCAACTGAATGAGGCAGTGGAGCTGTTCCGTCAAGCTACAGACAATGATTCGGCAAGAACAATGCTCTTGACAGCATTGCAGAAATCCAGACAGCCTCCAAGCATACAGTTCGATCTCTCCGATGGTGGTCACTGTTCGATCGAGCTTCCTGCATTACCCCGCGCGTTTCCACCAGTCTCTGGGTACAGTCTTACAGCGTGGATTCGCATCGATGACTTCGACCCAGATTCTCACACAACTTTGTTTGGGGCTTTTGACGCGACCCAGACATGTTTCGTTTTGGTCTACATCGAAAAGGATACTCGGCAAATGATTCTCCAAACCTCAGTGACCTCGTCAAGGCCTAGTGTAAGATTCAAGAAAGCGAGATTCGCAGCAGGAGAGTGGTATCATATTGCGCTGGTTCATCGACCTCCCAAATCAAGTCAATTGAGTCAGGCCGCACTCTATGTCAATGGCCGCTTCGTAGAAGAGCTCTACAGCAAGTACCCAGATGCTCCTTCGCCCTTGCCCGAATCTCGGGAGGGCAGCGTGTCTTCACAAATGAACCTAACAAGACGTCGACCGGTCCAAGCATTCTTTGGCACTCCACACGACCTTGCATCTCAACCATCAGGTCGTCCTAGCCAGTCACGCTGGTCACTTGCGAACGCGCATCTGTATGATACTTATCTTTCGCTGGACATTATTGCAGTCCAACATGCAATTGGTGTTCGATATTGCGGCAATTACCAAGACTGCATCGGAGCATTCCTGACGTATCGCGCTTCTGCCGAATTAAATCGCTACAACGAGAAGATTTACAAGGACAAGTGTGACAATTCCGAGATAGTTCGAATGACACAGAGAAATGGGCAGGAGATCCTTCCCGAAACGAAATTGTTGATCGGTATCTCGTCGTCTGCCATTGCTGATAGTGATGGAACTCTTGGTAAAAGTATGAATATGCTCCACATGCTGAGTGACAAGACAGTACATCATTATCAGTCTTTAACACGGAATGGTAACTCCATTGTGCTCAACGCAGCCCGGCCGGCTATCAACGAAGCTGTCTCGAGACCCTACGGAGCCGCCATTGTCACAGGCAATCCTGTTTTGTACCTCGCACAATCTCTGGATGATGCAACTTGGCAAATTGGGGGGTGTCTGCCAATCACCATGAACATCCTTCAGACTGCAACCACCGATGAAGCCATTATAAGTGCTGTAGAGATATTGTTCGAGTCCATTCAGGATAATTGGAGAACGAGCGAGGCCATGGAAAAAGGTGATGGTTTCGGTGTGCTCGCTATAACGCTCCGAGAGAAACTCGGAATCACCAGTTGCACGCCACAGTATGGACTCTCAAAGTACAACTGTACTCCCAGAACGATACAGCAAAGAGATGATCTTGCTCTGCGTATACTCAAGATCATCCTTAAGTTCGTAGGTTACGACATTAGACGTCCCGAGAAGTCCCTTCTCATAAACCCCATGGCGTATCGCATTTTGTTGGTCGACTTTGACACCTGGCGGACCATCAGCTTCGCCTGTCAAAAACTCTATTTCCAGCAAATCGCAGACTTTATCTGGAAGAACGATCATCAATTGTTCAATATGAAGCGTTTTAACAGAAACCGTAAGCGATTCGTAATATTCCTAAGTTGCCTACTGATCTGTTAGCAGGCATCGTGCGGAAGTTATTTGATGCTTTGAAGATAGACCGCGTCACATCTGATGTTCTTCCATACATTTTGGATGCCCTCAAGTCAATCAGCCTTTGCAAAACATCGCACTTAAGCCATAGAGACATTGTCACGTTCATTACCTATGCCCTACATGACGAGCAAGCTTTTCCATCAGCAGTATCTTCGGTCTCTAAGATTACCCGAAATGGTTCGATACGTTCGCCCCGCCCTGAGACTACGAGCCTGATGCCTGGAAGCACTGGTGGGGATGTGCTCACTAAGTCCGAGATAGGCGTCAAAGTGCTCGGGATGTATGCTGAAGTGTTATGCGCTTGGGACGCCGTTTCTGCTACGCTAATCAAGAAATTTGATCTCCAGGTTCCCCCGAGGGTAAGCTACCTCGTTGTCCACAATCTAGCCTCTGTTACTAACTGCAGACATAGTGGCTGCTTCAACTTGTCTGTGAGACCGATGCACGTGCTGTTGCAGCAGCCTTGACAATTATATCTCAAAGCTTGGCTGAGATACCAGGCTTCAAATCAAAACTCCTTGACAAGAACGCCGGTTTCGCGATACTGCAAAGCCGGCTGAGAAGTCAGTGGTCTTCCCCAGAAGTGTGGATGAGCTGCTTCGCAATTTTCTTTGGCCGACCTTTCGTCCCTGGTGAACTAATGAAAGAATTGACCCTCTTCCATCTCGTCGAAGTATTTGCACAGCACGAAGAGCCCGAAGTGCGAACTCCTGAGATATTCCCTGCGATTTCTGGTATGCTTGAAGCCAGCCTGCGCAGCTTGGTCTCCGATCGTAATGAGAACGGCGATAAGTCGACCAGTATACCAAAAACGGTGATTCAGTTCATGGCCGATGTCCATAATCGCAGCCAGTCCTTCCGCGATTTCGCCGTCACATCAATATATGTTCAGGAGCTTCTTTTTGTGCTGTTTCCAGTCATAGCGAGTGCTGATCGCCTCAGTGCGTCCGCGGAGCTTGCTTCAGACGGCCCCCTCAATTTTCATGGCAGAGACGTCGTGCTTCGACCTCATTCAAACTCCTCTGGGGAGCGGCCCACTGTCTTGAGAAGCGGCTCGAGCAGGACTTTACCGGAGCAGACTCGCAAAGCAGTTCAAGCACCTCGACGCACATCATCCTTTGTCTTTGTTAACTCTGGAGAGCCGCCTCAATCGCCCGCACCTGCTCGCTTCAGTGCCGTGATGTCGCCGATCAAAACTTCCGAGATCAAGATGAGAGTTGGTAATACAGTTGTAGAGTCTTTGCTAGAAGTCATAACCACTGTCTTCATTGACCAGATCTGTCAACGGAAAGACTTTCCCGGTTTCGGTCTCTTTCTGAAGGTTCCACCTGGATTTCAAGAACACCAAGCTTATTTCGAGTCTTATGTCCTTCTGCATGTCACGAACCAGCTTTGGAGTCATCTTCAAATGAATCAAAAGCTGCTTGTCGAGCCACGAGTCCTCACAAATCTTGCCAAGTACAGTCTTCACATGGCTGAAGCAGTCTTCGAAGGTTGGTTCATCGATGGTGCCCAACCACTGCTGGACTTTACAGGGAAAATACTCGACTATCTCCAACAACCTGCAATTGCCTCTACCAAGGCTGTTAGATTATGCAGTCAGGCAGTCGGCACCCTGAGGTCTGTGTTCTTACGGATCACACTCCTTCGGCTATCGGAACTCGACGAAACCGACAATGATCAGGAGTCACTTACTTTCATTAACAAGATCAACTATTGGCAAACCATCCTCTTCTCACCAGAAAATCAAGAACTTCCATTCATGCGGCTCATATGTTACTTACTGTACATAAAACTCGTCTCGCCTTCGAAGCAAGTCAGGATCGCGGCAGCGTCACTATGGCGGATGCTTTTGGTCCAGAAGCCTACAGAAGCAGCGACCATACTGATTCAAAACACTGACCCAGGCCAGCGTCATCTGTCAACGGGGCTGATAAAATTGGCCGCTCACGACGATGAAGAGCTTCTTCAGTGGATTGACCAACATCGAAAATCGCTGGATGAATTCTTCGCTGAGACTCTGGCTTTGAAGTGGGAGGAATTTGTCAGCTCTGAGAATCAGAAAACTGAAGAGTCGGCAAAGCATCGTGTCGCCAAACGGAGAGAAAAGCTCAAGCAATGGCAAATGCACGAGGCAGAAGTTGACAATGTTCTACATCACCACGATAGAGCAGCGCGACACTCGAGGTCGAATCTCCATGCGCAAGAGCGGCTAAAATATCAGGGCGTGCTTCAGGATCAACAGGAGAACCTGAGCCACTTACAGACTGTCATTGCAAGATTCGAGAGCCAGCTACGCCAGCCCTGTGGCCTCTTTCCCGACCATGGCACCGTGAAGTGGCAGCTTGATCAGACCGAAGCACGCAATAGAATGCGCATGCGAATTGTACCAGATACCAAGCGGACTGAAGAGACGTTCCGGTCAAAGAGGAAAGCATCCACAAAGCTACTCTATAATGCCAGACTCCAAGTCAACACATCTCCCAAGAGATCTTCCGAGAACCTTGCCTCTCCCGCAACTCCATTGACACCTAATCGATTCTTGGAAGAGCCAACAGATGCAGATCAACAGACGAGGTCAAGAAGCACATCTATGACCACATCTGGACTTTTAGACGGAGATTTTGAGATGGTCGACGACCCGAAAGATGACGAAGAGGGATACGAGGATAAAAACCGAAAAGTTTTGAAGAGTCTTCGACGTGGAGATCGAGTGCAGAATATATGCAACGTGTCACGGATCCTGGGCCTAGAAGCTTTCGAGGGTCTCATGATTATCGGGAAAAAGTGCTTGTACCTGCAAGATGCCTTGTTTCAACGATCGGATGGCGAAATTGTCAGCGTATCGCAGGCTCCTCTCGAAGAGCGCGACCCGTACGTGCAAATGATATCTGGTAAAGAGATCAAGACTCAAAGGCCTCAACAACGACTGGAGAGGGAGCCTGCACGCCACTGGACCTGGCAAGAACTTCTCAGCATCTCGAAACGACGTTTCCTATTTCGTGATGTTGCTCTGGAAGTGTTCTTCACGGACGGGAGAAGCTATTTGCTCACATTCATGACTCCCAAGATTCGGGATGATGTTTATTCTTATCTGATGAAAAAGGCTCCGCACATTCATGGAGATCTCTCCTCGTTGTCTGCCGAAGACGCATGGCGATTGGACACACTACGTAATCCAGAAGAGACTCCTCAGTCACTTGGATCGAAGCTGTCAAATGTTTTTAATTCGGCTCATTCGAATGCAGCTACGAGAAGATGGTTGCGTGGGGAGATATCGAATTTCCAATACCTCATGCTGGTCAATACTATGGCCGGCCGTACTTTCAACGACCTTACCCAGTATCCCATATTTCCATGGGTTCTGGCCGATTATGCCAGTGAAGAGCTTGATCTGACCGATCCACGAAGCTTCCGTGACCTCTCCAAGCCAATGGGGTGTCAGCATCCGAGTAGAGAATCGGACTTCCGTGAGCGGTATCGTAGCTTTGCTGAGATGGGAGATGAAGATTCACCGCCTTTCCATTACGGTACCCACTACTCCACAGCCATGATTGTTTCGTCGTATTTGATCAGACTACCTCCATTTGTCCAGTCATACCTTGTGCTCCAGGGTGGCTCATTTGACCACGCAGACCGGTTGTTCGACTCGATAGAGAGAGCTTGGTTGTCGGCGTCGAAAGAGAACATGACTGACGTCCGCGAGCTCACACCGGAGTTCTTCTACTTACCGGAGTTCCTCGTCAACATCAATAGATACGATTTTGGACAGAAACAAGGCAGCAACGAGTCCGTCAATGATGTCGTTCTACCTCCATGGGCGAAGGGCGACCCGCACATTTTCATCTCCAAGCACCGTGAGGCTCTGGAGAGTCCACACGTCAGCCAGCATCTGCAAGAGTGGATCGATCTCATCTTCGGTTACAAGCAGCAAGGCGAGGCCGCAATCGAAGCAACGAACGTGTTCCACCACCTCTCTTACCAAGGCGCTAAAGACCTCGAGGCCATGCAAGACTCGCACGAAAAGCTGGCAACCATTAGCTTCATTCACAACTTCGGCCAAACTCCACACCAGATTTTCACAAAAGGACACCCTCGCAAAGTGGATGACGAAAAGACGCGTGTGGCGCGCCTTGACACAATAGCCGAGTCTCTTGTCAAGATTCCATTTCCCCTCCACTCGAGTCATGAGCGTGTCACTGCGCTTACCTTTTCACCGACGCAAGAGAAGTTGCTCTCCTCACCACCCTGCAAGATGAATCTACCCCCAACATGCAAGACCTACGTGCAATGGGGCTTCAGTGACAACAGTCTCCGATTCTTCTCCACCGCAGATAGCAGAAAGCAACTCGCGCTATACGAAGGGACACATGTCGGCCCCATCAGCACAATCCTCTTCGCAGACAGCAACACCATGATCACTGGTGGTGCAGACGCAACTCTCGGCGTTTGGAATGTGAACAATCCTACTGCTGATACAATCGATATGACAAGTAAACAATACCTCTTTGGGCACCGCACAGGGATCTCCATTCTTGCATCCAGCAGAGCCTTCAGCACGCTTCTCTCCGCCTCAGTTGACGGTCATGTCCTGCTCTGGGATCTGAATCGCTTCGATTGCGTCAGGGTCCTCCAGGGCCCCGAGGCGGGCAAACCCATTTCTGCGGCCAAGATCAACAATCTCACTGGACATATCGCGCTTTGCTCGGGACAAAAAGTCGAGGTTCTGACGTTGAATGGTCATTTGCTTGTTCAGCAGAGGGTATGCGAGACGGATGACGATGAAGTCACAAGCTGTGCTTTCTACGAGGGAGAAAGGAACGAGTGGGTCGAGAGGTGCTTGCTCTTTACCGGTCACAAGAAGGGGGTTGTCAATGTGAGTTTATTCTGGTCATATTATCGGTGTAGTCTCGAGCTCTCCCGCTAACGTGTAATTCCCTTAGATCTGGAGTCTAGTCACCCTCAGAGATGGCACCTGGCACCTCCAACTCGTCAAAAGACTGGTGAATGCCGAACCCACGCGCGAAGAGCCGGACAAGCATATCCCGGCCATCACCTGCATTCTGCCCATGGCTCAAGTAGTGTACACCGGGGACGAAGAGGGCAAGGTGGTGAGTTTGTCACGTCGTCTTCATGAAAATATTCTTCGAGAGTTGTGAATGCTGACTGACTCGAATCTAGTACGAATGGTCCTGCCTACAGAAAGAAAGCAGAGGTTTTGGCGGATGGAGATAGCATGATTCGATCACCTTTTGTAGACGTTATCACCGAGATGGTACAGTACAAACGCGATTCGACTATGCGTGGGATAAGCAACGCGTGGCGTGCTGTATTGGTGTTGTTGTTGGGTAGACATGGCTGGCGTCTTGGTGTCTCTTTTGGTCTCTCGTTTTCGTTTGTCGCTGCTCTCTCTCACTCGCTTTTTCGCCTCGTAGCAGGCGCATAGGATTGGTCATGGATCGGGGTATATATTTTGCATATCGTATCTACCTTATCATAAAGTGTGTATGGTAAAGCATGCATATCACGAAACGGCGCTCGGAAAGAGGTGTTTCTTTCACAATTGAAATGTGAGAGAGATCTCGTGTGATTGCAGTGATTGAAAACAAGAGTGTGATTGCAGTGATGAAAAACAAAGAATATGCGACAAAATCGGTGTGAACTCGACTCGACTTGGGTGTATTTGGTCTAAAGCCATACATGCAATACATGTCTTTCCGTCCTTTTCCTTCCTGTATCCAAACTCCTTGGACCCGTGGATGCAATGATGGTAGAGTCATCGTGCAACACGCCTCCCATGACGACTCCTGCCCGGCGGCCAAAGAACAAAAATCAACCAAACCACAATCACGGCCTCATTTGTCGGCATGTTTTGCGCTTTCCCGGAACCCTTCTTCCTCGTCGCCATCTCCGTGCAAGAAAGGATCATCTTGAAACTCGTCAGCATCCTCTGCGTCATCATCATCATCACTAAAGCTATCTCTGTACTGGCCATGACCGTGCAGGCTGTAACCGTCCTGACCTCTTGCGAGAGCGTGCGCGGCACTTCTTTCTATCGGATCATCGGAATACTGCAACTGACCTTCGTCGTCGAGCTCTTCGTCCCCCTCCTCGCCCCTGAGGGCATTCTCCCCCTCGTCGGCCTCGAGTTGGGCGGCGCGGGCTTTGGTCTTTGTGTACATGAACCAGCCGGTCACGATGCCGGCTGTCAGACCGATGGCGATGGAGAGGTAGGAGATTATTTTGGTGTGGAGGTCCATTTTGTCGCCGCTTTCGGCGATGGCTCCCAGTCTGCTGCCGACGAAGACGTGGAGTAGGAGTTTGGGACTCGCTAGGGTGCTGGCTAGTATGAATTGTGACCATGTGACTGTGGGGATGGTGGAGACGGCTCCGTTGGAGAGCGAGTAGGGGAGCGGACAGAGCCTGATCATGATGAGGATCTTGAGACCGTCATGCTGGAGGACGAGAGCCAGAGCGGCGAATCGCGTGTCGTTTGCTGTTAGTCGGCTGACGTAGCCCTTGAGGACGGTGCGAGAAACGATGAAAGAGGCTGTGCTGCCAATTACTGTTGCCGAGGCAGCAATGAGCCAGCTGGAAGACCATTCTGTCAGCGGCAGGCGTGAGAGATGCAAATAGACAGACAGCACTTACCCTTTGGGCACGCCAAAGACAAAGCCAGCCAGCGTGACGGCGCTGGAGTATCCAATCAACGGAGGGAAACCCACTATGAAAGTGGCAGCCCATAGTATACACCATCCGCCCTTCATATTCCTCCACTTCTTCGCAACAGGAGCCATGGCCCCGAATATCCGCTCATTGAAGACGAGAAACAGTATCCCCAGCACCAAGAGGGTGACACTGCCCAAGACCAGAAGCACCTGTTGTAGCAGCGAAAAGCTATTGAACTTTTTCTGAGCACGTATCGACAATTCATACGAGTCGTTTAGATATCTGTTTCTGAACTTGGGTTGACTGAGCGAACGTCGACCCGAGGATAACGAGCGGCGGTTGTAGACGGGCGATGAAGATTCCGACCGGCGCGCTCCCTCCGGTGCATCATCATCAATGTTATGCGCCAGTGCTTGCGCTGTTCTTGTGTATTCTGACATTGCGTCGGTGCTGTCAATGCTGCTGGAGAAAAGAGAACAATGGACCCGGCAATGATTGAGTGCGGGTGACAGCGGCACTGCTCAAGGCACTCGTCCAAGGAATATAGTCGTCGCTAATCCAGATTAGGACCAGAGAAAGTGAGCGGATACAGGAAAAGATGATTGGCCTTCTCTCGAGAGCTATGATATGAAATTCGTATGACTTGACAGACATTGTAGAGAAAGCCTACCTCAGCACACCGGTACCGTCTCTGCTATATGGAGACCAAGTCATTGCTCATGACGCTGTGTCTGCATACGGTAAGGCGTATCACGGAACGTTGAATCTCCGTTCAGGGTCTCATTATCTCCGAGAATAGAGTAGATCCCTCGCTCCCGACCATGCACAATGCCTCGGACAACATGAACCACCGTGAACAAGGCAATCTTCTGGAATCTCGAGCACGCAAACAGATCTACATGAACCGGAAGTGTTTATAGCTTTGATATAAACACTCAACCAACGTTGCTTGGCAAATGACCTATACGGTCTCGTGAAAGCTTGCTTATATTTAACTCCTTTCTAGAACAGATTGGGCCTGGAGTGGAGACAGAAGTCTTGCCTACACAAATGCGAGTGATTTCTCATAGGCATTATCCACAATTTCCACTTCTCTGACTTATTAGTGTAAGAGCTTCAAGCATGCGTTGTAATCAGGAGATTGTGAAATAATAAATCAGAAGGGTAGCGCCTGCATAGAAAACTAGCGACTTTCTCAAAGACATTGTTTGTGGGCTATATACTTTCTGACTTTGTATAATAGCTTTAGATATGTATTTCAGTCCCAAGATCTATGAAAGGGTGTTTTTAGAGGAATTGATATCTGTTATACTGTTCAAGTAAAGGCAGCTTAAACGTGCTCGGATTGTTGACAGAGATTTATGCCTCGGCGTGTATTTATGGACGAGAAGTGTAGAGCCTCTCACGAGGTCATCGGCTTGCTTGGAAACTTTGCTCCTAGTATATTGATATCACCTTTGAATAAGTAAACTAAAATTTAACATTATCCGGAGCCCTTTCCACGGGCCATGCTGCGCCTTGCCTTTTGTGCCTGCTCATCACGGCAACCACCCCTTGGTATTGTATCGAGACCTCCGCCCAACGCCATGCAAAATGTGAACGTGAAAACTATGTGCAAGAACATCTGTGGACAGAAGAGAGCTGCTCTGGAATGGACAATACAAGAAAAGGCATGCTCATGTGACGGGCGCCTTTTTGCGCCCGAAGATTGATTTGCCCCTGGGCCGAGCTGTTCCCTCGCCGTTCGGACTGGGAGGAGGTTTGGTGACTTTTGCTGGCGCGTGCGCCGCTTTGCTTGGAACTGGATCTTCCATGTACTTGGGTTTATAGATCCTGGTTAAAATTAGCATCTCAACCAAGACATCAATCACTAAATTAGACTCACCAGCTGTTTCCAGCCATATTCATACCACCTTCAGCCGCACGCCTGTAGAACCCAGCGGCCTTCTTCAAGTCTTTTTTGCAACCGATGCCCGACGAGTAGCAGAAGCCTGCTTCAGCCAATGCATCATTGTCACCCCAGCTTCCTGCAATCTCGAAGCATTTGAGTGCCAACGTTCTATCTCGAGGAATGCCCCAACCGTTGTTGTATGACATGCCGAGCTCGTAAATTGCCAGTGCGAATTGTGCCTTGCGCGTCTTCTGTTCCGGTGTCATTGGCCCCGGCTTCTCACCTGGTGCTGGCTGGCTCAACGGATCAACGTCCGGCGATGTCATGAATTCCGAGCCTGACAAGTCCACGGCACGTTTGAGCCAGCTGACTCCTTCGGCTTGGTTTGGTCGCATGCCCCAGCCATGCCTGCAAGCTAGCGCATATAGGAGCATTGCCGTCGGCAATCCAGCCCTGGCAGCGAGCCGAAGATGGTACGTTGACTTGCTCAGTGATCCAGCATTGTGAGCTTCAATGCCTGTTGCGAGGTGCTGTTCTGGAGACAGGCCTGCGATGTCTTGCGAGGGGCTATTGCGGACATGCGGTCGTCCCCGCAATGTCTGACTAGTGCTCACGGACGTAGCTGCCGGTGTTGACGGAACAGCTTTGTGATGTGATTGAGAAGGCCCACGGCCGGGCGGCTCGGCCGAACGACTTCTGTTGATACTACCAGCAGACTCAGACTCACTCTTTGTGGGAGTTGTTGGCAGCGAAGGCGGTGCCATATCTGAGCGAGGGCTCAACAGTGACTCTTCTTGTAGTGGCTTCATGGCAGGAGCTGCCAGCCCACCTTCTTCCCACTTGATTTGATGATGAACCCAAGATTTGCGTTCTTCAGCCGAGTCACGCTCCACAGTCCGTCCACGTGGTAATGAGTACTTCGAATATATATATGACTCTGCACCGGTGTTACGTGGATCGCGGGGGTCACGGAAATCTCGAGGGTCGTTATGGGCACGCGGATCCTCAGGATCCCGAAGGTCATCACGGGCTCGTGAATTTTGAGCATCTCGAGAGTCACCATACAAGGACTCGTCACCACTGAAGATATCGGCCTCTGAGACAGACCAATCGTCTTCGTTGTGATTCACTGAATTCTTTCGAGAAGGGGCCTTCACTGACAAAGCCTCCAGATTGTTTGATGAATTCTGTCGGGAGAGACCGCGAGCTGACATTGCCTCCAGGTTGTTTGACGAGTTTTGTCGGGACGGAGGCTGCATGGAACGATTGTCTGAGTCATAGGCCGAGTTCTGGCGAGAAGGAGCTCGCATAGAAGGGCTATCAGAGTCATAGGCCGAGTTCTGGCGAGAGGGCCCGCGCATTGCACGGGCGTCAAGGTCGTTTGCAGAGTTCTGTTGAGAAGGTCCTCTGATGGACAGTGTGTCTGTGGTGTTTCCCGAGTTCTGTCGAGACGGACCTGGACTTCTGTGTGAAGGTCCTCGAAGCAAGCGGGGTCTCGTGTCGCTTCCCAAGTGTGCTCTCGAAGGATCTTTGACGAACAATGTATCGCTGTCGTTGCCAGAGTTGTTCTGTAACGGACGACTTCTGACTGGTTGATAAGCCGTTTCATTTGCACGAGATGGGCTTTTACCGGACGGCATGTCAGAACCCTGACGGGGAGGACCTCGAGCAGATGAAGTGTCTGGTTTCGTAAGAGGGCTATGGTGTGCTTGATCAGCTGAAGTGGGGTCCCTCAAGGAAGAAGGATTCGAGTGCTTGTGGCTGATAGTCCTCGACTCGTAAGGACGTCTGTTTGTATTAACAGCGAGCTTTGCGCTCGAATTGCTGCGTGGTCTTGAGAAATTGAAGGATGGACGTTGCAAAGGCTCGTTGATGGAAACGTCTGACATGGCAGAAGGGGAGCGCGAGATAGGAGGGAAGTCTGGGCTTGGGGTGGTTGCAGGATTCGAGGCGGCACTGGCCTTCCTAGCTCTTTCGAATGCACCGGCATTTGCATTGTCCTCTTCTCCACTGTCGATGACGGATCGGATGCTCGCAGCGCTGCGGGGCGATCTTGGATGCAAGGGTGATCTGGGAGGAGCGAGACCGCGTTGATTCCTTGGGTGAGCTGACTCGTTGGTGAGGGTCCTGGGTTGCGAAGAACCGATCGAGTCCATACTGCTAGTGAGGCTGGGCAAAGCAGGCGATACAGGAGCTTCAGTCTTGGTGGCTTGAGGATCAAAGGCCTCTGGTGAACTCGAGCGAGGGACTTTGATTCCAAAGTAACCTGGGCTAGTGTGCTCTTCGCCTCGAGGTGCAGGCGAGATCGCAGGAGATTCATCGTGTATGGTCGATAGCGGTCTTTCGTTCGCATTGTTGTCGTCGTCATTTGCAATATTTCCAAGAAAAGGGTAATGTGATATCGGTCTGTCCTCCCTGGGCGAAGTGTGGATTTCCGTCTCTGTCACCTCTTCCTCGTCGTCATCAAAACCATCGTCCAAGTCAGCATAGGCGTCGGAGTCGTTCGACGTGCTCCTGAAGTAATCAGGTCTCTTGGCCAGTTCCGTCTGGATTTCGTGATGCGGCAGCCTACTCATGCGCCTGCCGGCCTTGGAACTCTCCTCCAGCTTCCGCGCAAGGGCGCGAGAGTGCAGAGCAAAGGCATCGAGCGGTGACAGCGCGGGTGGCACTTCACCAGCCCTGGGAGACGGGAGATCCATGAAAAAATTTGGCCTCCTTGGTATGAGACGCCCATTGTCGACAACGGAAGCATTTGCATTCGCTCCGCTTATATCGAGATTCTGCGGTCGCGGCGCCATCTTGTCCGTCCTGAGCTGGTGGATATATAGGGCGGATCAGGCCGAAATGGCCAGCGCGTGGAGGGTGCTTGCGACAATCTCCGTGAAATAGATGAAATAGATGATATGCTGCTGCGCGTTGACCACGCTTGTCGCTCGTCCTCCTTTTGATAGATTGAGCCACTCTACCAAAGGGTCCAGGTCCAGGTCCAGGTCCAGGTCCAGTACAGAGATGCAGATGACTTGCTCAGTGATGAATTAATGATCGATATCGGTAGTCTCAGTGAATGCTTCTGGCCAATCGTGACTAAGGGAATGTGTGCATGCCAATTCGCGGTAAGATTCGCGATAAGAAAGAGTGGCAGGGTCGATAGTGGCCGCTGGTCGAGTCGGGTCTGCTGATGGCGGCGAAGCAGTGTTGATTGCTGGAGACTGGATCGTGATTACCTTACTTAAGGTAGCTAGAGACCGAGGCGGTGCAACGCAGCACAGGCGACCGTGGGCACAGCTCGGTAGAAGGCGAGGAAGGATAAATGGCATACACTACTGCTCTCATGAACGGCGTGCCAAGACGTTTGCCCTGCATTTATGTGTGTACAAGTACCTTGTGTTGCACCTCAGGCTTGCAGTTGAGCGGAGGTGTACCCTAGAAGTCGGCTACTACTAAGAATAGGAACTATCGCTTCGCAGCACTCCCTGAGGACGGAGGGTCCGAGGGGTCCCAAGAACAAACAAAACCTTTGGATTCCTGCTTCAGTGTACACGATTAGGGACCTTGTAGCAGCGGTGAATTACACTGGCGAATCCTTTAAGAACGTCACACATTCAAGACATATCTTGAGCACTGCTTCGCCAGCCATGTTGATCCCCATTATTATTGATTGACTTCTGGAACCCTCCCTTCATGACTCTGTAGTGTAACATTTCAGGGACCACCCGGGACACCGCTCCATTGGCTCCACAGGTCCGTGTGCGGACCCACAGACTTCATCTTGTAGAAGCCCACATCACGCCTGCACTGATCGAGAGCGCTTCTGCAGGAACATGTCTCTCATAAGCCACTAATCTTGCCTCCGACTGCAAACGATTTGCCCTTTTCTCCTAGTGCAATATAGGGTACCTCAGTTACTGAACCGATTTTTCATATTCCCCAGGAGCAGCTGCCCTCGATGGGCCGTTGCAAATCTTCACAAATTTTCAAACTGCCGACTAACGACCTTCTATTTAATTGCCTAAAGGAGCTGAAGGGCGGGTGCATTATCATATATTATTAGGAAAACATAAGTAGAGCCGAGTTGTCGTCCATTCAACGGACCTCCGTTGGTCCTTCGTTTCTCATTGTATTCGACCTGTGATTCTATCAAGGGCTCTGTTCCACCTTCTCCCACTCGATCGATCTAGCATTCTGATCTTCTTCCGCTTCCTGTGTCGAGACCTCATCTGTAGCCTGCACGCTCTGTGTGATACCCATCATGCGCCAGACCAAGCTGCTCGGCATCCATCCTCCAAGGACATGGTAGATCAAACTGCCTTTGCCGACGTGCCAGGTCCGAGAAAGCGTCTTGGCGTGCAACGCATCGAAAACAGAGTCGTGGAGTTTACGCATAGGTGTTCCCTTTATTAGATGGTTGTCATCCTTACGATGCTTACTTCCAGGCGCCTCAATGTTGCCAAGCTTGAAATGGCAGACTGGTACATTCGATTGACCGAGCTCGGCCGCAAGTGTACCTATAAAGGCTTCGAGTGCACCCGAAACTGTTGATTGGACCGAGTGGTATGGCGGCCGTAATGATGGCACGATCGAGGGTGTCAAGAACAGTACGCGACTCTGGAACTCTGTGGCAAGTGATGACAGCGACTGGGCAATCAAGATGGTGTTTAAGACCTTGGCATTCAGTGCCGTGGACCATGCTTCTGGTGGTATTGCTGACACCGGCTCGATTGCTGCTGATGTATCGGGGATGATAATTATGCCAGACAGGACCAGCGAATGCGCAGACGCACCATTAAAAGCATGATGGTGTCTCGAGAGGAATTGTCCGAAGCGGCTGATTTGCTCCTGGGCCATAGATGGCTGGCAAATGCGGTTAGCCAGACTCTAGTACGCCTCGATTTGCATTTAGTTGTCTTACATGTATCAAGTCGAGGCTCAAGGGTAGAAGATCGACTCGTGATTGATTCCGCACGTGCTGCTCATCCTCGGCAGAGCTTGTGATAATGTATACGATGAATCCCCGCCGCTCTAGATCCAGAGCCAAAGCAGTTGTTGTGATGGACGAGTTGGGTGAGCCGGCAATGACTGTACAGAGACCATCAGCATCTGCACCCACTTGAGGCCGCTTATTTCACGTACCAACGACTTCAGTCCTGGCCCCTCCATTGGATCTCCGTGCTCTTCGCTTTTTGAGGTGGGCGGTCCTTTGTATAAATAGTAGTACAGCTCCCGTGCCAACAAAGGCGGCGATTCCGGCGCTGATTGCTGTGTTTTTTGAGACCCATCGATGTACGCTCTGCCAATAGCTTGCTGGTATGAGTCTGCGCGGTGGTGGTGGTGGGGGAGGCGTTTGCCTGATTTGTTGAGGGATCCAGTCTTTAAGCTGCGTCGCTACCTTTTCAAAATGTCTTTCCAGCCCATCTGCCGCTTCGTTGTACTGCTGACGCGCCTAGATTGAAGTGTTAGCTTTGAGCACGCGCCGCAGGAGACAAGATCTGGAGAGTACATACAAGGTCAAAGAGATATTGGGCATCAGTCATGATTGGTTATGTGGGTTGAAAAGAATCGTTGCTTTCGCTGGCAAGAAAGTACCAAGCACTGAGGCCTCACAGGTGATGTGATATTAGCCCGGTTACCGTAGGACCGTAGGTAGACACCCCGCATGAGATCAGAGCTTTGCGCCAGGGAAAGATCTACCGAGCGTCTTAATGCATGTATTTGATTCTACATATAAATTAATCGTCTCACCATGGGAGATGCCATCATCTTGTATGAGTACGAAGTCATGCTCATTAGGGACCTTAATAACACAAGCAGCATTTGAACGTATTGTTGCAAGACGCTGCCAGTAACAGTACCTTAGTGTTGCCGCTCGATTTGCCTCCGCTGACGAATGCGCCAACACCAACACTTCCTCGTGATCTCAAGACTTGCAGGTCCACGTCCTCCATGTCTCTGACGCGCACGAATACGAACGTGGTGCCTTGTCATCTCTTCGCTCTCATTCCCTTCAATTCACATGGTGCAGTGTCTCATTTGGGCAACACACTTTTAATGCTGTCTGGTCGAAATCGCCCAATTCGGATGTCTATGACCATTGATGTGATTCTCACAGCATAAGAGCTGCTTCACAAGGACCTATTCGCGTCCTTCCTTTGACTCACAAAAGATCGTGGTCTTTTCTGTCCAATGACCAGACCGAGTATTCTGAACGACCGAATTCGATCCTCTTCATCGGTTGCCACCCACCGGCCGGAGATCAAGAAACTTGGAACACCTAGGACATACTACCAACAGTAACCATACACGATGCACCCTTCGTTGCACACGAAGCAGTGGACTGCTGGTCCCTCAACTCACAATAGAATCTACGCATCTTCTCTTCAGGAACCGGATTCTCTATTTCATTCGTATGAGCATTTGACCGGCGTTCCTAATAGTGATGAAGGCCTCACGCGACTGCGAAAGATCGCATCTTTTGTCAAGCCAATCATGAGAAAGAGGGGTTGGCAAGTTCAAGTATTGACCGAATTCATGCCTGAGACAGCCAACTTATTAGGGCTCAATATCAACAGAGGGTACCAAATTTGTATCCGTCTACGATATTCTCACAGCCCCGGGACATTCTTACCATTTGAGCAGACCGTGGACACAATGCTGCATGAGTATGTGTCATTCCTCGTCGATTCCAAGTTGTCATTGTACTGATTGTTGGTAGGCTATCTCATATTGTCTGGGGTCCTCACGATGCCAATTTTCACGCCTTGTGGGATGAGCTGAGAGATGAACATGAGACCTTACTAATGAGGGGCTACACTGGAGAAGGCTTCCTCACCAAAGGTAACAGGCTTGGCGGAGGTCGTGTTCCTCCACAAAGTGAGATTCGACGATTGGCACGGGCAAACGCAGAGAGACGGCGTGTCTTACAAAAAGGCTCTGGTCAACGCGTGGGTGGTGTTCCACTACCGAGGAGTACCGATGTTCGTAAAGTCATCGCAGATGCAGCAGAGCGCCGGAACAAGATCGACCAAGGATGTGCCTCTGGGAGAGCGGATGCTGGCAGAATCGCTGATCATGCGTCACAACAAACGTTCAAGACCAAGGCAGAAGAAGACGACGCTAACAATCGAGCCATTGCGGAAGCGTTACTGGATTTGATGGAGGAAGACGAAATGAAAGAAACCATGGGTACATTCACGTCGACACCAGCTTCTGGTGGCCTTGCATGGCATCCTGATAAGGGGTTGTACTCTGCAGAGGATAGCACGCTTAAAGGCCACATAAGCGAAGAAGAACAATTAAAGTGGGCGCTACAGCAGAGCATGATGGGTAACGGATCCCAATCCGCATCCTTCAATGACTCACCACAATCGGGGGTGAAACGGAGTGACCGCTCGCTTTCGAGCGCTCGCCCTGAACTGAGGCCTGCGAAACGATCGAAATCGTATCTGGACACAAGTAATGTGCTTCGCTTCCGGAATCCTGACGCTCTTCAAAACGGACCCAGTCCTAACGCATCGTCGGGATCGCAGCGTCCCCTGATCGATCTTTCTGACGACCATGCAGCACCGCCTCCTCCCGTTCAAGTAGACAGCTGGACATGCGAGATCTGCACATGCATTAACCCTGTGCAGTATCTTGCTTGCGATGCATGCGCAGTGGAGCGGCCTCATTCTCTGGCCAAGGTAACGAGTAAAATATCCCGGAAGCCAGCCCCCCCTCCTTCGCATTCTAAGGAGCATTCAGGCTGGTATTGTCGGGAATGCGCCACCTTCATGGAGCACAAATGGTGGACCTGCAATGGATGCGGGCTGATGAAGGACATATCGTGATGAAGCTCCCATGGAGTTGTGATGACAAGACGAAGATACGGAGGCAATGTCTATGCATTATCGTGGAGTCATAGGGATCTGGGCACGCTGCGGTTTTCAATCCTATTCTCAACGGTAGAAACGTAGAATACAGAATGGAAGCATGGGTAACCTTGTTTTACACCTTATCTTAGGCTAAGCGCCTCCCGAAAGGCGCCTGCCGCTTCAGAAAGTTCACGATTATACACTAGCGGCATCCAGATCAAGCGTTAAACCTTCAACGTGGAACCTATCCAATAAACTATTCTTAACGTCTGAATCAGCAAATGAGACCAAAGCCGCACCCAGCCTCCAAGTTCCCACATATATATACACAGGCATTACTAGAACGCTGAAGGCTAAGTCGGTCTTCCCTTACCAAGTTATCCACTATTCATCTCTGTCTTGACAAGATCTGGATATTTATGCTGTGGACGGAGCGAGATATCTATGAGAAGCTCGTAAAGCGACAGATTTCACCATAGAAGGAAACTATGCTACATCGATTAACCTCCAAGCCGTACGCGGCGGCCACTGCACCAGATGTCATGGAGCGCTTCGTCACATCTTGGCTTCTTCCTCCATCCGTACTATTCTTCTGGAGAGCATTCGTGTCTCTGTACGCCTTTGTTGTTCTATTTACTATTGTCGGATATGAAAACAGTCATGGCCAGGGCGTATCCGCCGACCGATCCTTCAGCTATTTCACCGTTCTTGGATACTGGGGTCTGGCCTTCTATCATGGTGTCGCTGCTACGCATACATGTTGTTACTGGGTGAAGGGTGAAGCATGGTTGCAGAGGTGGCCTAGTGGACTTCAATGGGCCCACTCGGTTTTCTACTCCACTATCACTACTTTCCCGTTCATCGTGACTAGTAAGTTTGTTTCGTTATATGAGGATTAGAGAGATGCTGACTTCGGTAGCTGTTTTTTGGTCTTTGCTTGCCTATGGTGCATTGTCAACGCAATTCAGTACTTGGGTCAATATCTCAGAGCACGGATTGAACTCCTTCCTTGCTTTCGCCGAAATCGTGCTCACCAGGGCTGACCCGAGTCCATGGATCAATCTGGTCATGGTTATCGTGCTGATTGCATTGTACCTTGCTTTGGCAGAGCTAGTACATGCTGCTGCTGGCTACTATGTGTACGACTTCCTAGACCCGTAAGTACATCCTGTGTCTTTTTTTTTGCCAGTTGTTTCATCCGCTGACGTTCATTCAGAGAGTGGCTCGGCAAGGGTGTTGTAGCAGGAGCTTGCATTGCGATTCTGGTGGTCACCATCCTCATCTTCGTTCTTATGCGTTACATCGCCGTCCTGCGCAAGTGGTTGACTGAAGATGTTGGCAATATGAATGGCAAGTTCTCGGAGCGCAGCAAGCACCATGATGGAGCTTATGGCGATGTGGAATCCCAAGGGCATGTGACTATGGAAGTCATGACCAAGGGAACCTCGCACGAACTCAGCCGAAGATCCTCTGATGTACCCGTACCTTTTCGGGTCTAGCTAGCTTAGGCTTGACGACAGATGTTGACATGGAAGCAGAGTTTTGTCCAGCCCTTCCCAACATTATTACGTTTTATGATTAGACACTAGATTGGAAAAAGGTTTCTTGTTATATACTAGCTTCACGCTTGACGATGGAGTCTGAGTCAGAGATTTAGCCTATCCTGCTTTATGAATTCATAATGAGCTCATTGCGGGCCAAATATGGTCCTACAACCACTCTGAAGCACCACCTGTTCCTTTTTGCTGTATCGGACTCTCTGTCACAGTAGCCGGGACGAGTCTTATAAAACTTCTTAAGCTCCGTTCTACGTTTCTCAGCCTTGCTCTCCCTCCTGGAATCAGAAAAGTGTGCGAAGAGACTAGGCCGCTTATGTGTCTGTGCTAGCAAAGAAGGTTCCCTCGTCATGCTGCTCATACCGCTGTCAATGATTGGCATGGGTTTGCTGATGATAGGGAGTCCATGCGAAGTAATGATTAATTTTGGAGTCTTTTGCGCATGTAGTGCATCCGAAGTGCCCGGTGCAAGCGATGAGGGTCCGCTTGTCGAGTTTTTATAAGGCGAGCGATGAAACACGTTTGTCAAGGACGCTACTTTCTCTCCCACTTGTGCCAGAGGTTTCTTCACGACGCGTTGAGTGGAACTATCGTCCGAGATATTGTGTTTGTGCTTTGATGGTCTTGCAATGGGAATATCGCTCGGTCGATTGAAGGCGGCTTCTGCTTCTGCTCTCGTGGCTACGATGGTTGCCCCGTGTGGTGAAGCTATAGGCGGCAGATCTGCTGCAACTGTGTTTTGGAGTCCTAGGCTGTAGGCTACCGCGTAAGAGTCTTTTCGAGGATACAAGGATGAAAAGCGGTTGCTATCGTCAATACTGCTGCGCTGTCGTACTTGCTGCTCAAAGTGTTGCTTGTTTTGCACGTGCGTGAGAACGAGCGGGAATAGTGATTCTTTCGTGCGATACTGTGGTCGCAATGTCTCGGCGGTTTCAGCCCTGCGTTCGATGCTCATAGGAGATGAAATGGGTATGCTCCCACTAGTGCTTTGTGATCTGGTCGAGTCGGGTGTCGAGAGCTTTAGAAGCGGTCTAGGGGCGGGAGATTTGTTGCGCCAGCGTGTTGCTGGGAGCGCTCGCTCAAGTCTTCGGCCTGGTGGACGGAAGGTCAATATACTACCAATCCTTTGTCGATTGTACTGCTCGATTCGTTGCTTTGAGACTTGTCTTGGGTTGAAAAACAGAGGCTGCGGTGCTAGTTTCACATCCCTGCCATGGTACGAAGTACGGTGTGTCTTCCTGGCTTGCTCGTCGTCCCGTTCCGGCAACAGGTTGTGATACTCTATGGCCAACCGATCAGCCTCGAACATTAATGCTTCGTTACGTTGATCCATCGTTGAGTGCGATCGACTGTGCTGAGAGTGTTTGAGACTTTGTGGGGGAGTCATAGAAGGACGCGATCTTCCTCGATCCTCATAATCCTCCTCGACAGGAGTTTGGTTTCGGATTAAGGCTATCCCCATGGCGATACGATGGTCTTGAGGTAGTTGTTGCCTCGCTACAGGGGCCATGGCTGCTCGGTCTATCGGATCAACACCGAAGTACTTATCTGAAAGCTTACTCTCACGCGACCTGAATTTTCCAAAGGATGGCTCAGTCCATGAACTTGGCTGCGCGGCTGCTGCTCGAGAAGGAGTATCTGCGCTCATATCTATAGCGGAGTCTTCGGCCATTTGTGAAGGGTCGTACGTGCTCGGCTGAACAAGGGAGTAATCGTTAGTCGATTCAGGAGAATATGCAGAACATGTAGGAGAAGATTCAAAATATGTGGTAGTGGATCCGGAATTTGCACTTCCAGACTCCCGCCATCTTGCGACAGTCTGGCTGAGAAAAGGGAGAGGAGGTGGCGGTGTTTGTGTGGCTTTCACAGTTCCTAGACTTTCCAATGAACGAGTTGTATGGAGGGTTGTTATCCGAGGCTTGTCTAAGGAAGTAGTCTTGAAATGTTGTGACGAAAGAAGTGCCGAGCGCTCCGCCGCTGGTAGCAGCATGGAATCGCGATGGTCTTCAAAGGATGGTGCAAAGACATCAATAGACGCCTCGCTCAAAGGAGTCCCTAGGAAGCTTGGGCTCGCCAGCAGCGGCGCATATGTTCTTGGTTGTAACAGTGTAGTTACACCTTGCAATTCTGGCTGTTCTTCTAGGATGAGCTCCGGCGTACTCAGGCTGTACATAGTAGGCTGTAGGAACATGTCCGATGCCACGATATCTTGTCCCCGCCATGACTGTGGTGTTGGTGCCCACTGACTAATCGTTCGGCTGTACACGCTAGAAGTCCTTCTCGGCCTCGTCGTGGGAAACTCTGTGCTTGTGCATTGCTCGGTTTGAGGGGTCGGCGGCAAAGGCTTCTGCGCTCCGACTGGTGGTGTCCTCTTAACAAAGTCTTGAAAAGGTGGAGGAGCAGTCCTCTCCATGCCACGATGTGACGAAGATGATGCTTGGTTTGATGTTTCAAGAGATTGGTGGAACCAAAGCGTCGCGCTCTCAACCGCAGGTAGGGCAAGATGTCGGTGAACAGGAAGGGGTTGCGGCTCGATATACATCAAGAATTTTTCAAGCAGGGCTAATAATAGATTGAGAGGAGAGACAGACGAAACTATCTGAGACAAAGAGATACATGACGCCGGCGAGTAGAGAACATGTTAATACAGTGGTTTGGGTTCTTAAAGACAATACTCGGCACGAGGACAAAGAAATAAGGGAGCAACTGACCGCTTTCGGATACACAATAGTTCCGTTCGAAAGGCAGAGACATGAAAGATTCGAGCCTGGGATGTTGGTATAGTGTGTTCTTCATATTTTGGCATTTCATGCTAGCAATGCACGCAGAGGTCGTAAATTCTAGAAAGGGTATATTCGTGCTTGGTCATAATTCATGGCACTGTCTGTGCTTGATACCACGCAACTTCTGCATTTGACTTCCTGCAGTGTTTGCAGTATCGCCTGAGTTACTTTTGTGTCCGTTGCACATCAGAATGCCAATCCAGCGAAGCCCGTATACTTGACGATCTCTCGATCCGGAATGTGTCATGAAGTGAAAGCGAAGACGAGTCCAAGCATTCGACGACAGTGTCCTGTGTGTAAGATGTGTTGTCGATTGTTCACTTGGCATGGTTGACAACCTGCGTATACAGATCATCAGGAAGCTTCCTCACGAAGCTGATGGCCATGGGCTTGATCTTCGCGGCTTGCAAAGGGGGGAACGATCTGAGAATCTGGTTCGGGCTGAAAACAATCAGTGTGTGGGACAGATTCAGGAACAAGGAAAGCGCCTACCTCGGGCTGCTCAGGAGTTGATCACGGATCAAAACCAGTTGCGCAACGATACAGAGCAAATTCAAGTGCGGGCCATATGCGAAGCAGAAGTCCCAAAGTTGTAAAACCTCAGGAAGTGGAGGCGTACATGCACACATGGTTAGGACGCTAGCGAAAGCATAGATTCTAGCCTCCATGCCCTTTGATTTGAGGTGAGCAGAAAGCTTAGGGTCTACAATATCAAGGATCTTGTCAACAAGTGCAAGACCCTTGTGGACACCGTCCATGGAGCCCCTAACATATCCCGGGACCTCGTTCGTGATGAAGCGGTCAAAGGCAGCAAATGCTTCCACCTCACTCCTGGCAACATATAAGAAGGGAGCAGATAAGACGTTCATGCCTTGTACGTAGCCAACGTGGGTAGAGACATCTCCAGCTTCTGAGCCTTCTGTGCCTGTAAAAGAACCACGGTTTCTGGTGGTAGTCGAACCAGGGGATGGAGCGACAGTTTCAGTTCCGTCCAGACTTTTGGGTACTGACAAGGTTGGGGGAGACATCCACCCGTTCACGCGAGCTTCATGTGCATCGTGCAATTTCCAAGCAATAGCATTGAGTACGCGTGTCAGACTGTTCTCTGTAACACGTCGTCTAAATAAAGGGTCGGTGGTCAAGGTTCGGAAAGTATCATTGCGTATCTTGGTGTACGCTGGTGATGCACCTTGGCGGACGAGGTCGAGATATGTGTCGGTCCGAAGAGGTGGTGCGTCGAGAAGGATAAGCCAAACATACATGCGCAACTCAGACTGGCGCGACGTCAGCACAGATGGCGCGGGAAATAGTGAGGCACGAGACGACGAACCATGCCGTCGCTATTGCTTGGTATGCCGTCGGTAAGTACAGTATATCGCAACTGCTCCAAACCGCCTGGCAGCTCTCCATTGGAAGGCCCTTTGTGTAACAGAAGCTCCAAGCTGGCCATCTTTGTGACACGTGCTGGACAATATGGATATAATGAGCCCTAAATTCAATAGTAGCTGTGAACAGGTAATGATCGATGAGCCTTTTGATGGCATGCGCAGACCGAGGCGCACGCGATCTTGGCTCCGGACCGTCGCACCGATGCACAGGAAACAAGCGCGTCGACGCTCTACCCCTTGCACGTGTTTGCTCAGCCGAAGTGAGCAGATCAGAGCCTCTCCTTTTTCTCCACAAGTCATTTTCCGCACTCACTTCGCTGTGCCGTGACTACAGGTGAGCACTCCGAGCGCCGAGTGACTAGGTAGGTACTGCGGGTACCGAGACCGCCACCAGTCCACTACACAACCGTGCACTCTGGCATTTGTTTACCCACCAGTGACGTTGACTTCACGGAGATATCTGTGCTTGCGCCGTAGGACCCACCGTCCTGGTCATGGTCTCGGAGTTTCATACCCTCACGAAAACATGGGGGAATCTGGAGCTTAAGATAAAACTGGAGATATGCATGGCAGCCACGAGATTTGCTTCGTGCTTATTAGATCTGCGGCATCTACTGCATAACAAGCACATCGGCGGCATCCGCATCTACGGAAACGATCCATGGAGATGTCAATCCAAGTCCAGACATTTGTTTCCATATCGGCTAGAAGTTCTGGCTCCGGATCCTGGTTTCAACGAAATATTGGTGAATCATTACGCGCATCTCGCGGCTCTCGCAGCGACATCCGTACCGATCGGCATGCAGGCTCCACCATGGGGCTTCGACATCAACCAAGCTGAATTTCGCCCATTGTTCAGGCTGCCTTCCATGAGAGTGCGAACTTGTTTCTGGGTCTGCCATGAGATTCAGGTGGGAATGAACGCATGTGTAGACATTTTTCTCGTTCTGAAATCATGTCGCTCCGATGAAATTTGCAAAAGTTCGACAGAAAAGATATAACAAATGGCTGTTGGAAGGCGATGTCGTCTACAAAGCCTCAAAGCACGTAATTTTAGCCGCTCACCATTGGATCATGCCTCATTGCTCTCTGCCCTACCAAGGCCAAACCGTTCAACATCTTGTAGCGAGCACTGACTCTCTAACCCCATGTGGGAACGACCCGATCACACCATCGACAAATGTTTCTGGGCAGCTCCACTCCGGAAACAACACGACGACAAGACGACGTTTACCAAAAGCTTATGCTCCTCTGTGCACCATGCTGGGAAGTTGACGTGATTTCAGTCTGTGTTTCGACAGTTCCAGATTCGCCTTTTCCTCGCGCCATCTCTCACCTTCTGGCAACATCGTCTTTTACGACAAGCATTCTGATCCTAATTCGACTAGCCTTGTCCTTAACCTTCAGCCTCTTACTTCCCAGATCGAATTTTGCACCAATCCTGTTCCACGGGGCAAATCGCGTCTCTGCTAGTCTTGCATTTTCTTGAGAGCCAGAAATATTTCGCGGCACATAAGCGTTAGCACCTCATTTCTAGACTTTGGCTTCCCCATGATTAGCTGCCATCGAACAATCCTTGGTAGTGGTTTTTCTTCCTAGCGTGCTTTCCAATATCAAAGGGAAACCACTCGGAGTCTTCATATAACTGGTCGCACTGCATCTTTCCCCCTTCCCCAATACAAACGACATACCATAATGGCCTCCACTTCGACAAAAGTTGGCCATGGTCTTTCCAAAGTACTTGGCATCAAACTTGATTATCGCAACGAGTTGGAAACAGACAAAATTACGAGAGGAGAGTCGGTCTTCTCTGTGTCCAGTGCCCATGCCTTCGTCGAGGAGGAACCAACCGTCTTGGAATGGTTCCAGGAAACTCTCCCCGGTCCTAAGGAGATGAAGAATTATTTCCTCGGTCTCTTCCCATTTGTACACTGGATCGGCCGCTACAACACTCAGTGGCTGATTGGAGATCTTGTTGCTGGTATCACGGTTGGAGCTATTGTCGTGCCTCAAGGTATGGCCTACGCCACTCTTGCCGAACTGCCCGTCTACTATGGTCTGTATACCTCCTTCATGGGTGTCTTGATTTACTGGTTCTTCGCCACATCTAAGGATATCACTATCGGTGTAAGTCATGATCCACGTTTCCATCAAAACTTTTGGTTACTGACATCCTGTTCTCAGCCTGTTGCTGTCATGTCTACTATCGTCGGCAATATCGTCCTCGATGCAGAATCCAAGGGTATACCACTAGCAGACGGTCACATCATTGCGTCTGCACTCTCCATCATTGCAGGAGCCATTATTGCAGCCATCGGTTTTCTTCGTCTTGGATGGATTGTCGACTTCATCTCCCTTACCTCGGTCTCGGCATTCATCTGCGGTTCTGCCATCAACATTCTTGTCGGTCAGATACCTGGTATGATGGGCATCACTGGCTTCTCGACTCGCGCTTCAACGTACGAGGTCGTTATCAACATCTTGAAACATTTGGGCAGATCGGACCTGAATGCCGCAATGGGCATCACTGCTCTTGCCATGCTCTACATCATTCGCTTCGTCTTCAACCAGCTGGCAAAGAGATATCCTCAGCACAGAAAGCTATTCTTCTTCTGCAATACCCTCAGGGTTGTTTTTGTCATCCTTCTGTACACCATGATCAGTTGGCTTGTCTGCAGAAACGTTCCAAGGATCCACGAATCGAAATACACCAGCAAAGTTGCTCCATTCAAGATTCTTGGCACGGTTCCTCGTGGTTTCACGCACGCCGGCGTGCCCAAGATCAACATCTCTATCATCAAAACATTCGCTAGCCAACTTCCTGCCAGTGTCATCGTCCTTCTCATCGAGCACATCTCGATCGCCAAGTCCTTCGGACGAGTCAACAACTATACCATTGATCCTTCTCAGGAGATGATCGCCATTGGTGTTACCAATCTCCTGTCGCCATTCTTGGGCGGATACCCAGCCACTGGTTCATTCTCTCGTACCGCCATCAAGTCCAAGGCTGGTGTGCGCACACCGCTAGCTGGACTGATCACCGCTCTTGTTGTTCTTCTCGCAATTTACGCTCTCCCTGCCGTCTTCTTCTACATCCCCAACGCTACCTTGGCCGGTGTCATTATCCACGCTGTTGGTGATCTGATCACTCCTCCGAACACTCTTTACCAATTCTGGAAAATATCCCCGATCGAGGTCCCAATCTTCCTTGCAGGAATTTTCGTCACCATCTTCTCTTCCATCGAGAACGGTATCTACACTACAATCTGCGTGTCTGCCGCGCTCCTGCTATTCCGTGTGGTCAAGGCTCGTGGTCGATTCCTTGGCAAAGTTCAAGTTCACAGCGTTATCGGTGACCATTTACTCGAAGACAAGGACAAGAAAGTCGATGATAATTCAGACAAAGCTCATCGAAACATCTTCTTGCCCCTTGAGCACGATGATGGTTCGAATCCCATGATTGATGTGGAGGTCCCCCATCCAGGTGTCTTCATCTACAGGTTCTCGGAAGGCTACAACTACCCCAACGCAAATCACTACCTCGATCACATGGTGCAAACCATTTTCAAGCAGACCAGACGTACCAACCCCAATGCATACGGCAAACTCGGTGACCGTCCCTGGAATGACCCTGGTCCACGTCGCGGAAAGGCTGCTGTCTCTGACCTTCACTTACCTACTCTGAAGGCCGTTATCATGGATTTCTCTTCTGTCAATAACGTTGACATTACTTCCGTCCAGCATCTCATTGACGTCCGCAACCAGCTCGACCGATGGGCCAGTCCTGAAAAGGTTCAATGGCACTTCGCTTACATCAACAACCGCTGGACAAAGCGAGCTCTGGTCTCGGCCGGCTTCGGCTACCCTGCTGAACAAGAAGAAGACGGATCATTCCACCACTGGAAGCCAATTTTCAGTGTTGCTGGCTTGGGTGGATCTCACAGTGCTGCAACCGATGCCGACTATGAACTCAATAGACATGAGACGAAAAGACATAGGGACATTGAAGACGCACGCTCGGCCAGCCATCAAGCGCATGAGATTGATGGCATCATTTCAGAAAGCTCTTCGAGCGGTCGCAACAGTCTTGAGAAGAACGTTACTCAGACAAAGGCATACGGTTCTAAGAAGGTGGTTGTACACGGTCTCAACAGGCCTTTCTTCCACATCGATCTTACTAGTGCTCTTCAAAGCGCAATCGCGAACATTCGCGAACCTGAAGCCACTGTCAATGCTGAAGTTATTCAAGACTCACAAAGCGAAGACAAGGACTAGAAGTAGACGAAAAAGGGTCGGTCAGATTTAGTGGAAGTGTCTTGTATATAAGTTTCATGTGGATATAAACTTCCTGCTGAACATATAATGACTGGGATTTAACGGAGAGGAAAAAAGTTGTTTACGAGTGGGCGTTATGTCTTCCATTGTTTGATCTGATACCATCTTAGCGTTTCATATACACGGCTTCACGTTTCATACATAACGCTGTTCAATCGGAACTTAATCTATTTGATCACCTCGTTCAGGGATATCAGTCTTTCAATTGCACATCGATCCATGTCAAGTGCACACGCGATTAGAATCCTTACAATTTGACAATCAATGATCGCTTTGTGACGTAATACGAGACGCGAGGATGAGGCACACCCCCGACGCGATGGTTATGAAGGCCTCATGGTCTCGTCGCTCGAACTTCTCAAGTTTATCCACTACTCACCTACGCGTCGCCTTGTCCAACATAAATCATCCAAAGTCATGCCACCAAAAGGAGTAAAAACGTTCCTTCGAAGAGAGCAACGCCAACGCCAACGCGTCAGCTTCAAAATCCAACAAGACCACGCGTACCCAAACGGCGGGCAAGGAGAACAACAACAATAACAACAAGGAGAAGGAGGTGGGATCCATCCTTTGCAAACCGCGTGCATCAGAGGCCCAGATTGATAGTGATTTTTCCCAGTCCTCTACGGATCCAATCGCAAACCTCGATCCCTATGAATACGTAACGCACTGTCGACCCAGAGCAGATCTCATAGCAGAGAACGACGCGAAGCCCGCAAAGCAAAGGCTGAAGCAGGGTGAATTGCTCAAGCGGAACAGTTGTGATGGCGGTACCGATTGCATGTGTGACAAGGTAGGTAGACCTTTTGTCTTTGGTCCATTTCTCGTAGTTGTCGTTGTGTAGTTTCCGTTTCGCGTACGCTTTTTGTGATGGGTGAGAGCTGAGGTTTTTGCGATCATCAGGATCCGAAAGATCACCCTGAGTGGAAATGGGCTATTATGCGTCAGGGCAAGAAGAGGAAGTTGGATATGAATGTCTATTCTGACTATAGTGATCCTGATCTGTTCAGTGAGTATCTCGAAAAGAGAAGAGGAAATGTCCATATATCGTGTTTTACTGATTGGTACCAGACATGTACGTGTTTAATGATTATCATGGCTATGGTATCGGAGAATTGATAGAAACTTGGTATCCCTCCAATCCTTGTAATTCACAGAAGACCTGTATATACTGATATGCTTGCATCCAGCTCGTCGACTTCAAGAAAGCCAAAACGCCACAGGAAGAGTGGGTGGTGGTCGAGACAATAGCGCACTGGGTAAGCACAGAAGATGTCGGAGACTTTTTCTGTAAGTCAAATAACAAGCCTACCTTACTTTTCTTGCAATCCTCAATCTCATGTCCCCAGGCGTCGATGACGGGCAAAGAGTATTCGACTACGCACTCATCGTAGGCACGACTCTCCTCGCAGCCCTCAACACTCTAGACCGCAATGATCTTTTGACGCCCGACTCGGAGTTCAAGGATATTGCCCTGGTCATGGGATTATATCTAAAGGTAGCCCAAAACTTTGGCGAAGTGCTTGACTGGAGCGACGGAGAAGGGCAGATATGGCCGAACCAAATCGTGACTTTTGCGAAAGAAAAAGACATCCAGATCGATATGCCCTTTGGCATTGAAAGTCTTGTCCGACAATATGACACGGGCGAGAATCTGCCCAGGAAGGCGATTGATAGGTTCAAGTTCAAGCCGCTCGTAAGTTCTTTACACGAGCTTGTTGCTGGTTTCTTTGTTGAAGCGACTGACGTTCCCTTTACAGTTCAAATCTATAGAACAGCAATACGGCACGGATACTGTTCCAATTTCGACTAAACCGACAATCGGAGGACACTTATACGACATCACGAAGTGGAGCAGAGAAGAGCGCGCCAAGCACGCCTTCGATCATAAAGACCCCCTGCCCGACGAAATCGTCCAGGGGTTAAAAGAGGGCAAGGAAATCATGTTACGGTGAAGTCAGGAAGATGGCGCGATAGATACCTAATGACTTGATTGTTTCTGGTACGTATCCGTACTGTTTACCTAGGTACTATACTATATCCAGTAAACAAATCACTTTGACACATCATCCCAAGTCATATTACCATAACCCTCTCCTTCATTGCGCGTGAGATTTGCTTTCGTACCCATCCACCCTACCCTTCGCAAGGTTGAACATGGGGACTTACTTGCGCCAACTTTTCTCATGTCGATTTCCAGCTTTTAAACACCACAGAGTATAAATAACAAGTCACATCACCACACTAAAACCCTCGCCTCAAATACGCTGAGAGATGGACCAACCCAACCTTTTCCCGTTCAGCTCCTCCCACCCAGCGTTATCAGCGACACCTGAGAAAAGCGAAATCATGTACAGCGACCCTGTCCACTATATTTATTCTATTCTCACACCTCTCCAACCCCAACCCTCCAACCCAACCCAACAATCGCCTCTTAAACAAAAGTCTATCTATCATTTCACGAGTAAGCCAGCTGAATTCCCACTCGTTCAGAAAGCTCGAGCATCTGAACAGCGATATCCTGTGCAGTGCAAAAAACCACCTTGTCGAGATGAAAGCGAGCGAGATATTCTTCCCCATGTTCTCCGTGTCCTCCATGTCCTCCTTGTCCCCCATCTCCCCTCCCTCCCACCCAAAAAAAAAGGGTAGGCCATTTTGAAAGAATATAAAGATATACGTACCCTCACCCACATGGAATCCCGGACAGGAGAATAATAGGGAAATGTACGTGGATTAGGGATTCCCACGAGCTGGGGGTTTCGTTTATGGCCTGTCGTTGGTCAGGGAGAGGGAAAGGGGCGGGATATTATCATGGTTGGTCTGGCGTATGTTTCGTTTTTGGTCGAGTGTGAATCACCCGTCTTTCGCTGGACCATGTCTTCGTCACGAGCACACCGGATACCCGACGCATAAGGGTCGAATCTCGGTGCACACACCATGATTCGAGCACTGGTGGCGGGTTTCTCAGCACAATGAGGTACAAGGTAACAAGGACAGTCTGAACATAAGAGGTGATATGGAACTCTCGCTAGGGTATCTTACCGAGCCAAGCTACTCTGTTAGAAGTAGGCTTGGAAAAAGTGAACTCCGTTAAATGCATCCCACCCCAATCAATGCGCGCCATAAACTTCCACGCTGCAACCTGCCCCTCTTTAATAAGACCCCAAGTACTACATTTCGAGGGACCTGCCATCACGATTTAGGTGCGCATGAGATTGGCAAAGACGCTCAGTTTCTCGGTCTCCAAGGCGGTGCCTCCTCTACCTGCACTAGCGACAATCTCCACGTCGATGCGATTGACACCACGCAAAAGGCCCGTCTCGTAGACCTGCTTGGTAGCGGTGCCGCCGTTGATGTCAGAATTGGGAAAAGGTCTAGAGGCAGCCATGAGCCGAGCACCATTGACGGTGACGAAGAGTTTGTACTGGCGACCTGACATGAGATGTGGTGAGACGGTCGGAAGGATCTGGATATAGTGATATGCAGCAGGCATCTGTACAGTCAGAGACTGGTGAGTGAAGTTTTCGGATGGCGGAATGTCGAGTCTGAATGGCTTTGGGAGTTTTAGTTGAGGATGAGTGGTAATGGTAAGGTTTGGAAGAAGTGCATCGACGACAGGCTTGGTGCGAGAGAAGTTGTCGATGAAAGTGGTTGGAGCAGGCACATATATGGGCGTCTGAAGCGTGTGGAGCGGGATGTGCGAGGGATGAGGGCTCCCACTAGGTAGGCGTGGTGCCGGTGGTGGCATAGACATGGCGGGTTGAGAAGGATGTCTCGCTTCTGGTGCGGCACTTTGTAAGCGGGCATTGGGCAATGAAGGTGAGGGAGCGACAGGTTTCTCGGCTTTCACAGCGGTAGCGGCGTTGAGTGGCGAGGAAGCTTGGCCACTCTGTGTTCTCTTCATAGGTGTAGCAGCAGGGAGTTGCGATGCTGAACGCGATGGTGGCAGACTGGGTCTTTGCGGAAGCGGGTTCTGATGTCCGTTCATGCCAGCCTGTACAGACTGCTTCTGTCGAGCAAGAGCATCATTGTCGATGGTGACACCAGGAGTAGAGGGAGGGGCGGGCGAAGACTTTGCACCAAGATGTAGGACTGGCTTCGGCCGACCCTTGAGGGTGATCTTGGGCTGTTGAGGACCTTCAACCTGTTGCTTGGCGAGAGCAAGCCTCTCCTTGAAGTAGCGCTCGAATTGGCCAGCAAGATTGAACATGTCACTCCCATCCTCGTTGTAAGTCTTCGCATTTGTCCAGATGTAAGACACTTCTTCCTCGAAAGAGTCCCAGTTCTTGAAGTCAGAGACGCCGGTTGGCTTCTCACGCCCGTGTTGACCCTTTGTCCGTTTCTTAAGAGCCGTGAGTGAGACAGGCTTCTTGATGACCTGGTAGTAGTCTGTCAAAGTACGCGAAGGCAAATTGACAAAGGGTTGGAAGAGTTGAACACTATTACGACGTCAGCTTGTATTGAAGGGCGATATGAAGACCAACGTACTCATGCTCGGTATGCAAGATCAGCTCATTGACTATCTGCTCCTGTGCCTGTTGGAAGGTCTTTGCGGTGAAGTCAGATGTGGGAGCTGGAGTGCTTCCTCGAGTGGCATCATCTGTCGCGCTAGGGCTGGGGGCAGCGACAGAGGTCTTGCGATTCTTGAGGGAAATTGTGACAGTGGGCTTGCGAGGCTGTTCGCTCACTTGCCTGGTCGGAGGTCTTGGAGCGGCCGAAGCACCTTCGCCAGGAAGTGGGGTTGGAACGGCAATGTAATTGGGATCCTTGTATGCCGGGTTGTTCTTGCTCATGAAGTTGGATACCATTTTCCTAATGCGTTCGGCGTCGGCGTAGACGATTGACCCATCTTCATTGTACGCCTTTGCATTTGCAACCATGCGCTTGAGGTCGCTCTCGACCTGTGAGAGGCTGGTGTATGCATTCCGGCCCAAGTTTTTCTACAGAGCATTAGCAAATCAACCGTGTTTGCTTCTGCCTGTCTGTGCAGCTGGATACCTCGATTGTGTCAATGGCGACGGGAAGTTTGATGGCCTCGTAATAGTCGGGAAGCTCGTCCTGTTCGCAATTGCATTAGCATAAGAGTGTGGCCTGAGGAGAGGACAATGCTTCGCATACCTGATCCGGGAGTTCAAGGAAAAGGTCAGATATTGATCGGCCTCTGTTCACGTTTAGATCAGCGGGCGTGCTTTCAGTATTTGACACGCTGCTACTGTGCGGCGGCATTCGAGTCCATTCAGGCTAGCGGCACCACTCACGTCTTGTCCTTTGCCGCCTTGAGTTGGTCGATGAATTGCAGACCGATTCGAGTCGTCGACTCTGTGTCCTGCTGCCGTATCGCTTCATGTTAGCCGCTGTGTCTGGGCACTGTGTCCGTGTGGTGTTTGCAGACTTCCCCGGCTTATGACGGGTATCGGACATGGTGCAGATGGTGTTCGAGGGCTGCCCATGCTTGAAGCATCGCATCGTTTGGCGTCGCGAATCCCCTTCCCTTCGCGTCTTCCCATCTTCAACAACTGCCTCTGCGCGTTGCAACCCACAACACACACACACACACGTCCCACTGCTCTGCTGCAAGCCACCCACCTTCACAAACGAACAAATGAAAACTGCATCTGACTACTCACCGGTAACTTTGCTCTCTTGGCTGCATTGCCCTCGGAATCAGGTGATGCTCCCGGCCCAGCTTTGCGCTTTCTGCTGCGATCCATCTCTGATGATATTTGTGTCGCGTACGCCGTGTAATGATCCTGCCGATTAATCGTTATCGCTCCGACAACTGTGCCTGTGTTTAATTGCGTTGTTCTGGCTATGTCCCTCTACCTTATGCGACTGGCACGCGCCGGCCATGACCCGGACATTGGGAGGACCCACTGCCAAGCATTGCAGTCACGTGAATTCATCCAATACAATGGAAGGTAAACAACCGAATGCATAATAACATAATATGCCTCACATCATGCATACCATCACGTAGATCATGTACATTGTACTGCTTCGATAAACTTGACTTTTAGAGATGGCAAACGTCAGTTGTAACAAGGCTTCCGTTCTGATGGGTATAACTATCAGAACCTGCTGTACGAGAGAGGCGACCACCTCAGCACTGCCCGACCAATGCGCCAAAGACCTATAACCCACGCTAACCCTCAAGAACCATTCACTTTCTGATCAACAATAGTGCCAAATGATATGACTTCAGCCCTTCTTCTCGCCCGCCGAGCTCACGCTACCCGTCTGGCGCACCTTTTCCGCCTCCTCATCCGCCTTGAGCTCACGCACCTTGGCCAGCACCACCTCCCTGAAGATGGCGCTCTTTGCCAGTTTGCTCAGACTGCGTTTGCGCACCACTTCTTGTCCTTCTTCAGGAACCTTCAGTCCGCCTTCGAGCGGCTTGCCACTAGCGAGAGCGCTACCTGCTGCCTCCTTTGCGTTGGCTGGTACATCGCTGTGCTGCTCGTCTTCTTCCTCCTCATCCTGCATCCTGAGCGCCTCGATGCGGTTGGCGAGCTTGACCATTTCAATACCGCGCTTGAGACGGGCCTTGGCAGTGTAGGCGCGGATCTCGGGAAGCAAATCGTGCTCAGTGGCACCCTTGCCGGCGATCCATGGGTTCTTGAGTGCTTCCTGTGCCTTGTTAGCCAATCTCTTCTATACGCATTTCCAGAAATTGCCTACTGCGCTCGTTGCTCGCTTGCTTGGGTCGGGCACCAGAAGAGTCATGATAAAGGCCTTGGCCTCCTTACTGACTTCCTTCCAGTAACGGTCATGGAAGATGACGCGACCGTGCCTGCATTCCTCAATAAGGTCTTGCAGGTTCTCGCTGCGGAAGGGCGAGTATCCACAAAGGAGAGTGTAGGTAATGACGCCCAAGGACCACATGTCGACTGGCTTACTATGTCCCTTTTTGAGCATGACTTCGGGAGCGGCGTAGCCGAATGAGCCAGCCATCGTCTTCAGCACTCCATCTGGTGTGTCCAAATGCTTTGCGATACCGAAATCCGCGAGCACGAGAGACGAGTCCTCGGCCTTGGTGAGGTATAGGAGGTTCTCGGGCTTGAGATCACGATGTACGACATCGTTCTGGTGCAGGTAGTCGACAGCTTCCAGTACTTGACGTATGGTTTGAGAGGCATCCTTCTCCGTGAATCTGCCTTTTTCGCAAATGCGGTCGAATAGCTCTCCGCCCGTGGCCAGCTGGGTTACGATGTAGTACTTGTCCTGTACGAGTGGTAAGCTTGTGCCTTGATTGCGAATCAAAATTCAAGGCATACTCTTGATTCGAACCAGTCATAGAACTTGACAATGTGTGGATGATGGAGCTTGCGCAACATGTCCAGCTCGTCGTAAACCATCTGCTCGTTTCCCTTGACGTTCTTCTTCAGAATAATCTTGATAGCGACTTTTCCCTGAGCAGAGTCGGCTTCTCTGACAATACCATAAGTGCCGGCACCCAAGGTCTTGCCGAATCTGTATTTGGCCCTGCGTCGCTCGGTCAGCATGGGTTCGTGTTTGGGGGATTGCATTGGGAGACAGACTTCTTCTCGTAACTTTCGGGCTGACCCTGCAGCTTGTTGAGCATGTTTGCAACTGAATGGTTGTCAGGTTAGTATCTCTATGTCAAGAACTAGGAAACAATAGGGTATCGTGAGGTATCAGGAGTTATGATGAAATCGAGGTTGGAGGAGAGCTTCGCAGAGGTACATTTCGCACGATTTATCGCAGCCGGTAGCTTCATCGCCTGGTGCGGCACAAAAGTGCCCTGGCCAGAGGAAGAGGAAGGAACGATGGGACCTACAGCTCATAATTGTAGTGCCAACAGCGGCCCCCTACAATATCTGTAAGATTGGTTTAATGGCCTGTTCGCTCTAGAAGGAGAGAGCGATGTGATTCCTGGTCGCTTTTGCTGAAATAACTTTGCAGTTGAGCGTAGAACTGGACTCCAAAGATACGAGGAAGGACTGGAGTAGAGACGACCCAAGACACTGAACGATAATTGTTGACCAGCACTGCCAACACGCCACAGCCTCACTGACAGGCAAGCACAGTCGAATGCTCCCGGCCCTAAATCCCCCCGCGCCCAAGACCGACCACCCCACTCGCAATCCACGTTTGGTGCCCGAGCACAGTTTCATGGTGGACTCAGCCCACCGAATCAAATTCAGCAGTTCAAAAAAATGTGGCCCACTATTTTGCATTCGTCTTCCTCAGATGAGATTTTAGTCGTGTTCCACTAGTCCAGACATCAAAATCAAGAAATGTGAATCGGTATTCTCTGCATGTCCTCGAAAGGCAATAACAGTACGAAGTCACAAGACGACGCGTAACAATAAATAAGCTCAGGTGTTCTGTAACTTGCTACCTAAAAACAACCTAAGCCATCAACGTCATAACCCAACGTCTTGCTGCGGATAAACATGCGAGTAGCATGAAGACATCACCGATGACATGGATTAGAACTGCTCACCCAGCATCGATAAGTGGGACTCTTCCTTGAATACTCAATATTCTTCCACCCTGGTCCTCGTAGTCCTCTTAGTCCTATCTCATCCATATCGTTCCTCTTAGAACAGCTCAAATCTTTTCGTCAACAACGTAAGAGATTCACCTCAATCTCACCGTCAAGCCCTCACCCAACGACACCAGGTATCCTCCCACTCCAATCTCAGCTCCAAAAAGCGACGAGAAGAAGTTCGTCTCGAGCTCAAGGCCGAAGTCAAAAGAATTCAGACCAAATAGCAACATATCGGCGGCGTTAGTCTGCAGACTCAACAGTAACTCCAGACTTTCAGACTGATAGCGTCAGTCACAATACTCCAAGCACCACCTACGAAATCATCGTTGAGAGCATCGGCCTATCTTCATCGATCACGTGTCAAACTTGCAAAGCAAGACGAGGAACAACAGCGCAGAGATCAGTACGCAAGACGCAAGGCGCAATTTGCAGAGATTGATAGCCTGAGAGCTACATTACACGAAAGAATCTCTCAAAATGCCAAGTGGAACAACAATTCTCGCTCTGCTCGCGGCAGTAGTCGCGCTCCTTGCAGGAGCGATATACATATTCGGCATCCCGTCAAACGTGAAGCGCGCAATGGAGGACAAGGCCTTGGAAACAATGGGAGAAAACAAGGCGTCATACTTGATGAAGGGTATATATATGCCGCACAGATTTTGGGTTCGGATGATACTGACGTTTTTCTTAGACCAAATCAGCAAAATCCCAGCATCCGACCAGAAGGAGATAAACGAGCTAAAAAGCGGAGTAGGAAACGCTGCTGGTGGCGTTCTGCAAAACCCACTCGGAAAATTCGCTGGCAATGTATGGCGCTTCCATCTTCTTCCGAGACTCTGTGCCTTCACTAACATGTCTCAAGGCTGGTGATGAGGCCACTCGCCCTTTGACAGGTCGCTAAGTTGCGTCGCAGATGCATAAGGTATGTATTAAGACCGGTGGTGGCTGAAATTGTGATGGGAAGAAATGCTGGGCAACGATGGAATGAGACTTTGAGAACACAGCACTGCATGTGCAACAATTAATGGGTCGAATGAAATACATAACTTACCTGAAGTTGTACTCAACCAAGCGTGAACACGAGAAAGAAACCTAATCGTCTGTGATCTAAGCAGTGTCACATGCAAGACTTTTGTGACTTACGCCAAGAATCCTCGGTTCTTCCGTCTCCCTTCACCGAATCAGCCAGGGCAGCAAGAGATCTCCCTCGATGATACTCGAGCTATTCTTGTCGTGACAGTATAATATGATTTGCTGTTGCATCACTTTTGACTGAACAACCAAGAACAAGAATATAGTTGGTCTTGTTCAACAGCACTTACCGACCGGAGAAAGTGTTCGTGGCCTGAATCTCATCACAATCGGGTGGCTCATTCGTTTCTTGACACCAACAGTCATTTTCGTACCACAACTGCAGAACAGTATCCATCAATCACGAGGCACTCACGAATTTCACCCAACAATATACCATATCCCACCGCTCTGCTGCACAGAAATTATACTTTGTCACCCTCGTCGTCGAGACCAGTCCAATCAGCAAAATGATGAGCACAAAAAGACTACAGAAGGTACGTGCTTAATTTCCGTATATATGTGCAACACGCTAACATGTATCTAGGAGCTTCTGAAGGTATGAAGTCTTTTCATCTCTTACATAATTGTACACTAATGAAGTAAAGGTCAATAGCCAGATGGCTCCTGGCATCACTCTGGTTTCGGCTGAGAACCTGGAATCCTGGGTCATGGACATCCAGATCTTGGACGATAATCCTATTTACCAAGGCAAGACATACCGCTTGCAGTTGAATTTTACATCGAACTATCCTATTGGTAATCCCCATCAAGATATCTACATGGCCTGTGGGCGCCTTAATGTCATACTAATTCATTTGCAATGCAGAAGCACCAGAAGTCTACTTCATCAAGGCGCCCAACCGTCAAATTCCAATGCACCCACACATCTACTCCAACGGCATCATATGTCTGGACCTTCTGAGCAGTCAAGGCTGGAGCCCAGTTCAGAACGTCGAATCTGTGTGCGTGAGTTTGCAAAGCATGCTAACCGGTAATACCAAAAATGAACGTCCGCCTGGAGACGCAGAGTTCGTCCGGACCAACAGACAGCGTCCTCGTGATGTCAGCTTTGTCTTCCATGATAACAGCGTTTGATTTGCACCTTTGCGTGCTGCATTGAATTTATGGGCATATTGCGACGGCGCGGGGCGTTTTGGAGTGTCGACACTGGGTGCAAAATCGGAGGAGTTTGGCTCATGTCCTTTGCCATTACTGCCACATAAGGGCTTTCGAAACTATGGTTGAAAACGTCCGCTTCACAGAAAGACGAGGTCAAGTACACAAGCAAACAGAGTTCGCAATCGCTTCTTTACAAAAGTCAAAACCTCTCCTTATTTTCTCCATACATTGCCCATTCTCTTTTATTTGTGCTGGATCTAGGAAATAACAGTTCCGGTCCACTCCGAGCAAGACACCTCAACAGCAGTCCCGACCGCCAGTTCAGCTCCATCGCTGCCAAACATAGCAGCGCTAGCACCACTGTCGATGCAAAGATCAAAGTTGAGGTTGGCGCCGTACTGATTAGTGCCACTCAGACCGTTCTGAGCACAAAGGGGGTTACCGTCAGCTGGACAGAGGTTGGTGACCTGGACAACGATGCTGTTTCCCGCATTGGCGAGGGCGTTGCCGCTGCTGTCAGTCTCGGCTACGAGCTTCCAGCAAGTACCTGTGAGCTGATCTTTAGTTGGTGATCTTCAAAGCAAGGACCATTTCTTACCACAGGCAGGTCCAGCGCCGGCACCTGGGCCTACACCGAATTCGTTCTGGGAAACGGCTGCGCTGTAACCAGGCTGAATGGAGGTGTCAGTCTTGTACGTGTACAAAAGGGTGATGCTGAACCTACATATGTATAGAAACCACAAGCTGTGGTAAGAGTGTTGCAGTTTCCGCTGCCGTTGTCATCGGTACTTCCATACTCGGTGAAGGAAGCCCTGGAGGTAGTGCCTGAAGAGCTTGCAACGGCAGTGCTGGTGCTTGATGTCTTTGTGGATGTCTTTGAAGTGGTTGTAGTAGCTTTAGTGCTGGTTGAAGTGGTGGTGCTGCTGGACTTTGCTGTTGTTGAAGAAGTCTTCGTAGTGGTCGAGGCAGTACCGGTACTGGCTAGACACTGGCTGTAATAGGCATTTTGATAGGTACAGGTGTAGCCAGCGACGCAAGTCGTTCCGCCGCTGTAACCAGTTCCACCGCACTGGCCATAGGCAGCAACTTGGGCAGAAGCCGATGCCACGAGGGCAGCCAGGGAGAGAATTACGGTCTGGGAAAGCATTTCGAAGATTCGTAATCGACAATAGAGGTGAGGAAGTCAAGTAATGAGCTGTTGGATGGGAGAGAGTGATTTGGTTTGCGGTCTCTTGGCTTCTTATATGCCCACGAGATTGCCACAAACCAGTACACTAGACAGGCATGGGTATGCTACCATACGCCATACGGGACGGCCGCTTTGTTCTGACGAAAAGTCACCGCAACGGCTCGGGGAACAATGATGCCTCCTCATGTTTAATGGGCTTTCCCAGGATTGTACCATGAGACAAGCCGCGATACCCACAGAATTATGCAAGGAGTAGGTATCATTTCATCATTCGAACACTTGAGGAGTGAGATTGGCTCGACAGGCCAGGACGAAAAGGCTTTGGCTTTCCAAGCCTCTGTTCTCATAGGCTTCTACAAAGTCTCTGCTAAGTGAAATATTCATAGCCTTGTCCAGAGAGGGTGTGGCTGTTCCAGTTGCTGCTCTTTTATGTTCAGTCACCAATGCAGAGTCAAACAAAGTTGATCTGGCTGTTTTACGTGCATGACAGCCACCGGCATACCTTACAAGGTACATATGCTACAAATACCTTAAAATAAGCTCACACTCGGTTGCGGCAAAGTCGATTGAGCTAGGGATCTACGGCCCGCAAGAAATGAGATCGAGAGCAAGGGTAGATGTCACTTATCCTGTCTATACGAAAAATCGCAAGCGACTTCTCATAGGTACTATTGATGATATAATGCTTTTCTGACTCTGTATAATAGCCTTAGGTATGCGTTATAGTCCGGAGATCCATTGTATTACTGATCTGAAAAGATTCAGATGGTCAAATCGTCGGCACTAGTAGCCATGTTAGGGAATGGCTTTGTTTTGGCGTAATTAATGCAAGACGTCTGGCCTTCTACCCTGGAGCTTCCTTTAGCTTCAGCCTCTAGCCTCGACGGTTTAATGGGTTGTTTCAGTGTGGCCCGCTGCTTTAAGCGAACTTCACTTACAAAGGGCCCCCTGTCACTGAGCCTGGTTCAGGAGACAATCTTGAGAATGTGGTGGAAGCAAGATAGATTAACTTGCCCGCCATTGACGTTGAAAGTCTGCACAGATCGAAGTGTCAAAATCGAAGATCATCCGCGGAAGATCTTGGCCGATCGAGCTGGCTTTGTTGACGTTTACGTACCTTGCGCTTCAGCAATTTTGCCTCTACGTGCACCATGTCTACTGCATTTGCGTAAGAAGATCCTCACATCACAGCATGTTGATTCGAAGTGAAGGATAGAAGTCTTGCATATGCTACAACAAAGCCACCGCCAAGCTCAATTGCTTCAACATGCATCAGTCCTTTCTAAATTAATATTACACGACTATCTGGATTAAAACATACCTAATGCTGTTATACAAAGTCAGATAGTACAAGCCCAGTTAAAACACATATGAGAACAGTCGCTCAGTTTGCATGTAGGCAAGACAATCGCCACCCACCCTTGGTTCTAAGGGTGCACTACTAGCTGTGAGGCTGAGTGGAGTATGTGCTAACTTGATCATGTAAACAGCCCACATTTGCAGCGACTTGAAATGTAGTAGCTTGGCAGTAAGAGCAGGTTGATTATGTATAACAGCTTATCACGCTAGATTGACCAGGTAAGTGCATCATTTGATTCAACCTCGTCTTTGGCATCGGGAACACGGCCACCCCGGAGACGAGTCGTTATATAGACGTGACGAACGCACTTCAACAAACAGAATGATAGGACATGACCATGCGCATTCACCCATCATCGCGCCAAGAAAATCTAGAGGGAAAACAGATTCAACTTTCTCATGTCCTCAAAGACGTGGCTTTGTGCACTAGGAGAGTCCACGAAGTAAGTGTCCGATTGAGACTCGGCACTCCTAAGCCATCGTCTGAGCATGGCGCCTGCAGACAGGAAAGCAGTACTACGACTCATCAAAGCCTTGTTCGTTTCACGTCAATATCGACAATGCATCCAGAGATGTGAAGAAGCGCTCCCTGCGGAAGCATACGTAAGTTGAACTTTGTTCTGTCAATGCACGTCTAACCAGGAACCAAAACAGGCGGATCATGCTTACAAGTTGTATCTTCACTTCTATCTTGCTCTTTCACACGAGTGTCTTGCAAGAGTCATGCACGATTTCTCTACGTCAAAGATACCTGAATATGCTCTTGCAGAATCCTGTTACCTGGATGCCATTGATGCCCTCTCAAAAGCCACTTACTTAGCACAGCCAAAGGCCGAGCATAACCAGCAGGAGACTAATGGTGGGCGGAAGCATCCACGTGCATCTGATGGCGACGTCTTGCAGGATTCGCCGGAAACTCCTGACTCGAGTGGATGTCGTCCTTTGGAAAGATGTGACATATTCAGCCAGGCGCAGACGCCCACACGCGCGGGCAGCCATTACTCGAGAACTGGTCCGGACACAAATTTGGCATTCGACCCACCACCAGCCTCGACCAAGCCAGCTAACATGGGCTGCATCGGTAATTGGGACTTCCGCGCCACAGCGCAGGAGGGTTTGATCAAAAGCTCGAGTGGCACATTGCTTGAGCCTCCAACACTCCTGCCCCGATCGAATTCAAGCATGCATCTCACGGGACCGCCACCACTCCTGCCCCGATCAACTTCAAGCATGTATCTCATGGGAGCTCCACCACTCCTCCAATCAGTTATGTGGCAAGAAGACGATGTGTTCAATGACGATGCCCAGAAAGCAGCCTCGTTCTCCTCATTCTCTGGTCTCTCTACGCCGAGGCTTAGCCCAATCCCGCAATTTGAAGAGAGCAGCAGTCCCACACCCCGAAGACCTACTGCCAAAGAACAGCACCTGCTTCCTTCCGTGCCACTTGATCCAGAAGGTACTGCAGGTGGCTTCTATTCACCACCCGCGTCCACGACAAGCACATGTGAAACTCGCTACAACGCGCACCTGGAGGCTTTGAGGTCCCAGATACGCACGCACCTCGAGGATCTTCGGACTCTCAAAACAGAAACACTCACACTCCAGACAGAACGTGCTTCCAGACGTGCTCAGAGGACCGTTTTTGCTGCTACCAAGCTTCCTCAAAGCAGGAGCTTTTGGTCGTTCAAGGACCCCCAGGCCCAGGATGCGGAGAAGACTGCGCGAATCGAACAGGGCAGGGCGAGAGGCTGGGCCAGGGAGCGCTTCGATCCTCAGAAGTATGTCAAGCTGGCAGAAGACGCGCTGGCAGAGTTGAAAGGTTCTGTCTGACAGGTTGGTGGTGAAGATCAATCAATGAACAGGGTCGCCCATTGAATGAGACGGCGCAAACTTTCAACCAGTCTGCTGCTCATATCCAAGGTGAGGACAGACAGTGTCAAGAGAGACGGCATCAGCGATTGGATGCAGCCGCAACTTTGTGCAGAGTCTTTGGGAAAGCAAAATCACATAAGGTAGCGAACGGATGGTGGGCCAACCAAGTCCGCTGTCTTGTTCCAGCAGGCCGGCCATTTGAGCTGCGCACGCAAACTCGTACACGCTTTGCAAAACAATATAATGGACTTCACTCTTCTTTTCGATAAAGAATTAGCGTGACGGTCATAATGTCGTGCTCGATAGACGGATGCTCATCAGCCCGCCACGGTTTCAGACCAGTCCAGGCAGATACAAGCATATAAATAAAGACCTTGTCCTTTTCCCTCCTAAACGTGACACAACTTCTCGAACACTTACACGACCGAGCAGGCTTACAAGGCGTAGACGTATCAAGTAAGAAACAAGAAGCGCCACTTTACAGGTACTAGAGTGTGCTTATACCATGCACGAGAGGCTTGATTGATTTTTTCATACGCTATGCGCTTACCATAGGAAGCATGAGCGGCTACTATTTACTTATTTACTAATTATATAAATATTTATGGGATCTACGTCTCATTCTGCAGCTCAAACTGTTAGAATGCCTATGCATCTGTTTTGTCTAAGTAATCTACAGCACGTGCTGTAGTTAATATATATATAGATATATATATATATATATATTTTATACTTCCCTAGGGTTCACTCTCCCCTCATTTTCTAATTTACTTTTTAGCTTACTTTTACTACTTTTTACTTTATCTCTCTAGCTTTTCTATTTAGTATTCTTTTTAAGTCTTTTTTACTCTTTTATAAAGTCTAATCTTTTAATATCTATAATATATTTAATAATAGCTTAAATAGTGTCTATATCTGCTTTTTATTAATTTATAGAGCTATTTTTATAAAGTTGCTTTATTATTATATAGAGATTTTGTTCTCTAATTATTCTGAATATATTATTAAATTTAGAGCTTAGTGTTTTTATTAGCTTCCGTTTTTAAATTATATATTCAAAGTAAAGTAATATAAAGTATTAGATTATCTCCTTTTCTTAATTGCAGTTATATAAGCTAGAGCTCGTAACTTTAATAATTATTAGAAAGCAATTTAAGTAGGCATATTCTATATAGAGTTATAATAAAATAAAAACCTCTTTTTTATTTAGCTTATTATAGAGCGCTATAATATATCTTTTAAAAATAGCATTATTTACTATATAAAGGCTTTTACTAGTATTTTATACTTACTGTTATTTTTTAATTAGAAATTTATGTTAAAGAGTATTTTAAACTTATTTTGCGTTATTTAAAGCTACTTTATTTACTTTTTACTTTATAATAGAAGCGTTTATAGCTTATTTAGCTAATTAGTTTAACTTAACGTATTTTATAATAATAAACTTTTTCGAAATCTATCAAATAGCTAGCTATTTTTTAGAACTATATAGTAGTTAATTATATAAAGAATATTCTATATTATAATAGCTCCGCTTTAGCTCTTTTAATAGTTTATTATATAAATAGCTGTTTAGCTATTAGACTATATAGATATTTAAAAAGTTAACTTTTTATAATTATAAAATATCTTTAATAAAACTCTTATTAAGATTATAGCTTCTTTAATTACAAGTAGCTCTATTATTATATTATTAATATTTCTTTTTAATTTAACTTATTAAAAGAGAGTAGATAGTAATATTAGCTTTTTAAAGTATATATTTACTTTAATTCCTATATATTTACTTTAATTCCTATTTATTTATTAATAATAGAGCTATTAGTAAAGATATTTAAATATTGTTTTTTCGTTTTAAAGTAGTTATTATATATTTTATTAGGACTGTGTAAATTAATTCTATAATTAATTAGTATTATATTTTATAGTAAAGCTATTTATACTAAGATAATTTTGATATTAATCTTTATTTTACTTAATTATATTTCTATATTATAAAAAAAAGGAGGTAAATAACTTTACTCTAGGTTTTTTAACTATTTTTTTAAACTGTATTTTCAATAAATTAGTTTTTAATAACCTATAAAGTCCTATTTAGAATTTACTAATTTTTAATCGGAATCGAATATATAATAAAAAAAGCGAAGCTTTAGCGCTAAACGTTTTAATTAAAATTGTATAAAAATATTTAATTACTATTTAAACTTCTATTTACTATATAGAATTACGAATCTTAGTAATATAATTATTAATCTTTTCGCTAAAAAAAACCGAGAGTATTATATTACTATTACGTAATCTATTTGAGAAGCTATTATAGCTTAATAAAATTAACGTATAGATTATAAGCTAATATAAATAAAGCGTTTTAATTAATTAGCGCTTTTTTAATTTTTAGCTTTTATTTAAATTAAATAGTTTTTAAACTGCAGCTTTAAATTGAAAATAACTTTTAGAATTCTTTTTTTTTTATTAAAAGCTTAATAACGTAATTACCTATTTATAAAAGAAAGTCCGTTTTATTAATATTTTTTCAATTATGTATAAAATATATAAAAATTATCTTATTACTTTCGAATATAGCGCTACTATTCTTTACTTATTAAAAGGCTTTTAAAACAATATTATTATTTAATATTAGTATATTTCTCTTTATTAACTTTAAAATTACTTATTAAGTATAATTATTTACGAATTTTATATTACCTTTTCTATTATTAATCTTCTTTTCAATTAAAAAGACGTTAGAGAAAATATATAGAATTAAAGCTAATGTAGATTTCTATAAAAAGCTAGACTTAATAAGTCTAATTTAACTTAATTTTATTTTATTAATTAGTATTATAGTAAACCAGTTAATATAAAATAAATCAACTTATATAATTATATAAGCTAGGATTTCTTTTATACGTAACCGATTAATAAAGACTTAATAAAGGACGCTATTATATATTCCTTTTATATTAAAATTAATAAAGAAGAGCATTTTCTTTTGTTATTATATTTTAAAAATCTTCTTAATAAAAAAAGTAGTATTTAATTATATATTTATCTCAGCTTAACTTCGAATTAAATCTTTAAAAGAAAATTAAGAGTCTTCGCTTAATACAATATTCTTTATACTAGTATTGATGTTATAAGCTTATTTAATATAATTAAAAAAGAGATAACATAATATATTTTTATTATTTAATAGTTTAATTTCCCTAATTTCCGTAATAGTAAAATCTACGCTATTTTTTGTATAGCGAGTATACATCTTAATTAATATAATACGTTAAAGATTTTAGTAATTTAATTATTTAAAGTTAATTAAAAGCGTTTTTATACAATATTTAAAATACTATTTATTTTTAAAGCTTTATATAAGCTAATTTTAGTAACAGCTTTAGTTACTTTTTTAATAGAGATATCCAAATTGTTAGTCTATTTTATAATTAAATTTGGAGCATTTTTTTATCTCTTTAAAACTAATAGGAAAAAGCACTAAAGCAGCTTAATTGTTTTAATTTCGTTATTTTCGAGCTCTATTATTTAGCTTTTATTAATAGTAATTAATATAAGAATATTACTAAACGTTAATAGCTGAAAATCAAGGTATTTTATAGCTTTTTAAATATTAACTATTTATATTAGGAAATTGTTTTGATAGAATTGCTTTTTATTGTAAATACTTTTATAAAATCGATATTTAGCTTATTTAACTACGTAGTAATTCTCTTTTTTTATTGCCTTTTTTAGCTTTTAAAATATTATTTTAATTTTAGCGCTAAGTATATTTATTATAGAAGTTGGTAAGCTCGCTATTTTATTATACTTTTATATATAGAAACTCTTTAATTACTAGGCTATAGTTATAGATATATTAATTTATTATATTCTAGATTTTAATAACTATTTAATTGAGCTAGATATAATTATTCACAGTAATAATTAATAGTTTTTATAATTTGAAAGCTTTAATTACTCTTTTCTAGTTTATTTTCCGGAAGTTATTTTTAGCTTTTAATAAAGCAATTATTTTAGCTTATTTAAATTATAGTAATATAACCTTATGATTAAAGCTATGTTATTTTTAATAGATATTATATTTTATAATTTAGTTTTCAAATAAATTAGAGACTAGTATAAAATCAATAGTAGTTTTAAACTGACTCTAAAGGAAAGTAATTATACTGCCTAAAAAAGTAGAAAAAGTATTATATTAGTGTATTTATTAAAGTATTAGCTTGCTTTCTTTTATATATTAAGATTATAGTATATTAATTCCGCTTTATATAAAGTTATAGCAATTAAAGTCGCAATTTATTATAATAAAAAGGTTTTCTTTATACTTTATTTTAGCTTTATAAAGAGTATTGCTTAAAATAGCTAGCTTAATAATAATAGTCTTTTCTAAATTCTATTTCAAAAAAGCGTATTAATTACAATTTAAAATATAGATTAACATAATAAAAATAATTTTATTAAAGTAGTAATAACTTCTATAATTATATTTAATAATAACGTAGAGAATTAAATAAATAAAACGTCTTTATAAATATAAAGTAATAATTAAAACGTATAGTACACTGGACTTTTCTATTAATTAGATAAAGTTATAATAGTTTAATACCAATATTAAAAAATATAGAGTTTACTATTGATATTAACTATATTTAATTTAGTAACTATAATAACTATAAATTAATTAATAAAGTAATTATTAAAAAAATTAAATTAAATAAAAAATTACTAATTAACGTTCGCTAATAGAAAACTAATGTCTCTTATTAAACGTTGCTTATAGTAACTTTTCTTTTAATACGCTAATTAGTAATAACTTACTAGTCTTTATTTCCGCTTTAAATAGATTAATTAATAAATTAGCTTCCGCTTTAAATTCTATTAATTTTGTTATAATACGCTAAGTATTTAGCGTTTATAATAGTATATAGCTTACTATACGCTATATATTTTAATATCGACTTTAATAGAGAAGAAGTTCTTTACGCAAATTTAAGCTATTTTGAATACTTAATAGACTTATTTATTATTTAAACGTAGTTAAGCTGCATTTTTTTTATCTTAAGTAATAATTCTTATAATTCTTGATTTAGTTTAAATCCCTTTAATAGTAATTACGCTTATAGATAATTAAGCTATAATAGCGTTCTAAACTTGCTTTTTAATTACTTCGTTATTTCTAAATAATTTACGTTAATTAATGGGCAATTAAAGTCAATTGTAATATTTAAAAATTAGCGTAGTTTTTTTTAGAAAAGTAAATAAAGTTAATAGCATTCTATTACGTAAATAAAGCTATATAGCTAATAATAATAAGTTAATAGATCTTAATATTATAAAAGCGTAAAAAGTTAGTAATAAAGCTGCTATATTAGAATTAGCTAAAGTTGATAAGCTCGACTATTTAAAACTCGAGAGGACAGTCCTCTTATTATTAATATTAGTATTAATAATTTTAACTTTTATATTAAAGACTTTTAAATCAGTATTTATTATTTTAAATTTAATATTTACTATTTTAAGCTCTTTTTTAAATTCCTTAATTTTAATATATAAAAATTTAAGTTTTTCAAATAGTATGATATTCTCTTAATAGAATATCTTATTTTAATTATAAAGTAGTTCAAACTGTTTTTTTAAAATTTATTATTTTAAGCGCTTACTGCTTTTTTAAAAAGTCGCTTAATATTTTTTAACAAAAAGAGCAGTATTGCTTAAGCTAAATAAGCGAATAAGTTAGATTAACCCGCTGCTCTATTTAGTAATTCTAGTTCTTCTTTAGGCTGTTGTTATAGCGCTTACTCTCTATAGAAATGAGGTTGGGACAACTATAGTAACAGCATTGCTAGGGATAGCTAGGCAGCACCCTTTCCTTTGACTAAAATCAACAGGAGTTGGATAAACCGACTTATTGAGTCAGCGTGTAGGTGATAATGTCAATTACTTAATGAATATCGATAAAAAAATATCAATATTGTTTTCCATTGATTAAGATTAATTGATTATTTTATATACTATACGCTTGCTACTAGAAGCATAAACAACTATTATCTACTTTTAGCTAATTATAAATCTATATATAGAGTCTACATCTCATTCTATAGCTTAAACTATTAGAATGCCTATATATCTGTTTTATTTAAGTATTCTATAGTAAGTGCTGTATCTAGTATATGTGTTTTTTTTTCCTTTTTTTTTTTCCTTCTCTTTCTCCCCTCTCTCTTACTTACTCTTGGCCTCACTTTCTAACTTGTCTCCATTGTCCCCTGCCTCACTCTCCTAGTCCTTACGCTTAGCGTCCTCCTTTATTCTCCTACGTTTCCCTGCGAAATCCAGTTTTCTAGTATCTATAGCGTACCTAATGGTTACGCAGACTATGTCTATATCTGCTTGCTATTAGTCTGCCAGTCTGGCTCTATAGGATTGTCCTATTGCTAAATAGGAGTTACGCCTCCTAATTATTTAAGAGATATTGCTAAACTTAGAGCTTAGCGTCTTTACTAATTTCCGTTTTTAAATTGCATATCTAGAATATAATAATATAAAATGTTAAACTGTTTCCTCTCTTTGTCTATATTTATATTAGCTTAAGTCTATAGCATTAATAACTGTAAGGAACTTGTTTAAATAAGTATATTCTATATAGAGCTATAATAGAATAGAAGCCTCTTTCTTATTTAGCTTATTATAGAATAGCGTAATATATTTATTTAAAATAGCGCTATTTATTACGCAAAGGCTTTTATCTATATTTTATAGTCTCTATTATTCCTTAGCTAAAATCTTGTTTTAAAAGGTTTTCCAAACTTGTTTTATACTATCTAGAATTGTCTTGCTTATAACTAGCCTTATAGTATAAAGGTTTGTAGCCTATTTAGCTAGTTAATCTGACTTAATATATTCTATAACTATAAACTTCTTTAAAATCTATTAAATAGCTAATTATTCTTTAAGAATTGTATAATAGTTAACTATATATAGAATACTTTATATTATAGCTGCTCTATTCTAATAAGCCTAGTAGTTAACTATGCAAATAGCTGTTTAATTATTAAATCATATTAATATTTAAGGGATTAGCCTTTTATAACTATACAGTGTTTTTAATAGGATTCTAGCTAGAGTTATTGCTTCTTTAATTACAACTAGTTCTATTGTTGTACTATTGATATTACCTCCTAATTTGACTTATTGAGAAAGGGTAGATAGTAATATAGGCTTTTTAAAATACACTGCTACTCTGACTCCTATTTAGCTATTAGTAATAAAGCTATTAGCAAATATGTTTAGATGCTGTTCCTTTATTTTAAAGTAGTTTTTATATACTTTATTAGAGCTATATTAGTCAGATTTATAATTAACTATTATTATGCCCTATAGTAGAGCAATCTATACTAGGTAACTTCTATATTTGTCTCTATCTTTCCTAACTGCATTTCCATATTATAAAGGAAGGAGGTAAATAACTTCGCTTTAAGCTTCTTAACCAGTTTTCTAAGCTGTACCTTTAATAAGTTAATTTTTAGCAATATGTAGAGTCCTATTTAGAATTTGCTAATCTTTGATTTTAGCTAAATGTGCAGAAGAGGGAGTAAAGCTTTAGTACTAGACGCTTTGATTAAAATTATATAGAAACACTTAATAACTACTTAGACTCCTATTCTCTATATAGGATTAAGGATCTTAGCTATGCTGTTATTAATCTTTCCTTTAAGGAACCCAGAGTACTACGCTATAGTTACGTAATTTATTTTTAAAGCTATTATAGCTTAATATAGTTATTGCGCTAATTGCAGTCTAATATAGAAGAGGTATTTAAATTAACTAGCGCTTCTCTATCTTCTTATTTTAACTTTAGCTAGATAGTTTTTAAACCTTAGCTTAGCATTAAAGATAACCTTTAGGATTCTCTCTTTTATAAAGGGTTTAACAATGTAATTACCTATTCTAAATAGGGAGTCAGTATTGCTAATCTTTCTGCAATTTTATATAAAATGTATAAAGATTGTTTTATTACTTTTAAATATAGCGCTATTATCTTTCGCTTATTAGAGAGCCTTTAGAATAACTTTATTATTAAATATTAATATATTCTATTTTACTAATTCTGAAATAGCTTATTAAATATAGTTATTTATAAACTCTATATTACCTTATCTCCTATTAATCTTTTCCTTTATTAGGAAAGCGTTAAAGAAGATATATAGAATTAGGGCAAGTGTTGATCTTTATAGGAGACCAGATTCTGTAAAGGTGACTTGACTTGATTCTGTACTGTTAACTAGTATTATAGCCAATTGATCAGTATAGAAAGAGTCAACCTATACAACTACATAGGTTGGGATCCCTGTGCACAAGAGGTTTGATTACTTGATTAATTGTTTTATACGCTATGCGCTTACTACTAGAAGCATAAGCAACTATTATCTATATTTTACTAATTACAAAATTATATGTAGAGTCTGCATCTCTTTTTATAGCTCAATCTATTAGAGTATCTATATACTTATTTTATTTAAGTGTTCTATAGTAAGTGCTATAACTAGTATATATAGATTTTTTTTTATCTGTCTTTAGCTTTGCTTTCCAGCTCTGTATTACTGTTCCCTGCCTTGCTCCCTAGGTTGTCCTGCTTAGCTTAGCCTTTTAACCTCCTTTGTTTCTTTACAAAGTCTAGTCTCTTAGTATCTATTACATATTTAATAATTACCTAGACTATATCTATATCCACTCTTTATTAGTCTGCTAGTCTATTTTTATAAAGTTACCCTATTGCTATATAGGGGTTACGCCTCTTTATTATATAAAAGATATTACTAAATTTAGAGCTTAGTGCCTCTGCCAGTTTTTGTTTCTAAGTTTTGTATCTAGGATATAGTAATATAAAGTGTTAAACTGTCTCCTCTCCCTATTTGTATTTATATTAACTTAACTTTATAGCTTTAATAATTGCTAGGAATTTATTTAGCTATATATATTCTATATATAGCTATATTAGGATAAATGCTTCTTTCTTATTTAACTTATTATAAAGTTATATAATGTGTTTATTTAAAGTAGCGCTATCTATTGCATAAAGGCTCTTACTTATATTTTACAGTTTTTGTTATTCCTTAGCTAGAATCTTGTTTCTAAGGGTGTTCTATATTTATTTTATACTGTCTAGGACCCTTTCTCCTTTTACTAGTTCTATATTATAAAGACTTATAGCCTGCTTAACTAGTTAGTTTAATTTAATATATTTTATAACTGCAGCCTTTTTAAGAATCTATTAAATAGATAGTTGTCCTTTAAGGATTGCGTAGTACTTAGCTATATATAGGATATATTGTATTATAGCTGCTCTATTTTAGCCCTTCTATTAATTAATTATACAAATAGCTGTTTAGCTATTAGACTATACTAATATTTAGGGGATTAGGCTCCTATAGCTATGCAGTATTTCTAGTATAACCCTTATTAAAGTTACTGCTTCTTTAATTGTAATTAGTTCCATTATTATACTATTGATACTACTTTTTAATTTAATTTGTTAGGAGTATATAGATAATGGTATAGGCTTTTTAAAATACATTACTATCCTAACTCCTGCTTAGCTATTAGTAACAGAGCTATTAATAAAGATATTTAGTTGCTAATTCTTTATTCTAAAGTAGTTTTTATATACTTTATTAGAATTATAATAATTAAATTTGTAAATAACTATTGCTATACTTTATAATAGAGCCACCTATGCTAGGATAGTTTTTATATCTATCTCTATCTTTCCTAGCTGTGTTTCTATATTATAAAGGGGGGAAATGAACAATTTTGCTTTAAACTTCTTAATTAGTTTTCTAAGCTATATTTTCAATAAGTTAGTTTCTAGCAGTATATGGAGTCCCACCTAGAGTTTGCTAATCTTCAGTTTCAGCTAAATATATGAAAGGAGAAGCAAAGCTTCAGCACTAGATATTTTAGCTAAGGTTATATAGAAGCATTTAATAACTACTTAGGCTCCTATTCTTTATATAGAATTAAGAATCTTAGCTATACTGTTATTAATCTTTCCTTTAAACAATTTAAAATACTATACTGCAGCTGCGTAGTTTGTTCTTAAAGCCATTATAGCTTAATATAGCTATTTTACTAATTGCGGATTAATATATAAAAGGTATTTAAGTTAACTAGCGCTTCTCTATCCTTTTATTTTAACTTTAGCTAGATAATCCTTAAATCTCAGCTTAGTATTAAAGATAACTTTTAAAATTCTCTCTTTTATAAAAGGTTTGACAATATAATTGCCTATTCTTAATAGAGAATCAGTATTGCTAATCTTTTTACAATTTTATATAAAATATATAAGAATTGTTTTATCCCTTTTGAATATAGCGTTACTATCTTTTGCCTATTAGAAAGCCTTTAAAACAACTTTGTTATTAAATATTGATATATTCCTTTTTACTAATTTTAAAATAGCTTATTAAATATAGTTATTAATAAACCCTATATTGCCTTATCTTTTATTAATCTTCTTCTTTATTAAAAACGCATTAAAGAAGATATATAGGATTAGGGCAAGTGTTAATCTTTATAAGAGACCCAATTCTGTAAAGGTAACTTAACTTGATTTTATACTATTAACTAATATTATAGCTATTTAATCAATATAAAAGGAATTAACCTATATAATTACCTAAGTTAGGATTCCTTCTATATATAGCTAACTAGTAAGTACTTACTAAAGGACATTATTATATACTCCTTTTATATTAAAGCTAATAAGGGAAAGAACTTTCTTTTATTATTATGCTTTAAAGATTTTTTTAATTAAGAAAAGTAACGCTTAATTATATAATTACCTTAGCTTAGCGCTAAATTATATTTTTAAAAGGAGATTAAAAGTCTCTACCTAGTATAATATTCTTTTTACTAATACTAGTTCTATCAGTTTGCTTAAAGTAGCTAAGAGGGAGATAGGGCAATATGCTTTCGCTATATAGTAATTAGGTTTCCTTAGCTTTTATAATAATAGGATTTACGTTATCTTCTATATAGATAGCATATATCCTAATTAGTATAATACATTAAAGATCTTAGTAACTTAATTACTTAAAATAGACTATAAGCATTTCTATACAATATTTAGAATGCTATCTATACCTAGCGCTTTATATAGACTAATCTTAGCTATTGCTTTAGTTACCTCTTTAATAGAGATATTCAAATTGTCTATATGCCTTGTATTAGGATTTGGCGTATCCTCTTTCTAGCCTTTTAGAACTAGTAGGAAAAAGCATTAAAGTAGTTTAGTTGCTTTAGCGTTGTTGCCTTTAAGCTCTGTCTCTTAGCTTTTAATGCTAATAATTATAATAAGGATATTACTAAACGCTGACAGTTATAGGTCAAAATACCTAGCTGCTTTTTAGATATTGTCTATTTATGTTAAAAAGTTGTTTTAATATAGTCGCTTTTTATTATAGATGCCTTTGTAAACTGGTATTTAGCATACCTAGCTTAGTATTAACTTTCTTCCCTATTTAGCTTATTACTTATAGCGCATTGTTCCAGTTCTATTATTATATATATTTGTTATAGAGCTTTATAAGCTTGTTATCCTACTATGCTTTTATATACAGGGATTCCTTTACTATTAGGCTATAGTCCTATATATATTAGCTTACTATGTTCTAAATCTCTATAACTGCTTAATTAAGTTTAATTGTATTATTAATATTAGTTACTAACAGTTGCTATTTATTAAATGCTTTAGTAGCTTTATCCTAATCCGTTTTTTTAAAGTTGTATTTAATTTCTAATAGAGTAGCTATTGTAGTTCTTTTAATTCAAAGTGTTATAGCTTTGTAATCCAATTCATATTAGGTTAAATAAATGTTACATTTAATAACTTGGTTTTTAAGCATATTGAATATTAATATAAAGTTAATAGTTATTTTAAAGCGTTTTTAAAGAAATATAATTATACTACTTAGTAAAGCTAAAAAGGTATTATACTAATGTATATACTAAAGCACTAGCTTACTTTCTTTTTTATATTGTAATTATAGCACATTAATCCCTCCCTATATTAGGTTATAGCAATTAAAGTTGCTCTCTATTATAATAGGGAGGTTTCCTCTATGCTTCCTTTTAGCTTTATAGATAGTGTTGCTTAATGCTATAAGTCTAAAGGTACTCAACTCCCCTAAGTCCTGCTTAGAGAGGGCGTATTAGCTATAGCCTAGGATATAGATTGACATAATAAAAAAGTGTTTTATTAAGGTAATAATGACTTTTATAGTTATATTTAGTAACTACATAGGGAATTAGATAAATAAAACATTTTTATAAATATATAGTAGCAACTAGAACACATAGTACATTAGTCCCTCCTATTAAATAGATAGCATTATAGTAGTCTAGTACTGATATTAGGAAATATATAGCTTACTATTAATATTAGCAATGCTTAATTTAGTAACTATAATTGCTACAAAGTGATTAATAGATTAGTTGTTAAAAAGGCTAAATTAGATTAGGGATTGTCTGTTTACGTTTGCTAATAGGAAACTAATGTTTCCTATTATACGTTACTTATAGTAACTTCCTATTTAGTTTATTAGCTAATAATAGTTTACCATTCTGTATCTTTATTATAAATAGCTTAGCTAGTGTGTTATCTACTTTTATAGATTCTATTTACTTTATTACAGTATGTAAAGCATCCTATATTTATAGCTATATATAGTCCGCTATATACTGCATATTTAGAAGCTATAGCCTTATAATTATTAGTTTTGTAATTCTTTATATATTTGCTATATTTTATTAGTTAGCTGCATTTAGCCTAATAGTAGCTGTATTTATTATAGTTATAGCATCTCTATAAGCGTTAGTGCTTTTTATATTTGCTAATTTAAGCTATGTTTCCATTAATCTTAATTTGTTGTTCAGTAAGGGCTTATTAAGCATCTTTAACTATAGCTAGGTAGACTACTATTAATCCAGCTGGTTTTTCCCTTTTAAATAGCTAAAACGCCTTAATAGCATTTATAAACTCATTTTTAGCTATAAATATTATTAAAAACTCTAAATAGATTATTCTAATACTTAGTACTAGGACTGCTGCTCTAAATACATTATCAACTTTAATTAGGAAACAATCCTCTTTGTGAGTTTAGGCTATATTAAATACTTAATAAACCTATTTATTATTTAACTACAATTATATAGCGTCTTTTCTATTTTAGATAATAACCTTTATAAATCTCGCTTTTATTTAAATTCCTTTAATAATAATTATATATACTAATAGCTAGAATGTAATTACTTTCTTAATTTTCTTTATTATAGCTTTGCTATCTATAGCTAGCTTATATTATTCAGCTAGCATTTAGCTAATATTAATTATAACTTTTAGAAGTTGTTATAGCTTCTTTAGAAAAGTTGGCAAAGTTAATAGCATTCCTTTTCTTATAGAAGGTTAGATAGCTAATAACAATGGATTAACTAATCTTAATGCTGTAGAAGCGTATAAGGTTAGTAATAACGCTGCTATATTAGGGTTGGCTAGAAATAATAGGCTTAACTGTTTAAAGGTTAAGAGGACTGTTCTTCCTTTATTGACGCTAGAGCTAATAGACCTAATTTCTATATTAAGAACCTTAATATCCGCTTTTAAATTAGTATTTATTGTTTTAAATTCCCTTTTAAGCTTTTTAAATTCTATAAGCGTGCGTTTAAATCTCATTTTTATAATATTAAGCTTCGCTTTAGCTATATTAAGCTTTTTTTATAACAATATTAAGTAACGCTATTAGAGTAGTATTCTCCTAATAGAGAGCCTTATTCTAAGTTTTAAAAATCTCTATCTAGTTCTAAAGAGTCTTATTCTGAATCTTAAGTTGCTTAAGCATTTTATTAAATTTGCTATTTTAAGCGTTTATTGCTTTTTTAATAAAACAGTTTATTATATCTTTAGTAAAAACAATATTATTATTTAGATTAAAAGAGCGGATAAGCTGAATTAGCTCTTTACCTCTCTGTCTAATGCTTCTAGCTTTTCTTTAAGCTATTATAGCAGTAATGAGTCCCTTTAGAAACAACGTTAATATAACTATAATAACTGTATTGCTAGGACAATCAGGCAGCACCCTTTCCTTTAACTAAAATTGATAGGAGTTGGATAGTCCGACTTGTTAAGTTAGCTTATAGATAAAACTGTCAATAAAATAATAAATATCAATAAAAAATATTAATATTGTTTTTTCCCTTTTATACATAAGAGGCTTAATTAATTGATTAATTGATTATTTTATATGCTATGCGCTTGCTACTAGAAGCATAAGCAACTACTATATACTGCTAACTAAATTACAGTTCTGTGTGTAAAGTCTATGTCTCATTCTGCAGCTCTATTTATTAGAGTGTCTATACCCCTTAACTTGTCTAGGTGTTCTTTAGCGTTTGCCTTGTCCTATATATATATATATATATATATATATATATATTTGTTTTCTGATTCCTTTTCACTATCTCCTATTTTGCTCTCCCTGTCTTCTCTCTTAGTTTCGTTTTCCCACTTTCTGCGTTTCTCTATAAAGTCTAATCTTCTAATATCTATTATATATCTAATAGTTGCCTAGACTGTTTTTATATCTGCTTTCTATTAATCTGCTAGTTTATCCCTATATAGCTACTCTGCTATTATATAAAGGTTACGCCCTTTTAGCATTTGTAAAATATTAGTAAACTTGTTTTCTAGTATTTTTACTAATTTGCGTTTTTAAATATTATATCTAGAGTATAGCAGTATAAAATGTTGGATTATCTCCTCTTTCTGTTTATACTTATATTAGCTTAAGTCTATAATATTAATTATTATTAAGAATTTATTTAAGTAAGCGTGCCCTATTTAGAATTATAAAAGGATAAAAGCCTCTTTCTTATTTATTATATTATAAAGTAACATTATATATTTGCCTAAAATAGCGCTATCTATTACATAAAGGCTTCTACCTGCTTTTCAGAGTCTTTATTATTTTTTAGCTAAAATTTTGTTTTAAAGGGTGTTCTAAACTTATATTATATTATCTAGGATTATTTCGCTTATACCTAACTTTATATAACAGCTTATTACCTGCTTAGCTAGTTAGTTAGCCTTTATATGTCTTATAACTACAAACTTCTTTAAAATCTATTAAATAGCTAGATGTTTTTTAAAAGCTATATATTTTCTTATTATATATAGTATGCTTTATACTATAGCTGCTCTGCTTTAGCTTATTTAGTAATTAATTATATAAATAGCTTTTTAACTATTTAACTATATTGCTATTTAGGGGATTAGCTTCCCTTAGCTTGTTAACGTTTCTAATATAATACCTGCTAGGGTTACTGCTTATTTAATAGCTACTAGCTCTATTATTATATTATTAATGCTGCTTCTAGACTTAATTTTTTAAAAGTAAATGAACAGTAATATTGACTTTTTAAAGTATATAGCTACTTTAACTCCTGCTTAGCTGTTAGTTACTAAGCTATTAGCAAAGATATTTATATACTAGTCTTTTATTTTAATGTATTCTCTATATGCCTTATCTAAGTTATACTAATTAGGTTCACTATTAACTATAGTCACTTCTTATAATAGGGCCACTTATGCTAGGATAATTTCTATTCTAATCCCTGTCTTTCCTAACTATGTTTCTATATTATAAAGAGGAGAAGTGAATAACTTTGCTTTAGGTTTCTTAGCCAGTTTTCTAAGCTGTTTTTTTAATAAGTTAGTTTCTAATAGTATATAGAGTCCTACTTAAAATTTGCCAATTTTCAGTTTTAACTAGATATATAAGAGGTGGAGCAAGGCTTCAGCGCTAAATGCCTCTACTAAGTTTATATAGAAGCATTTGACTACTGCTTAGGCCCCTATTCTATATATAGGATTGAGAATCTTTATTATACTATTATCAATCTTTCCTCTTAGGGACTTGGAATACTATATTACAGCTATATAGTCTATTTTAGAAGCTATTATAGCTTAATATAGCTATTTTATTAATTATAAGCTAAAATAGGAGAGGCGTTTAAGTTAGCTAGTATTTCTCTACCCCCTTATTTTAACCTTAGCTAGGTGATTCTTAAACCTCAGCTTAGCGTTAAAGATAACTTCTAGGATTCTTTCTCTTATAAAAGGTTTAACAATGTAGTTACCTACCTTTAATAGAGAGTCAGAGTTGCTAATCTTTCTCTAATTTTATATAAAATATATAAAGATTGTTTTATTGCTTTTAAATATAGCGTTACTATTTTTTGCTTATTAGAGAGCCTTTAAAATAACTTTATTATTAAATACTAATATATTTCTTTCTATTAATTCTAAGATAGCCTATCTAGTATAGTTATTTATAAACCCTATATTGCCTTGTTTCCTATTAATCTTTTCCTTTATTAGAAACGCATTAAAGAAAATATATAGAATCAGGGCAAGCGTTAATTCTTATAAGAGGCCGGATTCTATAAATATAACTTTGCTTAATTCTGTGCTATTAATTAATATTATTATTAGTTAATCTATATAGAAGGAGTTAACCTATACTACTACGCAGGTTAGGATCCCCTTTACATATAGCCAACTTATAAGCACCTATTAAAAGATGCTATTATACGCTCCTTTTATATTAAAACTAATAAAAAAAAGGATTTTCTTCTATTATTATATTTTAAAGATTTTCTTAGTTAAGAAAAGCAGCGCTTAATTATATAAATATTTTAGCTTAATACTGAATTATGTTTTTAAAAGGAGATTGAATGTCTTAGCCTAATATAACATTCTTCTTGCTAATATAAGTTCTATCAATTTGCTTAAAATAGCTAAAAAGGAGATAAAGCAATATGCTTTTACTATTTAGTAGTCTAGTTTTCCTAGCTTTTATAATAATAAGATTTATATTATTTTCTATATAGTTAATACGTATCCTAATTAATATAATATATTAAAGATATTAGTGACTTAATTACTTAGAATGGATTATAGGCGTTTCTATACAATATTTAGAATACTGTCTATATTTAGTGCTTTATATAGGCTAATCTTAGCTATTACCCTAGTTACTTCTTTAATAGAGATATCCAGGTCCTCTATATGTTTAGCATTAGGGTTTGGCGCGTCCTCTTTCCATTTTTTAGAAACTAGTAGAAAAAAGCATTAAAGTAGTTTATTTGCTTTAGCCTTATCTTTTTTAAGCTCCATTTCCTAATCTTCGATATTAATAATTATAATAGGGATATTGCTAAACGCTAATAGTTATAAATTAAGGTATTAAGTTGCTTTTTAGATATTATTTATCTATGCTAGGAATTTATTCTAATATAGTTGTTTTTTATTGCAGATGCCTTTATAGAACTAGTGTTTAGCTTACCTAGCTTTATAGCAGCTTTCTTTGCTATCTAGTTCTATAGTTTATAGCGCAGTGCTTTAGTTTAGGCATTATGTATATTTATTATATAGCTTTATAAGTTTATTATCTTATTATACTTTTATATATAGTGATTTCTTAACTGTAGAGCTGTAGTTACAAATATATTAACTTATAATGTCCTAAATTTCTATAACTGCCTAATTAAGCTTAATAGTATTATTAATATTAACAATTAGTAGTCTCTATTCTTTAAGCGCCTTAATAGCTATATTCTAATTTATTTTTCTAAAATTGTATTTAGCTCCTTATAAAGCAGTTATTTTAGCTTTATTAATTTGGAATATTATAGCTTTGTAGTCTGACCTATATTAGGTTAAATGGATATTGCATTTTATAACCTAGTTTTTAATTAAATTAGACATTAGTATAAAGTTAATAATAGTTCCGAATTATTCTTATAGAAATATGATTATACTATATAATAAAGCTAAGAAAGTATTATACTATTGCATTTATTAAAGCACTAGTTTGCTTTCTTCTTTATACTGTAATTGTGGCATATTAATTCCTCCTTATATTAGGTTATAGCAATTGAAATCACTTCTAGTTATAATATAAAAATTCTCTCTATATTTAGCTTTTACTTCCTAGATTGCTCTGCTTAGAGTATTGAGCCTAGTAGTAGCTATCTCTTGTAAGTCCTGTTTAGAAAGCATATATCTGCTACAGCCTAGAATGTAGATTAATACTATAAAAATATGTTTTATTAATATAATAATAACCCCTATTATTATATTAAATAACATTATAAGAATCTGGATAAATAGAATATCTTTATAAATATAAAATGCTAATTAGAACGCGTAGTGCATTAGTCCTTCTTAATATATTAATAGTGTTATAATAATTTAGTATTAATATTATAAAACGTATAATTTGCCTTTAATGCTAATAATACTTAATTCTATAATTAAAATTACTATAAACTGGCTAATAGACTAGTTGTTAATAAGGCTAAGCTAAACTAGGGATTATCTATTCACATTCACTAGGAGGAAGTAGATATTCCCTATTATATATTGCTTATAGTGATTTCCTGTCTAGTACGTTAGCTTATAACTGTCTACTAGTCCTCTTCCCTTGCCTTAATAGGCTAGTTAGAGGGTTTGTTTCCGCTTTAGATTCTACTAATCTCATTTTAATATATTGTATATTTAAGGTTTATAGCTATATATAGTCCTCTATATGCTGCACACTTTAGCATTATAGCTATATAATTATTAATTTTATAATTGTCTGCACATTTTCTATATTTTAGGAGTTAGCTACATCTAGCCTAATAATAGCTATATTTATTACAGTTATAGCATCTCTAAAGGCGTTGGATCTTATAGTATTAGCTAACTATAGCTATACTGCTATTAACTTAGACTATGCGTTCCTTAAGCGCTTTCTAGGCGTCCTCTACTATATTGAGGTATATTACTATAGATCCTATAGGTTTCTCCCTTTTAGAGAGCTAGAATGCCTTAATAGCTTTAGCAAACCTATTTTCTATATTAAATTCAGCTGCCAGTTCTGGTTTAATTTTATAGATACCTAGTATTAGAACTGCTATTTTATATATATTATTAACCTTAATTAGGAAAGATTTCTCTTTCTGGATTTGGGCCATTTTAAATACCTAGTGAACTTATATTTTATTTATTTATAGTTATGCTATATCTTTCCTATTTTAAGTAATAACTCTTATATCCCTTGCCTTAAATTGGATTCCTTTAATAACAATATTATTTATAGATTATTAGGCTGCAATGGCTTCCTAGATTTTATCCCTAATTGCTTTATAGTTATTTATTATTTTACGCTATTTAGCTATTATTTGGCTTAGGTCTATTATAACGCTTAGAAGTTGGTATAGTTTTTTAAAGAAGGTAGGTAATATTATTACTATAGTGTTGCTATATTAAAGCTATATAGCTAATAATAATAGGTTAATTAAGCTTAATACTGCTAAAATATAGGAGATTAATAAAGAGGCTACTATATTAGGGTTAGCTAAGGATATTAAGCTCACTTGTTTAAAGGTCAAGAGGACTGTCTTCCCTTTATTAATACTGGATTTAATAAATTAGACCTCAGTATCTAAGGCTTTAATATTAGCATTAATATTTTTAATATCTGCTTTAATGCTATTAAGCTTCTTTTTGAGCTTCTCGTTTTTCTTTACAATAATATTAAATATCGCTATTAGGGTAATATTCTCCTAATGGAAAGTCTCATTCTAAGTCTAGAAGCCTTTAAGCAGCTTATTAAGTTTATTATTCTAAGCATTGAGTTTGTTATTCTAAGCATTTATTGCTTTTTTAATAAGACGTTTTATTATATCTTTTACAAAAACAGTATTATCACTTAGATTAAGGGAACAGATAGGCTAAATCATCCTTCTGCTTTGTTTAGTGTTTCTAGCTCTTTTCTGCATTATTATAGCAATGCTCTATCTCTTTAGGGATAATATTAGTATAATTATAGTAACAGCGTTACTAGGATAGTTAGGCAGCACCCTTTCCTTTAACTAAAACTGATAGGAGTTGGATAATCCAACTTGTTATGTCAGCTTATAAATAAAACTATTAATAAAATAATGAATATTAATAAAAAATATCAATTATTGTTTTTTTTTGACTGTCTTATAATGATTGATTAATTGATTAATTGATTATTTTATATGCTATGCGCTTGCCACTGGAAGCATAAGCAACTACTATTTACTTATTTACTAATTATATAAATATTTAAAGTCTGCGCCTCATTCTGCAGCTTAAACTATTAGGATGCTTATATATCTATTCTATTTAAGTGTTTTATAGCAAGTGCTATAGTCAGTATATATACGTATTTTTTTTAATCTCTATTCTTGCTTTCTGGTTCTCCTTCTCTGTCCCCTACCTTGTCTCCTTAGTCTCCCTGTTCGGCTTTCTCCTCTAACCTCCTATGTTCCTCTGCAAAGTCCAGCCTTCCTATATTTATTACGTATCTAATAGTTGCCTAGATTATATCTATATCTGCTTTCTATTAGTTAATAAGTTTATCTCTATAAGGCTATCCTATTGCTATATAAGGGTTTTGTCCCCTAATTATTCTAGAGATATTCTGTTTTTAAATTAAGTACTTAAAGTAGAACAATATAAAGTGTCAGACTATCTCCTTTTCCTATTTGCATTTATATTAGCTTAAGTCTATAACGTTAATAACTTCTAAGAACTTATTTAAACAGGCGTATTTTATATAAAGCTATAATAGGATAAAGGCCTCCTTCCTATTCAGCTTATTATAAAATAATATAGTATGCTTATTAGAAATAGCGCTATCTATTATATAAAGACCTTTACTAGTGTTCCATAGTTTTTAACATTCTTTAATAAGGATCTTGTCTTAAAGAGTGTTCTATATTTACTTTAAGCTATTTAGGATTGTCTCCCTTATAATTAACCTTATAGTAAAGGGACTTATAGCTTATTTAGCTAGTTAGTTTAACTTAATGTGTTTTATAATAGCAAACTTCTTTAGAATTTATTAAATAGCCAGCTTTCCTTTAAGAATTGCGTAATAGTTAATTATATATAAGATGCTTTATATTATAGCTGCCCTGCTTTAGCTAATTTAGCAATTGATTATCTAAATAGCTATTTAACTATTAGATTATATTAACACTAGCGGGACTAGCCTTCTATAATTATAAAATGTCTTTAATAGAATTCCAGCTAGAATTATAGCTTTTTTAATTGCAACTAGTTTTACTATTATACTATTAGTGCTACCTTTCTTTTTAATCCGTTAGGAGAGGATGGACAATAGTATAGACTTCTTAGAATATACAGTTATTCTAAATCCAATATATTTATCTATTAGTAATAGAGCTATTAGTAAAGATATTTAAATACTGTTTTTTTATCTTAAAGTAGTTTTTATATATTTTATTAGAGCTGTATTAATTAAACTCTTAGTTAATTATTATTATACTTTATAATAGAGCTATTTATATTAAAATAGTTTCAATATTTATTTCCAATTTGCTTAGCTGCGTTTCCATATTATAAAGAGAGGAAATAAATAACTTCGCTTTAGGCTTCTTAATCAGTTTTCTAAGCTATGCTTTTAATAAATTAGATTCTAATAATATATAGAATCCTATTTAGAATTTGCTAATCTTTAATTACAGTTAAATATATAAAAGAGAAAGCAACGCTTTAGTACTAAACGCTTCAATTGAAACTGTATAGAAACATTTAACTACTTTTTAAGCTCTTATTTATTATATAGAATTAAGGATTCTAATAATGCTATTATCAATCTTTTTATTAAGAGAATAAGAGTACTATATTACTGCTACATAATATGTTTTTAAAGCTATTATAGCTTAATAGAGTTGCTATATTGCTTATAGTCTAATACTAGCAAAGCGCTTAAGTTAGCTAGCGCTTCTCTATCCTCTAATTTTGACTTTGGCTAAGTGATTCTTAAATTATAGTTTAGAATTAAAAATAACTTTTAAGATTCTTTCTTTTATTAAAAGCTTAATTACGTAGTTGCCTACCTTTAATAAAGAGTCAGTTTTATTAATTTTCCTTTAGTTCTATATAAAATATATAAGGATTATTTTATCATTTTTAAATATAGCTTTACTATCTTTTGCTTATTAGAGGGCCTTTAGGACAACCTTATTATTAAGCACTGATATGTTTCTCTTAACTAACTTTGAAATAGCTTATTATATATAGTTATTTATAAATTCTATATTTCCTTGTTTCCTATTAATTTTCTCTTTTATTAAAAAGGTATTAAATAAAATATATAAAATTAAAGCAAATGTAGATTTTTATAAAAGATTAGACTCTGTAAAAGTAATTTAGCTTAATTCTATTTTATTAATAAGTACTATAGCTAGTCAATCTATATAAAAGGAGTCGACCTATGCTACTATATAAGCCAGTATTCCCTCTACGTGTAGCTAATTAATAAGCACTTATTAGGAGACGCTGTTATATGCTCCTTTCATATTAAAGCTAATAAGAAAGAGAACTTTCTTTTATTACTACGCTTCAAAAAATTTCTCAGTTAAAAAGAGCAGCGCTTAATTGCATAATTATTGTAGCTTAGCTTTAAATTGTGTTTTTAAAAGGAGGTTGAAAGTTTCTATCTAGTACGATATTCTTCTTACTAGTACTAGTTCCATCAACTTGCTTAGCGTAGCTAAGAGGGAGATAGGACAGTATGCTTTCGCTACTCGGTAGTCAGGTTTCCCTGGCTTCCGTAATGGTAAGATTCGCGCTATCTTCCATGCGGCTGGTACGTATCCCAGTTGGTACGACGCGTGTGCACGAGAGGCGATAGTTTTCGCACGCCAATTCAGCGTGTCAAGAGCGAATGTCAAAGGATATATTCTCGGTTGATACCCGAACCTTCATTGCCACTAGTTGATAAATCAGTTAAATCCTCCGTGGCGCAATTGGCTAGCGCGTTCGACTGTTAGTGCGAGTTCTCATGCTCACTGCAATCGAGAGGTTCCTAGTTCAAGCCTAGGCGGGGGAGATCTTCTTTTGCCATTTTCTCAGCGATTTCCTCACTGCATTCAGAGGATGGCCCCCCTATATTTGTGATGCTCTTTCTCTATGCCATGAAATTCCAGTCTGCGTACGTAATAACTGGAAGCATTTTTGAGCGATGAGGAGAGCATGATGTATTATGACTATGCAACTTTATTCGTAGACGTAGAAGAGAACAACGGAGATAGACAGGGAAATGGCAGCGATGGAGGATAGATATCATACACGGGCACACGCAGATGTCTGATAGAAATCCTCGGCGTATGTGATGTGGCAACAGAGTGTTATAGTAATGCGACTACATTCATGACCTCGAGATGAGATGAGATGTGAAAGTCTCACAAAGCAGATCCACCATGTGCAGCTTTCAGAATATATGTCTGTTTGTAATAGCATGTGGGAGCTGCTAAGCAAATTCTTTTGCAGAGCAACGGTGAGAAGAGTATGGGTGTGTATCAGTAATATTGAAGGTACTAGTAACTCAAGCGGACCAGGTTAGGAATGCATCTGTCCATGAGCTCACTTGACTGTATCCCGAGCGTGCTCAACGGAGACATAGGATAGTTGAGAGAACAATAGGGCGAAATTTTCATCTGATCGCATGCACAAGCCTGTTGTACCTTTTATTTGCACTAAGTCACAGAGTGAAGTGGCTCAGTAGCGAATGGTTTGAATTATGACTGCCTGATTAAGGTACGAGTAGCGGGGTGGGTGAAAGAGCAGCTGCCAAGGTTGACGCAGCGCGGGTGGGAGGCTCAAGCGCGAAGCGCCTCCGATAACTGCCAATAGGTAAGGCAGAAGTGAACAAGCAAGCGGGACATTTCAACTTGTATCATTCAGTACCAGGACATCAGCTCATCGGCTATAAAAGGTAACTCTTGCCACATCGACATCAAAGTGTCGGCCAGCCTTCACGCAATTCTCACGTCAAAGTTAGGCGCGCTGCACCTCCTCTATCGCGGCAGATTTGCTATATCAATGACAACGAGGTCCACTTGGTGCTGAATTAGCAACCATGTCTGACGGTAGGTTTGGATGCGCAAACAACCATGGCAAAAATATCGAGGCTAACAGAGTGGCGCCAGCAGAGATTCAACGCCTCCAGCAGGAGCGCAAAGGTTTCAAGGCCTTCGACTCTTCCAACCAGCGCACTAACCCTGGAAAGCTGTCCATGACTGAAAACGCCGATACCGAACTGTACGGGAACAACAGCGGCGACAAGTATGCCGGCTACAACACATCCATCGCCGTCAACGATGATGACGACCAGGACATGGAAGATGCGGATGGCGAGAACGGAGGCCGGCTGGTCGGGCAATATACGGCCAGCAAAGAGATCATGAACGAATATGCCCATGGTGAGGACGACGTGCTGCAAGACCGCGAACAACAGGCACAGATTCAGAACCGCGAGACGGATTACCAGAAGCGACGTTTCAACCGCCAGCTCAGCCCGACGCGAGCGGATCCATATGCCAAAGACGGCGAGGCGAACGGAACGAGCTACAAGGAGATTATGCAACAGCGTGAGATTGAGCGAGGAGAAGAGAGAGTGCTCAAGCTCATCGCTGACAAGCAGTCCAAGGATGGCGATGAAATGGATGGCGTGAAGACCGAGCACAAGCCCACTCTTCAGCTGGACAATGCCGAGGCCAAGGAGAATGGTGAAGCAAAAGAGAATGGAAGCAACGGAAGTGCCACTGCTGCACCACGCAAGCGTAAGAACAGATGGGACACACCTGCGACTGAGGACGCCACGAATGGAGCAAAGAGCGAGGATGCAGCACAGCCCAAGAGATCTCGATGGGATGCCACTCCTGGCCCAGAAGATGGTGCCGCAGTACCAAAAAGGAAGTCTCGTTTCGATATGGCTCCCTCTCTGGGCGGTGCCACTCCCGTTGGCAATGTGGGAGGTGCCACACCAATGCACCCTTCGCAGGGAACTGCTTTCGGCTTTGGTACTGACATTTCCGGCCGCAATGCTCCCCTCTCAGACGAAGAGTTGGACGCCATGCTGCCTTCAGACGGCTACAAGATCCTGCCTTTCCCACCTGGATACGAGCCACTGCGCGCTCCGGCACACAAAGTCGCTGCAACTCCTGCCTCGCTACAAGGAGGCTTCATGATGCAACAGCCCGTCGATCCGCGCTCCATGGGCAAGGATCTTACTACCGAGTTTCAGAGCATGGGTGATCTGCGTATCAAGCCAGAGGACATGGCCTACTTCGGAAAGCTGGTAGACGGTGCCGACGAGAATGAGATGAGCGTCGAGGAGCTCAAGGAGCGCAAGATTATGCGTCTTTTGATCAAAGTCAAGAACGGCACTCCGCCCATGCGCAAGACTGCATTGCGTCAACTGACTGACAATGCTCGCTCCTTTGGTGCCGGACCCCTGTTTGACCAGATCCTGCCACTGCTCATGGAAAAGACTTTGGAAGATCAAGAACGTCACTTGTTGGTCAAGGTCATTGACCGTATTCTATACAAGCTCGATGACCTTGTTCGCCCCTACACTCACAAAATTCTTGTTGTCATTGAGCCTCTACTCATCGACCAGGACTACTATGCTCGTGTCGAAGGTCGTGAAATTATTTCCAACCTCGCCAAAGCCGCCGGTTTGGCCCACATGATTTCCACCATGCGTCCCGATATCGACCACGCAGACGAGTATGTCCGAAACACAACTGCTCGTGCCTTTGCCGTCGTTGCCAGCGCTCTCGGCATCCCCGCTCTTCTTCCCTTCCTGCGCGCCGTTTGCAAGAGTAAGAAGTCGTGGCAGGCAAGACACACTGGTGTCAAGATTGTACAGCAAATCCCTATTCTCATGGGCTGTGCCGTGCTTCCACATCTGAAGGGTCTCGTAGATTGTATAGGCGACAATCTCAATGACGAGCAGACAAAGGTTCGGACTGTCACTGCTCTGGCCATCGCCGCTCTCGCCGAGGCCGCCAATCCATACGGTATCGAGAGCTTCGACGACATTCTCAACCCTCTATGGACAGGAGCACGTAAGCAGCGTGGCAAGGGTCTCGCTGCTTTCCTCAAGGCTGTCGGTTTCGTTGTCCCTCTCATGGACGAAGAGTTCGCCAATTACTATGTCAGCCAGATCATGGAGATCTTGCTGCGCGAGTTTTCCTCACCCGACGAGGAGATGAAAAAGGTCGTTTTGAAGGTTCTATCTCAATGTGCAAACACTAACGGCGTGACTGCCGCCTACCTCAAGGACACTGTACTTGACGACTTTTTCAAGTGTTTCTGGGTCCGCAGAATGGCACTTGACAAGCGTAATTACGTCCAAGTAGTGGAAACCACTGGCGATCTAGGAAAGAAGGTCGGTTGTGGTGAGATCGTTGAACGAGTAGTTGACAACCTGAAAGACGAAAGCGAGGCTTACAGAAAGATGACAATGGAGACCATCGAAAAGAGTATTGCCAGTCTAGGTGCCGCTGACATCAACGAGCGTCTTGAAGAGCGTCTTGTGGACGGTATCCTTACTGCATTCCAGGAGCAGACTGTGGAGGATGTCACTATTCTTAACGGTTTCGGAACTGTGGTCAATGCTCTCGATACCCGATGCACGCCCTATCTACCACAAATTGCCAGTACGATCCTTTTCCGGATGGCCAACAAGTCTCCCACAGTACGACAACAAGCTGGAGATCTGATATCCCGAATCGCCATCGTCATGAAGCACTGCGGTCAAGAAACAGCTCTCGGTACGATCAGTCGAACCTTGTACGAAAACTTGGGTGAAGAATATCCCGAAGTCTTGGGTTCTGTGCTTGGTGCGCTTCGATCCATCGTCACAGTCGTCGGTATCAACCAAGTCGTTCCACCTATCAAGGATCTTCTACCTCGCTTGACACCCATCTTGCGTAATCGTCACGAAAAGGTGCAAGAGAACACGATCGATCTTGTCGGTCGTATCGCAGACCGTGGGCCAGAAAGTGTCAACCCGAGAGAGTGGATGCGTATCTGCTTCGAATTACTAGACATGCTGAAAGCTCACAAGAAGGGTATTCGACGAGCAGCCAACAACACGTTTGGTTTCATCGCCAAGGCCATTGGTCCTCAGGATGTGCTCGCAACTCTCCTCAACAATCTTCGCGTACAGGAGCGTCAATCGCGTGTCTGTACTGCTGTTGCCATCGGTATCGTCGCCGAAACCTGCGCACCTTTCACCGTCCTTCCAGCTCTGATGAACGAATATCGCGTCCCTGAGCTGAATGTGCAAAACGGTGTGCTCAAGTCACTGTCTTTCCTCTTCGAGTATATTGGCGAGATGGCAAAAGACTACGTCTACGCTGTCACGCCACTCCTTGAAGATGCTCTCATTGACCGCGACCAAGTCCATCGTCAAACGGCTGCCTCGGTGGTCAAGCACGTGGCTCTAGGTGTCGTTGGTCTTGGATGTGAAGACGCAATGCTGCACTTGCTCAACCTTCTCTTGCCGAACGTGTTCGAGACATCACCTCACGTTATCGATCGGATGATCGAAGCAATCGATGCTGTGCGTGTGGCCGCCGGCACAGGTGTCGTCCTCAACTACGTCTGGGCCGGTCTCTTTCACCCGGCCAGAAAGGTGCGCACGCCTTACTGGAGATTATATAACGACGCCTATGTGCACTCGGCGGATGCCATGGTGCCATACTATCCCAACCTGGAAGAGGAGCACCTGGCCAGACATGAATTGATGGCAATTTTCTAAGGGAGAGAGAGAGAATCGAGGTCGGAGTGTTGTAATCGAGGGGTATGCTGATCGATACCCATCTACATTCCTCTACGCCGTTACCATGTCAGACCTGCCATTTTGCACCTCTTTCGCATTTGTAATTAGGCACCGCTTTAACGTGGATCAAAGATGGTGAATGGGACTCGGAGCGACAATGGCATTTGACACGAATCTTCTTCGAGTACTCGTAGCAGGCGGCTACCACTGGCGTTACAGGCGTGTCGATAGCGAAAGGTAGAGTAGTCAAGGTAGTCTCAGTACTTCCCCTTTTACATGACGGATGCACGCAAATGAAAGCCGGGATGATGAATTTTAGTATAGTCATTTCATCGGAAAGGGATTTTCGTAAAAAGAGCACCTGATTTAAATGTATCGTGAGTTCCTACCCTATCCTATCCGGAACCCTTTTGCTGAGATATAGAAACAAGGCTACATCCGAGAGGGAAAAAAAAAACGCCCGCTTATCGTCCTGATGGTGTCGTCGGAACGCTTTGGTAAACATGTCCCTGCCGTGCCTGCATATTCAACTTCTTTCGTGCGTTCAAGAGTAAAACTGAGCCTTTTGGAAACTCTCGACGTTCAGATCGCCCGCTTGTCCAGGTGGTAATGTCGGAGCCGCCTTGACCATTTCCTTTTCTCGATCCAACATTGTGTTGGTCCTGCTGTCCGGACCTGCGCTCGTCGTCGTCATGGTATGCGCTCTGCTGCCCGAGGGACTACCGCTTTGGCTCCCGCTTGTGATCTGCTGCTGCTGGGGTCTGCGTTGGATGGCCTCGAGGTAAGGAGCGGGTAGATATCCTTTGCGGCCGTCTCTGGCGCGGCATTGCCACCACTCGGATGGGTTGCCCAGGGGGTCTGTCTTGCTTAGGACGGCGACAAGGTCACCCTTCTTGACTGCCAGGTCGACGCCTTGTACGACGTGCGGGTTGGCGTCGGGGGTGAAGTCGTAGAGGACGCGGCAGAAATCCAGTTTGCTCGGGTCCAGCGGCTGGCCGGATGCCAAGGCCATGGCTTGTGGATCGTTCTGCAGACGGCGCTGTTCCTCCTCTTCTTGGCTTTTGGCAAGGGCGCGGATGAGTTTGCCCATCAGATAGGGCAGGCCGAAGACGGCGGCGAGGAAGAAGAAAAAGGGTTTCTTGCTTGCACGGGGAGGGGCTGGAGAGCCATCGGGGGGTTTGCCGCTGAATTGGGCGAAGTTTAAGGGGGTCAATTCTTTGGAATTGGCTGGTGGTGGGCGACCGGTGAGTTTGGCAATCAGTGTCCGCATCCAGCGGAGCACGGTGAAGATGCCTAGGACTGAGCCCAGTGTTTGGCGGAGGTTTCCGAATTGCTCGGCGACTGATACCATTGCTGTGATTGGGTTAGGAGCGCCATATAATCTGCTGTGTCTTGTCATGACTCACCGAAGAAACTCGAGTGCGTGGCCATGTAGGTGCTCTCAAGCATTTGTGCAAATCCACCGAATGCGCCAACGATGCTCTCGATAATCTGAAAGGTGGCCTGGGTGCTATTGCTGAAGCTCTGAGTGAGGGACTGGTTCCCCGCTTGTCCCATGCCGTTGTACATGCCACCCATGCCTCCTCCGTATGGGCTCCCGTACATGCCCCCACCCATGCCTCCGCCGTACATCCCCCCCATTCCACCGCCATACATGCCTCCCATACTCCCTCCAAATCTAGAGTATGGCGACGAGTATGAGGACATGCCCCCGTATCCGGACATGCCATAGGGTGATGACATTGTTGATCGATTGGCGTATGGCGACGACGTGTAGTTGGATGCGTTCTGATTCACGACCGAGTTGAGGGAATCAGGTCTCGATGGAAGTGCTGGTGCTCCAGTAGTCGAAGACACGCCGGCTGATGTTGGAGTTGCAGCGCTTGCTGTAGATGTTAATGCTGCCGTCATGTTAGTTCAGTCACGCCTGACGCTTCTCACAAGTCGTGGCACACCTGGAGAGCTCTGTGCGCCAGCTCCACGTTCCCAAGGCTTTGGTGGAGAGACAGAGGCCATGTCTATGCTCTGACTACCACCTTCTGGAACAGTGCCCGCTCGTCACCCTTCCGGGTCGAACGGAGTTTATGTAGCGCTTCGCAGATGGGTGTGCACAGTTGATTGAACAAGAACCTGTGCTACGAGTATTTGCGCAAGTCGACTATGCCCGCAGTCAGGTTCTGTTACTCCTCGTGAAACCACGTATCGAGAGTATGTAGGAAAAGCGAATTTGTGAAAACATGTACGGATTGTGATTGCCACGAGGTTGAGGTTCAGGTGTTTCCTCGTGCGCTTCATCAGCCTCTTGCTCCACACTCCTCGATCCCTCCACAAATGCCAAAAGACCGAGGTATTTTCGGCCCGCTCACGTGAACCCTGCAATAGCCGACTCGAAAGGCAAAGTCAACTTCATTCCTTACATCAGCATCGACATTTCGTTGTGTTATTACGAGTAAATTCATCCATCCTTACACTCATCGTTGCACTTCACAATTTCAACACTCTACACGTCAATTCAACAGCCAGGCAGTGAATAAAGTATGGTATGTATTGCACGCGTAGACTATGCACATTCCCTTCTCGAATATTCGCGAAATCATCAACCATGTCATCGGCAATAACCTGAGCGCCAGCGCTAGATTGTCGTGACCTGATCCCATTTTTGAATATTCACAATCTAGGTAGTCTCGCCGGACTCCTATTGTAACGCCAAAGTTGGTATCTCCCTAGATCCGTCTCCGAGAAGCGAATTAAAATCATTAAAGCCGTCATCGAACCCTCTCGAGTTGTCTCTCATGAGACAAGGTTGAAGATGGAGACGAGCAAGCTTTGGATCAGCGTCGTGGAGCAGATGTCCGAAATGGATGACTCGTCAAGGCTGCTGCCAAACTCATAGTCATCATCAAGAAGCTTGATGTGGATGTTGTCCCCATTCATGATCAATGCTGCCTTGATCGTGCTTCCTGTTGGTCGTGCAAAATAGTCCGAATCGCCTCCGTTGATGTTGCCATGGAGAGTCGATTTGCACCGCAAGTCACCAGGAGCGAGCACCTCGAAGATATCGAATTCGCCACATCCACTCTCCCAGCACGAGCAGTCAGCTTGTCCATATTGGAGTGTTCTTGGGATCTGTGCGTTGAGCATCCAGATGGCCGGCATGTCACCGTTGGTCGCTGAATCCGTGTTGCCATCGAGCGGCATCTGGAACTCGAAGAGAAACGCCTTCTGGGCACCACTCCAACCGTGGTAAGCGACCGTACCGTCACGGACGTAGCCACAGTCGTCGTCGTCGTCGCTGCACTCGCTATCAGACATGATGACAACCTCAATATCCGACCCGAGCGTTGTGTCTGCAAGAACTTGGGGAGAGGAAGCACCTGCGGTGCCATCGTCGGAAGAGTACGACAAGGAATTGCCAAAGGTGTAGTCGAAGACGCCCGAGCCCGAGCCGCCCATATGGTTGAGGAAGACGACTCCATCCGCTGTACCCGATTCAGCGTTGTAGTAAGCCTGGCGAGTCCAGCTGCCAGATGAAGATGTCTGTGTGGCGGTAGCGCTAGAGCTCGAAGAGGTAGAGCTTGACGAGGTAGAGCTTACCACGGCAATAGAGCTGGAGCTACTGGCCGAGGGGACGATACGGTTGACCGCCTCATAGGCGGACGAACTTTCTGCAACATTGGATGTGGTGGCTGCGGTGCTAGTGGCAAGGGTCGTGGCAGCGGCGGCAGTGGTTGTGGTTGCCACGGCAGCTGCAGATGTCTCGCCAGACCAGTTGTTGGTCCAAGAAACAACCACACCGTCAATAGTAGCAATCACGATATCATCCGCCGCACTGGAAGTGGCAGCGGCCTCACCGGACCAGTTGTTGGTCCACGACACGACCTGGCCGTCAATCGTAGCGACCACCATATCGGCAGGCGCACGCTTTTCGTTCTCAGCCTCCTGGGCTTGATCGTGGCCATGACGCTTATGCTTCTCAACATGATCGTGGCCATGACGCTTCATGCCGCTGCGCTTGGCCTTCTTTGAAGACGAGGAAGAAGAAGAACCTGGAATGTAAACGGCAAACTGCTTGAGAGCGAGCGGACCGCGAAAGTGAAGAGAAACCTGAATATTGTCAACATCTAATGTAAGTGGCCATATTGGAAAGAAAGCTTACCTCCTCATCAAGAGGGGACATTGATCCGGAGTACCCAAATGGAGTGGAGTCACAGACACTGGTTGTGCTATCCATGCTGGTAACCTTGTTGTACGAGCCAGTACCAGACAGGCCAGTGTAAGTGACGGCATCGACTTCCTGGCAATACCAGTTGCCATTGTCATCGACGGAGCCATCTGCGCAGAGGTCTGCGACTGCACCTGTGAAGGTCGCAGCAAGCACCGCACCAGCAGCGAGACAGCGCATTCTTGCCGATAAGCTAAGATTGCTTTGATAAGAGGGACGCCGGGCCGTTATGAACAGTGATTGTAAGTAAGGGTATGTCGCGTGTGCGTGTTGAAGCGTGAATAATGTATTTGTTATGCACAAGTAATGATCGTGGTAAGTCTTGTGCGACTTATAAAGAGCGACTGACGATCAACGTGAGCGTAATGCAATGAAGCAGAATGTGAGAATGGCTGGGAGTTCCAACGACTATATGGGTGACTAGCTGTACAACGGTAAAGTTCGAACATGGAACTGTAGCGCCCATCGGTAAGCGAGGTCCGTGCGGGTTTGCATCTTAGCGCCGATTTTAGTTTAATTTGCGCGTGGGCTCGCCATGCGGTGTCTTGCGCTGTGTTTTGTCGCCCAATTAGTGAAACACTTCTTTCCCAAGGCAGAGAGACAAGATCTATTGTTGGCAATCGTGCGGCGACCGTGAAGCTGAAAGTAAGTATAGAACTGTGCTTATTCTCCGCTGACGATCCTTGTGAGTAGATCTGGAGAATTTACTTTCACCTCCACAGGCACTCGGGCAGTCCCGTGCACCGGACCCTTGTTGCTCGGCAATCTTGTGGGCGTAACGCTCTTTAACAGCCCTGTATTGGGACTCTCAAAGTACCTCTACAGTCATACTCTTCAATCAAGCAGGCACGTTTGACCATTACCACGATCTGCCGACAGGAAAGGCACATTTCCGATCCAGGACCAGGTTTCGCATATGCATGTCAAGGTGATTTACTGTTGTGCCTGCAGTAGCCCTGGAACGTCTTCGGAAAGCCAATCAATCTGGGACACACATGCAGCGCTCATGTCATATCCGAAATACCGCGGCCTTGTGACACCGCCGGCGCGGCAAACATTCTCTCCCGATTGCGGAAAATCAGGTGCCTTTCTTTCGTAGGGCTAACAGATATGAGGCTGGAGAATTCAACGCCGACGTAAAACGTCCTTCGATATGCTTGGCAGGAACGTCTCAAGGTGACGATGACGCCGTTGAACTGCGCAAGCAGAAGGCTGAAAACACAACGGTCACTGTTGTATTGCGTAATAAGTAGTGCAAATATATGCAAAAAGATGTGGCTGTGGTATTACTACATAAATGCATGTCGTAATGACTGGCAAATAATCGTTGGTACTACATGTCAGCATAGGAAATTGCCGACAAACGTGATATTGAAAGACATACCGTGATCTGTATTGTATGCGGAAACGAGATTGCCCTGCTATTTAACCTTTTCAATATAGCATTACACGAGTCTCAGGTTTACAATGCATACTGTAATCTATTATACAAAGTCAGGATATAATGGACTCTCCAATACTACTCGTGAGAGGAAAACGATATCTGGTGATAGATAGCATCGACTTTGTCGAATGCTTCTGGACCAGTAGATAATCTTGCCTAGACTGGTCTAGATTGCCTTATTGGATTGCCTCACAAGGCAGCAGACATGGCATGAATCTCTTTATGAAACCGACGATAACCTTGCTCTTGTTCGGATTTGGGATGAATTCATGCTTTGCATGGTCAGGGTCATGTGATGCGCAACAGTTCCGGGTCACCTCTTCTACAACACGAGTAAAATCTACAGCGACACACAATCCTGCTATGCATTTAACGGTAGTGTTGCTGATATGTGATTGCAGTCATCGCATCACGATTTTGTAGATTGCCGGTTTCTTCTTCAGCTCCCAGTCCAGGACTGAAAAGCCAATGAAAAACGAGTGGAACTCTGGGCAGCTCCATTGAGCCAGCGCATGAGGTTGACACAGCCAGTCGCTAGTGAAGAGGCTTGCGATGCAGGCACAAATGCAATGAACGTTTGAAGAGAATGTGCAGGGATAAGAAACTGTACGACTTTCATGTTAGCGAGGCTCCGCAAAGCAAAAAAAGTCGCAAAATAAATGTGGTAGTCGTAATGTGATCAGAAGTCCGTTGAAATCATTGAGACTAAGTCTCTGGCATTAGAGGTGCCAATTCCCTTAAGGGGGAAGAAATTCATCTTGTAAGAGGTGCAGTGGAGAGTGAGAGCAGAAGAGATCTGTAACTGACCATTCAGACGTGCACGTGCAGTTACTTTTAGGCGCAAAACTCAGCGCGTTACTCGAGAAAGTAACTCAACGAGACAAGTCAACATCCGCTAAAGAATTGAACTGAGTGTTGAGAAGTTGTTGTACCCGTGATGGATGTGAAGAAGTCGCGAAGATTTTAACAGACGCGGGTTTCGGTTCATTCTTGCCGAACTGCTGCCGGATATTCTTGGCACCCACGTAGAGCGTCAAAATCCATCGCACACTTTCCCAGACTTCCATCACGACCAGCCGCCAAATTTCCTCGCCGTCAACAACTAACAACAGCCATAATGGGTCGTCTTCACTCCAAGGGAAAGGGTATCTCCTCCAGCGCTCTGCCATACTCTCGCGCTCCCCCAGCATGGCTCAAGACCACCCCCGAGCAGGTTGTCGACCAGATCTGCAAGCTCGCCCGTAAGGGTGCCACTCCTTCCCAGATCGGTGTTGTCCTCCGTGACTCCCACGGTGTCGCTCAGGTTAAGGTTGTCACTGGTATGTGAAGAATTAGAAGAAGAAAGAATTGCGCACAGATTTGTTAACAATTTGCAGGTAACAAGATTCTTCGTATTTTGAAGTCCAGCGGTATGGTCCACCCCGCGTGAAATTGAGAGGTCGTTTGCTGGAGGATGCACGACATTATACTCTCTTAACCAAAAAGCCTCCGCTTGGTCTTTGACTGACGGAGAGATACAAATAGGCCTCGCTCCTGAGATCCCCGAGGACCTTTACATGCTCATCAAGAAGGTGCGTAACTCTTTCATTATATCTCTTTAAGGCGGTATGTGCTGACATTGATTGCTAGGCTGTTGCCGTCCGCAAGCACCTCGAGCGCAACCGCAAGGACAAGGACTCCAAGTTCCGCCTCATTCTCATCGAGTCCCGTATCCACCGTCTGTCCCGTTACTACAAGACCGTCGGTGTCCTTCCTCCTACCTGGAAGTACGAGTCCGCCACTGCCTCCACCCTTGTCGCTTAAGCGTAGAGTATAAGCTATGACATGAGGAATGAGAAGGCACTGGGGATGAGAATGACCCAATATCAAGCTGTTCGCATGGCGTTCAGGGCAGGAAATGCATTGGATTGGGTCATGAGGGTTATATGCAGTATAACTCTTAAAAAGCAATTGACAAGATACCTTTTGGGTCCAACACAACCCAGCGCCGATTATTTAAAACGTTTCAAATTCACTGTGATACGCCGCTGTTCTGTGAACATGTGCTTTGATGGCACTTATTGATGTCGCCTGTGTCTTCTTTCAACCCGTGCTATAAGACCCTCGGATGTTTTAGAACGCCGTCGCTATGCAGTAATGACAGGACCCATGTCCGTGTTGACGCCAGTAGTCGCCTCCCCCCGAGCCCTCTCCCGAACCAATTCCTCAAAAGTAGAACGATAATCATCCCTGATGTGCCTGTGCCAATCGTGACTCTCTACTCGACTCCAGTCCCATGAGTGCCACGAATAATCTCTGGTGCATTCTTCGCCAAGTCAAGCACCTTCAAAGGCTACAAAGAAATGAGACCAACATGGCAAGTGGCTGGCCCCTCATGACTCCCCCTCTTGTTCGGCACTGCGTCTGGCCAGGAATTCACTCAGCCACTTGAGCGGCTTCTCGGGCTCGTATGCAGCGAGATACTTCATGCCCTCGAGCAAATGAGGCGTGACATGCTGGTTCAGGTAGACTCTCGTTGGCGATCCGTGGGCGTTTGGACGTTCTGGAGGAGCAAATCCAGCTGGCGGTAGTGACGAGGTACGGGATGACTCGCGCATTGCAGGAGGCGTGGGTGCTGAGACTGGGGCTTGGACTTGAGTGACTGGTGCTGCGACAGGAGCGGTGCCTGCCGTGAGCTGTGCTTCCGAAGGTGGTTGTGCGATTGCGGATGCGCCAGCAGCAGCGGCTTGTTCGATGGGTGCGTGTGGAAGGGCTGCTTGAGCATCTTGGTGCGACATTGCGCTGTCGATGTGTGAATCGATTCCGTTAACGACAGATTCTTGTGCTGCTGCTTGTTCAGGCTGGAAAGGTGGAGCGGCTTGATTGGGGTTGACGGGCTGCTATAGTGACAAGCACTGGTTAGATCTCACTTTCATTTCACTCGGAGGTTTGAGAACATACCTCTAGACCCTCCTCCTTCATTTCCACGTCAGGGTTGTGTGATCCATTTGTTGACTCAGCCATGATCAGGAGGTTTCGTGCAACCTTCTATTATCGGCGCACGAGTGTGAATCAATTTGAAGTCTTTGGAAAGAAAGTCGCAAATGCGAAAGCGACGCGCTTGGGGATGGACGACGCGGACTGTACGCGGGGATCGCCAATACCGACTCTTGGCTATTTCAACTCATCACCTACTCGTACCTACCTTAATCACCTTAACCTCGAGATATCTCGAACACCACAACCTGACTAGATCATTCATTTTGACTCCTAGTGCTTGTACGTTGTCAAGTCAAGCTCTCGATCGTGGTATATCTTTACAACTCTCGACCTCCCTTACCATGTCGACTATCTCATTCCAAACCACACATTACTTCGGTACTCGTCCATCGCAGCGGATCTTTCCATGACAAATATACGAGTAGGTTCATCTTGAGATTGGTTCTCGACACTTCCAACAATCAGTCAGCGGCCACGATCGACCCACAGGCACACACACAGCTTCAGCATCAACCTGAAAACAATTGCGTGGACTACTAAGTGGACTATGGCTGAGAGTCGTCAATGCTCTGGTCGACACCTGGACTACGAGTAATCGAGATGTGTATCAAGGATGCCAGATCTTGGTCAATCTAATGTTTAGCTCAATCAAGTGTTTCGCAGATAAATTGCAGCTTCGACAAGGAGTAAGTGCGCTTCATTTTGCTCTGATCGTTTCTCGGCTCTTGTTACCTCGATGAACTCACATGCGCGATTATCTCATAATTTTCAAGCAATACAATCTAGTCGAAAGAGCTAAGGACCCAAACCTCGAGGTGTGCCTTGTGTGCTCGAGTCTCAGCATTCGATTGCTCGATTTGCAGCTCGACCTCAACCATGCACCCCTTCCTTTCGTGGCACCGTTGACATGCAGTGACTTCTGAACCCCAAAGGTTTTCTGAAACCCAAAGGTTTATCCTGGGGAGTCACTGAGAGGCTGAGTGGTCAGACGCAGGCTGGTAGAGTTGTGGTTGTCATGTTAAGCATGGAGTGTGCGCTCCAAGGGTCGTTCTACTTGTGTAAAGGCTGCGCAAATTGACAAAAACACCAATCTCTGATCTACAAACTGCTGAAAACGGAGAATCCTCGCAGCCAAAGCATAGTTGTGCCATAATTCTTCACTCATAATGCCATACTGAAGGTTGAAACGGGTCTTCTGCTGCAGAATTGCTGCCGATACGTCTTCTTCACCTCTCACTTGAACTTGACGTGGTCGTAAGACGCTTCACTCCGTACTGTCCACACAACCCACGATTCTGAGCCATTTTAATCGTCCTTCCCAAATATTTCTCCGTCTTCGCTACCCGAATGTTCAACAACAATCCCGTCCAGTACATCAGTCAACGATTCTGAGTCATTTCAATCTTCCTTCCCAAATATCTCTCCGTCTTCGCTACCCGAACGTTCAACAACAATCTCATCCAAGACATCAGTCAAAAGAACACAGCCCCTCGACCAAGATCACCATGCCTCCAAAAGGTTCCACTGTAAGTTATATCTACATTGCCAGGCAGGCACACTCTATTGCAATGCTGACGAGTCACAGAAATCCAAGGCCACTGCAGCCTCACCTGGCACCAACTCAAGCACTGGAAAGGCACAGGCTCCCAAGGAACCTGTCACTCCCAAGGCTAAGGAAAAGTCTGATGACAGCGAGCCAAAGTCTGCCAACAAGTCTGGCTCCAAGCCAAAGACTCCAAGAAGTCGCAAGAAGGAAAAGTTACCCGAGAAGAAGATTGACTATCTCGATTCTGTTCATGGTGATGCCACCCCCATTGATGTCTCATTTGAGCATGAGACTGTCAATGGCGTCCCACTGACTGATGTCGGTGGCTATGGCCAGCAGCTTCGTCTGCGTGGCATTCAGCCTTTCAAGCTCATCACTTCCGTATGTTTCGTCCCTCATGACCATTCATTATACATACTAACTCTAGCAGATGATCTTGCCGTCGGACCATCCCCAGTACCCAGGCCACCAGGCCATCATTATTTCCACTTCTAAGCCATTCCCCTTCCTGGAGCTCTCTCCATCTGTGCGCCACAGAATCTATCAGTTCTACTTTGCTCCTGGCGGCAAGGTCAACGGAAAGATTGACCTCACCTCCAATGCCAGCGGCCTCAGCTCCAAGACCTACTCGCTTGAAGTCAAGGATGCCAAGGAACGTCTTGGTCTGCTCCGTGTGAACAAGGAGGTGAGTTTGATCGAGTCTCTCGAATGACAGACACAAGTGAGACTAATGTGACGAACAGATCGCTGATCAAGCCCGCCCCCTTCTCTACAGTCTCACCCTGAGGTTCGACAAGGCGGAGACTTTGCTGTCCTTCCTCACCTGTGCCGGCGAAAGAGTCCGTCACCTGCTCAGCAAGATCGACCTGATCACTTACAGCAAGGCCGCCGCCTTGCCAATGATGACCATGCTGTCCGAATGCAAGAACATTCAATCGCTCTACATCGTCGGTGGCTTCGGCGTGAACACCACCCCTGAAAAGGCCGCCAAGCAGTTTTACAACGATGGCCACCGCTTCTTCCAGACCATGGGCTCCCTTCGCGGCGACAAATTCGTCGGTATCGACCTGATCAGCTTCGGCAGCAAGTGCCTCACCATCAAGGACAAGGACGAGGACGAGGTCCGTGAGTGGGACGACGACGAAGTCGACGCCTTCGATGAGGCCCTGAAGGCCAGGTTGAAGTAAGCGATGTGATTGCTGCCCCCTTTGCACCGATTGCTTGCTTGACTGCTGCATTTCTTTCCATTTCCTTTGTCATCATCGGCCTTTCAACAGCCACAAAAATATGGACCCGAGTGGTCTTTCTATGAACCACACATGTCACGCAGGGGCAGCCAGATCTTGAAAAAAAAGCCCTTTGGCCTTATACTTCCACAGATCAAAAGCCTGCCCTGCACATATCGGCCTTGCTGTTTCCTACACTTTGGCTACTTGCTCGATACCACCTTATCTAGGTAGTTCAGAACAACAGCAGCCAGAATATCCCCACAACTCCTGAATCTACAACTCATGTACTCCATCTCTGCTTGTAACTGTCCTGCCTCTTTTACCCCAAAGCGAAGCGATGCCGAAATGGAGCACGCACTATACACGAATCTCGTTCGAACTCTTGCTGATATTGTTTTTTCTTAATTGCAGGGCTTCTGAACTCGGCACCTGGGTCTGTGTCTGTGGATCCTCGAGTCCTGGACATACATGCGCGGACGTCATGGCCAAGAAGAAGGACGGACATGGTGAAGGGGTCGAAGTCGAACTCGATGCTGGGGTTGGTCTCTTAGGGTATGCGAGGGTTGTGCTCCTAGGCTCGGAAGAGTCGAAAGGAAGGGCTATAGCTGCTGTTTGATGGCTGGTTCGATAGTGAACATATAAGCAGGGGAGTAAGCAATCAGGGCGGTTGGGTTGGAAACTGCTCACATAGTTGCTGGCTGGCTGGCATAGATGACAAACGCAGCTTTCGATTGATTAATGATATCAGGGCCTGAAGTTGGAAAATGAGGAATTGAGTAAGGTCGTAAAGATCGGATGTGATCCGTGTCTAGACGCGAGAGTATGGAGAGGGGGAACAGGCATGTTCAAGGAATGGAAGAAAAAAGGCCGACTCTTCCACAACGTCTATCCACATTTCTATTTCTACATGCAATACGATTACGCAAATGAATGCGTTTACCAAGGCCCATTACAACTTATAATCTAAAATATCCACAATTAACACCCAGAAGCATAAATATTGTACTCTTTTGCATCGTGATAGGTTTTATGGTCTTTGGTATCGTAAAGCCACTCTTCTTCATGACGACTTCGGCCCTGTGGCTCATGCACCCTTTCCGTTGGCCACGTCCTTGGTCCCGGTCTTCTGCCTTTCGAGGTTGGGCCTGGCAGCGCCTTGATCTTGTGGCAGGGACCAGTTGTCGGCAGGAATGGTCAGGCAATTGATGCCTAGGAAAGTGCAGATGGAGTTGATGACCTTGACTGCCCAACGGAAGTAGACGACAGTAGCGAAGATGAAATAGGCTTGAAGATAGCGAAGTTCAACTTCGGCACTCACGGCTGGCAGTCCCAAGTGCGGAAGGTTGACAAGCACAGCACCTCCAATGAGTGGGGCAAGCAACACAGTCCAGTAGGGAAATGGCTGACGAGTCAAGTGGGCGAGGATGATCTTTGTCGTCATGCGACCAAAGACGAAACTCAACGTCAGACAGAGCAAAGCTAGGTGGTTGTCCCTAAGAAGAGTGCTCCAAGGCGAGCCCAGCCAAGCGCAGAGAGAAGCAGTGAAGATAACCATGGGTGTCCACTCAAGGAAGACTGGAAGAACGGGCAGGTTCTTTGCACGGCGAGCGCGAATTACATTCATCACGCAGTCAGGGACATGGGCAAGGCAGAGACTACCGATCAGTATAGGGCCCCAGATGTCTAGGACGCTAGTTGTGCCGAGAAGGCGCTCATTACCGAAGAGATTTGCGAGGGGCAGACTCCAGACCTGGGCACCGTAAATGGCCGAGACGATCATGATGGCAGAGGCGAGGATGAGACCCTCGGTTGGGCCATTGAATACACCGAGATAAAGGGTGTGGGTGTGGTAGGTCTCCCAGGTGCTGAAGAACATTGGAAGGCAAGGGACCAGAGCAGTGAATGCACCGAGAGGGGTAGGGCCGATTGCCATGGCTGAGGTCTCGAGGAGGGAGGCAAGAGTACAATTCAAGGAGTCAATACCGTGGCTGTGTGTGGGTTAGCATGGTTGGTGGAACTGAGATCGGGTCACATGGGAAGGCTGACTCAAAAAGCTCTCCGAGAGGTGACGATGTTCCAGTTCGTCGGGCTTGCTTGCCGTCGATGTTGTCCATGGTAGAGTACCTATCACGGTATGAGTATGTCAAACTATCCGTAGGCAGATGCTCATCTACTCACATCCAGATTCCTGCAGCGAAACTGACAAACAGCCATGATGGTGCCTGAATGGACACGTCAATTACCAACTCTTAATTATTTGGAAAATGAAGGCATACCTGTCCTATCAAGCCAGGATCATACAGCTCGAGCAATCCGACGTTTCCAATGATGAAGAAGAAACCAAGCAATGTGACCATGTTCGGTGCCAACCATAGCGGCAAGAAGCCGACGCACGTATTCCACTATAATCATGCTCAGCCAAGCCGTCCAACATGTATCTCGGATTGCCAACTCTTTTATTCGACACTTTCAGGGAGAGCGTACGTAGTGCTTAAGGATATAATTCGAGATGTACGACTTGTCAATCGACGAGTATTTGTACTCCCTCAGGTGCGCGAGCGCATCTCGGGATAGAGGACCTTCAGCGTCATACTCTGGCGACGACATAATCAGTAGCAGTTCAATCGTGTTGGAAGAAATGTGTGATTCTGTTGCGCTGCTCGTACCTCCTTGCGTAAGACGTCTCGGTTTTAAGGAAGGAGGAGGCAGAGAGGCACCATCCATTGCGCCGTATCAAACAAAAGCAGTGAGTGCTATGTGACGAGAAGATGGCACGATTCAAGAAGCACAAGAAGATTCGATATTACGAGTACTGTCGCATTCCCGGCGGAGAAGAAATACCCGTACCCGGCCTTACTCTGTCGTTCGGCAGTCCTTCCCCTGGATTAGACAGGGCATACAACAAACAGCGGGGGCTTGGCGATCATGTGAATTTGATCTTCCGCCCATAAGGTACACGACAATTGAAACAACCCGTGAAGCCCTTCAAACATATTTGTTGATATTGTTTTTCACATATCTTTGCTTCTGTTCAACGAACTTGGACTGCTATTGAAAGTCGAAACTGATGATTCGTCGTAGCTCGATAGCGGAAATGCAGCCTTTTTTGCCTCTGCGACATATTCCATGATGGAATGTCTATAAAAGGAACACACTGGAGAAAGGATTAAAAGAACAGTAGGTGGTGGCTCAAGTTGTCGCGTGAATCAAGAGCGACAGGGGATGCAGCAATGTGGAGTAGCGAAAAGGACGGGAAGCAGCAAAGTAAGGCAGAAGTGAAGCAGCCAAATGAAGTGAAAGAAAGCAAAACAACGACACGTCTGTAAGGACACTGCACTTGCTTCCTTGTCCACCCTTCCTCATCCCACTCTTCCACCCCTGCACCTTTCATATCGACGTCTCCTGGCAATTCGGCCAACGAACACGTGCAACTTCTTCCCCAAGAAACATCTCTCTCTCGCCTTTCAGCACACACGTACACTTTTTCAAGAAAAAAAAGTCTTTCGTCTCGGCTATCTCTCTCACCTTTGAACGATATTTGCCCATGCACATTCATAGGGACCAGGACGAGCCTCCTTTCTACAGCGAAATCACAAAACAATGGCTTTGATTCGCTCAATAATGATAACTCTATGATGAAACAGTTCAAGGATGGACATCGATACCGTGGACTATAAGGACAGCCATGAATATGATAAGGAGGAAGATTTTCCGCCTCAAGAACTATGGTAGGGGATCGCAGGCCGAGCAGCAAAGTGTTGAGACGCATAACAGTTCCAATCCCCAGTGTCAGCTACGTATAAGGAAGAAGCGAAGGACCTTAAGATCAAAATTGGAAGACGAAAACTTTGCTTAGACTGTAGAGGTACTAGTTCTGGCGAGTGATATCGAAAGCATATTGCAGTATATGAGTTTGCGAACATTCACAGAGCAGATGGGTATAGCAATGATAGCATTAATGAGTTTAGTGAATTTATATGTGTCAAGGCAGGAGGATACAGTATTAATCGCAGCAATGGTGTCTGGAGGACGATTCAGGAGGCATGACAGGCAAGGGTATGATGTTCAGGGAGAAGAGGGTTCATATAATTAGTACTAGCCTATGAAATGCATCTGTACTCTACTATCCAGAATGCTTTGCGACTTGCCTGGTCAATCACTCCTGTCCCCCCTGATAGTATTCACGCTTGAAAGTATCCGTTTTTATTAAACTAAAGCCTTTGTTTCTCCTCCTTCGTTACCAATCGGGAATGATGTTTGGAATGTCGAGCTCCGCCTCGTCGACAAGTCTCAGCTTGTCTATGTACTCTTCAACCACCTCGGCCTCTGAATCTCGAGCGTCGACAATGTAGGCATCAACTGAAGAATTGCTTTCCTTAAAAATGTAAATGGCGACTTCGCGATCTTGACCAGGACGACGAACCCGGGCCCAAGCCTGCCATTCCGTCCTTGCAACCCACCACGGTTCACATTGGATGACAACCGAGGCTGCTGTTAAGCTCATACCCGCACCGCCAGCGCCGGCAGTCATTATCATAATGCTCTCTGCATCCTGAGACTTGCGAAAGGCGAAGCGTGCAGTCAGCCTCTCCGCTGCGTTCAAAGTCCCATCGAAGCGAAGACACTGGATTTCGGCAACACCGTCCTTTTGGCGCTTAAGAGCTTTCGCGATGATATCGAGAAATTTCGAAGACTGACTAGAAGTTGCAACCTTCTGTCCTGGATGCTCTACGCGCAACTTTGCGAGAAGATCGAGGATGCCCTGTACTCGTGATGATTGTAGTCCTGAATCTGGCATCCGCTCGACATATGTAAGCCACTTTTGACGCTCCTTGGAGGCCAGCCTCGCGCTCTGCGTCTTCAGGCTTCCTTTCCCTCTCTTCTTCTTCCTCCAATTGCTTCATCCCTCAATCCTTAAAGAGCTTGGAAGTGCCGGCACCAGAAGCGCTGAACATTTGTTGGACATGTAAGTGGAGCTGGACTGTCCGTTCATGTTCCTCGGCAAGTACATTTCAGTCCGGACGCGGCAATGGACCGGCTGGAGCAAAAGTAGTCAGCGAGAAGGAAGTCTTTGTTCCCTCACTGTCTTGCAAGATTTCCTGCAAGCTAGGGGCTATTGCTCAAGTTACCAAATCAGCGATGCCATAGCAAAATCAGGTCAAAGTTCTCTCGTCTCTCTACGTGGCACAGTATGAGAAGACACAGGATCTTAAAATATCTTCTCATAGCTGTTACCATCTGCCTATAAGCAGAACTATTCGACTATTCAAAGCACAGCTTCAAAAGTCTAATCTTTGGACAGTGGCATAAACAATCCATAGATCTCTGCTGTTCTTAGATGAACTTGGACTACTATAGAAAGTCATAGTCAATGATTTATCTTAGCTCGATAGCGGAGATATCTCTTGTCTAAAGACAACAATTAAAACTATCTGTGCGCCCTTAGATGTTTCTGTAGATATCCTTGCTATTTTGGAGAGAACTTAGACTACTATAGAAAGTCATAGCCACTGATTCATCTTAACTCAATGGTGGAGATATCTCTTGCCTATGACTGACAATTGAAACTATCTGGGAAGCTCTCGAGATGTGTTTGAGCTTCTTGACCGTTTTCTTGGATTCGATACGATCATTGCACGACTGATTGCCGATTGACTCCGCAGCGGGTGGTAAGAGTTATTTCGTCGGGACTATTGGTCCACTTCGACGAAAAGCTCTCCTAATTCCTTGTCTGACTGCAAGCTATTGCATGATGAATGCATAGCGCGCACGAAGAGTACTCACTACATAAGGACTTGGTGAGGTTGTCTGCAGCTTCGCGGGTGCAGTCTAGTAAATGCTATACACGCCGGGCGCGGAAAGTTGATACCTCCAGCTTGTTGGGGAAAGATACGTAGATGAAATGCCGGAGCTGGTTGTGTATACCTCTTAAGTACGGTTCCATCTGCAATCCGTTAGCATAATGAAACTAGGGCGCATAGAAATGGTACCTACCGAGGGCTGAACACCAAGAGGGGGTTCAGGTAAAGAGAGATCTCGGTGCATTTTTCGAAATCGTTGCTACTGGAGAGGACTGTGGGTCTTGAGCTAGCGGAGATGCGTTCAGCAAAGCCAACCCAGGTCAAACGCTTGTGTCTTCCATGGTTATGGTAAGAGAGACCTTGTAGAAGGCGAGCGTGGGTACAATTGGAGAGATGCTCTGGAGGAGAGATCGTTTTGTTAGACCCAGAAGAAACTGTTATACAGTCTGAAGTGAACCTAAAACGGAAAAACAATCAAAGAGAACGAACCTGGGGCCAGATTCACAACTATACGGTATCCAACACCAATCGACTCCGTGGCTCTCATACTAAATCATGTCTTTGTCGACATTGTTCCATAGGAGAAGTAGCTGCCTATACCTAGTTCATATCTCGATTTGTGACTCTCGTCTTTGTCACCTTTGAACACCTTTTCAACTGCGCAAGTGAGCCATCATTATTGTTCCTCGTCCTCATGCAGCATTTTCTGACCACTATAGCATCTCTCTGCACTGTCCAACATGTCGAACATGTCCTATGACCCAATAGACGTGAAGTGTCTGTCAGGGGGACGTTTCGAGTTGCCCAACACCTAGAAATCGTCAAGTATCAAGACGACTAGCTCATATGCATTCAGCATCTTACTCTCAGCTTACAACAATGGCATTGAGTATAGGACTGGCAAAAGGTTCGTCGAGATCAAGGTGCTAGGAAATCAGAAAGCACTGTCAAAAGCGTCAATGCTGTGGCGAAGGCAGCACCAGCAACACTGCCTATTGTCATTTTATCTGACTCGAACATCTCGTTTTCTCGATACTAAATCAGTAATACTCGTCCTCTAGATGGGAATGATACGTATCCATCAGTCCTTAGGACTTCTGCGAAGACTTCCGAAAGGGCAGGAAGTCCAGCAGTGAAAAGCGATTCCGTCAACAACATTAAGAACATCGACTTGATCCCGACGATTCCTTTGGCAAGGCGTGTTTTTCGTCCATGAAATAGAGAGACAGCCACTTGCTTCGCTCTTACTAAGCAGAAGATGACCAAGCTATGCAGTGGCATTATGGTCGACATAGACAACGTCTGTTTCTTCCCAGAATATAGAGACGATGCGTCTACATCTGTCGCAGACAGGAAGCAGAAATGGCCAGAGAAGGTCCGAAAAGCGCTAGGTCAAAGCCAGAGAGCGTAGCGCAAGTAGAGAGCAGGAGATAGAAAGCAGGCTCGTCTAAAGGAGGAAATGAGCTTTCTCTGATGCTAAGTTGTATGTTAAGAGCGTAATCGCTTTTTTTCTACTCAAATTTGGTGATTTCTACAGAGATGTTGGGTAAAGCGGAGATTGAGCCTGGTGGTCTTCCTTGCTATATAGAATTAGCACTAATCTATAAGGTACCTACTTACAAAGCTATTAATTTAGGAACGTACCCTCCCCTAATAACACTACGCAGCTTGGCGTACGCAGCCAAAACCTTCCATATCGCCGCCAGAGCACGCTCCGCAGGCTCTAGCTTTATATGGCATTTCTCCACGCTGATTCCTTCTCTTTTTGTTTGAATAACTGACTCAGCGGCTAAAGTACTAGCTTGTCACTGAGAAAGCGCAGATAAAGTTCGTTGGCACGAGCCTGGTTGATATGTTAGGCCAACTTGTTGGTCTGTCCTGTACGCAATTTCTTGCATAGTAAACCCTAGTAGCAGAGAGAAGCAGCTGTGAAATCATCCGGAAGCTGGTCCTTAGGTAAGACACATTTGCGGATTTCAAGGGCTTTATATGTCAACACTGAATAGTTAATGAACTCCTTCAAATATGTTTGTAGATAGGCTTGATCTTGAGGACCTATCTCTGCTGTTTTAGGACTAATTGAGACAGCTATACACAGAGAGCATATGCCACACATAGCTTGGTCGGGTGGGAGAGCTTACCGACCTCAACACTTTCTAACTTGGTGCTGTCTCGCCTAAGAGAATGGAGGTGGTCAGCAGTCTGTTTGACAGAACGCTATGGGGTATTACTGACTTGTGACCTTTACGAAAGAAGAGCTTGACTACCATCTTTAAAACGACCTTGCCGTCATCGATGCATAATATGAGCTCCGAGTCCTTCTATTTGATGTAATCGTACCGATCACTAGTGTAGTGACTCGACCTCTTCATATCGTCGACCCTTGCAACCAAGGCGGCCTGCATGACAAAAGCAAAGGTTGCCGCAAGCATAGAATCGCAAGACTTTTTGCCGTTCCGGACAGCATTCGACAAGACAGCCGTGGCGTTTGGAAGATAGCGTCTGACGCGGAGGCCAACCCGTCTGATAAGTTTGTAGTCCTCGTAACTAAAGCTCAATGCACGTTACGGTCGATCTTGATCACCGACCACGCTACCTGACCGTCGCGGTGTCTGGACTGTAGGTGAGATAGTAGCTAAGCGATGAATCGAACAATGTCATCGGCGGGTTTAATCAATATCAGCACAAACAGTTTATAAATATCTCTGCTTTTTCAGGAGAAACTCAGACTACTATAGAAAGTCACAGCAAATGATTTTATCGTAGCTTAGCAGCGGAGATACCATATTTTGTAATGTAGCTTCTGAGATCTAAGTCTTCAGTATTAGCATAAACAGTTTATAGATATCTGATATCTCGGCCTTTTCAGGAACAATTCAGACTACTGTAGAGAATCACAGCTCATGATTTTATCGTCGCGTGACAGCGGAGCTATTATCATATCTAACGCACAGTTTTCAGAGTTCAATCCTCAGCATTAGCAAAGACATATCCCTACTCTTTTAAAGGGAACTCAGACTACTGTAGAACATCACAGCTAATGATTCATTACAACTCGATAGCAGAGATCGAATTTGAAACAAAGCCTTTGTTATGGAGTTATCATAGGAAAACCTGATGCATTCATTCACTTGGTACGCCTAGACAAGGTCTAGCACACAGGATGCGTGCAGAACCAAGTCGCAAGTAGTACAAAAGCCCTTTCAAACGCTTGTAGTGTAATCACTCGAACGTAGTTTTGACAAATTGAACTGAACCAGTCGATCACGCATAGTTTCTGTGTCAGCCTTTCATATTTGCATGTTACAACATCAGTAGAAAACCTATAGATATCTCTGCTGTTTCATGAAAGTTCAGACTACTATAGAAAGTCAAGAGTGACGATTACTTGTAGCTCGATGGCGGAGATATCACATCCAAAGCGCGGCAATCCAGATGACATGTCACAAACCACAAACATAGAAGGAGTGATTTTGAAGTAGAACTGAGTTGATTTTTGTTGACTTCGTTCCGTATCCTATCGTGACGGAACCGTAGCCGCCCTAACACCGGAGAAACTACCTAGATGCCCGTTCCTCTGCTTCTTTGCTTCTCTGTATTGCACATCTCTCATCAAGCTACGAAGGCGACGTGAAGAAACTTGCACTTTTGATCCCAGTAGTTCCAATCTAGCATAAGAGAAAAAGGAAATTAACGCCACCATTGACAACCATTAGCCATAACAGCGACCCGTTTATCGGGTAGACATAGCCTTGGTGACGGCACGCTTGAGCGCAAGCTCCTTCTTCTTGAGGTCGTCAGCAGACGAGTCCTCGATCTCGAGCTGTGCCATGGCGTCCGACAGAGCGTTCTCGATGTTAGTCTTCTGGTTACGCTTGATCTTGAGGGACATGCCAGGGTCGGAGACGATCTCCTCAACACGGGCAATGTATGACTCGAGCTGTTGGCGGGACTCGAACTTCTTGCTGAAGGCCTCATCGGAGGTCTTGAATTTGGCAGCGTCCTCAACCATCTTCTCGATGTCGTAAGAGCTGAGCTTACCGACGGAGTTGGAGATGGTGATGTTGGCGGAGCGGCCGGAAGTCTTCTCGGTGGCGGTGACCTTGAGGATACCGTTGACGTCTACCTCGAAGACGACCTCGAGGACGGCCTCACCAGCGCGCATAGGAGGGATGGGCGCGAGAGTGAATTCACCAAGACTGGTGTTGTCGGCACATGAAACTCTCTCACCCTGGAAAACGGGAAATTGGACACTATAAAATGTCAGTCCATGACATTTTGATAGGGAGGGGTTCAAAATCACGTCTGTTGATTGTCTGAAACTGTAGTGAACGTTCTCTGTAAAGACATGTTAGTTGTGTTCAGTAAAAGGCGTGTACATGGAAAAAAAAAGAAAAAAGAATTCTGGGGAGAGAAAGAATGATTACCTTCTTCAAAGTTGGGCATGTAGTGCCGCGAGGAACGACGGGAGCGAAGATGTTGCCCTCCATGGCGACACCGAGGGAAAGAGGAACGACATCGAGGAGGAGGAGGTCGGCGGTGTCGGCGGAGGTGGCCTTGCCGGAAAGGATACCGGCCTGGACGGCAGCACCGTAGGCAACGGCCTCATCGGGGTTGATGCTCTTCTCGAGCTTCTTGCCGTTGAAGAAGTCGGAAAGGAGCTTCTGGATGCGAGGAATACGGGTGGAACCACCAACAAGGACGATCTCGTCAACCTTGCTCTTGTCGATAGAAGCATCCTTGAGGACCTGCTCGACAGGCTGGATAGTGCCGTTGAAGGCCTTGGCGTTGATGTCCTCGAAACGAGCACGGGTGATAGTGGCGTTGAAGTCCTCGCCGTCGAAAAGAGAGTCAATCTCGACGGTGGCCTGGGTACCGTTGGAGAGAGTACGCTTGGCACGCTCGCAGGCGGTTCTCAGACGACGGAGAGCACGGGCATCACCGGAGATGTCCTTCTTGGTCTTGCGGGTGAACTCCTTCTTGAAGTGGTCGAGAAGGTTGGTGTCGAAGTCCTGACCACCCAAGTGGGTGTCACCAGCGGTGGCCTTGACGGTGAAAACACCACCCTGGATGTGAAGAAGGGAGACATCGAAAGTACCTCCACCGAGATCGTAGATGAGAACGTTCCTCTCCTTCTCGGACTTGCCGGAACCGAGACCGTAGGCGATGGCGGCGGCGGTAGGCTCGTTGATGATACGGAGAACGTTGAGGCCAGAGATGGCACCAGCGTCCTTGGTGGCTTGCCTCTGGTTGTCGTTGAAGTAAGCGGGGACGGTGATGACGGCCTTGGAGACCTTCTTGCCGAGCTTGGTCTCAGCGACCTCCTTCATCTGTGGGAGTTGTCAGCTTTTGCTTTTTTGCGCATCGCAAGGTGAAAAGTTGCATACCTTGAGGAGGACCATGGAGGAGATCTCCTGGGGAGAGAAAGTCTTGGTCTCACCGAGGTACTCGACCTGAACCATGGGGGAACCGGCGTGGTCAACGATCTTGAATGGCCAGGACTCGATGTCCTTCTTGACGGTGGCATCATCGAAACGGCGACCGATAAGACGCCTGAAAAGTCCCGTCAGTATTTTGATTCCATCTTCTGAATGCGTCCCGAGTCGCTCACTTGACATCGAAGACGGTGTTCTCGGGGTTCATGGCAGCCTGGTTCTTAGCGGCCTCACCAATCAGACGCTCCTCAGCAGTGAAGGAGACGAAAGAAGGGGTGGTGAAGCTACCCTGCTCGTTGGCGACTGTGGAAATTGATTAGAGATTTGCGCCTGGTCGCTGAGGAATGCGGAGACATACTGATCTCGACATTGTTGCCGTCGTAGTTGGCAACGCAAGAGTAGGTGGTACCTGTCAAGGTGTAAGCCAAAATTCCTCACTTGTGTGTGCGCGCCGATTCGCAAAGCAAAGCTTACCAAGATCGATACCAATGGCACCGTCGTAAACCTCGTCGGAGCTCATGATGAATGTGTTATGAGGGGTATCACAAAAAAAACAGAGAAGTGGTGGAGGTAGGATGAGGAGCGATCGCAAGTCGACGACTTTTTCAAGACGAGCTCTGGCACGGACAGTGCTGCCTCTCCGCAAATTCGCTTGCCAAAATTCTCGTTCTGCGCTAGCGCTCTGTTGGGCTGCATCTTGTACTTGATGTCACGTGCGTTCACGATTTTTTCTCACTCACTTCAAATCAATCACTTTTATAACCATAAAGAGATGGTCAAAGATGTACACAACGCGCCCGTTTGAAATTGTACGTCTTATTACAGCATCTATTGAGCCTTCTGAATCAATAACTTTCTCCATTCGCAAAACACCAGACACCAGCCCATGCATTGACGAGTCAGGGACCGGCCCCGAAACTAAGTCTATCTGATCCTACCCAACCTGGCTCTGTTCCGAGCAATCTGGTCGTCCACATCGTCCGTCTAGGGTAGCAATCAGTATATGTGAGGTCATCAAATTGGACATCAAGTAGACTTACCTTTCCGATGATTCTGCCGATATGCTTGTTTTGCTCATCGAGCTCGTCGCCCATAGCGTGACCAAGTAAGTTGAGCGCCTTAGCTCCCTTATGGATCGCTTCCAGATTGTGATCGATCTCGTTCTCCATCTCGTCGTCCTCACTGTCAGCCTCGAACTGATACTTGGCTCTCTGGGCCAGGGAAGCCTTGTCCGTAGGTGCTTTGATGGGATTGAGGTTCCTACCCTGAGCCTGATGACGAGAAGTGGTAGAGTAAGCATTGCTCCTCGTGTCATCCGCCTGTCTTCTTTCTGCTTGGTGCTTGTCGAGAGCAATGGCGATAGCAGCTTCCTCCCGCTTCTTGGCAGTGAAGGGGTTCGCCATGTGCACAGCGAACATGCTACGGTTCAGTGTCTTGAGTTCCCGTGCCTTCTCTTCGGCGAGCCTGTTCTGGTTGGAGGCCATGTCGAGGTTGCGCTCGGTATTATGGATACGATCTCCTTGGGCGCCCAAACGTGCAAGCGTCTCTCGACCCGTTGCTTCTGCTTGTTGAGCGATACGTAGGGCATTGCGCGTCGACGACACGTCCTGCTGCTTGATGAACTTGATTTCAGACTTGGCGGCCTGCACGTCTTCCTCCTCCTGCTCGTCGGCTGTGAGTTGGCGATTGGAGTCGAGACCATACAGCTCACTCGAGCTTCCGCCATAGCCCTGCTCTTGCTGTCTCTGTGCCGCGTTGCCGAACAGAGCATCCCTGTTGGGATTGCCATAGCTCGAATTGGCGTTGTAACCATCACTACGGCCGGCATAGCTGTTGTCCTGTGTGGCAGATGGTTGTTCAACTTGCAGCTGCATTTGCCTTTGAGGAGCGTCTCCAAAGAGAGCAGCTCTACCAGCATCGGTGCCCATTGTCTCATTGCTGTCTACCCGACCTAAACCTCCATAGCCGCCAGATCGTGCGCTTTGTGGCTGCTCGTTTCCATATGGTGTGTTGCCATAGCCGCCTTGTTGTGCGTAATTGCCTTGGCCACCAAATCTCGGGCCAGGTCCACCATATCCGCCGGCTGGAACGGGCGTCTTGTCATTACTCATAGGTGATGCGGAGCGGCCATCGTAAGCAGGGGGTGCGTGACTTTTGCTTTCTGGTCTTGCAGCATAGGGGTCTGCAGGTTTGGCGTAGGGATCAGGATTGCTTGCTTGTACTGCGTACGGGTTGTCTGATGGGGCTGCTGCCTTGGAACTTTTGGAACGACCGAACAAAGCGGAGCGGGACGCGCTCTCGTCTCTGCTCCTCTCCTTTTCCTTTTCCTTATCCTTCTTACTGAGTCCGAATGGCATGGTTGCGTGTAGTGATTGGTATGTTTGTAAGTTGAAAAGGCAAGCAATTACTGTACGAGTAGGTGGAAAAGGTACAGCCCCTCGATTCTCGAACCAGTTCGGGCGCTGATTCAGGGTCAACGGTTGGTCAACCTGACACTCGTGTAATCGCGGGGTGATTGCCGCGCCACACGGACGTCGAGGACAAAGCGTTCCAGCGACAATAATAGAACCTCTTATACAAAAATCTTAAATTCCTAATAAATAGATTCACGAAACGAGCTCGCGATTGTACAGAATCCTGGCATTAGTGCAATCATAAGCTTGTCATTGCAATTTTTCCCCCTTTGCCATCTAGGCCATCTGGCTGCTAATTTACACCTGCTTTTCTTTGCTACCTAATAGGTCCTCCAAATGGGGTAATAACCGTATGCTTTTACCAAGCGCTGACGTCAAAGTATTCCTCGCCAAAGAATGTGACGACCACTGTCCGGTCTGCAAACTTCCTGCCTGCAAGCGCACGCAGAGCCTTTTGTGCAGATTCGGGAACGTCATACTTGACATAGATCTTTCCAACGCCATTTGACTGTCTGCTGCCACCAGAGGGTCTCGGGATCTTGATATCGAGCACGGTGCCATATTTGCTGCACTCTTCGCGAACATCTTCGAGGATTTCTGTTGCCAGTCAGTTTTTGATCCTAAGTATAATAAAGTGCTTGACTCGATAGAAAGCAAAGGTCATCCGGCATCCACTTGTCAGAGATATTGCATCGTCATGGGTTTCAGACAATGTAGATAAGTGTTTGTTAAGTTTGTATCATCACGCAAGGGGGAGAGGGTGGAGAGCATGCAAGAGGAAGCAGAGAGATACGTACCTTCGTATTCGTCATTGTCAAACAGCTCTTCGGCGGTGACCATGTTGAGTAGACAGAGTACTCTGCCCTGCTCAACATCTGTGCTTTGGGCGCCCGCGAGCATGCTCATGGCGTTCACACTCATTTCGCCGCCCACTTGCTGCACACCAACGGATGCTCTTGCAGCAATGAGGTTGCCGTCTCCAAGCTCAATGCCATTGAGGCCTGCGACGGCCGAGTCTGTGGCACTAGGATCGACATACTCAAAGAAGGCTATTCCGCGACTCTGTCCAGTCCCAACGTCCTTGACGACGATGCAGGATTTCAGCTGTCCAAAGGTCTGCAGGAGTTCCTTGACCTGCTCATCCTCAATGTAGACAGGAATGTTAGTCATCCTGACTTTGTTTTGCGTGTCTGGAACGTGGGTTGAAACGACACCCTCGGTCTGCTCAGATTCGTCGGTCACAGCAGGGACAATGTAATCCTTAGGGCGGCGAATGGAGAGGCCGGCTGGTCTGCCGTTGGCATCGCCGTTGCTCGCGTCGCTAGACATTGTGGTACCGTCAAAAGCGAGGGCAGTGGTGGCATCTTCGGCAGTCTTGAACTCAAGCAGGGCAAACGAACGGTCCTCGTTGATCTGGGCTGACAGACAAGGATCGGCACTGCTCGTCACGTTGAGACCATTCAATTGGAGGTTGAAATACTCGCAGACGGAGTCGTCAGTGGCTGTCTGAGGGATGTTGTAAACGAACAAACGCTTCGATTGTCTGGCGTGCGATGGCTTCAAAGCAGTGTTTGCGGCAGCGTTCGCAGGCTGGTTCATGAACGCCTGCAGTCTGCTGGGGTCCATGGGCTGTTGTCTCGGGGCGCCGGGCAGAGGGAACATGCCTGAAAGCTTTGCTTGTTCAGCAGTGACATTTTCGTATCCCGGAGGCTTGATGTCCCACTGGGTAAGGCGGCGTTTCCGCTCCAGAATAGGGACAATGTCGGTCAAGTCTGGAGTGGGCTCCTTGGGCTTCTTGGGAGGACTGGCGCTTCTTCTGGCCTCAGCGGGAGGAGGTCGATCTCCACGATCCCGTCTGCCACCACCTCCCCGGCGATCGTCGAACAGATCTCTATCACCCCTGTCTCTGCGCGGTGGACGGTCGTCTCTGTCACCGCGTCTGCCAGCGCCTCGATCACGGTCCCATTCTCTTTCACCCCGTCTTCCGTCACCTCGAGCATATCTGTCTTCCCTTTCGCGCTCTCTGTAGTCGCGGCTGGAGGAATATGTGTCGGCGTCGTAGTCCCGGCGCGAACCGCGGTGGGCAGGAGACCTTGAGCGTCTTCGAGGTCTTTCGCGGTCACCCCCACGATCACCTCCGCGACGATCTTCTCTGGAGGACTGGACCTTGTTAGTCATTGGACCTGGGCGAGTAGAGGAATTACCAACGTAGTGATCACGCGAAGACGCGTGTCGGTCTCGATCTGGATTATGAAGTTAGTGAAGGGTGTGCTGTTAACAGTCAGCCATGGGAACAACCTCTCGAGGAATAGGAGTCGCCGTTCATTGTTGCGTACTTTGTGCGCACAATAAGTCAGCGGTGGAAGATAATGGTGGTGATGTGTTGTTGAATGGAAATAGAATAGATTTGTCGCAACGTCGAGACACGAGAGCTCAGATGCGAAGCCAGACCGCAGAACGAAGGCTTGATGGTCAATGCGCAATCGTCCAACCGGCGTTCTTCGAGGTTCGCGTTAATTATATTAGGTACCAATTTACGCGTCTCCACTCCACCGCATATTCACCCACGCGTGCCACGCAGTAGTGAGAAATACCCAGATATCCACTACGCGTGTGGTTCGTAATACCGAAACTACCTTGTAGAGGAAACCAACATGGGAGCCCTTAATTTGCGTGATTGGCACAAATTGCCCATTAGTCTTACAGAGCTATGTATCAACACCACTCTCAAGTGCGGTCAGACTTTTAGATGGCGAAAATCGGATGAGGGTATTTGGTCCATGGCCTTGCATGGCCGCATACTCCGTCTATATCAAGACCCCGAGAACCTCTATTATCGCTCAATCTTCCCGACCTCCAATTTGAAACCCAACGAAGACGACACTCTGCCTCTCCTAAAACACTATCTTAATCTGGGTCCGAACCTCGAAGGACTCTACGCACAATGGTCCTCCAATGACGCCAATTTTAAACGCAAAGCTCCCAAATTCACCGGCATTCGAATCTTGAAACAAGATGCTTGGGAAGCTCTTGTGGGCTTTATATGCAGCTCTAATAACAACATTATCCGAATATCACAAATGGTCGACAAATTGTGTAGAAACTATGGTCCGCTGCTCGGAAGTGTGGAAGACGAGGAATACTATGACTTTCCTACGCCTGCTTCGCTGGCTGTATCCGGTGTTGAGCAGAAATTGAGGGACCTAGGTTTCGGATACAGGGCCAAGTACATCTACAAGACCGCTTGCATGCTCGCGGAGAAGGACGAGCGCTGGCTCGATGGGTTGAGGAATTCTGAAAGCCCATGTTTCGGTGTCGATCCTAGTCCTGGAGGTGAATTTGTAGATGAAGGGAGAGAAGGTTATCGGAGAGCTCACGAGGAGCTGCTTACATTGCAAGGAGTTGGGCCGAAAGTCGCCGACTGTGTCTGCTTGATGGGTTTGGGGTGGGGGGAGGCTGTCCCTGTTGACACTCATGGTAAGTACATCATACAGACCGGAACTCGCCATTATCTAACAAGACAATAGTATGGCAAATAGCCCAGAGAGACTACAAGTTTGGCAAGGGCAAACACAGCAGTCTCACTAAAGTAACCTACGATCTCATAGCAAACAAGTTTCGGAGTTTGTGGGGCAAAGAGGCCGGCTGGGCACAATCTGTTTTATTCACAGCGAACCTCAAGGCCTTTTCTGAGAGACTCATTGCAAAGACTGAGGTAGTGGAAGAGACCGAATTCAAGAAGGAACCCGACGGCATCAAGATAGAAGAAGATGAAACCGCCGCTGTCGACACTATTGTTGAAACTGACAAGGTGTTGATCAAAGGCATTAAGCGCGAGGCCGATGGTGAAGAGCAAAAGCTCGTCGAGACCAAGCATAATGTTGTTAAGAAGACGAAGCGAAGAAGGAAAGCATAGATACCGCCATATAGAGAACCTTGTATAGGCACCATAATGTTGGCACATTCATTTCAGACTTTACTCGCGAGTCTAATCTACCTTATTTCCCAAGAAACTATATATGGAGTCTTTGGCACTTTTTCGCAAGGGAAAAGACACATGGTTCATCAATTCGTCAACTAATTCTCAGAACACCCTCTGAAGGCCAACATCAAAAGGACGACGGGACGAAAACGATCACTGCTGAAAGGGCCGGATGTGTGAGGTTGTGAATACGTTATCCATTGACACATCTATCTCAGATACATTCTATCACATCGTAGACCGTCTACTTCGTCATTCCTCTATCCCGTCCCGGGATTTTGCCCACGTACAGATGCTGCCATTTCGAAATGTATGCTGTCTGTGTGTACAGAGCAGGGGCTGGCTCTCTGTAAAGCTCCGGCGGCGATTGGCCGGGGAGTATGACCGCCCATTACATGGACCATTGACCTGCTGTGAGCAAGCTCCTCGAAGGTGCTATTCATTCTTGTGTGCCTCATTGTTTCAAGCCCTGTTTTGCATGGATTTCTAGGCGTAACTACAGTACGATTCCAGCAAGGCATATGTTCGAGTAGACAATTCCAGTCCATCACTCGTCGCAATCAGCCTTTGTGCGCATCGAGTCCTGCTCCTTACGATTCTCATCAGGGGAATCAATCATCATTTGATCCAAGCCATTGAATCAGCTTGAAATATCGGAGGATTGTTATAGAGGTTTTTGGAATCGGCCTTGCATCCAACATCTGTACATCTTCAACTTCCTTTGGCGGTTAACGAGCATACGTCGGTCAACTCCGAGGTTCTTGATCTCAAAAACAGGCATCTTTTCGTCTTCCTCTATAGGCTCTTCGACAAGCTTTGTCTCTTCAAGCTTCTCAGCGACGCGATCGACCGAAGAATCCTCCTCAGCATGCTTTGGGGCTATGGCATTAGGTGGCATCTTGCCAGACCAGATGTCTTGGAGTTCCTCTTGTTCAAAGAAGTAAACTCTAGTACCGTCTCCACGGACATAGAAGTTCTCCTCTAGATATCTGCCCTTCTTGAATCGCACCTGGGCAAGATCACCTCGCCCGTAGTCTCTGAAAAGGACGATTCCGCCAGGCTTCAGGATGTTGTATACGTTCCTGACCGCTTGCATCCACTGTGTGGGCTGCAGAGCAGAAAAGATGAAGATCATGATGACTACATCCACACTCTCAGGTTCCACGCCTGGTGGTCGTACATTCTCACCGGTGCCGGCAACGTCCCAGACATCGGCTTTGAGAATATCGCCATCGTACGCTTCGTTAGATCGAATGACTTCGATGGCCTTCTTCGAATAGTCGCAGGCGTGAATCCTCAAGTCCTTGTTCTGGCTGTTTGCTTTCACAGGGAAAGCAGTATTACCGGCGCCAGCACCAACTTCCAGCAACGTGGCAGGGCCATAATCCGGCTTCGTGACCTCGCCCAGAATAGGGAACTCCTGAACCAGCCATTTGCGGTCCTTGAAGAAATTGGCCTTGTTATTGCTGTAGAATTTATCCCAGAACTTTGCGGGGTTCTCGTTGAAACGCTTGCGATCAAAGTCTGAGACGGGAGAGTTGCGCTGGAATTCAGCTTGCTCTAGAATAAAAGCCTTGTATGCATCGTCGGTTTCAACGTGGTCCCACGCATTGTATGCGAAAATGTCGTCGCCTTCTTCTAGGTAACGAGATCCAAACTGGAAAGGATCTGTCCGCTTTTGGTCGTTCATCTTCGAGGCTTCTGAGGCAGGCTTGCGTATGGGCATCAATTCAGCCGGTACACCATAAGCAGGAGTTCCTGCAACATCGTCGGCGGAGTCGGTCAAAGGCGTTGGAGGTGTCGTGGGAGTTGTTTCGGGGACAGTCACAGCGTAGCGCATGTGCTCCATGCCCTTGGAGAGCTGTTGCTTTGGGGTCTTTTTCTTGCCTGCTTCCTCCATTTTTGTTTTCTCTTGTCTTATAGGTACAGTCGAGATCAAACGTTTAGTAAGAATAGAGCGTCCTCAAAGGGATAATCGCATCCGAGAATAGATCGCACAGAGCGGTGTTATAATGCATAATAGAGAGCTTTGCTTCGCCCTGCTCAATAATAATTCTACACCTGGGGTTTGAACTTTCTCTCCAATGTTTAATACCCGAGACCCTCGAAGATAAGAGATCGGTACCGGGTCGGCCCGCCCAAAATTCCTTATCGACGCATCTCGAATCAATGACGCCCTCGAAGCAGAGCTATTGATCCAGAGAGTGTTTGAGCAACAAGGTCGTATAGCTCAAATGTTAATCACTCGTCGAATCTACTGTTTCACGTAAGATAGCCTTGGTTTTCCTTTCAGATCCAACACTCTTTTCTTGTCTTTCTCTTCTGAGTACCTTTCTCATTCTAGTGATTAATTCTACGAAAACAAAATGAAGTCCCTCCGAGCTAGCTCTACCCTGGCATCTCAATTGTCCTCTGTCAGGGCTGCTCGAGCAGCGACAGCACCATTTGTCTCACGGTCAGGCATCTCAACGCCATACCAGAAACGCACCTTTCTCCCCAACCCTTTCGCTCCTGGAGTCCAGACCCTGACAGCATCTCGCACTTTGCCCTACAAGAGTGATCTCCTTTACGACATCATCTCCGACGTCTCCAGCTACCATGCCTTTCTTCCCTTCTGCCAAGGATCCAAGGTAACGAAATGGTCCAAGCCTGACCAGAACGGCAAGCGATGGCCTGAAGAAGGCAAGCTTGTCATTGGCTTCAACGACGACATCAGCGAAACCTTTTACAGTCGCGTTTACTGCGTCCCAGGCGAGGCCGTGGAAGCCGTAAGCGGTGCTACTGAAACAACCCTTTCACCTCAACTAATCTCCCACCACAACCCTCGCCCTTCAAAGGCCGAGGACCCAAGCCGAAACGCAACAGTTTTGACGGAGCTGTTGACGAGATGGACGTTGAAGCCCTTCCCCTACAAGCCAGGTCCTACCCCTGGACAAGGAACGCCGCAGGAAACGACTTCTCCTCATCCTGCAAGAGACCAGACCGAGGTGAATTTGGCCATCGACTACGCCTTCGGAAATCCAATGTATGCTGCCTTGAGTGCTGCAGCCGCACCCAAGGTCGCAGAGAAGATGATTCAGGCCTTTGAGACCAGAGTGAAGACATTGATGGACAGGCCCAGCATGGGCGGCACCGACAGCTCAAACAGCGCGCTAGAAGGTCTCTTGAGAGGAGGAAGAAAGGAGGAGCCGTAATTCTGAGTGTATGCTCCACCAAGACCACTGTATTATATTGTTAACATAGATATGCATAAATCACGTAAGCGGCTACAATTGTCGAAAAGTTCCCATTCACTCACAACAAGTTTTTGCCGAGCCCCTTGAGTCCTTCCTCACATTGCTAGCATGTGAGTGGCCTCTGACGCAGTTTTTTACAAGTTTTTTTGTGCTTTTATACTTTTACTATGAAATACAGACATGTTCGCGAAGAAATATTATCACCTCCGCCCTTCACAATGTCCACTCCATTCCATGGACTCCCTTGTAAGCAAACAGTACAAAACAATCAGTACCAGCCTGAGTAGAGATGTTGCCTTGCGGCATGGACGCGCTCGTAACAAAACTCTGAAAAAGGAAAGCGTCCTCCCCTTCATTGACCAAACATCGGTACACCCTCTGGCATCGATGCGTCAAACATGCCTCACCTCTAGTTGCCGATCATGCGGAGGCCTTCACTGTACTCATCAATCTTTAGGACAACTACCTCCTTGATCGTACCCTCCTCAACCCCAGGCGTAGAAGTTCGCAGCGCCTGGAGCCTCTGCAAGATCTGATCCACCATCTGCGACAGGTCATTATCCTCATCATAATGCATGTCCCCGAGCACCTTCTCGAGACAGTCCAACACGAAAAAGACTTGTCCCCCATTGATACCATCCAACATGAGATAGGCTTGTCCCCTAATCTCTTCCTCAGCCGATGGAAGATCTCCGATCAAGTTCAGGTACAGGTGCTTGGAGCGCAAGGCTTCAGGCTGTATTTCTACGTACTCCGGGCGGGCCCCCTGGAAGCTGTCCCATATGTTCCCTGGGCGGTTGAGAACACCAGCCAACGTACAAAGCAGTATCTTTGCAGCTGACAGGCGCAAGTGACGCTCAGTCAATCCGCTCATGTTTCCAACCTCTTCCGTAAGACGTCGTAGTCCTTTCCCACAGTTTTCGACGTCGAGTGCGGTCACGGGGCGGTCTGCTGACTGAATATAGTTGTCAAAGGTTCGGAATGTATGGATGATCTGGTTGCCCAGCTCGATGAGACTGATTATCGCAACTCGTGCGTCAGCCATGTATCTACAAATATCCTCATTCCAAGGAGGAGAAAGTGATGGACGTGGAACGTACTTTTCTGTCTCATCGGAGCGGTGCTGCGCTCGCAGTATAGTGTGCTGCTGAGGCAGTGCCACGGATGGCTCAAGCTCTGAAAGAGTACTGTCAAGGTAGGAAGTTGCGTTTGACATTGTTGACTTTGGGACGGTTGTGAATCGACAGTGATGAAGGAAACAGACGAGGATGAGCAAGTCAGATGGCAGTGATGGGATGAACAGAGGAGATGAACATGCGAGGAAGGGATTCTTATACATCCAAGTACTGACATGTGCCGTCCGAGGGTGTTAAGTTGAGCTTCTGATTGGAACAGTCGTGCAGAGTCATTTCAAAGGCAACGCGAAGACCTCAGCCAGTCAGGGGCACTGGATTCTCTAGTGCTGTTGGATTCCTATCTACTGGAGTCCAAAACTTACCTCCTCTCAGGCGGCCTGAGGCATCTCCAAGACATCATGAAGATCTCAGCCAGTCAGGGGCGCTGTGGTCGCTGCTCCTGATTGAGGCAAAGACCCAGTGATGAAGCCCTCTCGGAAGAGGAACGTGTGGACCCCCATCCGGCAAAGGCTTATCGCTCACCCAATGTGCCTGCCAGAGCACCTCATGATACCATTGAGTCCGCCCTCGGCATCACCCAGAAGGATCCCATAAGAGATCGTCGCAACAGACAAGATTGGCCAGAATCCGCCATTGGTCGGCGACATAGACATTGCTCTCCTTCTCCTTGCCGATGTCCAGGTACCTCAGGACCCAATACTTTGACCTGCCTACTTCACAGCGTGACCTGTGACACACATCTAACCAGCTGTACCAATTGGGAAGACCGGAAGAGAGGGCACTAACAACTACTCTGTTGGGATGTGAATCAGTCAATCATGAGCATGGGACATACATCTATGTCGGCAACGCCTTTACGCAATGGCAGAAGGAGAGGAAAAGGCCCGGCAACCTGAACCTGGATACCTGACCGGTCATGCGATTTCGACTCAAAAGTGACCTACTCGCAATGGCCCAACCTGGACGAGCGAGACAACAACGCTGTGAATGGCGAGCGTGTTGGTCGTTCTCGACGCCCGCCTGCCTCTACGTTGACCAGAGTGGGCACTGAGCTTGGAAGCGTAACACGGATGGAGGCGATGCTTTCCACGGCTGAGGTTCAATGGAGAAATGTAGCGAACAAATCAGACGGGATTAAGGTTCCAATGTTCAAAGGAACGAATTAATCAGAGGCCGACAGCGACGACCGAGTGGATATGGTTTGTCTGTTCAACAATGTTGGTAAAGGCGTTCGCAGGGTATGTCTTTCGGCAAGGCAGACGAGCACTCTATCATGCAGCACTCAGCCCTGCGGCAAGCGATGCTCTCTTGCGAGTAAACATTTTCCCCCATCTTAGTCTGATCAGACCCAACGACTTATAGCGTGCCACATCGTGGGGTTTTGCTTGTGCTTCAGCCAATCCTTAAGCGCGCGGCCATATTACGACGGCCGAACATCCGTCCGCAGTGATTCAGAGTGTCCATCATGCCACCTATATGGAGTTTATGGATCTAAACCTCTTCTCCTGCACGGATTACCCCAGACTCGAAAGGTGTTGACCAGGATCGCATTCAGCCTGAATTTTGGACCGCATAGCTCGACAAGCACATGACTTGAAAAGACTCCCAACAGACTGCGTTGAACCAAAGCCGAGAATTCGCATTTGCTAGACTGCAAGGGTGTAAGGGGCCGTTGTATTATTCGCATCGAATGTGCTCGAGCTCCCCGACTACTATGCAACTGCATCGACAACATGCTCATGCGTAGTTGCGTTTTGACAGAAAACGAAAGACACGACCAACTCACAAGTTATTATCACAGTAGTGCCGCTTGAATTTACCAAGTTTTTCGAGCCTAGCAAGTTGAACCAAGACATTTCCCACTTCCATACTCTAGCATGTTGTTGCCTGGTTTCAGGCAGAAATGACATCGGAGAATAGCGGAAATTGATAAAGACTCGGACACGGCGAGCACAATTCCGGCAGACCTGTACGGCACGATGAATGGCGAGTGCGTCGTCGGGTTAGAGCTAAGTAGATGGTGAAGGAGCTGGGCTTCTACTTCTGGCATGGGTTTTCCAGCAGCTGCGTATGACTGGCTATCGTCCAGCCGGCTACCTACGAGGTATCAGGTAAGAGGTGATTGGCCAGAGGTGAAAGGTGTGTTGGTGACCATGACACCTGCAGATTAGATTGGCCTTCCAAGCCTCAAATTCATCAAGCATAAAGTAAACCGAACCTTTCCTTGGTCTGAACGCCACAGCGCCGTTCGCAATGCCAATTGGTTCATCTATAATACAGAGCACATGTGGCTCTTTGCATGATCCTGCGCAGTGGCATGCCCTCATGGTCTTGTCGTCATGATAGACACCTAATCTTGCCTTCCCTTGAGCAGCCTCTTGGTGACCTTGTCCTTCTCGATAATGTAAACGTGCGCACCCCATCCTGAAAGTGCATCTCTGTCGACGGCGTTCAGTAAGGCTTGTGAGATTGTTTCAAAAAGGTCTTCAGGACCCTATGGCGAGTCAGATTTGGTGGAGAAAGTTCAAAATGGTATGGGGAATACATACGAGATTGGGTTCCCAGAGACCCTCGCAGGTTCCGAAGAGCTGATCACTGGCGGTTCCGCTGACGATGAAGTCCTTGGCAAAGTCGATACAGCCAATACTGTCAAAGCCGCAGATAAAAGGCTTCCCAGTAGTGTGGTTGATTCCGGCAATGACCGGGCTGACAAAGTATGGACCGAAACGGCGCTCGTAGAGAGAGCTCGACACGAGGTTGGCCATGGTCTGAGGCGAGATCTGGCGTTCTTCGCGGAGACGGTACATGTTGACCTTGTAGCGGAAGAGTTCGCTGACGGTTGACACATCGGTAGCTAGTCCGGTGAGACCGAGGTAGACGTCGCCATATGGAAAGATTTTGGGAAAGTTGTTGGAAACAGTCAATGCTTGAAGACCAAGACGGAGATCACAAGCAATGGCCACACAGTCCTTGCCCACCATTGCCACACAGGCACCGCCATCTGAAGGAGGAGTCAGTTGGTTGCATAGATATCCATGCAGCTATATGCATACTTATTGCGAATGGAGAGGACTACAGCACGTGTCAGTCTGAATGCGGCGCAGATGCTCTACAAGCTGTCACAAGCTGCTTACCATGGTGTGAATGTGCTAGGAGAATGAAATGACGACTGTGGAATTTGCAGCAATCCAGGGACACAGTATGAGGGTGTTGACCGAAATTCTGCGAGATTTGATAACTTTCTGAAGGCGATGGATGGACAAGGTGAGGCAAGACAATTAGTAGATGCGGTATGGCAGGCAGTCGTAGCTCGCGTCATGTTTGGAGCCACTGGAGCGTAAGGTACCTTGAGGCAGGTCCCGAGCTTTGACCATCCAAAGTCCGCATGCTTGGCGTTCCACCTCCGTCTTCCGACTTTCGACTTTCGACTTCCAGGTTGGATTCCGATTGATGGTGGATCTTTGGGAATTTGATCAATAGGCATATCACCACTTTCACCACACAATGGCCGCGGCTACAATATCGCAGGAGCACTTACGGCTCGCCCGATCACTACCGGCACCATTGCTCAACTTCTTCAAAAAATACCCGCCATCTGCGCTGCTTTCAAGAAGGCCTGTGCAATCACAAGTCGCATCCGTGGCCGAGAATACTTCATCCGCCGATGCAAACGCAACCACCTCTACTCAAATTTCTACCCGCACGTCCGAGTCGAAGCTGGAATCATCGTCTCTCCAGTCCGAGAATCCTTTCCTCCCCTGGAAGAACCCAGTCACACAACGATGGCAGCCCGCCGCCTATTCTCTACGACGACAGGCCGACCTCGTCAAGCTAGCTCAAAAGCACAATGTCGTCTCGCTGTTGCCATGGTCACCCAAGCTACCATCAGAGGTTGAGAGGCGCCGAGCCGAGCATGGTTTGAGAGTCAAGGGTACCGGTGTTGGTCAGAAGGTCAAGGGAAAGCTGTGGGAGAGAACGCTCAAGGGAAGACTGGACGACAGGAGAAAGGCTATCGAGGCTATGCCCGAGATGATCAGGGCATGGAAGGAGAGGGGTCATGGTCGCGGCTTCAAGAAGTGGCCCAAATGATCGCAATCTTTCAATCTGACACCAATCACGCCGAGCATGCCTTCGACAGCGATAATGCCATGGCCCTATTATCATTGTCGGACGCCAACCATCTTTCAGGGAGTTCAGATGAGCGGCTTTGGGGGGCGACATTTCAATATATCAATTGGTTGCTGTAACATCTCATATGCCACACCAGAAAGGCTTTGTATCAACATCGACATCCACTGTCTTTATGCCCGTTATCAAATTTCCTTGTACCTCATCATTCTTTCCCAACTCAGACTTTCAAACCCTGCCACGGACTTGGCCTTCTCCTCGCCCAGATTCTCAGTCAAGGTCTACAGGTTGTAGCCCAGGTCGGTTGTTGTTTTAGCGATCCACTCGGACAAAAGGCCCCAATAATGTTCACCGTTCTCCGTGACGTAGTAGCCTATATCGCCCCAGAGTCCGTCATCAGTCTTACCCTCAGCAGCAGCTTCGGCGAGAAAGAGCAAACGCTTGCGCGAGGTCGTGCACATGGATAGTATTTCGGCCCATCAAGAGGGGAAGGTCCACTGTTTTAGCAACAGGATGAATGTATAACCGGAACACGATCCGAGTCAGAATCAACCTTTACAGTTTGTTTGATTCAAGCACGCAAGCGTTGACGTCTTGAAAAAGGCATGTATTTGTTCTCCGCAAACTCCCCCTGCATAACCCGCCCACGTTAAGTGCCCTGCGTTTCCCTGACCAAGAAAGACCAATGCAATCATATGAAAACGCTATCAAATCAAGGCTATGCCCAAAAGCCATATCAAAATGAGATCCCTTACCACGCATGCTCTCGTGTACTGCCTTTACTCGACAGTGACAGACTTGGCCAGGTTTCTGGGGAAGTCGACGTTCAAGCCCTCACCAACTGCAAGCCAGTAGGCCATGAGCTGGAGAGGGATGACGTTGAGCAGACCCTGGAGAACGTCGACGGTGTGAGGAACTTCAATCTTGTCGGTCTTGTCGCCAGGGAACTCGTTATCGTCGGTGTTGCAAATGACAATTGGGCGACCCTTGCGAGCAATGACTTGCTGGTATGCGTTGAGTGACTTGGCGAAGATGTCGTCGCGGGTCAGGATCATGACGATGGGCAAGTTCTCGTCGACAAGAGCGAGAACACCGTGCTTCAGCTCACCAGACATGACAGCCTCGCAGTGCAGATAAGAAATCTCCTTGATCTTGAGTGCGCCTTCGAGCGCAGTCGCGTGTTGGGCGCCACGTCCGAGAAGGAGAAGAGACTTCTGGTTCTTGAACTTGAGGCACAAGTCCTTGATCTGGTGGTCGAGCTTGAGAATGTCTCTGACTTGCTCGGAGATCCTGCCTAGGCCCTCCATGATGGCCAGCCGCCTCTCGATCTTGGATGCGCGATCCTCGCTGAGTGAGAGAGCAAACATGACCATGCAGACGAATTGAGAGGTGTATGCCTTGGTCGAGGCAACACCAATCTCGGGACCAGCATTGATGTGGACACCGCAGTGGGTCATCATGGAGATAGAGGAACCGACGACGTTGACAATACCAACAGTCAGAGCACCGCGCTCCAAGCAGTAGCGAAGAGCCATGAGAGAGTCGGCAGTCTCGCCAGATTGTGATACGAAAACGCAGGTGTCGTCACGGAAAACAGGTGCCTGTCTGTCAAGGAAGTCGGATGCCAGCTCGACGGCGATTGGAATCTCGGTCAGCTCCTCGAAAATACCACGGACAGCCATGCAAGAGTGATACGAAGTTCCGCAAGCAATGAAGATGATTCTTCTGCAGCGGCGGATGGTGGTGATGTATTGCTTCAGGCCACCAAGAGTGACAGTCTTGTCTTCCAGGTTGAGACGACCACGCATAGCATTGACGACGGACTCTGGCTGCTCGAAGATCTCCTTCTGCATGAAATGGTCGAACTTGCCCTTCATGATCTCCTGAAGCTCAATCTCGATGGTCTGAATGGCACGAACGTTGGAAGCGCCAGTCTCCTTGCCCAGACGGTGAATGTTAAGCTGGCCATCGTGAATGTGAGCAATGTCATCGTCCTCGAGGTAGAGAACCTTCTTTGTGTGCTCGACAATAGCAGATGGATCAGAGGAGAGGAAGAACTCGATAGGCTGGGGCGCACCGTCATCGGAGAAGAAGGCACGCGACTGCGAGCGGTGAAGCAAGCTCTTGTCAGGAGGGGCCAACAAGCTGCTGCCCGTCGACTTCTTGAGGGCGACGTTTTGCGAAGCCCTCTCGGCAGTAAGAGGACCGTCCTCGCCAAACTCGACATCAACAAAGTCAACCTTCATCTTCTTCTGGGTACGGACTCCGATGACCAATGGCGAACCCTTGCGGGCAGCGATGACCTCGTGAGGGTAGTGGACCGACTTCATGAGCAGACCGAACGCTCCTTGAAGCTCCTTGATGATGGCCTTGGCCAGGGTGGTGAAATCAATGGTTGGGTGCTCATCGTAGATGTATTTTGCGAGTTTAGCAATGGCCTCGGTGTCGGTCTCGGTCTCGAACTTGAAGCCCTTGCCCTCGAGCAGAAGCTTCAATTCCTTGTAGTTTGTGATGATACCGTTGTGGACAATGGAGAACTCCCACTTGGGGTCGGATCTACAGTGAGAGTGTGTCAGCGAGGATGAGATTTCCTGCAAGCCACAGCAAATTCAGGGCCGGCTGTGGCCACATCTGAAACACGGATTATCGTACCTGTGAGGGTGGCAGTTTACACGCGATGGGGGACCGTGCGTGGCCCAGCGAGTGTGTGCAATGCCAACGTGAGCATCGAAGACCTTGGTGAGGTCTGGCTGCTCTGCGGCAATGAGCTCCTTGAGCTTTGCAACCTTGCCCACCTCTTTGAATGCGAGAACCTCGTTTTTCTTGTCACCGTCGACTGCCAGACCTGCTGAATCGTAGCCGCGGTATTCAAGACGAGAAAGGCCTGTTCACCGGACGGTCGTCAGCTCGCTTTCTATTTGTGTATTTGTGAATATTGTCCAGGTGCTTTGTGTACCGTTTACGAGTGTGTCAAGAATGTATTTCCTGTCCTTCTCCACCAAGTAGTTGATGTATCCGAAAATGCCACTGTGTCGATTAGCCTCCTACCCCGAATGCCTCCATCTCGACCGAACATACCACATGCTTTCGTTGGCCTAATGTGAACTGAAAATGACGCGGTGAGGGTATTAAGAGACGTAAACAGTCGAATACAGCGAGGGGCGAAAGGGCCTGCGTTGCTCGAGGACGCGTATGAGTATGGTTATTTCGTGGCAATTAGGAGACGGCACGCAAGGTTGATATATGGCAGAAGAGCAAAGAAGGAGCAATGTGGACTGTCTGAAGGGGTAGACAAAGCTGTCTTTATTCTAGCTGCACAGCTGGTCTCGGAGGGATGTGCACGTTCCCATGCATGCGGTGCCTGAATGCATCGTGTGCATTTATTATTGACTCCCCGGCTTGCGATCCTAAACAAGGGTCCACTTGCCCCATCACTGGGACAATTCGCGCCCTTTGCGTCCTCCAGGCTCCGCGCCCTCCGCGACCTTCGTGCCCTTCGCAGCACCTACGCTTCCCCATTCGCTACCACAAGCAGCCTGCTGAAACCGAAATTACATGCCTTTGATTCCGCATCAGCTTGCCAACTGTTTTGTCCCTGATCATGTCCGCACAGTATTAATATTTTCACAACGTTTTTTCTCTTTCAGCGAATGTGGTCGATCAACTCTGTCAATCAGTCTTTCTAGTGGATAGCGCTCGGCGCGGCTCGTCGCCCTCACCGTTTGAACTACGCCACCCTCCCAGCATGCAGCCCTTGCCGAGCGCCCAAAATAACAACCACTTATCGTCTCTGCCAATAGTCACTTGTTTATACTCGTACCAGCTTGGCTCGAATACTGAATACTATGCTCTAGAGATCTTTTTGGATCACTGCGTGGCCAGTGATTTTCTTTTTTGCCTTTATCGGCACATCTGGCGGCCCCCCTTCCATCTATTTTTACGTCATCGATCGAATCCTAATATACCCCCAGCTGAGGTTCGTATCTGACAGCTTTAATCTGTTCTAACATACTTGTATACCGAAGCTTCGACACGGAGACGTCCGTACTACTCCCAGGCCCATTAACTGTGTTTGGATCTGGCCGACAAAATGCCTCCTATCCTTATCCTCATACGACACGACGAGGCCTTGCACAATGTCTCTCATAAGTGCAGCGAGCCCTTTAACGTACGACTCATTCTGACTTCTCGTACAAGAATATGACATTCCAGATCCCGAGCTTTCAGAGCTAGGCAGACAACAATGTGTGGCCCTTGAACAGTACCTGCGCCAGTCTTTGCCAATCGCGAACCAGGTCGAGACAATTGTGTCGGGTCCTATGATTCGGACAATAGAGACGACGTTGATCGGTCTGAATTGGCTGGTGAAGAAAGGTGTTCCTATAGAGCTTGATCCTCTTTGGTAAGGTAAGCACATGTGCTTTTGTCTTCATCAGCGTGTACGCAATCATGCCGTGTCGTCAGGATAGGCGAAGACCGTTGAGAAACGCAGCGTTTTGCTGCTCTCTAGCTTTTAGCTTTTAGCCTTTGCAGGGCTGACAGAACGCTGTGATTATGGTTTCTGTCAAGTACGAGGGTGGAGCAAGCGAGGTCTCACTTATTTGATCTCACCATCTCCTTCCATCAATCCAATGAGAAGACGTTCTCGGCTGTTGTTGTACACCACCATACTCATATCCTTTCTGTCATGCACATCATGAGAAGCCGTTTCTATCAAGTTTCATTTTGCTACTCCGACACATGTGATATGGAATTGCTGACTTACGACAGAGAATTCTTCGAAGCCATGTGATACAGGCAGCGAGATAAACCGCCTTCAAAAGCTGTTTCCTAACCTCAACTTCTCTGGTGTAGACCCCACTTTCCCTGCGAAAGGGCTAGATACAGCATATGCGTTTACTCGTCGAGCAGTGGTGGCTCGGGGCGAAGCGTGCCTAAGGAGTCTGTACAAGCGTAAAGAGAAAGTCATTGCAGTCGTTTCGCATTCGGGATTCTTGAGATGTGGCATCAGCCACACAAGGTGCGTCGAAATTCGGGTGAGCATCCACATCGATACTGATGTAAGCTTAGATACGCTAATGCGGACTACCGAATTTTCGAATACGCTCCAAACACAGACCCTGAGCATCCTGAGCTTGTCGAGTGGCCTGTCACGGCTGAAAATGGAGAGTATGCGGGGGGGATGGGCAACAGCGAGAAGGGACGGGTCGAGATTGGTCCTCACGAATTTCCTCCTGAGAAGACAGAGGAAGTCAGTAATCAATTCGGCGATAAGACCAGGAGCGAGGCAGTCAAGGAGGTGCCCGAAGCATGAAGCCAGTATACTGATGTCTACGTCACTAGAAACAACGATATATGTGAGTTAAAAATATGGATTAACATCCTATGTAAAGAAACACATACCATGAGAAAGCAAGCCGAATCTCATATCTCATGAGATGACCTACAATGAACAGCTATACATTATATGTGATACAAACAACTTGTGAGCTCTTTTGAATATATTGGAGAATATTATAGTTCATACATAGGGTTTCTTTCCAAGACTATCTCTGCTTTCTGGAAGGAACTCGGAACTACTACAGGAAGTCGAAGCTCATAATCTGTCCTTACTAGAAAGTAGAGAGATCACATTCAGTATGCAGATTGTAAGGGCTCGATAGTTCAATATTATATAACTCGTGAACCCCTTTACATATCTCTGCTTTCTAGTAAGAATTTAGGACTATTACAGAAGGTTCAAGCACATGATTTACAGTAGCCCAATAGCGGAAACAGTACATTCAATCTGCGGATATCCAGGGTTAGATATTTCAACACTGGACTCGTGATCACATATCTTTACTTTCTAGGAAGAACTTGAAGCCACACTCATCCAGACCGCATCCGTAACACGACCGTATCAGAGTATCGCCTGAAGAGTATGCTTATCATAGAGCATTTTATTCACGCGAAGCACTCCTCCAAACCATCGCTCCCACAGTGCACACTGCTAGCCGTGGCATAATGCCTAATAAACCGTCGTGTTACATGACCATCTCATCATTCAGAACATCCACTCCGAAATTTCGTGCATGCATGTTCTCCTGAAATGCGCCATAGTGCGCATCCATAGTCTGCATAGCCTGCCTATAACTGTGCGCCTGCCACATGCCAGCAGCTGCCGCATAGACAGGATCGATGCGTTGTGCATAGCCAGACAGGACATAAGGCTCCGCCTCCTGACTTTCGGCCCCAATAGCATCGGAGGTGTGAGTGGTCCGTTGCTCGCGATCAATGCGTTTCTCATATCTTAACCTTGCCATTTCTTCTTCCTGAGCCATGCTGGTCCCTGAAAAGCCCTGGCTTCCTGGCTCTGGTGGAGAAATACGCCAGAGCTCAAGAAGACGGAGCCGCTGTTCGTAGTCAGCATTGATGATGAGCTTGGTTTGGGATGGGGAGAGGGATGCAGGGTCAATATCGTTTCGGCGCAGAGTCTCGTCGATATTGTGCGACGGTACGTTGACAGGGGAATCTGCTCGGCACTCTTCACTAGGCTCGCTGGGACAGATATGGTAAGTTCCTGTGTAGTGCTGCGACGAATACACGATCTGCGGCTGATCTTGCTGCTGTGTGAAGAATTGCTTGTCGGGGGTTGTGGGATATTGTGGTAAAGGTTGAGAAAAGTTCATTTTGGAGGAGAAGAGCTCAGATAGCTCGTCCTGCTGAGTCTGGAGCATTGTCTGACTTCGTCCTTGGATATCTACGCCAGCGGATGACTTTCCACACTGCACTGTGTTGTCAGTTCTTGTCGCTGACTGTGGATTCCCGTGCTCTTACGTGGCTACAATCGTATGATTGGGATGCGCAGGTATTAAAGAGGCAGTACTGGCAGCAGTGGACAAGTACGGAGGTGTTATAGGAGCAGTACTGGCAGTAGTGGACGAGCACTGGAGACATAAACAACTGGCTGGAGTGAGGAAGCGCACGGGGACGGAAGGTCGAAGGGATAATCTTCGACTGAGAGGACGGGGAAGGAGATGGGGTTTGGGCAGCGATCTTGGTTGCCCAATGTAATTTGCGATGCACGCTGTGACTATGTAATAGAACCTGCGGGGTTCCAGACAGGAGGTGAGGCTAGTGTAAGGGAAAAGGCGGTGTCCGGTTAGCCGTCGAACAAGTGAAGTTGGTATGTTAATATGGGATGCAAGGTACTCATATAGTCAAGACGATAAGGTATAGATAGGCCAAGGTATTATGAGCGGGGTGCAAGAAGACGACGAGGCCGATGACACCACGACACCGACAGCTGTGTAAACGCCGCAAAGCACGGGCATCGGGGAACTTCCAACACCCAACCTGTAAGGCAGTGGCAGCTTCGCCGCGTAGGAGCGTGGGAGCCTCAATCATCACCATCAACTTCCAAAATCACTCTAGTAATTCAGCTTCGAGTTGATATCAAGTCTTCGCACTTTGCACACACAAATCTGCAGCAATCAAGATTAGCATCGTTCTCATCAACAGCTCACACCAGCAGCCATGGTCTGTACATGGACCATCACCTTGACTTCATGCTGTCTCTAATTGTTCAGTGTAGACTTCGATAGGAACGGGCTACGATCTCTCCAACTCTGTCTTCTCCCCCGACGGGCGCAACTTCCAGGTCGAATATGCCGTAAAGGCAGTAGAAAATGGTGGAACTGCAGTAGGCATCAGGTGCAAGGATGGCGTCGTTCTTGCGCTGGAGAAGCTTGTCACATCTAAGCTCCTAAAGAAGGAGGCAAACAAGAGGATAGCAACTGTTGATCGTAACATTGGTATTGTACGTCAGACCTTGGTTCTTCGCAAAGCGCAAGGCGGCAAGACTGACGATTGCAGGTGTCATCCGGCCTTCAACCTGACGGTAAACACTTCGTATCTCGCGCACGCGACGAGGCCGCCTCATGGCGCTCCCTCTACAAGCAACCCATTCCCGTCGCCTCACTCGCGAACCGCATGGGATCCTACGTACAAGCTTACACTCTCTACAATTCCGTCAGACCATTCGGCATCACCGCAATCGTTGGAGGCTGGGATTCCGAACTCGATGTGCCCGTTGATGCTCAGGTCGGATCTGGTCCCTCAGTTGGCAGTGGTGGCAAAGCACAAGACTCTAAGCAAGGCGGTCCTTACCTATACATGATCGAACCTTCTGGTTCCTACTGGGGTTACTACGGCGCAGCCACCGGAAAGGGACGACAAGCAGCAAAGGCTGAGCTGGAGAAGCTTAAGCTCAAGCCCGAAGACAGCGATGCCCTCACCTTGGAGGAGGGTGTCAAGGAGGCTGCTAGGATCATCTATGTCGCGCACGAGGACAACAAGGACAAGGAGTTTGAGCTGGAGATGACCTGGATCAGTGCCGTGAGCGGCCCGACCAAGGGCAATCATGAGGAGGTTCCCACGGAGCTGAGAGAAGAGGCCGAGCGTTTGGCCAAGAAGGCCCTGGAGGGTGAGGATGACGAGATGGAGGAGTAGCATACCGAAGGAGACGATTCTGTACGATACTGCCCACTGATTGGAGGGCCTGGCGTTATCCTGACGAAAGTGCACTGAAGCGCTGCGTTGTAGCTTTGGCATGCCCAATGTAGCTATGGAACGAATATTACGCATTCTGACATGCTTCGACAATTGAACATTCTTCGAAGAAGCGCCACTTGCTCACAAGGCACACAAATCATCAAAGTCATAGAATCATGATTGGAAGTAACATGTCCGACGTGTCAACTTTGGCAGTTTCGAACACTTTCCTCGCGTACTTGCAGATTATCTAAAACCAATTTTTGTATTGTACACTTCTCTTGATATACATCAAGCATAGCATGTGATGGAATCAATTCTCGTATTGTACAATTCTCTTGATATACATGCCCTCGGACTGGAAATACTCCTTTACACCAAGCACAAGGTAGCGTGTGATGTATTCGGCAGGCTATCGTGCAAAGTTGATGACTTGACCCAATGTCTGGTCCTTCAATGGCTGGGGAGTCCTGCTATCAACCTCTCCCCAGTTGATGGTATCCCACCACTTGGACAAATACTTTTGCTTCCCCTCGACACCAAAGTCTGGCATGTAAACGTGCTCCCAGGTGTTGACGCATAGCACAGGCACAACATTGGCAGCACCGGGTGGAATGGAAGCCTCTTTCCTGCCAGTGGAAGAGGCAGCACCGAATGAACCGGCGGTATTTGCGACATTCATGTCCTTGCCCTGCTGTCTGTATCCCGCCTCTGCGTATGGTGTGCCTGCGAGGTAGGTGGTGAGGATCTTCCAGGTGAGCTGGCGTTCGTTGCCACCAGCCTTTGTTGCTACCAACCACACGAAGCCGGGACCAAACATGGCGTCGGCGGTGAGGAGCATGGTCTGTTGGAGCGTCTCGATGGAGCCGAATGAACGGATCAAAGAGGATTGAAGGGCCGAGTAGCGGTCCAAGGGAGCGGGGGCAGGAGAGAAGGTAGCGAAGAAGAAGTGGTTGTTGTGAGCCATGCTGGCATAGTTGAAAAGGGCAGCAGTCGCGGGGTTACGGGCGTGTTGAAGAACGAGTTGTTTGGGGGAGGCGTGTTCTGCATCGAAGCCTATATGCTGGCCTGTCAGTACTGACATGTTCTTGTGCCACCCGCCAATGGCAATGGCAATGGCAATGCCTCTTGTGTCTTCTCCTCTTACCAGCGGTGATGTCGTTCAATCGCTGCACCATCAGTGATTGGTACCTTGTCCAGGCAATGTCGTAGGCATTGTCGGTGAGAATACCTCTCACACCATGTTCAACAAAGTCTTGGTCGTATGCGAGTATTGGCACTGAGTGCAACTCTCGTCTTCGCCGTGTTGACTGGTGTGACACTCGAGCGCATTCAGAGAGGGGCCTCCAGGCGCTTCTGGACCGCATTAATCGTTGTAGCAGCATTGTGGTTGTGGCGATGTCTAATACTGGGCTGTCACTTTGTCCTACCATCAACTTCCAGTTCCATTCCTTGGAAGTTCAGGTTCTTGGCCTGAGAATCCATCTTGGCGCGCCAAGCCCTCTGCACACGACACCTCACCCAGAACGTCGACCTCAGGTCATTTATTCCGCGAGTCTTCTATTGGACCCTGAAATCTGCTATTAACGGCGGTTCCGAATGTCTGACATGGAGAAACCGCCGAGTGTACATATGCCTGTCCGACATATATCCTTGCCAGCAGCTGTTTTACCGCCATATATGCTGCCACCTTCTGTCCAATATCCTCCAAAACAGTCCCTACAGTCGTGTCAAGAGTCAGCTTCCATACCTCCCGGGATCATCGCACTGCACGGCGCACGTGCCAAAAATCTAAAGTGACGTCCATCGTCTTACATGTTGAGGCTCCTGTCGGAGGAGTATAACGATCTGTCTCTCTTGACATTTTTACGAAGAATAGTCCTTCCTTTCGTTGATACCCATCAGGCAATGTCTGTTTTTTCTCAATCGCTAATTACACTGTTTGAATACATCTGAATAATTGAACGACCGCATTTTGGCTTTCCCTTTGTTCAGCCCATACTGCCCCCCTATACCACGTCTGCCACGCACCATTGCCGCCATGACAGGCTTGTTGAGCAAGAGGCAGCAGGCGCGTAATGAAAAATCACTCCAGGATTTAATAAAGAGTGTTCCTGGGAACGATAGATGTGCCGACTGCGGCACCAAAAATCCAGGTATGTATGCATGGACACGGCGCGACTAGGAACGACGCACGATGCTGACCTCGCGCCAGGATGGGCCAGCTGGAGTGTAAGTGGACGCCAAACATCACCGGAACAAGAAGCGAAAAGGCGCGGCGCCTTCAAAATGCCTCTCAATGCGCGTTGACATGTCAGCACCCTTACTGACACACCTTCCTTTTTAGTTGGGCATCTTTATATGCATGAGTTGTGCTGCATTGCACAGGAAAATGGGAACACACATTTCAAAAGTCAAGTCGTTGAGCATGGACAGCTGGAGTAATGACCAGGTCGATGTTCGTCGTTCCTCGGATCCGCAGTCACCTCACGCAAGCCTCGGCCATACTAACTGTGTCGCAGAATATGAAGAAGACGGGCAACATCGTGTCCAACGAGAAATACAATCCAGGAAACACAAAGCCGGATATTCCGATCGATGCTGATGAGGTGGGCGGTGCCATGGAGCGCTTCATACGTCGCAAGTACGAGTTCAGGGAATTTTCAGGCGGCGTCGGCAGACGGGCTACCATCAACAATACGGGAGGCGCGAGTATCAGTTCTGCGGATGATCCACCGCCCCCTTTACCTCCAAAGCCAGGCAAGAAGTTTGGCCTTGCCCTGAGGTCTGCTTCTGCTACTTTTTCGCGTCCGAAACTGGACAAGTACGCTCCGCCCATGTCCCCTCCTCTTAGTGGCTCGGATGGCAGAGAATCACCGCCGGCCCGCATGAACAAGGCGTCTAGAGTCTTCGGTTCGACCATTGGAAACACGCAAGATGACGCTTTCAAAACAAAGATGACTTCTCTGCGCGAAATGGGCTTTCATGATGCCGAGAGGAACGCGATAGTCCTCAAGGAGATGAATGGGAGTCTGGCTGGCACGGTAGAGGCACTGGTGCGCCTGGGAGAGGGAAGCAAGCCTGTGTCGAGAGCCATGACCCCGGTATCTGCTGGAAGTGGTAGCCTTGGTGCTTTGACCATTGAAAAGAGAAGACCCTCCGACCTTCCACCTCAAGCTCCTCCCAAGGATGCTGTTGATCCTTTCGCCATTCTAGACAACGAGACCCAGCCCACACAAAGATCCTTCACTCAACCCCTCCCCAAACATCTGCACCCTCAGCCTCAAGCCCAGCCCGCCTACAACCCCTTCTATTCCATGAGCCCTCCAAATCAACCCCCACAACAGGCACCGACAAACTTGCAGGACTCTCTTGCAGGCATGCGACTGTCTTCTGCTCCTCCACTGCAGCAACATTATGCCCAGCCGATTCAATCTCAGCACACGAACAATCCATACATGACCGCACCTCAGCAGTCTCAGATGCAGCCAGCTCTACAGCAGTATCACTCTCAGAACCCATATGCCCAGCCACTACAATCGCAGCACACGGCGCAGCCACTTCAACCACAACACACAGCGCGGTCGGCTTCATCGCAGCAAGCATCCAACCCTTTCCTTAGGGCTACAAAATCCCAGACCTTTTCACACGCCCAGCCAAACCCCTTCATGCAGCAAATGCCCCCGCAAAACCCTTGGCTCGTCACTCAAGCCCCTGTTGCTTCACCTCAACCCCTTCAGACGCCAACTTATACCGCTCAAGGACAACAATCTGACTTCTTCAACACTCAGCCTTTGCAACATCAGAATGGTCAAGCTCAATCCCAATTTGACTATGCTCTGCCCAATGGAAGTAACCCCTTCCACACGCAGAACGTCCCGCATCAGCCCCAGCAGCCTCAACAGCAGCAATATCAGCAGTATCAGCAGTATCAGCAGCAACAGCAGCAGCAACAACAGCAACAACAGCAGCAACAACAACAACAATCACAGCCTCAGTCCTACAACCCTTACCAGCAATCGTATCAGCCTGCCCCGGACACCCAGCAATCTGCGCCGCAGCATGGCCGCTACGACAGGGCTTCGATACTTCAGCTTTACAATTACCCACAATTGGCACCATCTCGGCCACTGCAGGCGTTGCCCGAGGAGACAGCTACACAGCACGCTGCTGCTGTTGCTCCACAACCGAACGTTGCCAGTCCAGGCCGCAGCGTCACTATGCCTGTCACGGGCAACATGAACCCATTCATGTCAGGGACGAACGGCCAGGCTGCCATACCGAGCGCCTACAATCACACAAGCCGAGACAGCATGGCATTTGTAGGTGTGCGGAGTGGTAGCCCAGATGCTTTTGCGAGCTTGAGCGCGCACTACGGGCGATGAACAAGCATGCCATGATCTTAGCTTATACTTTTCTCCTGACTTCTATTTTGTTGAGATGCATGGCGTTCATTGGAGAATGGCGCATCGAGTGCTCTAGCTTTTCGGGTGAATTGAAATCACTTGTATCATATATATTCTGACGGATGTCTCGTCACAGGGACACGGAGGATCCTTTTCTTGCCTTTCTGAGCTTCTTGTAAACGTCTGGAAATACCCACAGAATGACTTTTAGTTGCGCTTTCAGACTTTGTGTATAACTTTACCTGTAAATTATCTCACTCTCATCTAACTCTCTAGATGCCTTAAAGATCTATGCACTGTGTGCATCACTATAAGGTCTTGGTAATAGGCTCGTGTGACCTCGGTATCTGCATAAGCCTGTTCCCGTCCTGATTGAAACTTCGTGGATGCAAGATTGACATGCTGAAATAGTCGGAGTAGGAAAGTGGGCTGCAGGGAAGTAAGCCAACAGCCTTAGAAGCGTGTCGGTTGTTCCTTGCCTGCTGTGCGTTTGTCCATTACTGAATTTCCAATACGCCGACATATCCTTTCTCTGCACATATGTGCTCAAGACACTATATCCGCCCCTTGAAAATATCTGATTGCCTGTCCTGATATGTGCCTTGTGGATTCGTGCTTCTTGCTCGCTAAGCTAAATATGGTGACTTCCTTTGTTCCCGGGCTCATTGCACCGAATTGTTGTTGCTGCATATCGCTGTAAGACAAAGTTCCTTCCGGCGGAAAGTACGCACAACACTTACGCGATTGAGTTAGATTCCTCTGAAACCTGGCTTCATCCTTCCAGAAGAAGCCTCCCAGCTCGCTGCAATATCCTATTATGCCTACATCATCCACAGCCACTACCTGACGTATTAACGACCAGACGAGGTAGACCAGTCTTCAACACAACACATACTGCCTGCTAAACGGAAGTCCAGCAGCAACCTCAGACAGAAACTCCCTTCACCGTGTTCGCTCTCGACTTTTCCATCTTGCAAAGCTCCTTGTGTGTTTTCCAGTCCGCCTTTTGACACTCCATAGAGCAGTAAGCCGCCGTCTGACACCCCCTACAACGCCTCAAGGTCTTGCCCTCGGCTGCCTCCTTCTTACAGCACGTACAGATGCCATCGCTCTTCTCACAATAAAGCCAATGCGGATCGGTCAATCCACCTCCGATCAGAAACTGCAATGTGGATCAGGGCAAAACTCCCCATCTCGGCGTGTACATCATGTTCCTAGCCAAGATTTTGCCCGCATTGATGATTGATTCCGGGTCGCCGACGTGTTGACCTTGCGAGATGACCGCCAGCGGTTGCCAGGGCCCCGTGGGGGGCATGTCGAAATGCACCCGGAGTTGCCAGACTATTTCGTCCGGGTCCATGCGGCTGCTGCCACCACCGCCTTGGTAGCAGCCCAGCATCACTTGTCGGTCGCTACGGGAAATGGTGAAGTTGGAGAGGGCCTTGTCCTGCGTCATGAAGGACCATTCACAGTCGGCGTAAGTTTCCACATCCAGAAGGGCACGTAGCGCGTAGCGCGTCAGGGTGCCAGTTATAGAGGGTTGTCGCGATCCCCAGGGCTGCGGTCACATCTTGTTCGTTGTCCTTGTTTAATCTTTTGTGTTTGATTATTTTTATGGGGCCGCCATCGATGGAGATTCCTGGGAGTGGCTTGACGGCCAGCAAAGGCAGAGGCGCCATTTTTCTGTTCTGATTTTTTGGTAGGTGGAAATGGTAATCCTATGTAGACACTGGCAGTTTTTCTTTCTTGTATTATTCTGATTTTGATCTACCAGAAAATTAATGACTACTTCGTAATGTTTTTGTAAATTATCTGTTGGTAGGTAGCGCAGAAAACGCGATTCACAGGCGTGCCGCAGTCAAGACATGAAGCTACACCGATATCGCCGGATATCAGATACAAAAAAACCTCGTAAATACAATCAAGGATAGAGAAAGTCAGACATTGTTTTGATGATAATCAATCTTCATGTATTTCAGCTATCTGAACCTAATGATGTATGTGATAATGGTCCGCATGTCATTTGGCATGCCTTTACTCAGCAATTTGTGGCTGACCCTGTCCATTCAATGTAGAACTTTGCTGACCTAACCGCAGCATCTGAGCACTACAAGTCCAATTTGCATCTCGTTTCAAGGCCGCAAGGTTGAATGAAGCCATTGCTGGCGATATGTGCTGACCACTTGGGTCTGAGAGGCTGTTCTTCGCTCGATACCAAATTCCAGGAACATGGCTGGATCTGAAAGAGCCATACCTTCCATAGTCAGGTGGCGGTACGCAGCGCACTCTGTATCTTTGTATTTTGCGACATATCGCCGTGCGTGAGAGCGCCATGGCACTTAGATTCTGAAATATGGTTCTGAAATGTGAATCGTTCAAGTAAAGTGCCCCTCAACATGATGAGCGACTGCTACCTCGTCGCCCTCGAAATTGCCACAGACTGGACAAGTAGCAGTCAGGGACGGAGCAGGCACAGCCTCTGAGATCTCCGTCGGAGCAAGGGGAGGAGGACTCTCGTGCTTGGTCGCCTTTTGATTCCGCTTTTTCTGCTTAGCTGGCTTGACAAAAGCCATCAAATCGAGCTCCTCGGGTGGTTGCTCAGCCCCTTCGTCGAGTCTCATATCCCTGTATCTCGACTTGAGTCTCTCGGACGTGCACTTGCGACCTGATCCACCTCTGTCAGGTCCTCTGACTCGCTGCTGAATCGCGAGATCCCTTTGTAACTCATTTTGAACGGCTTGTTGCGCCTCCGGAGTACTCGCAGCGACAGGAGCAGCATCGCTCATCTTTTGCACTCGACCTATCCGGCCGTCTGACAGGCGCACTTTTATTCCTCGGGGGTGATTACCGCTGGTCAGGACGTCTTTCACTGTGCCTTGAACTTGACGACCTGTGCGTTGGTCTGCTTTTAGAACGATACTGACGACGGCGCCAGGTGTCACATGAGAAATCGTGGGCACGGCCATCTTGAGCATGGATTGTATCCTGATACCGGCTGGTTTGAATTTCATATTGAAGTAGGGTGAGTGGCGAAGACTGAAATCTACGTCGTATGGCTCGTGCGTCCAGAGTGCCTCAAACACTGATTGATCGCTGATATTCCGCGCTATATGTTTTGAACACATTCACCAACTCAGTGATATATTCTCTCTAGTCGAGGGCTATCGAAAGCAGAAGGTGCATGCTTCGAGACTAGCCTCTACAGGCTACTTGATTGCGTGCTTTCCACCGGAACGCATCTTTTGATCAGTGCTGCATGCACACTTTCTTTTTTGAACTTTATACATTCGACACGCAAGCGGTAAGATTATTAAAGGTGGAGATTCTGTACAATACAACGCAGATTCTACTGTTGTTCGTGTCTACACACTATTGACGCTGTACAACACAATTAAACCTCACGATAAACCAAATCCTGACCCCAACCGCCGTCATAGGGACGAGCGCATAAATGCAGTACCAAGCATGTGCGCCGAAATACAATACATGTTCAAGTAACACGTAAATGCCAATCATAAAGATCACCAATCTATGCCTTGGCCAGCCATGCGAGAACTTCCTCCTTTTCTTCCACAGGCAGCATGCTGAGAACCTGTGCCACACCCTTGAGACCACCATCCTTGTTGCTGCGCATAAGGGCGGCGACATCGTAAGCAATGGATTCAGACTTCATGGCCTCGATCTTAGCATGCACCTCCTTGCGGTTCTCCTCGTACCAGACGGCAACGCTCATGTCATCAGTATCGAACTTGGGGATGTCGGACCAAGCAGCAAGGGTCTTGAGGCTGGTAGTGCGCGACTGCAGTTCCTTTGATGTTGACGAAGCCATGCGCTTGAGGACGTACTCCTCGTTCAAACGACGACGGAGACGCCAGTAGAAGAAACGACGGGCGTTCTTCCATTGCAGAGGCATGCGGATCGTGTCCTTGGCCTGCATACGGCCGGCGCGGTCGTGCAGATCCGCGTACTGCAAGGAGATCTGCATGTACACAGGCAAGAGCAGATGCTCGCGCTCAGTCATCTTAGCCTTGACCTCTTGCAATTGCTCAGGGCTGAGGGACTTGTCCAGGAGCTTGGCCTTAAGCTCGCCATAAGTGGGGTCCAAGCGGGACATGACCTCAAGTTGCTTCTCCTTGCGGAACTTGATTCCAACCATACCCTCAGGCTCGAGGACACCACCACGGGCGTCCTCGTCGGCGTACATTTCCATCATCTGTGGGTTGATCGTAGGATCGACGACGACCTGTGAGTTTATTAGCTTGTGCACATGTGACATCTGAGGATTGAACTTACCCATGAACCACCACGCAGCTCGCCGAATGGAGGAATGTAGACAAAGACTGGTTGCTCGAACTTGGTGAGAGCATCGACGATGTAAGAACCATACTTGAGCACCTCGTTGTACATATCTCTTTGACCTCCGGAGAAACCTCTCCAGTTGGCAAGGATGATCAGCGGCAGCTGCTCACCATTGTTGAAATCGCGGATAGCCTGAGCAGTCTTGTATGCAGAGTTAGGATACCACACACCGCCAGCTTCGTTAGTGACTTGCTCAATAGAGTCAGGGTTGGCAGGGTCAGCGGGAGTGATGTTCTCAACTGATCGAGTCTCAACAGCAATGACACCAACTGGGATACCACCGAGACGAGCACGACCGACAACAACAGTGCGAGCCCAGCCTCCAAGAGCCTCCTCGAAAGAGTTCTTGTCGAAAAGACCGGAGGCAAAGCCGTCATCAGCGTCCTGGCCAGCGATGAGCCACCTGACATCGTATGGCTGCTTCTGAGGGGGGAAGTAGGTGATGTCGCGATCCCAGTTGTCAGCAGAAGGCGAGATTGGCACGGGGTTGCCCTTCTTATCAGGAACGAATGAGATCCATTTGACAATCTTGGAGACACCAGCAAAGTCGTCGTTGGCAGTCATGTGAGAAACACCGTTCTTGTACATGATCTGAGTGCCACCAAGTTGCAGGTTGGAGGTGTAGACCTCGCGACCAAGAAGCTTGTTGATGGCAGGGGCACCAGTGAGAATGATTGGTTGGCCCTCCACCTGAACGGCACGTTGGCCAAGTCGGACGAGGTAGGCACCGATACCAACGGAACGGCAAGTAACGAGAGTGATGGTGAAGATGTCCTCGTAAGCGCGGGAAGTCTCACCAGCGATGAGACCGGAACCCTTCAGACACTCGACACCGAGGCCTTCCTCAGCACCGACAATCGTCGTGATGACATGCCTGGTCTCACCCTCGACTTCGATCTCCTTGGTGATGACATGCTTGATTTCACCATCCTCGAAACGGGCCTTCTTCTCAGGAGTGAGATAAAGGTACTCGAATCCGGCCTCGGGCCTGGTGGCGTCCCTCCAAGCCACAGAGAAGTGAGGAATGATCTCCTCGGCCATGCCGATACGTGCACCAGAGTTGGCAGACAGGTAGATTCTTGGAATACCAAGCTGTCTGGCCAGCTGGGAGCACTTATGGAAGAACTTGTCCTCGAGAGGACCGAATGAACCAATCTTGAAGGTTATATCGTTGGCGATGATGATGAAACGTCTTCCCCGGGGGTATTCTGGAGTCCTGGCGGTAATGATCCAACCGACCATACCAATGGTGTTGGTACCAGGGTCGCGGTTCACTTCTGCCAAGTTGTCCGAATCATCGAGGACAAGCTCGTTGTAGTCGATGCAATCGCCCTGTGGTGGCTGCTTGTCCTTGAGGTTTGGGTGCAGGGCGGTGACCTGGTTCCAGCTGTTCTCAATTGCCTGTCTGAAGAGCTCGGGGAAGTCGTAGACGTATTGAGTACCCATGATGTGGGCCTTGTAACGCTTGGGCTGGAGAGCGCCCTTGGTAGTGTACGGAGCGGAGACTGGGCGCAGATGCATCGAGCCAATCTTGGTAGTTCCACCAATGCTCTGGAAGACCCACTCACCCTTCTCGGTCTTGCGCTCTGCGTAGAGCTCGACCTGGATAATGTATCCGGAGGTGTTGTTGATGATGACACGGAGGGGGTACGGCTCGCCAGTGCTAGGGTCGGTGCAGATGATGCGAACCTCCACGGTAGTAACACGGAGGCGCCAGGCACGACGACCGAATCTGTCGAGGAAGCCACCAAGAGCTTCCTGAACCTCCTCTGGCTCCAAGGGGAAGACAGCAGAGAAGTTGATGAAGATGTGGTTGAGATCAGAGTTGTTGTTGCCAATGATCTCAAGAGCATCGAGAATGTCAGTCATGAGTCTGTCGGCCTCAGAGATCATGTATTCGACAGTGGAGATGTCCTCCCGGAGGCGACCAGGTCGCACGACAGCACGGGTGAAGTAACGCTTGTCGTTCTCAACTCCCTTTCCAACGGCCTCATAGATATGAATGTTGCGGTTCTCCGTGAACACAGGCTTGATGTTGAACTTCGAGAGACGTCCAAGCTCGAGCTGGAAGGCGAGAGCAGGCTCAATGTGACGGATGCTCGAGTCTTCTTCGTATGCAGGGCCACGGAAGGTGTAGTATCCTGGGTAGGTACCATCCTTGTGACCGCAAATGAACGTCAAACGACGGATGCGGCGAGCAAGGAGCTCATCCTTGTACTCAGCGACGATGGGGCCGATACGGCTGAGGATCTCAAAGTCGTTGCTACTCTCTGCATCCTTGATGGCCACGTTGCACACGCCACTAAGCTCATCGGTGCTGTCAAGGGGCCTGGGAGCAGGTCTGCGCGTCTTGGAAAGATCGGCCATCAGACCGCTGCTGGATCCACGCGGCTTACCGCCATGTCCACCAGATAGTGGGAAGACTTCGAGAGCCTTGCTCAAGTACTCCTCCACCTCATCGATGTATTGGACGGGAATGACTGCACCCTTGCGGGTGGGCTCGGTCTCGGTTCGGGAGGCAAGGTAGCTCATATCACTGATAGAGTGGACACGACCCATACGGTCAGAGCCAGCAGGAGTGCCAGGGGTAGATGGGTGTGATGACTCGATAGGAAGACCGAACTCGGATTGACCGACCTTGCGGAGGGAAAAGTCCCAAGCGAGGACGTACGGCACATCAGCCTCGGTGATGTACTCGATGGACTTGAGCTGGTAGGCGCGGTAAGCACGGCGAGTGTAGACTTCGAGAGCCGCCAATGAGACGTAGGGGTCCTGGTGGACAAAGAACGTCGGAAGCACATCGAACACGGTGTACTTGGAATCGACGACCTCCTTGATTATGTCGAAGTTGGGCTCACGGTGATCCCAGCCGGCCTCACCGTATCTTGACTCAAGAACGGATGAGCGAAGGATGTGCTCCATCTGTGACGTACGCTCCTCAAGGGAGGGCATGGCGCACTGGATGAGGATCTCACGAGCCTTGAGAGAAACCTTGGCGGTCTGCCTAGATTCCAGCTCCGCAAGCTGACGCAGCGCTGGGCGCAGGTATTTGGCGACATTACCAGCACCTGGCCTGTTAGGCCTGTAGGCGTCGATGATCGAAATGATCATGTTATTCTTTGAGCTGACTCTGGTGTGAGAAAGAACGGTATGCACAACCTTCATCAGATCGGTCTTGTACTGATCACGCAGGCCAAGAACGACTTCCTCGTCGCGGTTCGACCTGGCGGCAAACAAGGACTCAACGGCATAGTATTCCTGGAACAAGGAGGCCATGACGGCGAATTCATGAGCCTTGAGGCCATCAATGTACTTGACCATGACTGCAAGCAATGGAGCCAAGCCAGCACGCAGAAGGTCGACATCTCCAGCCTCTACATTCTCGTCAAGGAACTTGGCGAAAGTCTTCTGCAATTGCTTTGCGGGGAACTCTGAGCCGCGAGCGTGAGCGCGTTCAACAACTTGCTCAAAGAGTGAATCCAGCTTCTGAGGCATACGAGCATGGAGTGCGGATGCCTGAGCGTTCCATTCGCCATATGGAAGCTCTGGATCGCGGAGGACATCGATGAGCTCCTTCAAGGTCTGCTGCATGATGACCTGGTTGTCGAAGCCTTGAAGGATGTCACGAAGAATGGCGTACAGGAAGGTGAACCTCTGTGGGGCCTTGTTACCCAAGACCTGAGGTGGTCCAAATGCAGGGAGTTGACCCAAGAATGGCTGGGCAGACTTGACTCTGGATGGGTCATCAAGAGCCAGTATACCAAGGATGTCACCAGCTTCGAGGGTGGCGCCAGGCTGCTTAATGAGGTTGACCAGACCATCCTCTTGAGCGATCAAAGGCATGTACATCTTCATGACTTCGACTTCGGCAAAGGCTTGGCCCTTCTTGACATGGGCACCATTCTCGATAGTGAACTTGACAAGCTTGCCGGGAGAAGGTGTTCTCAGCTGAGTGGGGTCGTTCTCCTGCTCGAGCAAGCAGGTCTTGCCGTCAACGCTGACACGTCTGGCGCCAACCTCCTCCTTCCAGTAAACGCTGTGACTGCGTCCGCTGAGCAGAACGAGAAGGCCGCCGTCAGAGAGTGGACGCACACCGACGGAGCACTTGGAGCCGTTGATGAAAAGGGTGTACGTGTCAACGCCGGAACGAGTAGCGGTGAACTTGTAGCGGGAACCCTCGTAGATGAAGTCGACAGGGAAAACAGTCTTCAGAACGTCCTTGGAGGGGACCTGACCCTTTTCCAAGCTCTGACGGTACTCGGTCATGCAGATGTCACTGGCAACGTGAGCCTCTGTGACAGCACCGCAAATGACGGCGATCATAGGGTCAGGACGCTCAGCCGTCAGCTTCTTTGAAATGAGCTCGTCCAACCATCCAGTGGTGATTGTGTTGTCCTCGAAGGCTGGGGTCTCCAGAAGCTTGATGAGGTATTCGACAGTGGTTCGGAAGTCACCACGGATGCTCAACTCCTTGAGAGCAACAACCATCTGCTTCCGTGAAGCCTGTCTGTTCTCGCCATAGGCAAAGATGTGTCCGAACTGCGAGTCAGAGAAGCTGTGAATAGACGAGGCAGCACCGACGGAGAAGTAACCCCAAACGTTGGCGCTCGACCTGAAGTTCAGCTCGTGCATGGTTCCGCCGGAAGGCTTGAAGCCCTCGCCAGGATCCTCCGAGGTGATACGACAGGCAGTGGTGTGACCCTTGGGTTGTGGCCTGCGCTGGTTAAGAGTGCTACCTTCCTTGGAGAAATCGAAGTCGATTTCGGTAGAGGTGTGCGGGTCGACGCCGTACAAGAGACGAATGTCGCGCACGCGGTGGAGAGGTAGACCCATAGCAATTTGAAGTTGAGCGGCAGGCAAGTTGACACCAGAAACCATCTCGGTGGTTGGGTGCTCGACTTGGAGACGAGGGTTCAATTCGAGGAAGTAGAACTTGTCGTCGGAGTGGGAGTAGAGGTACTCGACGGTACCGGCCGAGACGTAACCGACAAGACGGCCAAGAGAGACGGCGGCCTTCTCCATAGCCTGGAAGGTGGTCGAGTTGGCGATGGTAACAGGAGCCTCCTCGATGATTTTCTGGTGACGTCGTTGCACGGAACAGTCGCGACCAAAGAGCGAGATGTTGTTGCCGTACTGGTCAGCGAGCAGCTGAACCTCCAAATGCCTGGCGTTGCCGGCAAGCTTCATGATGAAGATTGGAGAACCTGGAATCTCACTGGCAGCAGCCTTGTACAAGGCTTCAAAGTCCGCTTCGTCGTCGACCTTGCGGATACCTTTGCCACCACCACCTTCCGAGGCCTTGACCATGACGGGGAAGCCGATCTTCCTGGCCGCCTCGAGACCCTCTTCCCACGACTTGACGCATCCCTTGGTGTATACGCTGTCTTCGACGGTGACAATACCGTCGTCACCAACAGTGACCTCGTCTACTCCGGTTCCCGACCAGGGAATACAGGGTACCTTGGCGTGCTGTGCGACGATTGTTGACGAGATCTTGTCTCCCAGCGATCTCATGGCAGAGCCAGGAGGCCCAATGAAGACGATCTTGTTGGGCGATGCGGCGAGAGACTCGGGCAGCTTTGGATTCTCTGAGGCGTGACCCCTGGTGCCTAGTCAGCGGACAGCCACGGGTAGTGGTTAAATTTTTTGGTCTGTTACTCACCAACCAGCCCACACGGCATGGACTCCCATACGCTCTGCCACATCAACGATGAGCTCGACGTTGGCATAATTGTTGTTGTTGGTGCCACCTGGGACCTGCACATTGCCTGTTAGACACGCTTTCATGTTTCGTCTCGAGCAGAGTCCTGCTGCCCAAACTGTGGCTCCAGCATTGTTTTGGGTACGCACCTCAACGTATTGGTCTGCCATCCTGATGTAGTCTGCATTGGCAGCCAAATCTTCAGGTGTGGCCATGACGGTGAATTGAATGGCGCGCTCGTCGCCAAAGGTCTCGTACGCCCATCTTCGGACTGATCTGATCTCTTTGACTGCGGCGATACCATTGTTTGCGATGAGGACCTGTGAGAGGCAATCATGTTAGCCGTAGAAGCTTTCTGGAGCTCTCTGGACCTCTTTGGAGCCAGTTGGAGCTCTTGCAAGGCTTTCTCGTACATTTGTGATGACTGTGTGTCCATCATTGGTGGCTACAAAATCTTTGACCTTTGATGGAGGTGCCTGGCTCAACTCATTGCCACCAATGAAATGGGGAGCGAGGTTGAATTTCGCGGCGTAAGAGGTAGGATGACCGTTCATAGTTCCATTGACCTTTGGCGCTCCGCCAACTGCGTCCGCCATGGTTGTAGGAAGTCCCATCTAAGGGTATAGTGGAAGAAAGATCCGAAATGCGGAGAGCAGCGAGAGTTTGTGAAGCTACTTTCTAACGCCGATGCCGACTGACGCTAGCAATGATTTGGGAAACGAGCTGCGACCAAGGCGGTGAAGGCCACCTGTCTGGATCGAACAATTTGTCACTGTCGTGGGTATCAATCTTGCTTTAATTTTGAGCGACAGCTGGTGTGATTAGGTCGACCGTCTATGCAGATTCGTGGGTGCCAGTTAGTAGGCGTGGCGCTTGCAATGTCAGCAAGTGTTCCTTCTAAGTCTATTAAAGTTTGTGTAATGAAAGGCAGCGATGGCGAGAAGACCAGCGCGAACGAAGCTTCAAGAAACGAGACGAGCAGATAAGGATGAGCAGAGTAGTGGAGAGGACATAGAGCTCGTTCAACGAGTGAGGCTGCTGGGACTGGCCCGGTACATATGTGCATTTGGTGAGCTACAGATACTATGATATCTACTATCGCCGGAGCTTTGGGGTGCCAGTTGAGATGCGCCAATCCCAATCCGAGCGCTAGCCCGAATGATTTGTCCGGTGCCACGGGTGCTTCCTGCAACGACCGAAGCGACAAAAAGGCTGCCGGAAGGCTATGTGGACACGATTCGAAGGTTCGGAGAATTAAAATGCTGCTGCTGTTGGTGCATGGTTGAGCTTAAGCCTTGCGGCGCTGCAGCTGCACCTGCCAAAACTCTGGGGACAACGGGACACCGCGACCGTTCAACCAATGAGCTGATAGGTCGCCGTTTCTGCTGATAATCCTGCATTGCGCGATGGAATACCCAGCTTCCTGCTGAGACATGCAAGCGTTCCTTCCATGTCCGCGAAAAGACTGATAGTTGCTACACCGATTCATGCACGTCAACACACTCGAGTCCTTTGAGTCCGGACACGGATGCATGTTTCTGACGATGATGCTGCGACTGTATTTGAGCCCTGCGGGACAGTAGTGCGGGCCAATATATTTAGCAACAGGCCTTAGGCCAGGTACGGATACTCGATTGGGTTACAATGGTGGCAGAAGCTCCCGAAACGCTGTTGTTCATGTTATATACAGGCCGAAGCAAGCTCGGAGGTTTGACCATCTATCGGCTCTCCACGAAGAGATCCGGACGAGGTCAGATATTATCTCGTCAGCATCCGACAAGGCCCGCGCCCTCTTGTCGTGCAAGAAGCATAAGCCATCCATTTCTGGAGCACGCTCGGCTCCCGAACTGCTGGATTAGGAGATCATTTCGGCCTTGGCTGGGGATGATGAGTAGATGCTCAACCGCACTCTGACAACGCTAGATGATTTGATGAGATGTATAATGTAAAAGTGAGCGACAACGCCACTTCTGGGCATTATTGCATAATGTCTTATAACAAAGGAAAGAGTAGTCGGCTATGTATATGTTCAGTTCAAAGTGCAATGTCCTTTCTACACCGTTACCACATGCGATTTGCTCGCAAACCCCAGAAAAGATAGCACAGTACGCCGGTACGCCTCGCTTGCATTAAACCCAATAACCCAGGGAAGCCCAATTAGTATGTCTCGCCCACATCAGTCAATTTGCGTGGTATCTCTGGAGGTGGCGGCATGCTTTGTTCAAGGTGTTGACCAGCAACACTAGGACGACGACCGTACACACTACTGCTGAAGCCCCCACTCTGTCGCTTCAACGCAGTGGGTGTCGGTATGCCCGACTTGTCCAGCGTTAACCTCCTTACTGCTGAAGGGGTAGTCATTGTATTTTCGGCCTCTTTTGATTCGTCTCGTGATTCAGATACACTTGTTGAATGTGCATGTCCTCGTTTCGGTTGACTAGTATAATTTCCTCCGAGCGAAGAACGTGGACGGGCAGGTACAAAAGGCTGTGATGAATGGAAGCCGAGAGCGCTAGGTGTTCGAGCAGAGGGAGCACCAGATCTGCTGGATGGGCGAGCGTAGGGATAGGCACTACTGTGGCTGGTGTTGCTCGATCGACTACTACTCGGTCGGCTCGAAGGCGTAGCTGTGGCTGATCGATCGACGGGTCCTCCCTGCGGAACGCCAAACGACAGACGTTTGGCCTGGGAACTTGACGATCTGCCGACGGCAGGATCATCGTCCAATCTGATGGATGATGTAGTGCTGCTGCTCACTCGCTTGCGGGCGCTGCTGCGTACAGTAATGCCGCCCGGGATCGCGCCGACAGTCACCGAGGGAAGGCGTGGGGAGTGTCTCGAGGCTAGCCGGGGAGAAGCTTTGGGGGTAGTAGTGCTCGATGGCGGTAGCTTAGAGCGGACCGAGTGCACCCTTTCTTCGATCTTTTGCATCCTTCCTATCAGACCCTTGATCTGATAAAGCGAGCTCGATCTGGGCAAGCCTTCTGGCAAATTGTTAGGTCTAGAGGGCGGTGGCATTCTGTTCTTGCTGGTAGCTGCGGACGAGACCAGTGAAGGGGCACGCGAATGACGCGGCCGTGATGCGCCACTGTTGGCAGGACGCGGGGTCGCACTCAGATCTGGGACAAACGATCGCCGTCTGAATGGCAGCGAATCTGTCTTTGATGAGGTATTTGGGTTCGCCGAGGCATCTGAAAGCGGAGGAGACGGGGGCGTAGGAGCGCCGGAAGATGCTTCTGATCTCGGCGGTGGCGGTGTAGACATGGTAGGGGATGAAGTAGTCGTTCGCGAGACTTCCGAGGTGGGCGATCTAGGAAGGACGGTGTCCTGAGTGAGGAAGAGCGGCTTCCGGACATGTAACTTCTCGATGGTGGCCTCGGCAGTTCGCAGTTTCTCTATGGTGATTTCGGCCTCAACACGAAGGTCAGACAACTCGTCTCGAAGTCGTTGCGTTTCGATGCGCAGGCCCTCGCGCTCTTGTTCGCCCACCCGAACTTCTTCCTCAAGCATAACCCCTCTCTCGATGGCAACGTTGTACTTGGACTCTAGGTCTTCAAGCGACGACGACGTGTTACGCGCCTGACGCTCATAATCATCGTTAGCAACTTCGATATCGCGCAGGGTGAGTTGTAAGCTCCGGTTCGCCTCTCGTAAAGTGGTGACTTCTTTTTGCAGAGCGTTTTGAGCAGAGTTCGCCTCGACCTTTGCCTGCTTGTGCTTCCCCTAGAAGCAAGTCAATACGGAGTAGACATGGCATCAATGAGCAGTTGACCATGTACCTTCCACTCCTCCACTTCAAAGCCAAGACTTTCGACCTTCTCCTTTAACTTGCGCTCTCTCTTCTCTGACGCCTCGACATCCTTCTCAAGCTCGGCCTCGAGTTCCCTGCTGCTGGCCTGAAACTCCTGCAACTCAAATTCCAATTGTTCATATTGGGCTTTGTAGTAGGCGAGTTCTTCCTCGACAGTCTTTCCAAAGCGGAAAGGGGATCCAGGCACGTTATCCATGAGGACCTTTTTATGGATGTCGCAATATTCGAGTAAGGGCTTTCACTGCTGCATCGTTCTGTGCATGCGCAAAGTTACCTCTGTATTGGGTGCGAAGGGGAGTCCGAAACGTTGGTGATGTCGTGGGGCGGAAGTGATGGCGAGAGTCCAAGGCGAACGTTGTCGTTAAGTTCGTGCTCGCTGGATCCAGCAGGGTCGGCCAGGCGTACAATCCAGTGGCAATGTCGTCGGGTCACCGTGTGTTCGTCCTGCGGTGGGTTGGGTTGTTGACGTCGACAAGTACCGTACACAATCACATGCCCTGGGCAGCATGGCCGCCAAGAAGGGACCGAGGGGACCGGGGGGGACCGAGCTGGCTATGGCAACAGCATAAATAAACCGTGACCGTCACAACCAAGGTTCTTGAAACTTGCGCTACCTTATGAATCACTTAATTGAAACAACAACAATGGATATGTTCTTTATTCAACCACGCATTTCTCCATCACGTCCCATATGTCTGGGATTCTCACCCTATACACTTTGCACACGTTCGTGATGTTCAGGAACAGCCATGCGGAGTCAAAGTTGCAGATCGGTATGGCCAGTGCATTTTTGACGTCCCATTCTGCCTAGTAAATTCCCCTCCCGCTCTGTAAGCCCTGTTTACCACCTCAATTGATAAATGCCGTGAGAAGGACGCCATTGTCCACCAGGAGGCTAGCATTCTATATACCCGCATCCCAAACGCCAATGCTATGCTACAAATATGCCCAAGACGAACCACGCCCCTGAAAACTCCTGTTGAAGAGCAGCTCGCTATCATCGCATGAGATCTCCGAGGTTTCTCTTGAAACGCTCACACTTGACTTTCAGTGCCTTGACACTGTCGAGGAAAAGCTCATCACTCTCACACTGGCCAGAGCTCTCGATGCTGAAAATGAAGTGATCGCGTATCCTGCCGAGCTGGACCTTGTCTTTGAACTCATCATGCCTCAGACATTCGCGCGAAACAGTGTCTTTCATGGGGTCATCCACGACAGCCTTCTTCTGGCCTGTTGCTTCGTCGTCGACGAGTTTAATGACGCCTCTTGGGAAGCAGCGGGCAAACTTCTTGGCATCAGCACCCAAAATAGGCTCCTTGATGTTGATGGATGGTAGCAGTCGGTAAGTTGCGGTTGCGACGGGGGAGAATTTGGCGTGATCGGCACCGATGCCCTTGATACAGTGGCACTGAACGTGGATTTCTTGGCCGGGGCGCAACTTGGCGATCAGTATATCTGGGTTCACAGGACGTATGTCATTGGGCGGGCTGAAGTATTGCGCCTGGTTTCCTTGTGGGTGGAAGACGAATTGGCTGGCATAGACGGAGCTGTTCACATATAGCTTGTGTGGATCTGTCTCTCCTTGCTTGGCTAGTTTCATGCCGTCCGGCCTCCACTCGCATTTGACATTGAGCTCAAGCACGATGGTGTTGGAGTCATTCGGTATGGTGAGAGCGGGATCGATGGTCTCGCCAGACTGTTGGAAGATGTGTTGCGCGGCAGGATCGTCCTTTGGTGGGCCCTTCTTGAACCAAGTCATGGCGCGCAGGCCCTCTTTTGAGCCGGTGAAGGGAATGAGACCGAGACGATGGCAGAGCACCTCATCCTGAATTATGGAGGTATTATTGTAGACAAAAACATCCTCGATGGCGAGAGTGGGAAGCTCGGCGAGCAAGATGCGGCGGTAGGCATTGGCAACAGAGGCATCGACACCGACCAGAGAGAAGACTGAATCGTATGTGTCGTTCTTGTGGAAGTTGACTTGGAGCTTCTCCTTGAATTTTTCTACATCCCATGCCTGATCTTCATTGGGATAGTGGTCGGGAAAGTCAGTCGAGGTAACATTGGTCACGGTTTCAGCATTGATTCCGACGAGCTGAATGCGCATTAGTGGAAGAGCAATGGAAAAAGATTCAAATTGGCAGCATGATGATTACCCTGCGTTTGGCGACCTCTTCCCCAGTGGGCACATTTTTCCCTTGTGACATGTTTGCTCGCGCGCACTTGTGACGAATTATTATGGGATTGATGATGCAGCCGACACAACTTTTTCTAGAGATGGCCAAGCTTGCACTGCACTGCACGGCTTGAAAGCAAAAGTCCTCGGTCCGCAAAAGTCCTGGGGCGGCGGTTTAGGGCTCGGATATCGGAAGGTGCAACAGACTCACCAATCAGAATGGAGCATAATCTTGCGGTCATAGACGCCTGTGCCTGTGCTACACTGCTTGTCTCGATCGAGCGGCGACTGACTGAGCAGCATTACATTTCCCAATCTTCCACTCTCCCCTCCCCTCATCGTCAAGCAACGTGCCAACGGGGACACAATGTCAGCCTCTTTCAATCGCCTGGCATCGCACGCCTCCAAGAGGTTGTGTCTTCGCCCTTCAATTGCCCGCAACCTCTCTCGCACGCTGTCGACCTCACACCCGCGACACTTTGCCGCACCCATCGAGAATTCGCATGCCACTCGCCTCATCCCCGTCGACCCTAACTTCGGTGCCACGGTCGATTCGGCCGACGAGGCTCTGAACACGTCCGGCCACGATGCGACAGACCCGTCCAAGCGCAAGATCAGACACTACACTGTCAACTTCGGACCCCAGCACCCTGCCGCTCACGGTGTGTTGCGTCTGATTCTCGAGCTCAATGGTGAAGAGATTATCCGTGCGGACCCTCACGTCGGTCTCTTGCACCGTGGTACCGAGAAGTTGATTGAGTACAAGACCTACCTCCAAGCACTCCCATACTTTGATCGTCTGGACTATGTTTCCATGATGACCAACGAGCAAGTCTTTTCCCTTGCCGTCGAGAAGCTCCTCAACATCGAGGTTCCTGAGCGAGCAAAGTGGATCAGAACAATGTTTGGCGAGATTACCAGAATCCTCAACCACCTGATGTCCATTCTGTCCCACGCTATGGATGTTGGCGCTCTTACTCCCTTTTTGTGGGGTTTCGAAGAGCGTGAGAAGCTGATGGTGCGTTGAACCGAGGCCAATCGCCATTCATACCTATGCTATCTTGTCACTAATTCCGTCTAGGAGTTCTACGAGCGTGTCTCCGGTGCTCGTCTGCACGCTGCATACGTCCGCCCTGGTGGCGTTTCCCAGGATCTTCCTATCGGCCTTCTCGACGATATCTACCAATGGGCCACCCAATTCGGTGATCGTATTGACGAAACCGAGGAACTCCTTACTGACAATCGTATATGGAAGGGCAGGACCATGGGCGTCGGTGTCGTCTCGGCCGCCGATGCTCTCAACTATTCCTTCAGTGGTGTCATGCTTCGTGGATCGGGTGTGCCATGGGATGTGCGAAAGTCGCAGCCATACGATGCATACGACCAGGTTGAATTCGACGTCCCCGTCGGACAGAACGGTGATTGCTACGACCGCTACCTCGTCCGCATGGAGGAGTTCAGACAATCCCTTCGCATCATCCATCAATGCTTGAATAAAATCACCCCTGGCCCAATCAAGGTCGAGGACTACAAGATCGCCCCCCCACCACGCGCCGCCATGAAGGAGAACATGGAGGCCCTCATCCACCACTTCTTGCTATACAGCAAGGGTTACCAGGTCCCTCCCGGCGAGACCTATACCGCCATCGAGGCTCCAAAGGGCGAGATGGGTGTCTTCGTCGTCAGTGATGGCAGCGAGAGACCCTACCGCTGCAAGATTAGAGCACCAGGTGAGTCTTCGTGCAACTGATACAGCAGTCTAAAAGTTCTAACAAACATTCAGGCTTCGCCCATCTGGGTTGTTTCGATCAGATCTCAAGGGGCCACCTACTGGCAGACGCTGTAGCTATTATCGGCACAATGGATCTTGTCTTCGGCGAGGTGGACCGTTAGCGAATTGGACTTATATATGGGGGGCGTTTCCCAGGAGCGAATTGTACACTAGAGAATGGTATCTCAGTGATCTTCGATTGCGTGCAAGTAATCGTTCTCCTACCGACAGTACGACCAGTACTCGGTATAGAAGGCAGGCGGTATCAATGAAACAACCTGTATCGATCGACACGAAGCTGAGCAGTATTAGTAGGATTGCTACTGCTTGTTCGATGAGCTGAGCTTGGTGCATCGAGCGGTGTCACACAACGTTTATCGCGCTGCACTTCTCGTAGATATACAACAGATGCAAACATCCAGCCAGTACTATGAAAGGCAGCAATCTCTTCGCCGGAATAGAACTTGGGTGCGTCAGATAAGTACTTGCATCGTGCCTAACATAGGTCTCTTTCTGGCACCCTTGTACCTGGTAAGACTGGACTCTTGTCGTTATCTGAATTATTGATACTACTACCAGCCGTGAATTTGGAGAACGAGTCACTCGATACCCCATGTCTCTCCAGTCCCCCCCCCACCCCCGAGTATTGCTTAGGAATCTGTGCTTCAATGTCATCTGAACGGCGGACCTTGTCCATAATCTGATTGGTTCGCTAAGAGTAGCATTGTATTGCTTCTCGAGCGTTTCATCCCCTTCGCGCTGCTGTCCAATCCTTCCAGCCTTCGCTTCCCTATTGCTTCGGCCAAGACCGTATCTTGAACATGCTGCTGCTGTGGACGTTTCATGATAGGTAACTTTGCAAGTGGTCAAGAGGTGACGTCGGCTTATGTTCGGTCGAATCAGTTAGCCACCTCATGCCCGAGTCAATAGTCGCAGCTATGGAAAGAGCTTGCCTTGATCCTCCCCAACAGCTGTGAACTTTTGGGGCAACCATCCACCATGTTCTTCTTCGTCTTCACCTAGACCAAAAGCCTTGCAGAAGTCGGGTCGTAATGGGAGTGGCATAGGTTTAGACAATGGATCTTCCTGTCGTCGTCACTTTTCGGCTACTATGTCGCTGTACGGCTTGTTGGATGCGCGGCGCTCATTGTCGCTAAGTTCGAACGGTGCCTTTTTCGCAGCCATGAGGCGATGAATGAAGGCGTGAAGCGCAGCTAGAGTATCCTTCGAGGCGTTGTCGATGTAGCGCTGTGCTGTTTCTACTTGTTGTGGATTCTGAGCGGTTGAGCCAAGTTTGTGGCAGGCGATAGACTGTTGAATAGCACGGAGTAGCTCATTGTACCCTATGTCGCTAGTGAGGTTCTCCTGGGTCTTCTTGACTTTGTTCTTGTGTTTGGAAGGAGGAGCCATGGCAAGGATATGTTGCTTGGCGATGAGCTGTGTATTCGTTGGACAACGAGAGACTCGTGGATGTCGTTGGTAAGAATTGAGAAAGGAGAGAAAAGAGATGATCTAGTAACTCAGCGATGTGTGATGCGTGGTAAATGAATACTTCATCTTTCAGCTGCTGCACTTTCGTTTTTTTTTTGTTCTGATGAATTTACTAAGTGAAGGATATGTGAAGGGTAATCTGCTTCCCTTCACTTATCTCTCACTTCACTGCCACTTTGTAGCAGTGAATAGCAGCAGGTGTGAATCTAACCGAAAAAGGCTAGATTGCTTTTCATTTCTGCTTAGCAGAGCGCAACAGATGCTGCGTCTTTCAACACGGAGGAGATACTACAAAGCGAGTGATATCCTATAGATATTATCCACTTCTTGATATTTCTCTGGCTTGATATGATAGCTTCAAGCATGCGTTGTAGTCTGGAGATCTTTCAACACAAAAGTAGTACTACAAAGCGAATGATCTCTTAAAGGCATTATATAATCTACGTCTTGATATTTCTTTGGCTTGATATAATAGCTTCAAGCATGCGTTGTAGTCCGGAGATTATAATTAAGTAATTCAGGAGAGATTACCTTGGTATATCCAGAGCTTGCGCGTAGAACTAGCGACTTTCTTGTCGATATCATTAGTAGGCTGAATGATTTCTGACTTTGTATAATAGCTTTAGATGTGTATCTTAATCTGGAGATTCATGTAAAAGTGAATTGAAGGAACTTACATATGTACTGCTTTTGTTTTGGCGTATGCCAGACTTCTGCCCTCCGCCTCCGGACCCATTCAGTCCTCGACCACTAGATCTTGGGTGGCTTGGACCGTTCGATTCGGTTTAACTAGCTCCTGGTGGTGGTACCACCTCCGTAGCCTTCAGAACACGCTGAAACAAGTAAAACAACTTCATTGCTAGACCACTAGGTCTCGGGTGATTCGTATAACAGACTCCTGATAAGCAACACCAACATATCTGTCAAGACTTGTAGCGACAATTAATTCCACGCAACAAGCCAATCTGCCTAGCATCATTTCTAGAAAGACTTCTCTGTTAGAAAGCCTGCGGAGAGCCGTTCTTCAATTCTGGTATAGGTTGAGAGCACTCCCTGGAGCATTAGTGCAAGTCAGGTCAAGGCTACCGCCTGTAATTGACATTGGGTCTTGCAGGAAGTGGTCTTGTCAGATACATCACTGTTGGTCTGTGGTCTCCGTTGACCGGTTGCTGAAACATATGAGAGTAGGATTCATGGCTCACACTGCAACTGTCGCCATGACCGGGCGTGCATCTCATTCGCCTACCATAGTCTGTCCTGCAAGATTGATTGATTGCAACACAATGAAACCCCTGATGTTTTCTTTCAAGCGCTTATTATGTGGCCATATGACTCAGCCTTTAATCTGGGTTGATGAGTAGAGCCTGTGCTCTCGGTTTTGGTGACTCGGGCTTCTATGACTCACGAGCTGCTGCCGCAGATAACGCTATGTTGCACAGGGCCTGACGATCTTATCCCTTGTACCAGTATATACGAGCTATCAGCTTTGATAGTGGTCTCGCCTACTCTATATAAAATCTTAATGACACCCTTTCTACCATAGGACAACAAATCTTCTTGTCATTTCTGTGATAAGCAGTGGAGCTTACCACATACACCACCGACCATCTTCAGCTCGCGCAATGGATTCTCCAGTCTACCCGGTCCCAATTGGACTTCACGTTATCCCTCCGAATCTTCTTGATCTGCGTCCTGACTCTGAGATCGATCATGATCTCCTCCATCCCAAACCTGTCTCCGGTGACAAGAACATTTGGTTTTTCTGGCACAATGGCTTCACACACATGCACCCTTATACACAACGTAACGTCCGTGCTTGGCACCGCCGCTTCTATCCTCAAGGCTGGACGATCCGCGTGATCGACCGATTACCTTCAAGCCCACTCAATGTGGCCAACTTCCTTGACGTCTCTGACCCGAACAACTTTCCCTGTGCCTTCACAAATGGCACCATTACCGGCACCTATGCAGCACAGCATACGTCCGACCTTGTAAGGTGGCCGCTTCTGCTCAAATACGGCGGCGTGTATGCGGACGTAGGAATGATTCAGATTGGCGACTTGGACCGCTTGTGGCGCGAGACAATTGGTGATCCTGCCTCGCCTTTCGAGGTGCTCTCATACAACACGGGTGGCGACGATGGGGGCAGTCTCACGAACTACTTCCTTGCGTCTGGCCGGGATAACCCGCTATTTGAGCGAAGCCATCGGCTTTTCTTGGCTCTATGGGCGGAGGATGGCGGTAGGACCAGTACTGACGGTATTCATAGCAGCCCTTTATTGAAAGGGGCTCCGCTGATGGGAGGATCCTTTACAATCGATGACGGCGAGAGGCAAATCGGGGCAGAGGAGGCAGGAAAGATGTTAACGGACTACATTGCTCAGGGACAAGCATTGACGATGGTCATGGGACTTATTGACGAAGAGGACGGCTGGGACGGACCAAAGTACGTTGCCGAGCACGTGTACGGCATTGACTATATGGTGGGTTCGCAGCTCATCAATGAGATAACCAGTTGGGACGGGCAGAAGGCGTTTGATTTGATGTCGCTCTCACTTCCAAGGGAAGGCGATGTTGAGAACAATGAGCAGAAGCAGGCAAGGGAGATTGTCGAAGCGTGCTTACAAAAAAGTTTCGGATTTAAGCTAGCTCACGGGATTATTCTAAGAGTGTGCGGTCACACACTGGGGTCGTTATGGAGGAAACATGAGGGTTCTGACAACGTACCTGGAACCTATGCACATTGGTTAAGGCATGGAACTATGTATTGGAACCAGGATAGGGTTCCGCCTATGTTAGAGTTCCGGGTGATTGAGCCATATAAGAGGGGCCCATTATTACGCGCGGATTAGATTGGAGTTGTATAATGCCGTTGAGGCAGACCAAAGGTTGGCAATGAAACTTCTAGCAGAAATTCCATCCTGGCAGGATCGTATAGACATTTCCTGGCTTTTATCGTGACCGTAAGACCCGTGGCTTGTAGAGCCCCCATTTCTTTGAGAATCATCATGTTTGTGAGTCTGGAGGCAGGTATTCATCTACCACAGCATCTGCGAGTTTACGCCTCTGCGCAGCACGTCCGTGTCCCGAGTCAGGCCCAGTGGCATCTAGCCGTCGTCTGCTGGCGGGGCCGACAAAGCTTACAACCCAGTCTTTTACTCTCTGAAGCTTGTTTGCAACATGACCAGGAAGCATGATGTTTTGCTCGGAGGGGACTTCAGAGCGGAGCTCTTCTGAATTGCAGATGACAGCGATTCTGGTCGAATTCTTGGATGTCTTACGGTTCAAGCTCTGCCCAAAGACTTGACCTCTGAATGAGCTCAGAGCTATCTGCTCCACTAGCACAATATCCTGGGGGCGTAGAGTCCGCAGTGTTTCTCGCAAGTGATCATTGCGTCTCTGAGAAGCATCGGGATTATGCCACGAGCTGATACAGAAGCCGGCTTTGGTGTCATCGCCAAGAGTGATCTCTACAACGTCCATGGTATAGTTGCCTCGTCGAACCTTTACAGATCTAGTAGGGGCTATGCTTATGACTCCTGCAATGATGTTTACAGTCATAGTCTGAGGCTGTAGTCTATGCAGGTACTCGGCGTTGGGTATTGCTCTGATACTCATAATTGGCCCTGTGAGAGTATGGGATAAGTGCTTTGCGGATGGTGTTGGAGGGTGCTCATTCGCTGCCAGTAGCGAGCCATCAGCCGGTAAAATAGTAGATTCTTCTAAGAAGGTAGACATCAGACTGTTCTCGGAGAGCAAGGTGGATTCTTCTTCGTCTTCACCGAGTGAGGCTTGAGGCGCAAGCTGAGATGACTGTAGATCTGCATGAACAGCGAAGGAAAACTCGAGAAATTCATCATCTTGGTGAGTTCGAACTCTAGTGCCATTCTTCTGTATCGGCTGGCTTTGGTAGAAAACATTGTCGTCAGACCCAAGGAGACGCCAATTAGACCAGGCCTGTGTAGACGAGGTTTCGTAATTGCCGTGCTCGGTGCCTAGGTACCGCTTCGTAGGGAGGGTGAAGATGTCAGTGAGCTGTTCATCTGACCAGTCCAAGGCATCGCCATCCGGGGCTCCAGCAAGGAACATGATCATTGTAGACGCCATATTATGTGAGCATGGCTATTTTGAGCAAAGTCAGGCACAGTGAGTGGTATTTGACATGTCGAGCGCGGCGCTGACAGCATTAGGGTCATACGGCTCTTGCCGCCGCAACATCTCACAGCTGACCTGGTGTATACATGCAATATGCCATGTGTAGATGGCTGTGGTGACTGGACACTGACGGTAGAACGAAGCCTGGTTATCTTAATGAACGTCTGCTCCCGGAAAGTGGGCGCCTTTTCCCCACGATATTGAACGGGCGGCCGAGACACCGTATATCCGAGCCGAGAGACGCTTTACATTCACATTCACAAGGTAAGCCAAAACGGCAATCGTCACAGTCATGAAGGACCGGGTAAACAGATAAGTACACGCACTACTACACTCGACTGAAGTCATTAAAAAGTGTTGTGGTCTCCCTTTTTCCTGTGACAACATTTTGAATCCTCCATCCTCGAGACATTGTCATCTACAACACGTTGAAGTGCTTGCGAATCAGAGTGCCACAAATACAACGGATCTCATCCGCTCTACAATCTTATTAGATTGATAAGAGGCGCACCACGCACCTATGCCCAAAATGGCCACCAAATTGTTTCGCAACATTTCGAACATCTTGACGCCCACTCAATCAACGACAGATCTCTCGGGCTTTCGTAAAGCTCCCGGTGCCAGTGACTTGTTTCCCAAGACAAATCCCGCTGTTGACGGCGAAGAATGCTTACACGACTGCGAGTCATGTACCATCAAGTTCCCGCGCAAGTTCGAGGTCGATGAGGAAGACAAGCTATACGGTCATGTCAAAGGATGGAGCACGCACCTGATAGTCGCAACTGGCAAAGCAGACTGGGTCCGAGACATTGAAGAGGAGAAAGGCAGCGTCATGGAGGCCGTGGGAAAGAGCAAGATCACGCCCAAGAACGGCGTGAGTAGAATCAAAACGCAGAGGAGATGGCGACATCATGGCTAATATTGCTTGCAGAAGATGATGCTGTCAGCCTCCAATATGCCCGTACCACAATCCTCACACACTGATCCCGAAGGCAAAGCAAGGACAACTGTTCTGCTCCTCCCAGCTTTCAAGTACATCGAGAATGTAACTCCACAATCCGTCCCAGACCTCATTCAGTCTTGTGTCGATACAGCTCCAACGAACACAACTCCGTTAGAAACCACGCAAAGCCCCGAGTCTGTGCCGTCTAACGGGGAAGACACCATTCCCAAAGCCCTTCCAGCAGGTCTGGAGATGAAGGACTGCCCACACGCATATCTGATCCTGCTCTGTTCACATGGTACAAGAGACGCACGCTGCGGCCAGTCGGCACCACTACTGCGTAAGGAATTCGAACGTCACCTGCGTCCTCTCGGCCTGTACCGCGACCTCGAAGACGAAAGACCGGGCGGCGTGGGCATCTACTTCATCAATCATGTAGGTGGTCACAAATTTGCCGCAAACGTCATGATTTACCGACGAGGCAGTGCGGCCAGGGAAAGCACTGCTGTGGATGGTACGCCTTTTCAAGAGGCCGCTCAGTGCATCTGGATGGCCAGAGTGAAGCCCAGCGATGTTGAGAACCTGGTTCGCTACACTGTTCTGCAAGGCAAGATGCTGCAACCAGAGCGCCAGCTGAGAGGAGGCTTTGATCGCACAAAGCGTCTCACAAGTTGGTGAACCCTGCAGTGGCATTGGGCATTCGCACTGTATCTCTGCAATGAGTTGTGCATTCTTGCATTCACGATCCCATGTGCCCGAAACCCAAGGAATGGCACTCGGTCTCAAGCGTTTCACATTCTCATTTTCATTCTCATAGCCTCGTAGACCGAGAGCGGGATACTTGGACGAGGAAGGAGCATTTTATTCACGAACAGGACAGAATAAAAGCATTAATCATGCTTACGTCCAATCTGTTGACCCCCCGAAACACTCCCTGTGTACATACTCACCGCGCCAAAAATGAGCAGCATCCATTGACCCAACGAACAATGATCCCCTGACACCGAGAAAATAGGCTGTGCATGAAAATGTTCATCATCATAAAGTCATCAGGCCTCAAACCTGCCCGCACGCAATTTTGTTGTTTCTTCACATCAACCAACCATCATCTTCGCCTTGCAAATCAAGCCCACGCTCTGTCTTGGCCGTGCCTCCAAATCCAAGATCTAACTTTGGGACATCAAGGATAGGCGAGTCGAGCTTTGGCGCGGGCTCGCTCTTCTTGGGACTCTTTCTGGGACTCATAGCAGCCAGTTCCTCCTGCGTCGGACCGTATCGAACGTAGTCTATGTTCCAGCCATCCTCTAGCGCAGCAGCAAGCCAGCTCTGCAAGCCGGAGTGTACGCCGCAGTAGAATTTCTCCTTGCAAGTGCGGAGCGTGGTGCCCATGACCTTTTCCCACCCGCTTATTTTCAACTCGTCTCGCAGTATGTTTCTCTCTTCTCTCGTTGCGAGTGAGGCGACCAGGCCGTTGAGGAGGTCGAGATGGGCTGTGATGTAAGTTGTTGCGTCCCATTCCACGCCGCCGATATATGGGGCTGCTGGTACAGGTGGGCGATCGCCGGGGAAATGACGCTTTGTATATGACGTTGCTTGCGAGCTGAGTACGTTCTGACTGTTGTCCCAGGCTGCTGAGGCTCTTAAGACGCCCGATTGATCCTCGGTGTCCGAAGATTTTTGTGGCTCGTTCTCGCGGGTTGGAAGGGGTATGATGTTGAGGTGGTGCAGGAATATCCAGAATACCTCTCTGGTGACACTGTTCACTTCGTGACACCAAACTCTGTACGGCCGTGGCTGGCGCATGTCGAGCACGAAGTGAACTGGTTGCGCTTCTTCGGGTTTCTTTGGACCCATGAGGTATCCGAGGACAGAATGCGCACGCTGGGCCATGACTTCAGAACGGCTATCGCGGGCTGCAGTAAGGTATGCGACTGTACATGTGTATCAGCTTCTGTAGATGATGTGATGGATCACGCAAGACTCACAAAGTACGTTGATGATGATGGCGCGAGTATTGAATTCGCTTGGCCCCTTCTTCTCTTCGTCGTATATCAGGCCAAGTAGACTCGGGAAAAGTGAGTCTGCCATATGCTCGAGCTTGGCCAGGGCCACTTCAGTAGTGCAAAGTCCTTTCAAGCATAGCAGCGTCTCGTGGAGCAACTGATCCTCGTGCTCCTCGCGCCACTCTATTGCCATGATTCGATGAAGGAGGTCCACTACTTCGGTCATACCACCAAGGGAGATGAAAAGGTCAACCCAGGCGACGGTCTCATTTCGCAAAAGCAACCGAAGCTTGTGTAAACGTCCAACCTCGCATCGTGTCGGATCGCGGACGGTGCGCAAGTATGTTACAAAATCTTCAGGGGCGGCAGGCTGGCCACCTCGAGCCGAAGCCCCAGACGAAATTCTCGGAGAAGCAAGTGGTACACTAGTCGTAGTTGATGTTATGTGGATGGAGTTTGGACGCTCGGACTTTTGTTTCTTCGCAGGAGACGAATCGCTCTTCGTGAAGGTGAAGGTCTTGCTCCTTGTCCTTGACTTTTTCGATTCAGTAGACATGTCCACATTAGGCTGTGTCACTTGCTGGACTGCGGAGGTTTCGAAAGTCTCTTTGGAAGTAAGGCAGGGTCTCGAGATGGTCTTGGTAGGGCTGAGCGGCGTCGATGCACCGCGGTCTTGTTTGATGAAGTCAGCCTTCACGCGCAGTGTCAGTGTTCGCATCTTTTGACGCATGTTCTCGGGTATGTTCCTGGAATCCTATAGCCATGTCAGCCGGTTGTTGTTGTTCGAGAAGTGAGTGATACAGAGAAAGGCATACCAGGACGGCCTCGAAGTCTGCGTCTACGGTCTTAGGGTCGAGATTCGCTTCTCCCTTGAGAGGTACGGTCTGGTTTGCTTTGCCATTCAAGGCGGCAACAGCAGCCATGACTCGCGAACCCCTCTTCGCAATATTCAGAGGGTTGGATGGACCTTGCTCAGTACTGCTGTTGCTGACGTTACGATCCGTGTAATACTGGAAATAAGAGGTAGAGCGCTCTATCGAGGGTCGCTGGCTTTCCTTACTCCTGCTGCTAGGCGGCCTCGCACGATCACCCCCGCTTGGCCGAAGCTGCGAACGATCGCCACTTATTTTACGCGCGAGGACATGGCCAAAGGATGTAGAGGTCGGAAGCAAGGCACTCTTGGGACGAGAAGACGAGCCGGGGCGAGCGGAGGACGAAGGACGGTCAGATGACCAAGGGCGATCGGATGTGGCGGGTCGAATAGATAGCTCGGGACGAGGAGACGAAACAGGACGACTCGATGTTGGGGGCGCAGCAAAGTCTCTCTGTTTAGAAGGTGTGTAGTCTTGGGGGGTGTATCGCGCAATCTCGTCTTGGACGTGTTTTGGTTGGTCTTGATTACTCTCAATAGTGTGATCAGCAGTAGCGAATTGTGACCAGATTGGCGTATCAACAGGTTCTGGTGTAAGATTCTCCTTATCGTGTTGGACTTGGGCGTCTTGTTTGAGGTTCTTCGAGGAGCGGCTTTTAGTCAACAAACCACGCAGACTCGTCGTCGATTTTGTCTTTTTGGGCTTCTTTCGGCCCTCGTCAATGTCTGCCTGTGTTTGTCTTTCCTTGCGGCTCTTCTTGTCCTTATCCTTATCCTTATCGCTGTCCTTGGGTCTGCCCAATGATCTCAAAGAGACAGTGCTCTTTGATCGCTTGTGCGGTTCGACGTTCTCTTTTTTGCTTCGTCTTCCCGAACGAGCATCGTCGTCTACCACTCTTGGCTCGGCATGCGGGTGATCTGGTGGAAGTAGAGGCACGCTGTGAGTATTGAAATTATTCATCATGACGTCTCTTTCATTTGTTGCGGTGCGCTGGAGTCCATGGCGCTGATGATCTTTGTTAAGCATAATCGATCTCAGCACCCGCGATGCTTTCTTGGGCGAACTTTGCCCCGCTGAGACATCCATGATATCTGGAACCGCTCACAAACTGGGCTACTCTAGTGGAAGAAAGAACATAGATTTGACGACTCGAGGAAACAATGCTTTGATGTCAGCAGTACAGAGTATCAAAGTATTGTATGCACAACGCCGTCCCCGTGTAAATTCGATTGTCCCCACAGCAACCAAGATAGCACGGATGACTAGTAGAGAGATCTCACCCAAAAACGGAATAATTAGTGGAGATTAAATGCTTTTAATAATCTATGACCAAGGAAAAAAACCTTGCATCTACAGTACTACTGCGCATCCATCACTTCCGGTCCGGATGCTTGCTTTAGTAGGCCATCGCACTTCACGGCTCAGTCTTCATTCGTTCAAAGCTCCGCATTCATGACGCACGTATTTCTCATAATGTTTGGGCTGCACTCCAATCCAGAGGGGTATCTATCCGACCAAGGCTGCGCTCTGTTCCTCAAAAGCCTTACGATATTGAGCTGTTGCTGTAGCCAGTGCTTTCATCGTCGGTGCGACCATCTCTTCAACCACTCTTCTCCCACCGCCAATACTTCCGAGGTCAATCTCCAATCTGCGTCTTTTATTAGACCTCTCATTCAGCGTTCGCATTTGCTTCTTCAGGTTTTCCATCTTTTGCGTCTTCTCCGTCTCTGCCGTCTTGCACACAGCTTCCAATCGGTCCACAGACTTGTCCAGCGTTTCTACAAGCTTAGCAAGCTCGGCGCTCCGCGACCCATCTCCAGACAGGAAAAGCGTCCAAAAGTAATGGAGAAACTCTATCGTCGTGTTGTGTGTCATTGTCACCATGTCGAACGTGTTTTGTGACAGGTCAAGTGTAGACGTCGGGTCCATGGAAGCGGCGGACCGGCGGCTGCCTATGGATGATAGGATATCCCTCGTCGAATCTATCAGCGCGCTTTTGCTACCAATCTTCAGTGGCTGCAACTGAGCTCCTGCTGCCTTGGCATGCTCATCCGCTTCGTCGTCCGAATCACCATCGTCTTCCAGAACTCCAATCGCGCGCTCGAGGCTCAAGTTACCGACCCCAAAGCTATCAGCTTTCTGCGGTCGGAGCTCTGTTTGCAATGATGCGAGTAAATCTTTCGGAGATTGCCGTGCATACAGTGCAGCTTCAGTCGAGATTTTGTTCCCTTGCTCTCCAGCGAGCAATCGCTGCTGGTCCTTGATGTTCAATGTTACGCGGTTGTCACCACTTTCATTTTGTAAATCTCGCAATTGCAGCTGATTGTATGTGTCTTCATCCAGTCCGATCGGGCCGTGGGCGCTTCCGTCCGAGGGCGCGACCTGTGCCATCATTTTCTCTGATAGATTGTTCAGCACCCGCAGTATCGGAACCTCGTCGAATGATCCCGGGCGCATCGTCTTGTCAGGCTGATTGCCCTGCTGCTGGCTATGATTCTGTACGTTGCCTTCCAGATTGATGAAGTTGGGAACGCTGCCCAGACTTGTTAGGCCTGTCTCGCGATAACCCAGATACCTGTCAAAGACTGGATCTGCAGCATCGGCGTCTGTTATCTGCTCGCCTTTCAGTTTCTTTAGCAGGCGACTCATGAAAAATCGTGACCAGAAGGCGTTCTGGTCGATCTGTGGCACGTTGTCGTTGTATGCTTCCCTGACAATAGGATACTGCTTGAAGATAAGTTTGACTTGTTCCTTCGCAAGATTCAGCATCAGCTTGTCTGGCTCGCCCTCCTTTTCCGCGGGGATCCTTTTGAACTTGATTTCTGGAAGGACGTTGTAGTCCCCCTGACTCTGTGCCTTTTCAATTGCATGGGCACGGAGCAAATGCAACCTGGTGGACCAGAATTGTGTCGAGAATTGTGTAATGCTGATGGACTCGGGTTTGTCCCGAAGACTCTCGTTGAAGCGCTGCCTCAGAACAGGATTGGCATCCAGCAGCGATCTTTGCAATTCGATATCCGACTTGAGACGCGCATCATCGTACCAGCTATCCTTCGCTTTTGAGACGCTAGCAGAGACAGCCTGCGCGATGGCCATTGCGGCGGGTTGACCGGGAGCATTTTGCGCAGGTGCCGGAGTCGGAGCAGGAGTTGGGCGAGCCGATGTCAGGGAGGCTATGGCGTTGCGCAGGATGTCTGTAATGGCTTCTTGATCTGCGCGAGCAGCGGTAGCAGAGGTAAAGGAAAACACATGGTTCTCATTTGCAGGAGCGCCAGTTGGTTGAACAACTACTTTCAGAGCTACCTTAGGATTTCCAGCGGGAGTCTGTTGCAGGTCTTGGATGTACGATCAGAGGTGAATGAACAATGATGAGATACAAACCGACCACTCACTGGAGATGTCCTTGACAGCTATAGTGACGGACGGTGGAGCATTGGGAGGATCAGAAGGAGTCCAGAGCAGGTTGGTGGTGCTGCTGTCAACCGCCAAGGTGCCATTTTTCTTTTTGTATGTTGTCGCCGCAGCCGACGACATGGCTGCTCGAGAAGGAAAGAAGAAAAAACTCTTGAAGTGTAGTCCACTTGGAAGAATGAAGCAATGATGGAGTCGTGTTGCCTTAGGTTGTCACTCGCGCAGAAATGGAAGTGCAGCTCACTGAACCTACAATGTCGTCATGGCCGTCAGCAACAATCCTTCACTGCTGCGTGCGCGAGACGTTATGGTGGGGTTTACAGTGTGAAAGGATATTTAGTGCATTCCTTTCCAGTTGATATAATCAAAAGTGTGCTCGTCTGACGAGTGGTTGTATGGATGTATGGATGGTTCCTCTAACGATTAGCAATGAGCCGAGGGTAACTGCCAATCAGACTGCACGTCTTGGTCCGACGGGTCCGCGTCCGCGAATTCCCGTCTGACGTTTCGCCGAGCCCTCTTCTCTGAACCTTAAGGTTCCTTACTTCTCAATACACCTGCTCTGGTATATTCCATGAAGCCTGGCTTCGCCCTCGACAGACTAATCTTTGTGGCGAGCGTTAAACATGCTGAGTGCATCATTAAGACAATGCGGTAGGCGGTTGGCCGGAAATGCCACCGCCTGCCAGAGAGCAACTTTCTCCACTGCTGTCGCTGCTGGTGAGAAACGCGTATCTGCTCTTGCTTCCAGAAGGCGAGAGCTCGCTCTCGTAGGCCAGAAGGTCGCCCGACGCAGCTATGCCGTCGCCGCCGAGGATACCAACAAGGGTGTTGTGAGTACAGTCATGATTCATGACAGGTTTCATGCCTACTAACACCAGCTTGTAGGACCCTAATGATTCCTTCCTTCAGGGCAACACGGCCAACTACATCGATGAAATGTACGCAGAATGGAAGAAGGATCCCAGCTCTGTGCACGTCTCGTGGCGAGTCTACTTCAAGAACATGGAGTCTGGCTCGATGCCCATGTCTCAGGCTTTCCAACCCCCTCCGACCATCGTCCCTGCACCCGAGGCTGGTGCCGCTGGCTTTGCCCCAGGTGCTGCCATGGCTGTCGGTGAAGGAGGAGACATCACAAACCACTTGAAGGTCCAGCTGCTCGTCCGCGCATATCAATCCCGAGGCCACCACAAGGCAAAGATTGATCCCCTCGGCATTCGCGACGAAGCCAACCAGTTTGGATACGGCAATCCCAGAGAGCTTCAACTTGAAAACTACGGCTTCTCCGAGACCGACATGGAGCAGGAGTTCTCCCTCGGTCCCGGCATTTTGCCCCGTTTCAAGAGCGAAGGCAAGGACAAGATGAAGCTCAAGGACATTATTGCTGCCTGCGAGAGGCTTTACTGCGGCAGCTACGGTATCGAGTACATCCACATCCCCGACAGAGAACAATGTGACTGGTTGCGCCAGCGCGTCGAAGTGCCCAACCCCTACAAGTATTCTGTCGATGAGAAGCGCAGAATCCTGGACCGTCTCATCTGGAGTTCCAGCTTTGAGAGCTTCCTGGCAACAAAGTACCCCAACGACAAGCGTTTCGGTCTCGAGGGTGGAGAGTCTCTGATTCCCGGAATGAAGGCCTTGATTGACCGTAGTGTCGACTACGGTGTTAAGGACATCGTCATCGGCATGCCTCACCGTGGTCGTCTCAATGTGCTGTCCAACGTCGTCCGAAAGCCCAACGAGTCCATCTTCAGCGAGTTCGGTGGTTCCGCAGAGCCTTCCGACGAGGGATCCGGTGATGTCAAGTACCATCTCGGCATGAACTTCGAGCGTCCCACTCCCTCTGGCAAGCGTGTCCAGCTCTCCCTTGTTGCCAACCCTTCTCACTTGGAGGCCGAGGACCCTGTCGTGCTCGGCAAGACCAGGGCCATCCTGCACTACAACGGTGATGAGAAGGACGCAACCACGGCCATGGGCGTCCTTCTTCACGGTGACGCCGCCTTCGCTGCCCAGGGTATCGTCTACGAAACCATGGGCTTCTACGCTCTCCCGGCATACCAGACTGGTGGTACCATTCACATCGTTGTCAACAACCAGATTGGTTTCACTACCGACCCTCGTTTCGCTCGTTCGACTCCTTACTGTTCCGACATTGCCAAGGCTATCGACGCCCCTGTCTTCCACGTCAACGGCGATGATGTCGAGGCTGTCAACTTTGTCTGCCAGCTTGCTGCTGACTGGCGCGCCGAGTTCAAGAAGGATGTTGTCATTGACATCGTTTGCTACCGTAAGCAGGGACACAACGAGACCGATCAGCCTTCCTTCACACAACCCCTGATGTACAAGCGCATCGCTGAGCAGAAGCCCGTCATCGACAAGTATGCTAACCAGCTCGTCGAGGACAAGACCTTCACCCAAGAGGATGTTGATGAGCACAAGAAGTGGGTCTGGGGTATGCTCGAGGAGTCTTTCTCTCGCAGCAAGGACTACCAGCCCAATGCCAAGGAATGGCTCACAAGTGCTTGGAACGGTTTCAAGAGTCCCAAGGAGCTTGCCACCGAGGTCCTTCCCCATCTTCCAACTGCTGTCGAGCCCGACGTCCTCCGCCACATTGGTGAGAAGATTGGAACTCCTCCAGACGGCTTCAACGTACACCGCAACCTCAAGCGTATCTTGAACAACCGCACCAAGACGTTGCAGGAGGGCAAGAACATTGACATGAGTACCGGTGAGGCACTCGCTTTCGGTTCTCTGTGTCTTGAGGGCCACCACGTCAGAGTTTCCGGCCAAGACGTCGAGCGTGGAACCTTCTCCCAGCGTCACGCCGTCCTACACGATCAAGACAGCGAGGGCACTTACACCCCTCTCAAGGATCTTAGCAAGGACCAGGGCAGCTTTATCATTGCCAACTCCAGTTTGAGCGAGTACGGTACCCTCGGCTTCGAGTACGGTTACTCTCTCTCTTCCCCATCCGCATTGGTCATGTGGGAGGCACAATTCGGTGACTTTGCCAACAACGCACAGTGTATCATTGACCAGTTCATTGCTTCCGGCGAAGTCAAGTGGCTTCAAAGATCTGGCCTGGTCATGAGCTTGCCCCACGGTTACGATGGACAGGGTCCTGAGCACAGTTCCGGCAGAATGGAGAGATTCTTGCAGCTCTGTAACGAGGACCCCCGTATCTTCCCATCAGCTGATAAGCTCGACCGCCAACATCAAGACTGCAACATGCAAATCGCTTACTGCACCACCCCCGCAAACACTTTCCATCTCCTCCGCAGACAGATGAACAGACAGTTCAGGAAACGTAAGTCCTTGGACGTGAGAAAACAGCAAGCATGCATTTACTAATCCTGATCACCAGCCCTCATCCTCTTCTTCTCCAAGTCACTTCTCCGACACCCTCTGGCCCGTTCAAGCATCGAGGACTTCACCGGTGACTCCCACTTCCAGTGGATCATTCCCGACCCGGCACACGAGTCTTCCGAGTTCCAAATCAAGCCAAAGGAGGAAATCGAGCGTGTCATTCTCTGCACTGGTCAGGTCTACGCTGCCCTGGTTAAGCACCGCCAATCCAACGACCTCTCCAACACTGCCATTACCCGCATTGAGCAGCTCAACCCCTTCCCATGGGCTCAGCTGAAGGAAAACCTCGACTCCTACCCCAATGCCAAGTCTATCGTTTGGGCACAGGAAGAGCCTCTTAATGCAGGTGCCTGGAGTTTCACGCAACCACGCATTGAGACGCTGCTCAACGAGACCGAGCACCACAACAGGAAGCACGTTCTCTACGCTGGCCGAAACCCTAGTGCCAGTGTCGCCACTGGTCTCAAGAGCAGTCACTTGAAGGAGGAGCAAGATTTGCTTGCCATGGCCTTCAACGTTGAGCAGAAGAAGCTCAAGGGAGAGTAGATGGAACGCTTGTGCATTATCTTTAGACCCAATAACACCCTGAGATCAGCCTCCACTTGTCAGGTACCCCACGGGGCTTTTCTGTATTTGTACATTCTTGTAGCTTTTTCGGGCGTAGCTTTGGCATGGCATATCCAATTTTCACATGACAATCATTATTATCAGTTCGGAGACGTGAAGTTGAAAAGGGACCGATACTTTGGTACCATCTAGCCCGAAGGGGAAGTCATATCGCGATCGGCCCAGGAGGCGGGTCCTGATAACGGGGATGGAATTTATGCAAGGCACAGAGGGGGTGTGAATAATGACGTACAATAAAAATGATTTTCATTATCGCGCGAGTCGAGGTGTCTTGTTGTCCATGGGGTTGATGAGGCATTCAATAGCCGAAGCCGAGGCATCTTCACATGGAATCGTCTATTCACGCCGAGTCTCCTGGAACATGTCTTTCTCCTGCTTTCCAATATCTTCCTGTCACCCTGTTGTCTTCCTAGCGTTACACATCTTGATTTGGTAGCAAATCATTGGATCGAAATCACGAAATAATGTCTCAACACGACTTCAGAGCCGTTGCCGAAGATATCAAGAAGCTTCTCCACCAACCAGAATATGACGACGGCTCCGCCGGGCCAGTTCTTGTGCGATTGGCCTGGCACAGTGCGGGAACATACTGCGCCGAAACGGATACCGGTGGATCGAATGGCGCTGGCATGCGATATGAGGTATTGAGGGATTTCCCAAGATAAGCAGATATAGATGGCTCATTATTGGACAGGCTGAAGGCGGTGATCCGGCGAATGCGGGTCTACAACATGCTCGTGTATTCCTCGAGGAAGTGAAAGCAAAGCATCCATGGTTTGTATCAAGTCAGACCGATATTCTATGGATATCCACTCGCTGACAGGCTTTCAGGATTACTTATGCTGATCTTTGGACTTTGGCTGGCGTCGTGGCGGTAAAGGAGATGGGTGGCCCTGAAATTCTGTGGAAGCCAGGCAGGACAGACTACGTAGACGACAGCAAGTTGCCGCCTCGTGGTAGACTTCCGGATGGGGCACAGGGCGCAGACCACATTCGCTTCATCTTCTACCGCATGGGTTTCTCAGATCAGGAGATTGTGGCTCTGAGCGGTGCACACAACCTAGGTAGAGGACACCTTGATCGATCAGGCTTCCATGGACCATGGGTGCCCAACCCCACCCGCTTCTCGTAAGCATCCAGTGTGCATCTACTCCCGATGATGCCGTGCTAACACGGTCCAGCAACCAATACTTCCGGATCATGACTGAGTGGAAATGGAAAGAGAAGACGCTTGAGAATGGTGTGAAACAATTTGTCCACTATGACGAGGACTTGGATGAAGAGCTCATGACGCTTCCCACGGATCTAGCTCTTGTTCACGACAAAGACTTCGCACCATATGTGAAGAAATATGCCGAGGACAAGGAAGTCTTTTACAAGGACTTCTCTGCTGCATTTGCAAAACTGCTCGAACTGGGAATCACAAGAGATGAGAATGGCAAAATCACAAACAGTGACAATGTCAAGGGAGGTTACCATGCCGCTCTGAAGAAGAGCAACGAAGCTGGGAAGCCATCTTCTGCTGGTGACGGCATTGCGGAGCCGCTCATGGAGGAGAACAAGCAGTTCAGAGCCAAGTTGTAAGCGAGGAGGCTGGCCTATCAGGCGCTTGTGATGGCCTCGTCCTTAAGATTATTATACCCAAAGTGAAAACTATACACGATCTTAGATTTAGATGATCCATAGAAATATCCAGCCCACGTGGTCTTCAAACTTGTGCTGAACGGAGTCTTGTCATGCAGATCATCTATGAGGGCTAGAGACAGCCTCCCGTGTCCAGCTCAGGGAAGGCATAAGCAAGCTTATTACTGAGTATGGTGAAGAGATGAAGCTGTTTCCATACTTAGATTGGTGTGTTGTCTGCGTCGCCGAGGTGTATTTCGGGGATATGTACAAGCACGCTTATCTTATGTCCGCGAAGCTTATCGCGATGCTTTATAGAAACATAGAAAGCAACGCCACCATGATGGTCATCTTCATTCGAACAACGCCACCTGGATGCAGTCCACCATAAGCTCAGTACCATGCAACTGCCTCCGCCTCATAGCGAAGCGTGATTTGATTACTCCTTCGTCTCGCGCTAGGCTGCGCCGGGTACAATACTTTTCTACCTGTCCTGCTACACAAGATGGATCAAGGTCATGGTCGCCATATTCCAAAGATGAAGAGGATGTCCAGGAAGCCGGTGCTATGTCTAGGAGACTTGCCCAGCTGAGTGAAGAGGGTCTCGAAGCTGGGGGACGGCGCGCAGCCAAAGCTGTAGAGGAAGCCGGCTTTGATGAGGAGTTGAAGCGAAAGCTGGAAGAGCGGATAGCCAGCGCCAGTTTTCGTAACGACAACATCAGAGCTTTCGCTGAGGCAGAACTCCCCACGAGTGCTGGTCGTCAGACTAGGGACTTGGCTACCGCGGCTCCCTGGTCTGGGACGGAAAGCGTCGAGGATGCCTCGTTACGCATGCTCAACGATTCCATAAAGCCCATCAAAGTCTCTCGAAAAGCGCCGCCGATCCGAGGTCCTCCAGCCAGGGTCGAAACTGGCCGTTCAAGAACCAAGCCTTCTTCCGGTGCTCGTCTTGCCAACGCTCGCGACAAGACATCTGTCTATGCCCAACTCAAAGAGATGCCAGAAAATGAACGAGAGCAATTCAGGAAAGAGATGAAGGAACGCTTCACGGCAAACGCAAGATCTGTCCCTGTATCTATCACGGGCTTGGAATCACTCGCCAGTCAGCGTATCGAGGATGCCATTGCTCGCGGCCAGTTCAAGAATCTTCCTCGCGGGAAGGTCATTGAACGGGACTACAATGCGAGCAGTCCTTTCATTGACACCACAGAATACTTGCTCAACAGAATGATACAGAGACAGGAGATCGTGCCTCCTTGGATTGAGAAACAACAGGAGCTGGTGTCCACAACGGCCCGTTTCCGAGGCCGCTTGCGTTCTGACTGGCGACGCCACGTCGCGCGGTCAATCGCTTCGAGAGGTGGAAGCCTTGAATCTCAGATGGCTCTTGCCGAGGAACACGCTCTCGCTGAAGCCATTCATAATCCCAGTCCCAAGAAGGTTGAAAAGCTCAACACTGTAGATGAAGGAGGCCATCTTTCACAGATAACGCTCACGGGTGAAGTGCAACCTACGGATGTGACCCCAGGAACTCATGATCCTCAAGTATTGAAGGTCACCGAAGAGACCATCGACCTGGCAGGAGAGGTGGTTACGTCGGAAGGCGAGGCCAAGTTGACTGTCGAATCTTCCACACCTACAGCTCCTGCAATAAAGTCAAACACCCGGGTACCCTCCGTCCCGCCGTTCAGGGACTCACAATGGCTACAGACTGAACGCTCTTATCAAAAAGTCGCGGTTGAGAATCTCAACACTTTGACGCGCTCATACAATCTCATGTGTCCGCAGCTAGCTCAGAGGCCTTATTTTGACCTCCAACGGGAGCTCAATGCATGTTTTGCGGAGGTCGCTCCGCTTGTCGCTCAGGAGATACACGGTAAGAAAAGTGGCAGAAAACAGAATATGGGCGCTAATATCAAGCAGATCGGGCCTTTGCACCAAAAGTGAAGGTAGAGACATTTGGAACCAAGCCTCCTAGCGTGCTCGAGAAGTTTGCTGGTGGGCACGCCAAAGTTTATGACGAAAGGAAGCCTCAATATGGCTTTAAGGAGCTTCTCAAGGATTGGTTCGGGCGAAACAAATCTACGAACTAGGTGTTTACTTCTGTTGATTCAAGACCTTTCTATCTACAAATAGGAGAGCGCAGAGCTATACACATGTCCAGCATATCATGTATATCGAACCTCGTCCTGATAGACAAGCAAGAACCCCTTTGACACCTGGATGTGTCGGTTCATGATGACCTTTGTGTGTCATAGCAGCTCTGAGCAGCCGAAGATGAAGAGTAAGTTTGACCTGACTGTCCCCAACAGTGAGGATAGACAGACCGTGCAACTATTTCAGATTTGACAATGTCTAAATGAATGGACTCCATATTAGGCTCAATGTTTATGTGTTCCCAGGGCGGCCTGCTAACAACATATTGGGTGATGAGCCCACTACTGGACCCTTTGCACACCTACCTACCTTACCTTCATGTTTATGGTGAAGATACGTGTAATTATCTAGATCAGAAGCAGCTGAATGAACCAATCCTTCGGCATTATCGCCTGCAGAGGCGCTACTTCCAGTTTTGTTACAGGCGCTCGCTCATGTGCGACTTCCCAATATACACAGCCAGGGGTTAAACAATGTGGCATGAATGTTTATGTCCTTTCTAATCTTTCAAATATCCTACACCACGGGCCCCGAAACTCGACAGTATGATAGCCCGTCCTCACCCTCCACAACGAGCAGTATCTTTGGCGAGCAGCATTAAAGGACATGCATCTAATTCGCGAGAGATAACATGCAAATCTGCTCAACACAACTTCTCGAGGGTTTCATCGCAGTGGGACCTGCGTTCCTCATCAGATATGATTCCTAGTGAGGGGGGCTCATTTTACGCAGCTTCCATGGCCCGGTCATCAATCCGTACAGATACTTGTTCAGATAAGGAAAACACGCCGAAGTCAAAGGATCGCCATCAAGTCGACAACTCTACAGAAGATCCGCAGAAGCAACAAGTCCCAGCTCCACATCTAGTTCGATTCGTGAACAGACCGGAGGGCACACCCCTATTCACAATCAGTGAACAGCGCTCGCTTGCAACTCTAAGATCCAGGGCCTCGAATCTTAATTTCAGAATACGTGCCATACAAGATGGTCTGCAGACTCGAAAGACCGTTAGTGAGGATTTCATCAGGAGTGGACCAAAGTCTGCCAGCGCTGACGATATCACCTTCCTGGCTATCGTGCAAGAAGCGGGAAAGTCATCAAACGTGTCGGAGTCTTTGACCGATTCTGATGCCAAGTATTGTCCCCTTCAACCATTTCAGCCTCCGTATAGTCCCCCTCATCGGTGTGAAACTCCTGAAGGAGTCGATCGATGGCCAGCTGATATCGTGAGGGATGGTCAGCCACAACCCTCATCGAGTCGCACATTGAGAGAGGCGTCTTTGGCAGCATTACATGGCCGAGCAACACCGCTGCGCAGAACTTTGTCGGTATACATTCGTCGCGGACTTGGTATATCCCAAACACGAACCACTCGGCCATGGCGACCTCCGGTGAGCGGTCACTCTGCTGTAGACGTGCATAATCACCCATTCCAGAATGTCACTGCTGCGGAGATTCAGGATCTTGTACCCCGAGACCAGGAACCTATTATAGAAGATCTACCACCGATACCGCCTGCAGCTTCTGAGTCACTCGAAAGGAGGTCACGTCAGTATACCAGCAGCGTCTCTTCGGCTCAGAGAGCTCTGGGGTCCATCAATGGAAACTCCATCCCAGTCGACCCGGCACGAGTTCTCTCATCCTGTGGGCCACGCACTGCAGCCGTTCCAGATGCGTTCACGACACGCACCTCCCATTCGAATCCCACTGCTATTCCGGCGCAATCAGGGGCCGGGGCCTATGCCTCTGACACGCTAAGAACGGTTGACATAATTGGGAAATTTCCTCATCCGCCTAGAGCACCTCTACCCTTGTTTGCCCCGTCCCCAAAACCACTAGGCAATTCAGCAGTTCAGTTTCTTGGACGAGACGAAGCCATTGAGCGTCAGCCATTGTCCCCGAGCGTCAACGACGTATCTGGCGAAGGGATTCATGGTCGATCCGAACGTTCCCGGGCCCAGGTTGCGCAGGTGAATGACTCTGCCGTCTATTTGCCTAATGCCACCCGGAAGGTACATGGGACCTAGCTTGTCTCTGAAGTGAGTGAGCCAATCGGCGACAACACCATCGATGGCTCGCATACTCCCCCTGTCCGTGGAGAGGCACTTTCGAGGTACTCTCTGCATAGCACGCCGTTATATCGACCTGACTCGGCCTCTTTGGTAGATCATGATCGAGAGGAGCTGGATGGGCTACCTTCGGTCACCATCACTGAGCTCGATCGGTGTGCCCCTACACAAGACTCCATACCTGTGCCTCTCATGTCCGGTGCACATATGTCAGCAGCAAATGTGGAGCCGGAGCCGCGACAATCTTTTGTTATAGATGAAGGGCAGGAAAGCTTCGAGATGGTTTCGACAACGGTCACATACCTGGGAAGCCTCTGCCATCACTTGCAGGCTCAGGCGCTGGCGTACGCTGGGCAAAACCGAGGCAGCAGAGACATGATATTGGGCAGAGCAATAACAAAGAGACTATCGATCAGAGCGGCAGAAAGGAGTATTGCAAAAGGCCAGACGCAGTGTTGGAGGTGCAGGGCGGAGAGAAAGTTGGACGTGGGCTTAGGCCAGTTGGGCCGACTGTGTTTTTGCCAAAGCAGTGCACCTGAGGATGACGGTGACGAAGGAGCCCCTATACCTGTCCCCGGGCGACAGATACCTATCATACAAGGGCGTAGTTGAAAGGCGAAAAGAAGCAGACCTCCAAAGGTCGTTATCACTTGTTGCAAATGAAATTCATTTTTCGTATCTCTTTCGGTAATGCAGGACTCTCGGCGGTCAGTCGGATGATATACTTGAGGAGTAGAGATGTGATTGCCCTGAAGGGTAGACCATAGTCGAGTCGTGACTAGTGGGCAAGAAAGCTTGCGAGGAGGTAAAAGACGCCGTGTACCGAAAGAAGCTTGGAAGATACAACTTGGTAAAATTTCGTTGCAAAACAAGTCCTATCAAACCCCACAAAAGCGAACATTGGTATAAAACTAGAGCATGAAAAGGAGTGATCAAAAACATGGAGACATAGCCCCGACTCGGCCTCTAACTCCTCAAAAGCAACATACATTCATGACAGCATCCAGCCTGTGTCCCCGTGGACAAGACTATATCCGCAACCCATCTACAGCTCTCATAGCATCCTCCTCACAGGCCGCTTCTTAGCCGGTGACTGCAAGCCAGGGACTTCCTCATCCCTTGAAGAGTGCGTCTTTCGAATCGCAGGACCGGCGCTGGCTCTGGATATCATGCTCCTTGGCCTCTTCTTGGCAGGAGATTGCAGGCCAGGGATATCGTGTTCCGATTTGGGCGGTCCTAGCTTTGGCACCGGAACAGCGGCTGATGATCTGATACTGGGAATACCACTTTTCTTTGGTGTTGCGAGTTGTTGTGGTGGCAGTGGTGGCAGTGGCGGCTGCAGATTTTCCTTTGGTGCATCGGCGAGCTTAGAATGTGCCGATGGCGCTTCAAAATGTAGCCTTTTTGGCGCTGGCAAGCTGCGAGCTTTTTTGGGTTTAGGTTGGGTATTGGGCTGGGTGGTGAGGGCGAGATCGAATGGAAGGAGAGATGTAGATGTCAAAAGGCCCTTTGCGGGAGTGGCGATGCGTGACTTTCTCTTCTTAGGCGCTGGGGCTAGTTGGGGCTTTGGTGTGTCGTCTGATAGGACTGACTCAGGTTGTTCAGACTCATGGGCGTCGACAGGTTCAGTGAGGTCTGTTTCGGAGACTTGGTTGGCGGGTGTCCTCGGTTTTCGAAGTCTGGCAGACTTGATTGGGGTGGGTGCCATGGCTGTGTCCAATTCAGCGTTACTCGCCTCTGATGGGGCAGTTTCGACCAGATCTGGCTCGTCGGAGAATTCCTTGTAGTAGGCTAGAGTTGTATCCCAGCGTATGCTCCTCTTGTCGTCTGTACCGTTATTGGTAGGAGTGTCATCTTCTTGAATGGGATCGGGCGAAGCGGCTTCCGAGGCCAGCTTGAGAAGTCTCAGGTCAGGCATGACACTTGCACCCTTGTTCTTGCGAGTATTTGCTCGCGTAACCAGGGACAGCTCCTGAGCATCGGTACGCTTGATTGCAACGGGGTTTGCGGCGCTGCGGATGGTAATCTTGTTTGGAGGTTTTGCGTACTTGGAGGGCTCGACAGGCAAAGGCGTGAGCTGTAGGCGGTTACGGCACCTCACACTTCGCCGCATAGGCTTCTCTTCTACCGGAGCATCTGCTTGCTGTTCCTGTCCCTGTTCCTGTTCCTGCTCATGCTCCTGTTCTTGCTCCTCCACTGGCTCGGAAGATTCGTCATTGATCTCCTCTTCCTTCTCCACAGTGACGTGGGCGACATGGTGATTGTCCTCGATGTCGACGGGGTGAGATGATTTCCGGGGAGAAGGGCTGTTGGGGTCCAGCTCAGCCAGGACATGGGATTTGTCCGGTGAGGCAAGGGCCTGACGAACAACATCGGAATCTCTGCGGTTGGATATGGATTCACGCTTGTGGCAAAGGGGAGTCGATGGCTTCTTGCTTGCTGCAGCACGAGTCAGGAAAGCGTGCAGTATGGCAGTATCGTCCGAGACGCTGGGCTCCGGACGAGCTTCTGGTGGAGATGGCTGGTCTGGCTGGTCCGACTGGCTTGACTGGCTTGACTGGTTTGACTGGTTTGACTGGTTTGACTGGTTTGACTGGCTTGACTGGTCTGCCGAGGCAGAAGTGGAAGGCTCGTCCTCATCTGAGGACACATCGGACCATTCCGCTTGCTCGACTTGATCGTTGCTGTCTACTGGTGGTGCGACGGCGGGCTCCTCAGGATTTGGAAGTTTGGAAGACGGGCTCATGCTTAGGACAAGTGTCGTGCCGATTGCCTTCTTTCCTGATGTGCTTGTGTCAGTCGTTTCATACAAACAGCGGGTCTCATTCTGTCGTGACATACGCATAGGGGTCGATGCTTTCTGGTCCCAATGATTCGCGCTTCCACTCTGACCAGAAGAAGTGTGCAGACATAGTTTCTTGGTTATCTTTCGCGGTGACGGCGAGGCGGTAAGCGATGTTTTTATGCGTGCCACGCGACTGTTGCTGAGTGGTTTCGCATGCTTGGCCGCAGTGACGGCGCGTGATTGAGGAAAGTCATGACGTCTCCAGATCTTACGGCTGACGCGCACCTTGGCCTCACGTCTTGGTGCAGCAGCAGCTGGCGATTGAGGCTTTCGCTCCCACGCGCGAGGGATATGCTTTAGTGGTAGCGTGGGGAGGAAGTGTGTCGAATCCGTGGCAGCCCATGTGGCGTCAAAGCTCGATTGACTGTGGCATTTGTCATGGTCGTGGTTGTGGTCGCTAGTAATATCGGCCGATAATTCCGTCTCCATCTTGTGTGTTATCAAGGGACTGTGATGTCGTGACGAAATGGAGTCGCAAAAGCATGTCGGTGCACGCCCGGGGCGTAAACAATCAAAGCCGGCGTCTTGTCAGTGCGTTAACCCGGCATGCGACATGCCCGCATCACTTTCCAACTCCCACGCTATCACGTGATGTGATTCGGATTCCCGCCGCAAAGATTAAACATTACCAGCAATACGACACATTGTCGCCATCATCATCTCTCACACGCTCATCGCCCGCCATCATGGTTGTCAAGAACTCTCAGGCTGTCACAAGGGCCGCTGCCCCTCGTCTTCCTCCTCTTCCCAAGCTCCGTGTTCGCAAGCCTGACCAGGCAAACGCAAACCCTTGTATTGGTGTCATGTCTTCCGTCCTTGGTATGTGTCGCATCATTGGAAGCCCAAATGATATGTACTGATTGTCATCAAGGCTGCTGGGCCTCATCCGGTTACAGCGCTCAGGGTTGCGCAGCTCTAGAACAGCAGCTTAGAGCCTGCATGGACGCTCCCGTACGAACATCCTTCGTCATGTCCATCACGCACACCATGTGGCTGACCACAGTATCCTACAGAAAGCACAGCAAAACAAGAAGAGTACCATCAACTACCACTTGTCGAGATTATATCCCCAAATTATAGGCCCTCACAAGCGAAAGTAGACGACTCTCTCGCAATATAACAAGTGGCTTGCTGTCGAGCTTCATACTCGCTGCACACCATGTCATTTTGATGCATCGCGCGGGAAACGGAATGGGATGTGTGCCTGAAAGGCCGCATAGGCGCAATGGTGTACACATGGGACCATCACTTTATCGATTTTTTTTTAGTCTATACCCACAACCAGAACACTCTCTATTCTGCCTTCTCTCCCACAATATCCGACATATCATCGCCGCCCACTAAAGTCATCTATGATAGATATGCCAACCTGCACAGTATCTTGCGAAAACCACAGGAAGAGCAGCGCTGCCACCTTGATCTCTCCACTACCCCAGACAGCAAGCTTTCTATACTATTGACATGATTTCCATACATGCGCTTCAGGATGTCTTCCCTTCATATTTCATCATTTCCGCCTTTCCACACATATGTACATGTCATCAAGGCACATGCGTCATCTGTATGGCTATCTTCATACCCACCTCAAGGTACCTTACCACTTGATCTTCGAACCGCAAGGTATGCGGAGGTATCGTCTTGGCACTCCCGCAATGCGGCTCTGCGGAGGTGACCTGCAGCGCTCTGGCAGCAATGCGGCTCTTTCGACGCTCATCACCTCTCTTTCTAGATGCTTCGACCTATAACAAATATACTTAATCTTTGACCACGCTCTAGCAACAAACACATTATCGCTATTGAACTTGCTGTCCGTAAACTAGACAAGGTCAGTCATACAATCTCCGCTTCACCTTCCATTGCATTTCAGAAAATAGAAACCCCCATCACAAGGCCTGGCAAAAGGTACGAGTAGTACAGGCTTGATTGAGAGGACTTCTTCCTTGATAGTCCTACATCTTTCCTAACCAACCCCTTTCCCCACGGCGCAATTGAGAACTCACTCTTCCCGCACAAATTCACTGACAGCAGTTCCTGTCACAGTACCCAGTCCATCCTTCTTTTGCACCTCACATCACCCGTCATGGTCTTGCACAACCCCAACAACTGGCACTGGGTGAACAAAGATGTCACCCCATGGACCAAGGAGTACCTCGAGAAGAATCTTGTCGGAATCAAGGCAGAAAGAGACGGTGCTTCGGCTGAAATTTCCAAACTCCTCTCGCAGGACGGAGATGTCGAAGTTGCTCAGCGCAAGGGCAAGGTCATAACCATCTTTGACCTCAAGCTCCAGCTTGAATACACTGGTGAGGACCTCAGAGCTGCTCTTTTCTTAGTGAAAGAAGCCACCTGACAGTGAACCAGGCAAGACCAAGGATGGCGAGGACGTGAGCGGTACCATCACTGTTCCTGAAGTAGCCCACGATACCGAAGACGACGAATATGTGGTATGTCCCGCCTTCCATCCTAGCACCAGTCCCAACCTCGCCGCTCATCCATCCGCAGTTCGACATAGAGATGTACTCCGAGTCGTCTTCCAAGTCTCCCATTAAGGATCTCGTGAGATCTGAAATCACCCCTCAACTACGATCTCACTTCCAAGAAATCGTCCCTGCCTTGATGGAAGCACACGCCAAGGACATCCAGCACGCCGCTGACTACCAAGACGGCTGGAAGCGTGCAAAGGTATATTCGAATTCGTCCATCAACCAGGGCGATGACTCAAAGAGCAGCGCGACCACATCGACTTCCACCACGGGCACCAAATCCGTCAACGTCACCAGCTTAAGCGACCAGCAAGAATTTAGATGCGACGCAGGCACCCTCTACCAGATCTTCACTGATCCTGGTCGCATTGCCGCTTTCACCCGATCTCCACCCAAGGTCTTTGAGGGCGCTAGGTCTGGCGGCAAATTTGAGCTATTCGGCGGCAACGTCAGCGGTGAATACACTGAGCTCAATGAGCCAACCTCGATCGAGCAGAAATGGAGACTGGCACAATGGCCCGAAGGTCACTACAGCACTCTGCGTCTTAAATTCGAGCAGAACAACGTCGATGCTGTCACCATCATGCGCGCTGATTGGACAGGTATCCCTGTCGGTCAAGAGGAGGTTTCTCAGAGGAATTGGGCTGAGTACTACGTCAGGTACGATGCCCTTGCATAGACCACCCTGTATTGGTTGACCTTACTGACTTGACGAACAGGAGCATCAAGACTACTTTCGGTGTTGGCACCATCCTTTAAGCGCATTCTGTTGAAGCGTATAAATTTTATGGCTGCAATGACAAGCATGGCGAACTGGCGCAGTAACACAGGCATAGATAGTACACAAGAGAAAAAAAACATTTCCATGGCATCAGCCACGCACGGTAGGGCGAATATTTAGATTATTTTTTGCTTTGTTCATTACAAAAAAGCTACTCATTGGCCACCGTTACCACCACTGCCAAAGCGGAAATCTTCCATATGGACCCAGTTGCCTCTATCATACAAAAACAGAGAAAGGCCTTCAGCAGTGCCATGACAACCCTTCCAGTTCGCCTCGACCTCCTCAAAGGCATTTTGCACCGTCGATTCATCATCCATTTTGTTCATGATTGTATAATGAGCGGCAAATCCTCCCGAGTCTTGCCTGCTCAAAAAGTCCTTCCAAGCACCCTTCAGCTGTGTGTGAACTTTCCTCGCATCATCACCATCTTTCGCTTTTGGCAATCCGATGGCAATACCTTTGTTGAGGCGAAAGGGCGTTGCTGCTAGAATGGGAAAAGGAGATGTGCTTTGAGCGATTTCAGATAGTTTTGGCTTGATGGCGGTCTCGAGTTCGCTGCCGGGTAATGCGTGAAAGAGCGTCAGATGCGCCTCTAGCCGATTCAGTCTGGGAGGGAAATATTGTTTTCGCATATTGGTTAGGGTTTCGTGATGCTTTTGGTCCGTGAGGAGAGTCAGGACATAGACATTCTTCTCTGGTGACGTTGTTTTCGGAGTGTAGTGTGGTGATGATGAGCGCTTTGGCTCCGACCGCGAACTGTGGCCGTGTGAGGGACCTTGTTGCATTCTTGAGTTGGCCGCATCCGTGTTGAATTGATTCGCCTGATGGCTGACTTGTTTTGATTGGGTACTTGGCCCGGAGAAGAAGGAAGCATAAGATGGCTTCGGTTGCGCCATGATGTAGTATTGCAGATGATTGGCGCACTTGAGAGCTCTTCTATGCAATTGCATGACCATTGGCAAATTATATGGTTGTCGGCGGTCTTTTTGTTGCCAAAAGTACGCCTCTTCAATGACGTAGCCGATGTGTCTAGCTCCAGTACTCGCATCGTGTCGTCTGCCAGCGGTCATGATCATATAGCAACTCATGATATCCATTTTGAGGTATTGGAAGGCACTAGCCGCTTTAGAGTCTCAATGTGCATCATGTGGCCTTTGATCTTCAGATCTCTCACATCTGACCTAGCTTTCACGGTCGCATCTATACGTCTCGAACCTTCGCCAAACACTATCGTATAGTCGGGCAGCTCGTCAAAGACGTTACACAAGGATGAGATCTTGCAGAACTATTCAGTGTAACGGATCAGTCCATTGATCTTACCTGAGGGTAACAGTATACATGTGCGGTCGTACCTTTCCCACAGTGGCTCGTGGACCAAGCCTGGCGTTAACTTCTACAACACTGCCTGTGCCTACACGGACGGCTTCCACTACTGCTCCAGACTCGATGCTGACATTGTCCTCGAGCGTGACAGCGGCATCTTCAGAGGCAGAGCTCTCGGCGATTAGTCCTACTGTAGTGCGTTCTGCTATTATAGAGTTGTTGCCGATGCGCACAGGTGCGACGGCAGAGGTGATTTTCGCAAATGGATGAACGACACAGCCTTCACCGATTGTCACCGGATGAGTACCTGTGATGATGGCCTTGTCGGAAATGATTGCAGAAGGATGAATCGAACAGGGTGGTTTGGGAGCAAGAGAATCTTTTGTCCGGGATGGTACAGCCGATGATGAGGGCTGGCGACGAGATGTTGTAGAAGAATTGGTTGCCATTCTAGCTTGTGAATATATATGCAGGACTGGAATGAATTTCAAACAATGTCGGTCAAGAAGATGAAGATCAATACTTGTGTCTAACAGCCAGGAGCGAAACGCGCAGCCACGTGAAGTGGAAGTGCGGAGAATTGATGGCTAATTATAAGCTCCAACTTCGCCTTCTATTCCTCCTTTCTTTCCGTCCTTGAAACATGATCTCAGGATGTCTAGACCATGACTTGAGGCGATGTGCGAAGTAGCATCGCTGCTGGAGTGTGCAAAATGATTGCGCCTTTGTCGAACCTGCAGATGAAGCTACCAAGAACAAACAACAGACAACAAACAGCGGCAAAGGGTTGTGGCATGAAGAAGCAGGCAGATGAATATACCCATACCGCATGGAAATCAAGGTAATCATGGTCACACATGATGGTTGCATATCAGTGTTGTGTGTACTGACCGTCTCCGTGTCTCGTATCAGCTCTACACGTTGCATAGTGGCTGTAGCATTAGTGAGACCAAGGTAGGCATTGATGCCACGCGTGACCAGGCATTGCCAATGCCTTAGGGTTTGTATGTCATGCTTCACGTTGCACAGTTACGTGAGTGTTGATGGGACGCGTTGATTGATTGCCTGTTGGAGCGGCAGCTTCCTTGTTTGCAAACAACACCTTCACCTGGCGCATCTCTCGCGCAAAACATTGCTCACCCACTCTCCTTTCTCTCAAAACACAGTGTCGAGACTTCCATCTAATCTCATGAGCCGAGCAGTGGGCTTTTTCGTGCCATTATCGAATGCACACGCCAGAATGGTCAAATCCAACAAATTTGATTACACGGGGGTAAGGTGGTAAATGGCAGGGTTGACACGTGGAGACGACTGATGTCCTTGTAGCGCACCTCTTCTGGACCCAAACTGGGCAAGAGTATCGCAGTAGATCTTGAGAAACGAGCCGACAAGAAACAACGTGATGCTCAGAAAACGTCTGCAAGAGTGGCTTTCAAGTCACACTTCCCCACCGCCCGCTCTACCAAGAAGAAAGATCAAGAGGCCGACAATGACAAGGACACTTCGAAACATGACATGCACAAGCTTGACATCAAGGTGCCAGGAAAGGCACTGGGTGACGAAGGATTCGCGCTCTTGTGTGACGGGCTAGAAAAAGCATTGGACTCCTGTGTCGACCTCGCTCTCGTTGATTTCAACGCATCCGACAACTCACTTAGCACGCACTCTCTCGCTCGTCTTGGACCTATTGTTTGTCGTTCAAACTTCAACCTGCAAACACTCGATCTGTCCAAGAACAATTTCCAGGTCACCACGACTGCCGAGGCACGCGACTGGGAACTCTTTCTGCGCGCTTTCCACGACTGTATGACACTTCGAAGGCTAGACCTTAGCGACAATCCTTCTCTCAGCCACTGGGCCTTTGAGATATTGGCTCGTGTCTACAACCAAGAACCTCCAGTCGATCCGTTACCAGCGACCGGTGCCCAATCACTGATCACACTCCCAGACGACGAGCTGCTCGATATCGCTACAGAAAGCGGTACTGGAGACGAAGGCAATGAGGAGGCACCCGGCTACCATGACGACGAGCTGCCTAGATGCGCCAATGGCAAGACGCTTGCAGACACATGGGTCCTCGGCTATCGACGTGGTCTCAGATCGATCCCCTATCTGACGCTGACCAACGTTGGCCTCTCGGATACCGGTGCCTTGTTCCTATCCTATGTCCTTGAGCAGCACTACTATCCTATCCAACTCATCACTGAGACCAACGCCAGCGATGCCACCAGCCAGATTCGCACCTACCGCCAAGATGCGAATCTCAAAGGTATCGACTGGGACGACAACTTGCAAACTTTGGGCAAAGATGGCGTCTATGTCCTTCAGTGTGCGGAAAAGCAGCGGGCAAGGAACATGCTTGGAGATGTTGAAAGCTTGACCGGCTCTGCCTACGACATTGTCCGCGGCCCTGAAGTCCAAGAGCCAACAAATGGCCCCAAGTAAGCCATAGTGGCGCCATCGCTTTCGTGTGAGAAAGTCACTGACGTCTTGCGCTCAGGAAATCCTACCTTACCACTAGCCAGCGCGCCAGCTTCCGTTCCACAAACACTGTCGATTACAACCATTACGACAAATCCGACATAGGAACAGCAAGGAAGAGGATTCAGCGAAACACCATCGCCCACGCCGGCAGTGGCAGTGTCGAGTTCTGGTACGCTGCCCTAAAGGCAATCGCATCTTCTCGCTTGCTTTACATGATTTCCAAGGAGCCACCAAACGCTGTAGAGCATACGCACGATGCTTCGCAGGGGAGAAATGGGTCTGACGTCGATCTATCAGCTTCAATCACCTCACTCGCTTCCTACGAGGATGTAAGGAACTCCTTTTACTCTATGTCACTGAAGCAAAACCTGCCGCCCATCGACGAGAGTCAACAGAGCAAGCGCAGCTACGCCGCAACCTTGATGACCAATTCACCACACACTTCCGACGATACCGATCTGGCCATCACCGACGTCACGAACGCCCCCGTCACCTCAATCAATCAATCGACCATCAAATTCGTATCCGCAAACCGCAAGAACAGCATTACACCAGACCACCCACAGAGATCCAAGAATTCCCTGTGCGCATCTCCATCCGGCAGCGCTTCCAGTCCTTCGTCCAATCTTCTTGATGCTCCCATCCAACGCGAAGACGGTCCCGGACCTTACCTTAAGCATCAGGTCCGCCACATGCAAGAGCTGCAGGACTTGCACCGTGGCCACAGCGATGGCTACCGGGACTCAAGCCTGCGATGCCAACTGCCTCTTACTGTGGGTCTCCGAATCCTGGACTACACAATGGATCCAGATATCCTCAGGAACCTCACTGATCAGCAACGACGTGCCGCCTTTGCATGGGGTCAAAAGAGACAGACTCTGAGGAGTGAGCTAGAGTGGATGGGCAAGGACGAGAGTTGGCAGATCCTGATGCTACTGGCACGTGCCGAGTGCGTGGATTGCTAAGCTGTCTTGTAATTGCTTACTATCATGTGCTGTTGCAGCTGATGAAAATGGCACCCCTTTGCGGTACTTGGCTGGAGAAGTTCGTCGCATGGACTCTCCGTTCCATGTCGCATCAAGCACACAGCTTGATAGGCTCTTCTTCGTGCGCATACTCTTTGTACTCTAGTTTTTGACCGCAAAATGAACATGAAGTCATTCCAACCTGAAATCAATGTGCCCGTACACGAGTCATCTCATAATGGACGGGGGAAAGCAACAAGCCGATGTAGATGTCCTGAATACTGTAGCAGAGCAGCGGTCGTGTCAAGATGATAGTGGCAGATCTACTGTTAAAGGTAGCTTCCCAGGAGGTCCATGTCCTGTGTGATCCAATATAGTCACTCCTCATCGATGCCGAAACGCAATGTATCCGTATAACATTCTCTATCGCTCCATGCAATGCCAGGTTCAAGTCCAGACGGAACCTCGCCATCACTCCTGATCTTCCGTCTCGGCCCCATCTCTCGTATCCTCCTTCTTCACCCTTCCATTCCTGACCCTCCACTTCTTAACCCCCTCATCAATAACCCTCCTGCTAACGCCATCATTCACCAACATCATACACACGCCCAACGTCTCCACATTTTTATTCCTGCTCTCATCATCAAAAAACAGCATCTCCTCGTACGGCAACTTCGTAGCCTTTTGCAAATTGCGAAAATGCGTCTTCTTATCCCCAGGAAAAATCTCCAACTCGTCAAAAGCAGAAATGGCCCTGCAGGCCTCGCCAGACGCCGTGGGCGCGCCGGGCAAGCGCAGGTGCCCGAGCATCTCCCGAGCCAGCTCCGGAGCACATGTTCGCGAGGCCGCGGCCAGGAGTATGGACATCTCTCGTATCGACACCAGAATGCCTGCCACGTCGCGGTAGAAGCCGTAGGATTCGTTGTATTTGTCTTGCACCATCAGGCCGTCTTTGGTTGGTTTCAAGGGCGCTGATACGTGTGTGTCTACCCAGAAGGGCCAGAGCGTGTAGTCGAGATCGAAGACTATGAGTTTGGGGAGTGGTAGGCCGTCGTTGAAGGTTGCTGGTTCGGGGATTTCTTGGGCGGGTTGGGCTGTGGTGGTGGTGGTGGTGGTGGTGGTGGATATTGATGCGTCGTCTGTGTCTGTCATTTTGCGTGTTCGGCGAACCATGGTTGGGAGGGTGAGTAGTAGGGCTACCACTAGGAATGTGATTTTGTTCTTGTCGTTGCTGGTGTTATAAGGTTGCAGGTCTACGAAATTTGTTGCTTCGGCTTTTTGTATTCTGGAACGTGTAGGTTGTGCATGTGTGAAAGGGTACTGAGAAAGACCTGTCTTCGACCAAGCGCCGCAAACGATTCAAAGGAAAACTAATCAGGTTCCTGTGTCGGTGTACTGTTTTGCATGCCATTATTCTTCTGTACCTTATCTGGATGTATACACCCTACGTCATTGGCCACGCTGCGGTACGTGGTCCGCAGTGGCTATTATTATTTCTAGCCGCATTTTATGCTTTCACTTGTTGAAACAGTTCGGCTCTACAAGTATTACATTTTTGTGTAGGTTTTGTTAACACTGTTCTTTGCTTGTAATTCAGCGTCTGAACTTGACATCCTACAGTTTCCCAGACTTCGTAAATCTGCCGAATCAATCTATGGTTCTATCCATTTCTGCTAAACACCTAATGGACCCATAAAATCAACTCTGAACACCTTGCTAAGAGCACGTACGCTCAACCTTCTCAGGATTCGGAGCATATTATGACTCACTCTCCTATCCTATGCAAATCCTATACAAATTCCTTGGCCTCCTTATCACCTCTAATTGCGACTCATACAGTACATAACCTCAGACATCGATATATTCTTCATAAACCGCCCTTCTACTTGAGGGGCTAGGAGAAGCTGCTCTCGAGACTGGCACGCTCACAGGCACAGCCAATCTTGATCTCCGGCGGACGGCCGGTCCGTTGAAGTAGAACACGTAGATTGGAATAATCCCGAGCACAGAGATGATGGAAAGGATGGTCGTCGGCCACTCCAGTGTGAGAGTTTGGAACACTTGGTAGAACGGCACGGCGTACATGGCACTGACGCCCGCCAAAAGGTCTCTTGCGAAACCATTGCCACCTGTTGCCGATGCAGCGAGCCGTCCGTAAGTAGCGACCATGTAATCAATCGTCGCCATGTAGATGGCGTAGTTGGCAATGCCGATAGGGATCGAAAAGAGGAGGGGAAGAGTCCAGTGCACATATTGTGGTCCCAGACTTGTCCAAGCAAATCCGATCAGTCCGATTGGTAGAAGAGGTGCTGTATAGAGGAGCCCTGTTTCGCGTTAGTCCAGGTTATTAAGAAAATGACCAGGTTATTACATTACAGTACAAGCGTCGTTCTGGTGAGAGCTTTTTGTCCCTAAGTATTGTCTGCTTGTCACGTTTGAAGAATGGCATGAAGGAAACGTAGCCAATAACGTATCCGATTGCTAGACTGTGAGGTGTCGTCAGTAGTCGTTCACTGATACTAATCATTGCATCTCAAAACTTACGCGACAAAGGATAGTCCCACCTGCCAACAATTAAAACTCCACTGCGCAAAGACCAGGCCATAGCATTCCAGAAAGGTGAAGATCAAGGCGTCACTGAACCCGCTGAGTAAGGAAAGGCATAGGACGATTGGTTCTGTCGCAAGCATGTGGAATGGTCGAGACCAGATTCTCCAAAGCTCTGCCCAAGTCAAGCGTTCGAACAGGGAGCCATTGACCTCATTTGGTCCGTATAAGTTTGTCTTCTCTCCATTGCCACGCTGGCGCCGAGCTTCTCGGTCAAGCATAGTACTTGGGTTGCTTTCTGATACCAAGAACAAGTGCATTACTTGTGTTATCACACCGAAGATGAGCTGCGCCCAGAAGATCCATCTCCATGAGACAACATAGTACTCGATGAAACCTCCGACGATTGGACCGAGGACTGAGCCAAATACCGAGGAAAAGACGATGAAGGCAACCGGGTGCTGTTGGTTCTCCTTGTCGTAAAGGTCGGCCACCATACCCAGCGTAACAGAGCCGCCAGCGGATGAGAGACCACCCAAAGTTCGTGCAGCAACCACGATCCCAAAGTTTGGAGCGAGGGCAGCCGGGATCTGAAACATGCTGACCAGGAAGAGCGATGCTTGGAGGATAGGCTTGCGACCTATTTCCTCGGACCAAGGAGCCCAGAGCTCACATCCTATTGCATAGGCGATCAAGAAGGCCATCTGTCCAGTACGCCCCTTTTGCTTGGAGACACCAAACTCGTTGGTCATCTTGTCGAGCGCGTTGTTGTAGATACTGGCGTTGAGATTCATGGAGCATTGGACCACGAAAGTGACAGCCAACAATGTCCATTTCTTGGATCGTGTCCACTTCTTGGCTGTGTAGATTTTGTGCTTCTTCTCATCAAGGACCTCTCTCGGAACACAGCCGATGGAGTTCTGCTGGTTTTCATCTGGAATGATGGTTGATGGCAAACTCGGCCCGCTCGACTGTTCAGCGGTCCTGTTGCTATCCTTCTCGGCGGAGTACGCGATGGTATTCTTACTTTCTGCCATATTGTTGAGCTTGATTCAATGTCTATGGTTGTGGTGAAGATGTGATGCGACTAACCCTGCGAGAGTCGCACATTTATATTCAGAGAAGAGAAAAGCTACAAGGAAGGGTTTCCACTGGCCATGGCGTAGCATGTCAAAGTTACTTGAAGAGACATATATTGGACCCTTACCATACTTTACAAGAGGCTTTGTCACCTCCATTACTATTTGTCAAGGGAAGGACGTTGGGATTCCGCGTAACAAAATATGCTGAATGACAGGAATGGTCATCTCTTTACCGCCAGTCCTCATGGGCGAATCTCTTACACGCTTACTTGGAAAATTCGTGGCCCCTGCTATTCGCTAATCCGTGGATGGATGTCTGCCAAGTGATTGTGAACGGTAACACCTGATGCTGGAGTCAGGATACAGTTGAGCGTACCCGTGCTAGTATTGACACTGGAGTGGGTAGGTATAAGAGCTATAGCTGCAAGGAAGTGGCTCTGGAGAATCAAGCACCGTGCTAGGGAGAATAAGGTTATTGATCTCCGTGCTCATTGATGCATGACGAAATCGAGCGTTTATGCGGCCTACGCACGGATGGGCAGTAAAACAACTCGGAGAGGGTTACCAAGATCCGATATATTGCTGCATATTGCTGTTCACTGGAACTGTGTTCTACGAAATTCCGATCAAGCAGGGGTAGAGAATAACGCAGGTGCCGCCTCATGGATGTCGTGACGACCGATAACGATTCAACAATCTAGCACGTGTACTGTATATTATTTCAAGACGAGATGCTCGTATTCAACGAGCAACAGTATCTTCGACTATGTAAGTTACCAAAACCGACAGCAGCACTTTCGGCCATCCGCTTAGAGGTCATCTAAACACCTAGTTGCAAGCATGTTGGCACTGTCCCAGGATGCCAATCTCAACCCCTCCCAGGAGAATCAGGAAAATGAAAGGGATCAAGCAAAGCACTATTCTTGTTGCCGATTTGACAAGGCTGAGCAATAAGAAAGGGTAAAAGTCTACAGGTCAATGAGACTCCCATTCTGGCCACCTTGTTGAGGTCTCTGGCCACCAAAAGGATTGGATGAACCATAGGCACTTGCCGGACCTGTTTGTGCGGGGAATTGCTGCTGTGGCATTCCGGTGAACTGAGTTTGCAAGAAGGGATTGTTACCAGTGCGAGCAGCCTCAAGTCGGTTCAAGCCCTGACCTGCACTGTTGACAAAGGTACCAGGAGCAGTATGTTGGGCGGGTATCCGCAAGTTTCCAACATTGCCAAAGGTATCTTGACCCTCGCCAGATGACAGCAAAGCGTTGAGCTGAGCGCGATGAGGATCGAGCTGTTGCTGGGGAGCGGCGGTTTGCTGTGGTGCTTGGTAGGAAGCAATGGGATTGTAGGAAGGCTGGCTGAACTGCGTCGCCGTTTTCTGTTCTTGCAGGGTGGACAGAGTAGGAGGGCGCTGAACAGTAGGTTGAGGGCGAGTGAAAGAAGATGCAAATGGATTGTTTGAGCCGGTGGGCTGGGCGTGAATGGAGTTTTGTGTGGGCTGAGGCGACGAGGAGGCCCACGGATTGTTGGAACCTGGTTGAGCGGTGGCTTGCTGCTGCGGTTGGTCAAAAGCGTTCATCTGAGAGGCCCAAGGGTTGTACCCAGTCGGCTGTGGCTGGACAAATTGTTGCTGTGGCTGCTGTTGCCGCTGGAACATTTGGTCGAATCCAGTCTGTTGGGGTTGTTGATATGCGCCATAGCCGTAGCCGTTCTGGAAGCCTGTAGGCTGGTTGAGCAGCGGCTGATTGTAGGCATTGTTCAGATAGCCGGTGCTTTGGGGCTGTTGTTGTTGTTGTTGTTGTTGTTGTTGTTGTTGTTGTTGTTGTTGCTGTTGCTGTTGCTGTTGCTGCTGTTCTACTGGATTACCAAACCAATCGACGGCGGGCTGTTGCTGGTAGCCTTGGTTGAAACCAGTGGGCTGCGGAGCTTGGGCTGGCAGATCGTCGAATAGAGAGCTGGCATTTGCCTCCTCTAATTCTCGCCTGCGCAGTTCTTCCTCTTCTCTGCTAAGCTTGAGAGCCTTTGCGAGGTCGTCATCGTTCTCAGGTGGAGGAGCTGTCCGCTGAGAGCGCCTTCGGGCGTCTTCCTCGGCCTCGTTCTTGCTTGCCTCGAGTGCCAATCTGTATTCCAGATCGTCATCATCATTCCTGCGGCTTCGGTCGTTACGATTGCGTCGTGGTGATGAGACATCGCTGCCGCCCGCGAATCCGTCCATACCCATTGCCGTCATGTCTTCGAGGCCTGTGACCCTAGATTTCCAGGAATGTCGATTCTGTCGCTCTGCACGTAGCCGCTCTTCGTCCATGATCAGACTAGTGAGCTCTTTCGCCGATACACGAACTGGTCAAGGTGTCAGCATAGGTCATGGCGCGTGCTTCGTAAGGGAGTAGGAGGTGCGACGTACTGTTCTGCCCGACATCCCGTCCTTCCTCGTCGAGGTAGATGAATTCTCGCAATGTCCTGATAATGTATACGTTCTTACGAGCCCATGTGACAACGAGCTCCGAGCCTTCGTGAAGACAATAGTCGAGCACCTTGAGCGACTTCAATACGTGGCGCCAGTTTTTACCCTTGTCGTTAAGGCGTTTGTCTAGCATGTCCATAACCTCGTAGAAGTCGGTAGAGCTATGCATCATCAGCCGCGCGAGCCCGTTGTGGCAAGAGGGCCATGGTATACCTGTTGAATGTGATTTTGGCAATCTCGGCCATTTCAGTGCCCGTAGGGCCCCAAGGGTCATTGCTGGTCGCTATCTTGTGCTTCAGCGGTTTGCCGGATACGACAGATCAATGTGAAGGGACCTACCATTTCTGACCTTCACTTGGACTGAAGAGTAGCCCTTGGTGACGTTCTTGACGCTTCTCAGTACCCCCGACATGTTGCTATTCTGGGAAGCGTGCGCCCGGCTGGCCCGGTATTGTTGAGCGAGATACAAGCAGGTCCCGAGAACGCAGTGTATAGCGAAGGGACTTGAATGGCGCAGTCGACCCGACTGAGCAAAGGTGTGGGTTCAGGCGTGATCTGAAGGCTGAATGAAGTGCGAGTTGAGGTGCAGTGGCTGGTCGCAACTGATGATGCGCGGCTGCTGGCTTAGACTCGAGCGGCCACCTTTTTACACGATTGAAAAGTACCGAGGGCCGTGGTGGACAGTGTTGTTTGTGAAATGTGGCACAAGTATTTCCAGGTGTTGCGCTGCCACGGATGAGAATCGAGTCTTCACAAAGAGAGCAATACGAAGGAGGTTGGCACACGGCGCCTGGCACTTGGGACTGGAACCACGCATGTCATAACTCTTGGCTGCTCGCGCCCCATTAGGTTCACTAATAAATCACTACCTTACCTATCCGCCGAGCGCGCTTGGGTAGGGTCGCGTCGCTCAGACCTCTTCACGCCCATAGCTTTCATTGTCACCGCTGCCACATGGTGCCACCACCACCTTCATCACCCTATTATGCCATCTAAAGCCGCGCGTCTACATATTTACTTTGGAATTGCCTGACAATCATCAAGTGGTTCAGGGAGCTGTTAGGGAGTGGCCACGAGGGTTGGAGCAAGGCGATTTGCTCGCATAATTGCACAGTCTATGATATAATTACAGAGCATCAAGTCATTATTAAACCCAGCAAGCTCAGCCAATTCTGACCGTCCTCCCAGTCCTCTGCTCCGGTTGAAATGAAGATAAAAACTATCAAATGCATCCCCGCGATTTCGCGTGTGCCTCGCCTTTCGCCGTCCCAGCAACTCCTTTTCCCGAATCAATTGCAGTGATCAACTCCTCTGCCGCATCCTTCTGCCTCTCTTTCCGCCATGCTTATGCCCAGTGTCCAGCACACAAACAGATAACGCCTTCGCGCCTTAGAGCTATTAGTAACAAGGGCTAAAAACAACGCCTGTGTAGATTCCTCTTTTGTTCCCCATCGAACGCTCCGTTACTGCGGGTGCTGTGCCCAGCCCGTGAGTTCTGCGGGCATACGCTGCTGCTGATAAGTCTCAATGGGGTCTGTGCTTTGAGGTCGGCGCATTGTCTGGTTTTGATAGTACAGGTTTTGTGCATTCTGCACGTATTGTTGAGTATTGGGGTCAGGGTACGAATAATCCGTCTGCTGAGCACCAGGCAGAGACTGGTGTGCAGGTGATTGCCAGCCGGAACCGGCAATGTGTGGACTTCCGCCGACGCTGCCGTTCTGGCTAGGAGGATTGGTGGTTGGTGGCTCCAAAGTCGATGGGAGAGGGTAGGCACCAGGGTGCGAAGTCATGTGCTGACGCTGCTGACTAGCATTGCTAGGCATCGAGTAGTGCGAGTTGGCAGGCGAAGCAGCGCGAGGGCTGTGACTCTGCATTTCTGTACGCATGTGGGGAGGCAGGGGCATGCCGCCGTTCATTGCGTTGATGTAGTAATCAGATGTCTGCCGCTGGAGCCCTGGCACACTCATTGCTCCCGCAGGCGACACCGACACTGGGCGGTCGTGGGGGGAGGGGGTGGGAAGGGGCGACTTGTGATCCGAGTAGTCCTCACCGTCGGAACGACCACCACGTGCACTCTGGAGAGATGCTCTTGTTGCCAGAGCTGCGGCAGTAGCTGCGGCAGACTCTTCAATAGTGCCTGTATGGTGGTTTTGATGACGCGTAAGAGTGGTGCGGCGAGTGAAGGTCTTTTGGCAGTCCGCATATGGGCATTTGTAAGGTCTCTTGCCAGAATGGATTCTGCGATGTCTTGCAAGCGACGAGGAATCACTAAAAGGCTGCAGCATGAAATGTCAGCATTGGCAGATGATGAATAAAGGAAGCATAGACTGACCTTGCCGCAGCGTTCGCACATGTGGGGTTTTTCGCCAGTGTGCACGCGCGAGTGGACAGTCAAGGCTGAGCGCTGGATGAATTGCTTGCCGCAGCCTGGGTAGTCACAAACGTGGGGCCGAACACCGCTGTGGATACGCTCTATGGGGTCATCAGTATCAGGGATGAATGTGAGAGGATTGGAAGTGGCAGCATACCGTGCCTGGCCAGGTCGCTTCTCCTGGCAAAACCCTTGCCACAAGTCGAGCAGGCGAATGCCTTGGGCAAGCCGCTTCCTGTAGTACGCGATCCGTCCTGCTGAGTCTGCTGGTCATGGACCGGTGGTGCAGCACTCATTGGTTGTTGGATGTAGGTAGGGTCGGGTTGGGCATTTGGGTGGTAGCTGTGCTGAATCAAGGGCATCTGCTGATGCATCTGCGGCTGGGGAGATGGATAGCGCATGCCACCCAGGATAGGCTGAGGATAGGCGGGGTGAAGGGTGGAGGGAGCTTGAGATGAGTATCGAGACGAAGGGTCGGATGGATGGGGGGAAACGCCTCGCTCGGAACCGTTCTCTGATTTTATTCTGTTGTTGTTCGGAACGTATAGATTCTGCGCATATTGAGGTGCCGACATGTCGTGAGGCGCAGGAGGATAGTGCGGAACTTCGTATTGGGTCTGCATGATTCTGGCAGGCTGGGAGGCTTCTGAAGTCCAACTGTTAGTATTCAAGATGCTATTTAACTTCATTTTTCCAACTGAGGTGACACTGTCCCTCCTCGTGCTGGACCACGACAATGATTCGATCCGAGGGAGCAACATTCGATCGTATGCGTCTGCCTCACGAACTTGGCTGATGTAGGACTACTGACTGGTTGGCAGACTTGTTCACCGGACCTAGACACTCTGTATCGAGATGGATAGAGTGGCGGTGAGACGAAAAGATGTATTGCAGAGGCAAGAAACGTTCGTCGTGGGTTGCGAGTTGAACAAGCGGACAGACAAATGGACAAATAGAGTCCTTTTCGAGTGCTTGTAGTGGGCAAGAAGCGGTGCGGGGCGGGGCGGAACGGTGAAGCAGTAGAGAGCGCGAACGAGGTCAGGGCGGAATGAACTGTACGAGAATTCACGCGTCAGCCAGTGGAAGCCAAAAAAGACTATCGTGGTGAATGTGGTGACTGGCAAACAATACCCAATTCATGACTGCAGGGTACGTGAATGTCGCCTTTCGGACTGCATGGTCCGGCGCGTCGTTGTAGGGAAGGGTCGAAGGGTGCCAGTGCGGTAACGCGTCTCTAGGGTGCGCCCGGCGAGAGCACAAGCAGGAAGAGGCGAACATACCTTGGGATTGGACACAGTGACAATAGACCTCCGCGCAAGACACAAAGGAAAGACCGGAAACAGATAGAGAGAACGATTTGATGCTTCCTCTCTTTCTTTTGGTGTTTGTGACGGGTGGAAAGCTGAGCCAAAGTCGGAAGACAGAGATTGCACGCTCCTCAGGGCGCCCTAGGCACTTTCCCTTGGCGTACCCACTTTTATGCCAAGCTGGACGCTGTGGCTGAGTTGAGTCCCCTAATTTTGGACTTCGGCCAGCAAAATTGCCTGCACTTGACTTTTCCCGTCTGCGTCAGGTCACGGTCCGCCGTTTCAAGAAGCTTTCCAGAAGCCTTCCAGTCTGTTTCCAAAAGCACGAGTCCCAAAGATTGGCCGTCTTTTCTCCCGTCCTCACTCTTGCACTCCTGAGTCCTGATGCTCGGAATATGCCAAGCTTTCCACACACCGCTTCGTAGTCCGGATGTTGCACGTTGCCGATATTCTCGCAATTTATTGTTCCTTTGTAAGGCCGAGTATTGTTTTCGTGTTCTTGACTTGATCTCGTGGAATTAGAGGCCCCCTTTTCCAATCTCGTGCGGTCCCATGGTTCGTGCGTTGTCCTACTCGTGAATTGGAGATCTAGCTGCGTAGTAGTCGCCCTTCGCTTCCTCTGATTCGCCAGGTGTCGTAATCCTTTCCAAGATGGTGATGCCTGTCTAGACGCGTTGATGTCAGAGATGCACTGCTCCTGACGTCCATGGCATACCGTAGCCCCTCGGACTACTCACCGTACAATAACACCAATATGTGCAAGCCAGCAAAGCAATGCCCCACAGCTCAGTCCTTGAAAGGTCGTCTGTATGTGTCGGTGTGATCGGTGTGAGTGTTGATTGCTGCCGGTGAGCTGTCTTGGTACAGGGACAGGTCAATCCGCAACACTCTTTCGGTGTGATGGAGTCTACAACCAATGCCTATAGAGCTCCACGTCCTACGTGTGTGGAGATGTGTCGAACTTCTAAGAAGGGAAGAAAAGCTCAGGGTACATGTGGTCCGGTGAACAGCTCTGAACCTTCACTTATGGAGAAACGATGCCACTGAGGAAAAACCCGTGGACAGCGATCGGGTCTGATATCAGGAATAAGCAGATTGATCTGAGCGTGACCCCTGTCGACTATCCTCAAGCCGCCTTGTAACCAGTATGCAACTATGTTACGCCCAGTGTGCCAATCCTGTCAAGTGCATGAAGCCTAGCTGCGATCCACTGTCCATGGCCTGGATCTCGAGCCAATGCGGAAAGCTTCGAGTCCTTTTCAATCATTAACTCCACGCTCGCCCCATATGGTCAAAGGCGGACGCCCAATCGCGATCCTTCAGGGACCGGGAGACAGTGCGACAGATTGGTGCAAGATCCGTTGCGTTCGCCGATACGGGTACAAACACGCCTCAAGGTGACCTTTGCATGAAGACCCGAACCTAAAACTTGGAGGTTGAACCCGCTGCATGCCACACTCCGTCAGATCGGAAGGTTAAGGTACCAGCTGCAACGGCACTGCTGCACATGGACAAATCATTGCGGGTAAGCTTTGGCGATAGAAGACGGGTCGGACCAGCCCTCATGCATCCGAGATGGGTCATCGTACCGCAAAAGAGCGTTATAGTTTTCACGCGTCTGATGGTACAGAGGACCGCGGACTCCCACACCTGGTGATCACTAGTATCGCTATAGACGACGGTACCTACGCAAGCTCTTTATTCTCATCAAGTTGCATACCTAGATCCGGTCCCTACGCGCTCGCTAGCCCCTTCAGGCCTTGCATCCTTGGACCTTGCTACAGATATACGGGAGCATGACATAAGAGTTCCAAATCATTGCATGGCCCTGATACTTTGATACAAAATATGATGCCATGACCATTATCATACTTGAGCATTGCATGACTTGATATAATATGTGATACTTCGGCTATCCTTGTGCTTGAGGAGCTCCAAGCTCTAGATCCTGGTCAGCGCATCACTGCGGCAGTCCTTGCGTAGCTTTGTGAACGTCCTACATGCCGAGAAAGCACAAGATCGTTACCTTATCGATGCGCAGTGACCAGATGCTGGATGTTGAAGAGCGTGCGGCGGTGCGACCTCGTGCAGGTAATCAGGTACGCCGTGCGCCAGACTAGTGACGCCAGCCGTCTGTCAAACAACTGCCCACAGCAGACTGACAAGTCGATGGCGTCGATGGCGTGCAGGATGAGCGCTGCGTAAATGCATTGGTCCTCTCCTGATCCCCACAAGACTAACCAGGTAGTCGGAACGTTTTCGCATCTTCCCCGAGTGCTATGAAAGTGTAATACTCGCTGGAGGGTATAAGTTCATACATAGTGTCGTCCTATTCATTCACCCGACCGAGAAGCTATTGTCTCTGCGGGTCTGCTCACGCATGCTGTAAAACTGGGCGAACTGGACCAACGAAGTCGATCTCGAAAAGAGCCATTGTAGAGGTGGGATCGGACTACAGTTGATATAATGCCATGGCGAAAAGTAAGGGTAGCCAGACTTGTGTCTATGTCCGGCGTGGACTCCGAAGGCGCATGGGTATCGATTGCACGGTGGGTTCAAAATGCACTCGTGGCTTCATGCATGCATGCCTATCATCGTAGATCACTATAACATAGACGCATTTGCTAGATGCAGACGATAGTCTCTTGCAAGCGACCCACATCAGACACATTTGGAAATTTAGTCGATCAGGCTAACCATCCCTGAATTTTCCAGGGATAGGTTGGCGATGGTGGCGAGCATTTCCGCGGTAGACACTAGGTAAGTATCAATGGATTTGGTCAAGTCTGTCGCGCAAGTAGCCTTGATCGGATGTCTCAAGAACCACAATGGAAAGGTATTGTTGCTGTGGAGGGTGGGTAAAACAGAAAGATGTTAATGAGGCTGAGAAGGCCAAGAAATATCAAGGACGCTAATGTGTTTGAATGCTAATGAATGTGAAGACGGAACATATCAAAAAAGAATAAGAGGAAAGTCTGATGGTATTGAGAGAGTTAGAATTAATCTCTCCATACAGCGAACTCGAGCTCTTGCAGACGATATCGGCGGAGGATGTGTCGCATCTTCAGGTAATGCACATGCTTATGCATGGACTGAGACAACAGACTCCATCCAAGGGTAGACCTGTGAAAGTGTCAATACTCAATACTATGCACGAAACAATAAACGAACATATGCATTTGCCTCAGGGTAGCCCATATGCAAGCGGCCTGTGATGAACCTGTAGCCGTGGTCAGCTAACATACTCGCTATAGTGACAACAGTATGCCGCACTCACCTCGACTCTTTTGGTAAGCCGTACTCACTCATTAGGATGCTATCTTCGATAGGCATGAGGCCATCGTGTGTGCCGTTTATCAGCAGAAGACGACAGCTCTTCATGTTCACGATGCCAGTCTCGACTAGCGACCATGTTTTCTGGGCGTTGTCCATAAAGTCATCATGGTCCTTGTACCCGAACTTTTCTGTCAGCGCAGGGAGTGCGTTCCAAGGATATTCGTGCACCTGGGCCTTTTCCAGCCATTCTCGGCTGAAAAAGTGGTGGGTGCCAGCTCCTTGTCCCACACACCCAGCCAGCCTCTCTGCATGTGTGTGGGCTATCCGGATCTGTTGTCGTGAGCGACGTGAGTCACATGAACAGGGCTTGCAAAAGGACTGACTGCATTATAACCTCCAGCGCTCAGACCCCAGACAAGCACACGTTTCATGTCGAATGTGCCCTCGTTCGCCATCCAATCCAGAACACTGGTCCAAAGTCTATCTGCGCTTTTGGGATCTTTCCTGTCCGCAGGGCAATCTGCGGTGCCCGGTATATCTGTGACAGACGGTCAGCAGCCAGTGATAAGCATTTCAGCATATGCTAGGCCCTACGGCGCAGAATGGGTGGGCAGATGCAAGGACAATCAAGAAGATGTCGAGGGACGGCATACCTGCTATGACAGATGCCCAGCCTCGGCTAGAAAAGTTAGCTGGCTCTTCTCTTCGATTGTGATATGTTTCTCCACGTACGTAAGAAATTCATCGCTTCTTGTGGTGTTGTCAGGCCTGTGGCCATCTAGTCCACAGAGCAGGAGCACGGCGCCACATGGATGAGCTTTTGAGGCGTTCTTTGGTAGGCGTACGTAAAGAGGGATGGAATGGCCATCTGCGGAAGTTCCAGCGGTGTTCAGAATCACAATGTCGTTCATGGGACATTCCCATAGGCTGCACATGGTGAGTGGTCTGATGGTGACAATGCGCGACCGAGGAGCAAGCAGGCATACCTTGCAGCCTTCAGGTAAGCCGTCTTCTGTGCTTCGTAGACCTGTGTCTTGTAAGGAGAGTTGATGTAGGGAAAACGCGCAATTCGGTAGACAGTGCAGGCTCTGAGATATAGGTCGGATGCTTCCTTGGGAGTTGAGAGAGCAATCTTATCGGCTTCTGCGACAAGGCGTTCAGCAGTTGGGACGAACTCGCGAGTATACTCGTCCGTGTAACCAGAGTGGATGTTCTTGGAGATGAGAGATTCAAAGATGGGCTCAAGGTCCTCGTATCTGCCGTCATGGAAAGGATACAGGGAGCGAGTGCATGGAAACTTCCACTTCTTGTTCCACAAAGCATGCATGGATTCCAAATGGGGGTGCACGGAATCAAAGTGATGGCCGAGCACCCATTTATGTGTGGTTGGTGCAGACATGATTATAGTTTTCGAAAAACTGCTTTGTCACTGCATTGGTAAGAGATGTTGTCGACTGTGGGAAGTCTTGTATGACAAGAGGGGAAAGAAGAGGAAAGAAGAGGAAAGAAGAGGAAAGAAGAGGAAAGAAGACGACGGGAGTATAAAAAGTTGGCAACATGATCGTGTCACACATGTTGGTCGCTATAAGCGGAGTGTTGTATAATGGTACGCTTCGGCAATGAGGAGAAGACCGAAGGTAGTCGGAGTTTCAGTACAAGCTGACGAGGCCAGCATGGACACATGCACGACATGATCAAAGTATTGGGCAAGCAACAAGACCATGGCCGCATGCATGAAAGTATGCTTTTCCGTATGACTTATTAGCGTGCACAGGTGCGTCGGGGTGTGCAAGGATTATTAAGGTAGTTGAGGTAGTTTATACTCTTCCAAGTGTCTTAAGGTGGCATGAGGTGGCCAAGCCTCCAAGGCGTGTGGGCGGTGTGAAAGTACCTCACTCGTACCTTAGCGGTCCGGCGGAGGTCAAGCTTTCCCCACCTGAGTGCACTGTACTCGTACTCTGCAATTAATGACAGGATTCTCTACCAGCACTGCATCCTGCACATTGTATCCTTATTTCCTGCGCTGCGTGGAAACGACCAAGGACGCGCTTCAAAGGGAAATAGCGGGCAATAGTGGATCATCTCCGCGTTCCACACACTGGTCTGACGTTTAGCGCGTCGGAGATAGGCCCTCGTGCATCCACACACACACCTCACGCACGCACGACCATGGCCACCTCGGATCTCCTGGCCGCGCTGGAAGAGGAAGCTCGCGAGGAAAGAGAGGCTTTGGCAGGCAGAAGGCGGTCCTTTGCAAGCTCCAATGCTCCCACAGTCAGACGCCCGGCCAATTCTCTGTTCGACGCTCTAGAGGACGATGCGCGGGAATTGAGAGAAGAGTCATCACACCACAGGAGGGGCTCCACCTCCAACACTTCAGCATCGAATGCCAGTGCCAGCGCCAGTGCCAGTGCGCGCCGCAAACCATCAGCCATGGCCAGCGTGTTTGGAGCTTCCAAGATCACTCTCCCTGGTGACTTGGGTCCCGGCGATCCAAGGCGCGCTTCATCTACCGATGACCAGAACAAATCCCGACATTCCGCTCGTAGTTTGAGTCCAAGAACTGGGAACCAAGCCAGTCAGTCCCTCGCCCATCGCCGCATGTCCGATGCACCCACTCGCGCTCCCAGAAACCTCCGCGATGACTCGGAAGCTCCAGACGGGGGTGTGAGGTTGCGAAAGGACTACGACGCAGTGTCGGGCAGCAGTGACGAGGATGACAACAACGACGATGACCATACAGACCCGGCTAAAAGCAGGGGCAGAGGTCGTGCAAGAGTCGGTAAAGCTGTTGACCTCCAGTACGAGAGCGAAGACGACCACCCAACCAGGGGCAGAAAGCCGTCTGTCGATGGCCAAGACCCAGATAATAAAAAAATCACCTTTACCACTCCTGCCTCGGAACTCGCTGCCAAGCAATACCGCTCGGAAAAGGATGTACACCCCAGTACCGCCTTTGACGCTGCTCCATCTGGAACCTCGACACCTGTGCACTCTGACGACGAGGAGCATCTCTCCGACCTTCGCCGTGCTCAACGCCTCTCTCTGACCATTTCCCCCATCCACTCCACCCCCTCCGCCCACCGTGTCATAAGACAGATCATCCGTGGTGACTATGCTCATTTTCAACGTGAAGCCGAAGAAGGCCGCCGGAGGCAGCGTGTCTACCTCGTCGCCACTGATCTGTCAGACGAGGCTGAGTATGCACTGGAATGGACCATCGGGACCGTGCTGAGAGATGGCGATACTCTGCTAGCCGTCTATGCCGTTGACGAGGAGGGTGGTACGGGCGCCGGCACCGCAGAGGGTGTCGAGATTGGACACGGTGCAGAGGTGGTCAAGGAGACGGCAAACATAGTCCGCTCGCTAACCGCTGAGAATGTCACACAAGGAAACATCCCGAGAGATAGTAGCACTGCACGCGTCGCCTATGGCGAGAGGGACGGTATGGGCAAGACCGAGCGAGAACGCTTCCGTGCAGCAGAGGACATTAGCCAGCGCTGCGTCAGACTCCTCCGAAAGACTCGCTTGCAGGTTCGCGTCGTTGTTGAGGTCTTCCATTGCAAGAGTCCCCGTCACATGATAACCGAAGTCATTGACTTCCTGTCACCCACACTGACCATCCTTGGCTCTCGCGGTAGATCTGCTCTCAAGGGTGTCCTACTCGGTTCCTTCAGTAATTACCTTGTCACAAAATCGAGTGTCCCCGTCATGGTCGCTCGCAAACGGTAACCCACCATTATGAAGCTATTCGCAAGCAAACCCACTGCTAACACTTGACAGGCTACGGAAGCATTCAAAGCAGCGACTGCACAAGGACGGACTACCCATTGCCGGAACAGGAGATGGCAGGATGCGTTACGGTCGCATGAGTAACGTGCTCGAAGCCCCAGGTGGTCCTGGTAAGAGGGGTAACAGGCTTGTAGGTGCGAAGGTTGATTGATGGAATGGGGAACCCACGGACAACCCTGTATTGACCAACTCGGCATGTAAACATCATGAATAAACGGTCGCTCAGTCAAATCACCTTCGTTGTTTGTCCATCATATTAGTCATCTGCCATGCATCCATTGTCAATGGCAGATAATGTGGAATCGGTCGCACGAGACGCCCGTTCATGAGTCGACGCCCAACCACCTTAAGAAGTGGTCATGGTCGTGGTCCTGGTCCTGGTCGATAGATTACGCAGCACGTATCTTGACCGAGCAACAATGCTCCTACACGAGATAGAGTGTCGACCAGCCGGGCTTCAGCTCTCTTGGTTGCCATCTTGGGTAGTCGATTGTGTGGGCCAAGTTTCGAGTAGATGTGGGCACATTGGTTTGAAAGCGTTTCGACATATCGCAAACAGGGTCGCCCTCCCATCGGACAGGGTCGCCTAATAGACCGCCCTCTTTAGGATTGTACACAGTTCTAGAAGGTGTTAAGACGCAGGAACAAGAGACAACGAGCGGATATGAAGGTCAAGGTAGGCATGTTTGAAGGAATATTGATATGAACCTTGAAATATATGTATGCTACGGTATATTCAATCATGCTTGGAACAATAACTTGCAGACTTCACATTGCACGACAAGTCAAGCAATAGCTTCCGCAGAAGCGGGCCCAGGGCTTAAGATTCCAGGATCAAGCATGCCCAGAAGCGTAGGCTTGGGAGCGGTATCAGGCAGCTGCGGACCAATAGTCAGCCCATGACTCCTTTTCAAAGAAAAAGGCATGTCGCGCGTACGAAGTGTGAGAAGGAGTGCATGGGATAGCAAAGTTCTCATTCATCAGGACGGACCTTGACAACCTTCCTCTCCACCAGTCTCACCCATCGCCTCCGTCTCCAGTCACCCCTTTTGCCATTTCCGGTGCCTTCCTCCCAGCTCTTGGGAACCGAGAGTCTGCTGGTCTGACCAGCATCACAATTCCTGGTGGCATCTGGATATCCGATGTCATAGACCCATCGCTCACCCTCCATCTCGACTTCAACACCAGTGACACATCTTTCCTCGACCCATTCTCGACTACTCAAGTCCAACATCCACTTCTTGTCCCTCCAGCGCCATCCGGCCGGTGCCTGCACCTCTTCGAAGAACTGCGTGCCGACCGGTCTCGCCCCCGCTATCCGCGTCGGCGACATGGGATCATATGGAGTCGACGTGAACAACCAAGGCTCCCACTCGCCTTCCTCAAGGATGCCCGTAAGGCCCGGATAACTATTCTCCCGCTTCTGTAGCTCGAAAATCTCGACCTCGCGGATCTCGGGCGGCTCGTCCATGGCTATATCCGCAGCGATCCAATCGCGGAGCCATACTGAACTTCGCTCATGGACATCCTTGAATTGCTTGATTGAACGAGCGCCGAGGAGAACCTCTTGCGCTTCCGGATGGCCTGCACAGGTTGCGATCCAGCCAGATAGAAGCGCCACTGCGCGCCAGGGGATCAATCCTGAAGCGATGAAGGCGGCATTGCAGAGAATCGCGATGGCCAGGAAAACTGTCGTGGATACAGGTTCGTTGCTAAAATCAGTATAAGGCATGATAAGGGAAACAGCTGCATCGTGGCCTCGTGAGAAGTCTTCCATACAGTTTTGCAAGTCGCGCATGTTGCGGAAGAAGTCTTTGCTCATTTCAGGAGCAGGCTTGACCCGTTTGGGCGGTGCTACTGCTGGACCTGAGTAACCGTAGCTGGCGTATTGTTCGGCTGCTGCTGCGTCTGTGGATGAGAGTTTGGATGCTGGAGGTGGCGGGTGGCGTGCTAAGAATGAGGGGACCATGACGAAGAAGAGAAGTACCGCCAAGGGTACCACCGGGACTAGAGTTGGTTGTAGACAAATGATTGTATAGAGGGCTAGGAAGGAGAGGGTATGTGTCGGCACAACCCAGGTGAAGAGGCGGATAAGCTGATTTTGAAGGACAAAGACCACTCCGATTCTGTCACGACTTAGATGTAGGAAATGCTATATCAAGATATCAGCACGCACCTGGCATTGAAGCGCCTGAAGTTGGTCGACATCAGTGGCAGGCTGAAGCCGGGCCTGTCAACATATTGCCTTGATCTGCGATCTTTCTTCGGCGTCCCATCGTCTTCCGTCTCATTAGGAAAGACTTGCTCCATGATTCTGAAGAAAGCACTTCAGCATACTCATTCACCATTGCTTTCATATCTTCGGCACATACGTATTAAACAGTCTCTCCTGTACACTGCCCTGCGAAACCTTGTATTGAGCGTTCACATCATGAAGCTTTTCACGGAGCTTCTCCGCTTCCTGCTTCCATACATCTCGCTTGCGGCGTTTCTTCTGGTCTTTGGACTCTGCCGGGGAATGAATTTCATCTTCTAGTCTCGGAAACTTGATTACTGGTATAGGATCGTCGCGGTTGGCGAAGGAAGTTGTGTAGGACTCGTCCATATTTGCTTGGACTGTGGCAACTTGCACTTCACATGTTCGTCCAAAGAGGATACACTCCGCACGCTCTTGTTGAAGAGTGAATTTGCTCTTTTATCTTGACTATTGCACGACGGATGTCGGTGTGGGGAGTATGAACGGAGTTTGTTGTTCGCCTCGGTGGTGACACGTCATTTTCACATGCAAATGTACGTGTTTGCACTGTCTGAATCTCAGCTCACATGGTCTTTTGCAGATTCACACTCGTGCCACTTTGACAGCAAACACTGACGTTTTTACAAAGATCTGGAGAAGTATTTCCTCAAGAAGACAAATAGACCATATTTGCATCAGCAGCCCGAGGCCGCCTTGAAGGTCCGAAGCCAGAGGGAAAAGCCACACTGAAATATCATCTACACATGGTCGTAGACCAGTCTTCACCCATTAGAGATCTGCTATACTCGTAGCATAACCGAGCATGAGGCCAGTGTATCGACTGCAAGACCGTAAAGGACGCTAGGGAAATGTGAAGAGTATGATGACATCGAACGTGGGCGCAGTTGCTGGATTGCAGATTCGAGAGAGATTAACACAAGGAATACAAGAATGGATCTGATGGGGTAAAGATGTTCATGTATCGATATGTGTCTGAAGTTTCCATTCAGGTGTCAAAACCAAGTAATATGCTATCATACATGAAGAGCAGCCGTGGGTATCATACAAGATCATCATAAATACATTACACGAATCGAAGGCAAAATGGTCGCGCGCAGAAAGATACCTTTGTCTTGGGCAGGACACTCTCAAGCAATGGAAAATCAACTGCTCCTAGGGCAAAGTCAGACAGTGTTTCGCTTGCTCAAAACATCTCAATGGCCCCATTTTCGCGCAATGAATCTTGGTTTGGCTCCTCCATTGGTGTCCCGTACACCTCGAATGGCGTCCGCACGTCCTCCACGAGGCCGAGGTCCGACCTGTGCGTGTTCCTGCTGTTGGCGAGGCCATAAATCTCACTTTCAGCGAGGCTGTCAGTGCCACTGAAGCGACTCACTATGCGGAAGGCACCGTGACTGCTGTCACCCCTTTCGCTTTCCTCTGGTGTACGCGGGGGTAGGGGTACAGCGGAGTAGCTGTTCCATGATCCGCGTTCCAATCGTGTAGCCATGGTGCTCACTTCACGCTGCAGGCTTTGAACCTGATTTTCCAATCTCCGTCGTAAAGCGCGCTCGTCTGTAAACATGTTGAAAAGAGCTGTGAACATGCCTGTATCGGACGTGCTTGCCCCGGTAGTCCCTGGCCGCCGGGCGGCAGCTTCGAAGGGAGACTGGGTGCCGTTACTGCCCCATTCGCGTTCAACGACTTCGCCAGCATCTTCGTACCGGAGGTCTTCTGGAAACTGATCCAAAGAGGCAGGTCGCCACGAAGGGTTTCGGAGAGTATCTACCAGGATGCTGGGGGTATCCTGGCGGCGGACTTGTTGTGGCCGGGGAGCTGGACTCAGGGTATTCGTGCGACTACGACTATTGATAGTCAAGCGCTCTAAAGAGAACTGGAACTCTTGTAAACTTGTCTCCAGATGTGCAACGCGTCGCTCCAGATCGTCTGTCCGCTCTGCTCCGGCCGTCACAGGGCGAGAGGGGCCAAATAGAGCTGAAGACGCCCTGCTCTCTGAATGGGGTGTCGAACCACGGCCAGTCATGATCGCAGGAACCGACTCTGAACGAACAGGAAGCGGCGTGACACTCTCGTGGTCGAACTGAAGATCCTGACGATCAATGTCCTCTGGTTGCTGAGGTGGGGTATTCGGGTGGAGCAAAGCAGTGCCTGCAAAACTCTCTCTCCAGAATTTGATCTCCTCACTTCTCTTTCGTGCAGATGGTTGTTGCATCATCGTCTGCCTCAGATCGTTCGTGCTGCGCGACCTTCTCTTCTCAGCTTTTGGTGTGCTTGTGAGTGCGAGGCCAATTTCGGATTCTGGAACGTCGAGGAACAGATCTGGCCCCATCCCTCCCATACCAGAATCGGGTGGCGATCCCAGAGCGGTACCTATTGCTACAGAATCATCTTGCCGGTTGACTATATTGGCAATATTCATAGTGGGCAGTGTTGCCCGTCGTCTCGGCTCATGATCTGATTTGAGCAACGGGCTTCTCAGGTCTAGTGGTTTGAGTTGTGCGCTCTTGGGAAATTGGATGGCGTTCGGAGAGCGTACTCGTAAAACAGGTGACTCGGGAAACTGAGGTGGAAGAGAGAAAACCCGTGGCAATAGAGGTGGTGGTGGGTTCTGTCGTAGAGGCTGGACCGGCGGTGCAAGTGGTCCAATAAATTGGCCGGGATCCTTCTGCGTGTCAGTGCGAATCCTTCATCCTTCATCTGTTTTTCAGGTTGTCTTACACTCCTATGATAACCGTGCCCGGGAGGAACAGACTTAGGTGCTGATTCCTGCGCCGGCTCTTCCTTCGATCTTCTCCCGAACAATTTGCACACAGCCTTCTTGAATGTCCTTTTTCTTTCTGAGCCGGTCGAGGAGTCGGCACCAGACCAGCGAACTGATGTGTCATTACTGCCTGGTGAGAGTTGCTCCTGCAAATGACTGCCACCTCGCGACTTGGTGATTGTTTTACGACTCTTGGACGTGGAAGTCAGGTCCATTGAGGGCCTTGGCGTAGCTTTCGCGCTCGGCCCTACATAGTCAAGTGAGTGACTGGGTCGCGGAGGTCGTACTGGGCCAGTACGGGCTTGCTGATCGGTCCAACGTCCTTCCATATAGCCATGTATTGTAAAGTTGATCTGGATGAAGTCGGATATGCAGGCTTTAGATACCAACAAGCTACTGTCTGACGCTTGAGCTGGTATCTGAATCCTGAATGGATAGCATACAATTATAAATGAATGAACGAGTGACGGGTTAAGGTAACCGAAATGAATGTATTGGTAGTTGAAAATTGTAAAGCGTCCTTGTTGGTAAGGATGGCAGGGCTGACAAGAAGTACAGACAACAGGCCAGCCGAAGCTGGGAAGACAAGTACACCTACGGTGCCAAAGAATGGATTCAACAAGAACTAAGACAAAGGAAAGCAACCACTACCAGAGGGCAGAGGTCATGCATATAGCCAGTCGGCCGAGCTGCCGCGTGGACGAGTCAGTACCTTAGTCTTCGAACGGAGCTAAGCACTGTCGGTCTGTATCAAATAGCACGACAAGCATGGGCATCGTCTTTCATTGCGGGGGGGTAATGGCTGCGGGCGCTGAGTGGCGTTTGCTTGCTCGCGCTACTTTTGCATTAGTTCTCGTCGTACCCGTTTCAGGCTGTCAGTTGACTTGTGCACGGCATGTTCTGGTGACTTCAATACTTGGAACGAGAGATGGCTTATAATGCCAGGAGGTTGTGTTGATTGGATACTGTTGCACAGGATACTGCGAGCGACCTTCGAGCTAGAAACCTTGTGAGGATACCAGGCCCGCCAGGCATGACCGAACCAAGATTTGCCCGTGAATTAGTGTGTTAGCGAAAAGACTAAAGTGGCAGGACTGAATGGAGGATAAGGTATGTCCTAAGCGAGCCTAATTTTGGAGCATTGCGTGACGATCATGCATGCGAAAGCTCGGCCGCAGGGCACATACGGTGCCATACTTGTACAGACTCATCCGCATGGTAGCGATCGTATCTTTCATTCATCAAGGTGGTGTGCTCACATGACCATGAGACCTTTGAGAAGGCAGATTGCAACCAGATTTGAAATATGCAAAATCATGGCATTCGTCCCTGTCCTTCCGCCGAAACACGTGGTACGAGTACCCTGAGAAGAGACCCTTGAGAAGGTGAGTTGTCTTACCCTTTTCGAATCATTAATCTCCAAGGGCTCCACGTCGGCTCCAGTGTGGAGAGGTCTATCGACAATCTATCCGAAGTCTACAGAAAGGTCACGGACTCCTCCTTGGCCTGCATCCAACTGATAGCAGTCTAATGTTAAAGAGACCGCGACGTGGACGGCTGCGCGTCACACCTGGGTGAATTGAACATGTTGGTCTTGGACAGTGACTTGTGAACTGTCGTTTACAAAGACGGTGTACGACCAAGCGCCTGACTCTTGTACAGTATAACGCTGATAAGACAGGGCTACCTTAACTATGAATATGGGCAAATTGGGCTTGATCAACAGGCTTCTCTCCCGGACCAAGATTTGTCGTTTGACTATTGCCTTATTTGTCAAAGAGAATTGTGGGGGTGATGCTTCATCTCCTAATACCGTGGCCTTGGTCGCCAACTCGCATCAAGTACCTCATCTATCCCTAGAGCGTGCATTAATGCCACACATTGGCCGAAGACTAGCCAGCCATCATCTTGGCCCACGGTTTGGCCGACTTGCCTGCCGGCAGATGTCTGTACCGCCGACTTCACGATAATATTGTACTAATGCTGCCAGCATTTTTGGCTTCTGTGTATGGATTTACCGTTCACTCATGCCGATTCGTAAGGCTCAATCCGCGGTGAACCATCAACTTCGCCTTCGGTAAGGACGGATTTGATTACTCGCTTTGCAACACATCATCAAGGTCTGGGTATCTGAGATCCGCATTCTCTTCCAGAAAATCCATCCAGGATTTTAAAAATATGCTGCCTCTACGATCAACATCTGGTTAGCCACATGTTTTTATGCAGGTACAATGTCGATCAAACGGTTCCTGCACTAACCCGGAGCCGCACCTGGTATGCATGCACTTCACTTACCTGCTGACTGTTTCGGAGTCTCCAATTACACATAAGTGCCGCTTGGGTCGTGTCATGGCCACTTATTCCATGTCAGCACTTTTGCGTCGCATATGAAACAGGGCGTGCGTGTGCATACCGTTCAAACGCCGCTTCTCACCCAGAAATCCGACTTCATATTCTGGATTGCTGCGTACGAGACTGACCACAACCGCCTCCTTTTCTCTACCTTGGAAGCCATCGATACTACCAAGTTCGATGCCTTGAAACCGTTCCTTGAGCATTTGTGACAGGATGGCGAGCTGTCCATTGTACGGAGTTACGACAGCGATGTCCTCTGGCTTAATGCCTGCGTCTACAAGTCTTTGAACATGCATTTTGACAATAGCCACTTCGTGCTCGTTGCTTTTGCTTTCACCCAGTAGGCTGCTTCTTGATGTCTTAGCTGCCTCCTCGTCTTCTGTCTTCTCGGGAAAGTTCCCTCCTTGGGTATCCCAGAAGACGAGTGGCTCTTTGGTGTCATCAGTCTCCTCGACGTCGTAAGGTAGGTCGACGAGCAATCTCGACTTTACTGCATCCGCCGCTATAAGCTTGGACTCGTACAAAGCGGCGGATGGGAAGGCGTTGATCTTTTCATGCATGCGATATTGGATAGTCAACATCCTCTTGATGTCTTCGCCATGCAAGTTGAGCATGCGGTCGAAAAGCGTAGTCTCAAGCTTGACATCATCTTCCTTGATGATCTTCGCTGCTGTCTTTGCAGTCTTCGAATTCAAGCTCTTGATGGTTGGTGGCAGTTGAAGGTGATCGCCTGCTAGGATGACCTTTCCTGCGCCACTAGCCAAGATAGCCACCCAGCTCTGGGCTTCTAATGCTTGTGAAGCCTCATCAATGATAACCACATCAAATTTCTGATTTTTCATGTGAAAGCTGCCAGAGCCATGCAAAGTCGCAAGGACGACCTTACTTGTTCTGATCAAGTCATCGATACACTTGCCCTCTCGCTGTCTGTACTCCTTTCTCAACTCCCTCATCTCACCATATATTGCTTTTCGCTCCCGTCCGTTCCTGGTCTTGCGAATGCTGGCTTGTTTCGCGTCCATCTCGTTTCTGATGTCTTTGACGATCTCGGCGGCCTCGCTTGTCCTAGTAAGTATCTCCAAGCTGTGATTAAGAACACCAGGGAGCAGGCGCGCAGGGTGGCCTAAGCGAACCATGGGGACTTTGTGTGGAGAAAGGCGCTCGACAATATTGTCGACGGAGAGGTTGCTTGGTCCGCACACCAATAATCGCTTCCCTTGTTTCAGGAACTGGAGAATCAGCTCGATGAGAGTATGTGTCTTTCCTGTACCTGGTGGGCCGTGGATCAGAGCTATATCGCTTGATGCAACTGAGAAGTTGATGGCCTCCTTCTGAGAGTCATTCAGAGATGCATCTATCCAATCAATCTTTTTCTCGAGCTCTCGAGGCTGCACGGGAGCAGGTGATGCGTGGCCAAAAATAACACGCATTAAGGGCGAGTGCTCGCTCTCGGTCATCTTCTGCATGCGGGTCATGGTTTGGTTCATTCTGGCGTGATATCAGCCAGGAGTTTTGTACATCACATGGCTCGAAGAAATACCTCTTGTAGGTAACATCATTTGCAAGTTTGACGCTATGTACAGAAAATTTATCAGCCATTCTCTTCTTGTAGCCCTCAAATGTTGAAGACGAGGGTCAACGCACATCCATAATTTAGCGGCCGGTATGTCAACATCATCCTTTTCCAGCGCGACAACGAGAGCTTCTTTCTGCACCTTGACAACGACACCCTGCACCATCTTCTTTTCCATATCTTCTCTTGCTTTCTTCCTCTCGGCGCCCTTCGGTTGCTCGGACAGACCAACTATGTCACCTACGCGCAGTCCATGCTCAGGAAGCTCTTTGTTGTCGCCGGCTACCGCATTGTCCAGTGACAGATCAATGACAGTCTTGCCACCTAGACCAGTTCTTTGCGCGCCGATTGCTAGATTCAGGACTGCGAGACCAGCTCGTGCGAGTGTAGTGGGGGCATGAGTTGAGGTCAGAATGCCTGTTTCTTCTGTTTCTGCTTTGAGCTCATCAGAGAGGAGTTTGAATTGCTTGTCCGCAAAAGCCGAAATTTCAACGGGTGCCATTCCTCCCGTAGTTGTCGAAGTTTGTTTAGAATTGAGACGCTGTGTTGCTGTGTCTATAAAAGTGGACTTTCAGAGTCGCAGGCGGGCGTGAGCACAAACCCCGCTGGCGTCATGGTAAAGTGAAGCTGCAACCGGCCGCAAACCTCGCCAAAACCTTCCTTCTTTATCTTCTCCACTACCGTCAACCCAGGTCTCAACTATTGTTCCAGCAAAGTGACCACTTCATTCCCCTCCCGTCTATCCACTTCTCATGACAGGCTACTAGAAGGAGGAACCCACAAACATGCCATCTGTTGAATACACGTCCACCGGCGGCGGCCTGAAACTCAAGGGTGCCAAAAATGCCGGCGTGGACAAGAAGCGGAAGAAGAGCAAGAAGGACAAGTCGACCACCGCAGGCGCATCTACGTCGACTCCAACGGAAAGGGCCTCGGAAATACCAGAGGTAGAATCTAAAAATGCCAGTGGACCTGGGGAAGACATGCAAGATGAGAGGGAGAGTCGAGAGAGGAGTGCGACTAGTAGAGAGCCAGAGACGAGGATGAAGACTGAGGCTGAGAGGAGGCATGAGGAGATGAGGAGGAAGAGGGTATGTTTCGTCCCTATTATAACACAACCGCAAGCTTTTCGTCCTGTCCTTGCGTTTGCTTTCTCTAGCACAATTTACTGATGCGAGATCGCAGTTTGACGAAAGAATCAAGCGGGAGGGTGGTGTCAAGACGCATAAAGAGAGGGTCGAGCAGCTGAACAAGTATCTGAGTGGCTTGTCCGAGCACCACGACATGCCCAGAATCGGGCCTGGTTAACATGAGCTTGGCCGGGCCATGTCTCATCTGTCATTAGGGATTTGCATTTGGAGCGAGGCGTTTATAGGGTTCAGCTCGACATGGTTGCATGGTTATGAAGAGCTTAGGAGCATGAAAGTGGGTCATGTCATCTCACTGTCTGCAGAAGGCAGGTCTGCAAAGCTAGGTAGTCGTGCCTATTTACTGATCAGGCTGTTCTTTGGTCCGAATTTTCGCAACGCTCATGACATATTGGCACGTTGTGCACACACTCTCATCAGGCCGCACGGCATGTTTAGCTGACACAAGCCAGTCTGTACCACTTGACAGGGCTTTTCAATGTACTCTCAAGTCGGTATGGTTTCGTGGCATTACCTTCGAGTGTTCCTAGTCTGCTCGTATACCGTCTGCAATATCCGGTCATCAAGAAGGACTTCTCTTGAATAGTCCCCATGAGTTATAGATGACCATTCAAGCTGTCGTGTCACGAACGTGAGTTGCAAGAGGTGTAGCAGTTGCACATCCAGTCAAGGCAACAAGAAGGGTCTTCCGGGGGATGAAGTTGTGGATCACATGCAGGCGCTAAATGCGATGGTTGGACGAAGGATCACTCGTGGCCATGGGTCAGTCAAGAGGGCATGGTGGCAAAGCATACTAGATAGGCTAACAAGCCATGACTACCTTGTCATGAGCTGGTCATCGAGCCCGATCACGAGCCTCATGTAGTAGCAGAAACTCTGTGATAAACATCTGATGGAAAAGGCGGAGATGTGAAATGGAAGACGTCGATGTGAGAGCAGCACAGTTCCCGTGGGCATTAGAAGCGGTTTGCACTGTTTGTATTGAGCCGTGCCCCTGTCTCCATATGACGGGTCCCTTAGTCCCCCGCAATCAATTCATAGCAAGATGAAACATTGATCATCTGGCCATATTACTTCGATAATTGACTGTAAAATATTAAATCAATAGAAGATCATGGCAGACGTCGAGGATAAAGAAAAGGCGGAAAAGCTGGCAGCAGCCAAGAAGCGTGTAGGTTCATGTATGGCAGAAGGAAGAGAAGCAATATATCTAATGATGGACAGTTTGAGCAACTCAAGAAACAGCAGAAGAAGGGAAAGAAGGGAGCCAAGAAGGGTGAAGACAAGGTCGAGGCAGCGGCAGTGACCGATGACACAGAGGAGACAAGTGTAGAGGCCACAGAAGAGACAACAACCGATGCCATAACAGCACCTGCAGAGTCCGCAGGATCACCTGAGGCAGCGCCAGAGACAAGCGAGGAAAAGGCATCAGCAGACGATGCAGTATTGAAAGCGGCCTCTCCCCTTGCTCAGAGACCGACTCACGCGCGCAACGTCTCCCAAAGTGAGCAATCAAGACAACGATCCGAGTCATTCAGACAAGCTTCCATCTCCTCTCCCGTCGCATTGAAGTCGCCGAGTCTGCCGCCCATCAGCGCCGAAGATGAAGTGCAGGACATCTATCGCAAGCAGAGTGCCCGGATAGAAGAGCTTGAGAAGGAGAACAAGTCGCTCAAGGAAGCTCAGACTGAGCACGAGACCAGACTCCGGAAGCGCGAGGAAGAGCTTGAGCAGCTGAGGGAAAGCAGCGCTGATGTCGCCGAGTTGAAGTCAAAGGCTGCAAGTGCAGATGAGAAGGCAAAGGAGATTGTAAAATTGGTTTGTCGTTGCCATTCTCATGAACACATTGTTCAAGTACTAATATCACTGCAGAACGAAGAAGTTACATCTCTCCACCGACAACTGACCCAAGCACAACAGACAGTCAAGGAAGAGAAAAGTCGACGGAAATCAAATGCCAGCCCCTCCCGCGAACTCAATGAGCAATTGGCCCAAAAGACTTCCACCATCGAATCATTGGAGTTGGAATTGTCGAACCTCAAAAACCAATACCATATGTTGCAATTCACAAACGACGCCGCCCAAGCTACCATTTCAGAGCTGGAGGAAAAGGTCAAGAACGCCGAAGCTTCCACCGCCGCAGCCAAGCAAGAAATCGAGACACTGAAGGAGTCGCTGTCCAAGCCGGATGAGGAAAGCAACAAGAGCGAGCATGAAGATCCAGCAGCCCTCCACCAGCGAATCTCCCTTCTCGAGTCAGACCTCCGTACCGCCCAGACCAACGCCGACGGATCAGCCCAACGCGCCACAAGCCTAGAACAGAAGATTGAAACCTTGACCAAGCTCCACAAGGACGCCACAGCAACAAACACCACGCGTGAAAAAGAGATGGACTCTTTGAAATCTCGCCTCGAAAAGTTGCAAATCAAAAAATCGCCAAAACCAGACGACGCAGAAGAGTCACTTGCAGACCTCGAGGATGAAGAGCGTGAGAAGTTGCACGCTCGTATCCGCGAGCTGGAAGCCGACAACTTTGATCTTCGTCGCGGCGTCTGGCGCGAGAAGAGACAGGCTCTGCAGCCAGGCTTGGACGAAGACAACGGTGCAGTAAGTCCCGCATATGAAGACATTGATCTCAACGGCTCCAATCCATATGCTAGCAGTGCGGGAGCTGCAAGAGCCACCCACCCTGGAATTCATGGTCGCCAAGGAAGCAGTTTTCAGGATGTCCTGCAATCTGGCATCTCGGCTTTCACTGGCGTGAATAGACGAGGCAGTGTCGCAGGTGAGCAGCGATCACAGCCGGGCCGGAGACGAGGGCTGTCTATGGCTTTGCTTTCAGAGGATGGCTTCGACGAGGATGCCTTCAGGATGGCACAGGAAGAGGAAGGCAAGAGGCGCATCGAACGAATCAAGGAGGTTAAGAGGGGTTTGGATCAATGGAGAGGTTGGAGGGTGGATTTGGTTGACATGCGACAGGGTGGCCTTGGTGGAAACGCTTGGACTGGCCCGGTGTTTGACGTTTGAGCGAGGACATGACTAAGCCATTAGACGAGTCAACGTAGGCGGCCGCTCGGATCCAAACTGGCCATTTCAATACCTCCTCCGCCTTCTCTCTACTATCCCTGCAGTGCTATCACTTTCAAGTTGCGTTTCTGCGTTCGGCCTCTCATTCCCGTCCCTCTGCTTCGAGCTCCCACTGCCAGGCCACTTCTCTTCGGTCCTGTATCTTGCTCGGCCTTCATCTCTCATCCGTTCTCTTTCGCTTTCTCGCTCCTTTCCTCTACCTCTCTCCTTCATTCCACTATCCAAACACTCTCCGGGGTCAGCATGACCCCCCAGAGATCTCCCAGACAGCCCCCGTTTCTCGTCTTCAGTCTCTGACCCCCTCATCCGTTCACTACCACCACCAACTCCCAAACCGCGTCTAGAATCTCTATTGCCACTTGCACCAATATCTCCCCTACCGACACCTCTCCCATAGACGTCCTCATCAAAACTTCTCCTGGCCTCCTTTTCAATCATCTCCTCCCGTTCCTCTCTCGGATGCCGAATCTTAAAGCCCAGTCTGGGCCTACCCCCTCCACTCTCGAATCGCAATTTTATATACACAATCAAGGAAGGGTCGTGGCGTGGACCGCAAACGATTTTGAGTTTCATAAGCGAGGGCGTATAGTCGTCTGTGAAATGCACATGCTTGGAGTCGGCGGGTGTGGTTTGGGATTTTGGTGGTTTGGAGGAAGAGGAGAGGGCCGAGCGAATGGGGTGGAGCAGGGGCTCCCAGCGGTGCATCGTGTGGGTGAGGTTGGGTGGACAGGTAGGTTGATCTTGTAAACTCCCCAAGGGCGAGATGGCTAGGATAGCAGATTATGACAAGGCGATCGCTTTGCTAACAGGAGGAAGACAAGGTTTGAGAGATCACGAGATTAGACGGAACAGGCAGGCTAAAACAAGAGGAGAGCAGAAGGCTGGCATTTTAGAGTTATCTATACTACAGCCTATGCACCAGGCACACTCAGAGACGCCCATTCCATGACTTCATCTTCTGATACTAAGTCTATATACATGCAATCATGTGGAGATAGCGCCCCTCCCACGTTGGCGTGCAGGCCTGACACAGTGTCTCAGATCCACGTGACACCCTGTGTTCGATTCGTTCCTAATCATCTGAATCTTCGCTGCTTGATCGTCACAAAAGACCATCAGACGCGACTGAAAGAAAGGTTTTAGCTGGGGACACTGGATGTTGGAGTCTTCCTCCCGAGGCGCAAAGTTTGTGCTGCTTCCTCATTACCAAACTCTTTTCCGAGTACAACATGGTCGAGAACTTCTCTTGCCATTCCTTGTTGTCCCGCGATTCGATGCGCCGAAAGTGTTGAACTAAGCGTACTGTCACGTAATATATCTCGGTGAGAGCAAATTGCTCTGAAAGGGATATCAGTCATGGAACAGTTATATGTCTCTGTTGCGAAATACTCACGTCCAACGCAGTTTCGAGGTCCGCCACCAAAAGGGACGTAGTTCTGAATATACGTCAACGCGAATATGAGGTGGTTTGCATACGACCAAACTCACCCAGCCAGGCCGAAGGTTTTCCCATCTCCTTGGAACGAAAGACTCAGCGTCGTCGCCCTATATATCCTTCCGGTGATTTGCTGTCCAAGGACTAAAATTAAATTTGCTGCCCTAGGGACGAAGAGAGGCGACTTTCCATCCGGACCGCCACCCAAAGGAAGCACTGTGTTCTTGTTCGCTACCCTGGGAGGAGATTGAGGAATAGCTGGATAGACACGCATTGCTGGACACGGCATCAGCAGGTTAAAAGGCTATCACACGATTTGCATTCGTTCCCGATCGCACCAAAGTACCCTTGTCGCATTGCCTTATGTATGAGAGTTCAAACGCACCTTCATGCTCACAATATCTCAAATACTTTGCCCCCTTGATCCAATCATATGTCGGTAACTCTCCTTGGAGCTGGTCGACTTCAGCAACTAGTTCTTCCCACACGGAAGGGTGTCGTGCAAACAAATAGAACATGTGGCTCAATAAGCTTGCTGTTGTGTCTCTGCCCGCGATAAGAAGGCTAACGGCCTCATATTTCATTTTCTCCGTGTCAGCACTCTGTCGAGCATAGTCGTCGAGGAAGGAATAGCTATCGTTCGTTTGATCTGCTTCATTGCCCTTCTCGTTCTTGTCAGTGTTTT